>CM062846.1:21059129-22309129 GCA_031772225.1 Eubasilissa splendida | reverse complement strand
TGCTGTAATTTTTATAGCAAATGGCATTGAACAAGTGCCAAGAACATTAACAACCCTAAAATTATGAAATCTAGCTCTAAATCCAAGTTTCTGCAGGCATCTTGCGTAACGTCGTGCGGCAATTTTGGCCTGATCTTCACTTGTGGCACCTGTGCACGTTATACGGCCAGATGACCAAATGGACGCAGTGGTATATGGCCTTCTTAATTTCATAGTAACCATTCCGTTCTCGCGTCTAAATTCCACATTGATTCCTGTGAGGGCGATTTGCCTCAAATTTAAATGACATCGCACACTGAAACTACACACAACATTATTGATCACTATATCTATTTCAGGAGCAGCTTCAGTCTCTTCATCGGGGATTGTTTGGCAGTCTTCCTCTGTTGCCACTTGGTGGTCGCCCATCGCATGGCTGGTCCTATCATTTACTGGCATTTCCTGTGAATGCACAACTCCACCATTGTTACTAAGACTTTCTATTCCATTCTCCTGCAGCAGTGTAGCCATAACCACATATTACCTAAAACAAAAAATTATATGTTTATTAGACGATTCAGTGAAAATTTCATGATGTACTTTTTCAAGTTTCTAATTCAAAACAATTGCTTTTGTTACTACTGGGCTCTCTGGAAGAACGCAATGATTATTGATTTTATTTATTATTAGTTTTGCACCCGATTGAATACCGATTTGGAGCAAGCAAATTTAAAAATATCTTTTTGGCTTTTAGACAAGTGATTTACCCTTACGCCCAAATTCCTACTCAACTTTTCACCAATTCAAATGCACTCTTCTCCCTAAATAGACCCTTGTCTGGATTTAATGTTCCATCAATATAGATTAGCTTGTTGGTCTAGTGGTTAAGACGCTGGGCATACAGATATGCACTTGAACTTGTAAAATATGTATTAAAAAAATCTTCATTTTAATGTATCTTAGAAAAAGAGGGTATTAACAGATATTTGACCAATGTACCTCAAATTTAAATAGAATATCAATGTAATCTTCCTGTCGTAATTTCAGTATTTATAAAAATATTATTCATGTTTACTCTACGATGCATAAGAGTAGAGCTGATTTTGTTCTCATATATAATTACAGTAAAAGCCTGTTAATACAAAGTTTATTTTGAAATATGTTATAATTCGAAAATTGTATCCAAAACACAATAGTTCACACAATTGTTGGCTACAAAGTGAATCAATATTTTTCAATTACCAGAAAATATTGTATGTGTCATTTTCTACTTGGTTGCAATTCAATAGGCCGTATTCGTTTAGCATCAATGTCTAAGAGCAAAATGCTATGTAATTATAAAACAAACATATAAGAAAATAGAAATGTAGTAAAAATTATTTTAAATAAAGGCAGTTAATAACACATTCGCAACAGTTTTTCCTTTGAAACATTTTCTCTTGTAGCAGATTAACAATCCATTCACCAAAATTAAAACTATTTAATTTTCAATTGATTAATTTGAATGGCAACACATAATATTATTTGTTTGTATAATATTTTTATGATTAAATATCGATAAATGATGGTATATTTATGCTATAAAAATAATAAATTGAGACAGACTAGCACTCATTTTTTCGGGGCTGTGAATTTTTCAGCCTACTTATTGAAAAAATAAAAATTCCAAAACTAAAACATTCACATTTTCAAATCTCGATCAGATGAAATGTATAACATAGAAACCAAAATGATGATAATAAATATACAGCACATATATTATAATATGATATCCTGTTTTGATAAAAGAAATACCAAACAGTAAAATAATAGAATTTTAATATTAAAATACAGGCGGTATGTACATATGTAGATTACATTATTACATAAAAATTAAAATGTATTAACTAAAGGCATTATTCACCGTACTCAAGAGCATTTAGCTTCTTCACACCAAGCTTACAAAGTACAAGTACAAACCCGAGCTTTCAGGGACTTGAAGGATATTTAATAGTTCAGCAAAAACATTTTTTCCTCTAGCTACGTTCAGAATTTCAGTTTGGAAAAAATGGGGCAGTCTACTGTCGCTACATTCAAAACCATGATAAAATTATAGTTATAGCATCTAAAAAGGAAGCAAAGCAAACTTGTATGATACATACAAGGTCATTAAATTTATAGAACATGATTTAAAGTTTGCAAATCAATAGAAAATTTACATGCCACACATGAAACATGGAAATACAAAAACGTATAATAATGAATGAACATTAAGAAATTTCAAAAATCAAAGAACTCATTCTCTTCCCTTAAAAAAGGTATTTGGGTCAACAGAATCTTAAAAAAATTAATGGTCAACCATTAAACGATATGTCATCATTTATAATTAATTACATTTAGGTGAGAGATGCTAATGATGACCAATTAAGTAAACATTGAAAATTGGGAAAAGATTTTCTGAATATGTTTAAATATATATCACATTACTATCAAAGTAATTTCCTTCATTCCATTTTTTCATCAAAGTTAGGAGTGCATTTGGTGGGGGCGTATATCTTGATTCAAGTTTCCCATCAAATTGTAAAAGAGGTCAGTATTGATCATTAGTATCATCATTACAACCAGATTCACATTGAGTCACTAATATTGCATTTTTTTAACAACTTTTCGCTATGGCGTTATTATATCACTTTCAACTTCACAATCTATACTAAACACATATTTGTCAGCAAAATAAATAGAAAACAATTGTCTTTATTTTTATGAAAACTATGAAAAATTTGCAAACATTAGACAATGCTTCACGGTACAACGCCAGTGGTGATTGGTCAAAAATATATTGATAAAATTATTTATTAAAGTTTTAAATAAAGTTATAAATACTACAGGAACAAATTACTATTTATAATTTCTGAGAAATTGTTCCCATCATTCCAATGTCCCGCTCCTTCTTAGCACGATGTACTTATGTATCATCTTCCCCTTTTAGTGTGATGCTTTCGCTTAGTTCACCCCGCTTCATTAGAAATTTTTAATTTAAGTTTTGTGTTAACCATCAACAATCGTTAGAGTTCCGTTCCAGGAAAACCTTCGCAAAATTCGCGCACGTAGAGACTAGAATTCAAAAGAAAAAATGTGATTAGGTTCTTAGTTCAACCAAATATAAGATATATATATCCAAAATGACATTTACGTATATAAAAACATTTTTTTTTTTTTAATTCACTATTCACGTGGGTATATTTACGTTAATCTTTTGAAACATTGTTAACAGTCACAGCACCAGACTGGATGAAATCCACCACTAAGTCACATTATTGTTTACACCCGTTGAGAATGGAACATCAAAAGGCCCATCAAACTTTATAACAAATAATAGATATTAATGTCAAAAATACGAAGAAGAAAAACAGTGCAAAGACATGAATAAAGCAAAAGATACATGTATTGGAACTGAAAAAATCTGGTCACTTTTCTAAATAGTCTTCAATTTTAAGGTTAAGGGCAAGGTACATTCTCAATTGCCCTTCCTAAATTAAATGAATTCATAGCAATTTGCTTCTGACTTATAAGACTATTTCAGACTGCACAGGGGAATGATGTGAAAGAAAGTAGCAGCGTGTAAAGAAAAATTAACTAATTTAATACATTTATCCCTCGATTTATTGGGATTCATTTTTACCCGGTTGAGAAAAAACATATTTAAAAAAAATCAAACATATGTATTTGGCGACACGTTCACAAATGCAATGTGTGAAGGCGGAATTACATTATCGTGTTGTGGCGTGTTCTGTCGTGTTGGTGAGTATGCATACTATTCTATTATATCGGGGCACGCTTTAGCTATTCCTTAGCTTAGGAAAGTGTAAAAAAAATATATATTCATACTTAATGACTACCAGGTGTACTTTTTCGATTCTCAACTGGGTCTCATCTTTACTCAGAACTCATGGTTTGGAAATAATATGTACCAAGTGAAGCTGCATACAAATCATTTGAATTTTAAATTATTTTTAAACTGTATTCAACCAGTTGCCTGCTCGGAAAAAACGTTTTTAATTCCCCTCAAGGCCAATACTTTATGAAAAAAAACATTTAAAAAATCCTAAACTTTTTTTGAAAAAAAAACCTGACAATGTACACCACAGGCTCAGAAAACAATGCTTGTGTATATTTACATCCTAGGAGGTTATCCGGTTAGCGTTGAATTACCAGTTAAATGCTTCGAGGAACTTGCATCATTGATACCTTCTGTTCTGATACATGGAAGGGAAATATATCAAAAACATAAGTTTCATGACATTGTATCTGAGGTTGAGAATGAATCGTTTCTCCAGATCAACCATGTGTGCAACTGCTCTGATATGGGGGTAATATACAGACCTTTGCAAAAGTGTTTTCTTGCGATCTGAATATGTTAATTAAACCCAAATTATTAATTTAATATTCAGACTAACCTACT
The DNA here is from genome assembly GCA_031772225.1 of Eubasilissa splendida. Classification (NCBI taxonomy): domain Eukaryota; kingdom Metazoa; phylum Arthropoda; class Insecta; order Trichoptera; family Phryganeidae; genus Eubasilissa; species Eubasilissa splendida. Next base: position 22,304,709 of record CM062846.1, on the reverse strand, counting down.
AAGATGATGTGTATTATTTTTAATAGAACAATATTAGGTAACTTTCATTTATAATGATTTCATACCATCAAAAGTGTTCCCCAATATCTATAGTACGAATACATTAGGAAAGTAATGTTAATTTTTATGGATTAATTAAAAGGAAAAACTAACGACTAATAATTCTAGATATAAATTGTGCATAAATAGGTTAAATAACTTCCATCTGACAATTCCCTTTCTTCTTCTCACATGACACTCGCCCAAGGGGACGTGGACCCCGCCCTAATCGAGGCGAGTCTCTCGTGTGGATGTACAATTATTTAAATGTGTGTTGGTCAGGGTGTATTATAATAAGTGTGTAAAATAAAGTAGGTGAGGCTTACATTTACAGATTGACAAATAAGTGTAGAATTTTTTTTATCATTTAACTCTTATGTAGCGAATTTCTTTTTTATGTTTCAACAGAATATTAAAGATGTCAAGAATGCCAAGTTGTATTCAATTTGAAATGCAGAGAATAAGACACATTTAAAACATGTAATTTCTAAGGAAGGGTGCGAAATGGGCCCGAGTCCTCCATTACCGAGATATCCTTAAATTAATAAAATAAAGAGATTATTTTTAATAAATCAGATGCCAGGACAATGTTTTAACTAATGTTATAATAAATTTCTGCTTATAACTGTAGCTTAAGTTCTGGCCAGTGTCTATACGTACACAATAAAAAAATGGTGAAAAAGCGTTCAGATTAAATAATATATGGGATAATTTTTTATTTCACTATTTTCTCAATCTTACAATTTCACTAATTGCTAGACTCAATCTCTCAAATTTCTCAAGTGCGGAAGCCCTCTCCAGACTTTGCTGGCCTGATTTTGATATAGGCAATATCATCCCAGTTCGTAATCAATGAATTGATTTTCCTATTTAAAATGCACCATTTATCCCTAGCCAGTTAACTGTGTGTTTGTCAACTGGTTTTTTTCAATTCTCAATTACTACATTCAAATTCTTTTGTTGTCAAAATCTCACAGTAATTTCAAAAAACTGAAAAATGAAGCAAAACCGATTGCAGAATTTTGTAGTTGCTAATTTGAATGATCAGTGTGTTAGCGAAGCACCAATAACCAATATATTTATGTCATTGTGGAAAGGTAAAAGAGTGCAACCCTCAATTTGAATGGGTATATGTATATATTATATATATAATATACTATGATTTTAAATGGGTTTTTTTAATTACTCAAGTATTGAAAAACAGAAAATGAAACCAAAAGCACACATTTACATACTCTTTATTCCTTTTAAAATTAATGTAAACACGAGTTTTTTTTAATATAACATAATGTACAGAATTTTCTTTCCACAGACCATACATACACATGTATATAAGGTACATGACCCAACATTTTTTGCCCTGATTAGAAATTGTCACCAAAAAATCGTACAACCGAAATAGTGGAAACAATATTGAATTAATCTTAGATTTTACCGAAAAGAACGTCATTAAGTATCTGTACAGATTTACTCACAAAATGACTTCTGATCAATTCAATTTTAACATTAGAAGTAGGTACTTTCTATAGATAGAATAAAGGAATAAACCACGCCGAACTTTTCAATTAATATAAGTAAGAAATATTAAGACCTCTAGCAACATAAAATTACTATTAATGTTTTTTTAAATAAACTCAAATGTGTGGAACAATGATGTATTATTGCAGCGCACACATCGTAAAACGAACACCGAAAAATAACCAAATAAATATTTTCATATTATTTAATGGTACAATAATATTTAATGTACAAATCCTATGCAATTATTTCATAATTATTCAAATACAAAACACACATGAAGTGTAACTGATACATTCCCATCTTAAGAATACAAAGGAAAAATAACCAAATCTACTTACTGTGATCAGTGCGAAATCGAGAGAATCTCGAATGACACAGGTTAAGAGATTTTGTAAAAAATATTCTTTCTACACTAAAAACCTTGCGCACGTTAAAAAATTTACGAAAGATATCTCAAACGTCCAATCCATAGCGGGTCGGCCATATTTCTGTGGCCGTATTTCAGGATGTTTCAGGAGTTTCTCGAAATAACAAATCCATAGAAAATTAGCAAATTATTGAGATCGGTTCACACCTTAAATGTAGTAGGTTTTATAACACATTATGGATCCACCTTAAATACAATTTGCTAATGACTCCTTAAAGGTACCATACATTATCATCGAACCAGTTCGATAACAATGTACTTGTTTTAATATTTATGATTGAATGGCAAATGGGGAGTCATTCAATAATTATCATCAATTAACAGAAAGCAATCGGCGACCGCCAATTTTTAATTTGTGATAAATTTTATTACAGAAAATATTACTTTTCTTCAAGTACAATCCCTTAACGAATGTTTGCTATCTTATTGGATATTAGAACTTCATTTACAGAACCTGCTAGGAAGAGAGATTTAGATGTCTGGTGGAACTATTCTCCAAGTTTAGATTGATAAGATAGATAACATTAGATTGATTATATTGCAAATTGAACAATTCTATTGGCATCGAACTATATGTGTATAATACAGCCAGTCCTTATTTAATGATCAGGTCCTATTCCACCGACTTAAAAATTGGTCGGTAAATGAAGTTAATGTTTTCATCGCTTCTCTGATCTTATCCTCGTTTTTTAGAATAGTAGACACGGTAAAATGCGCTAGACCTAGATCACGTGTCATCGTTTTCACTTTTTTCCAGCATTGTAATTGTTGATAATTTTCATTTCATCTCAAGATCTATAGCCTTCCTTTGCTTCTTGCTGCTTTATTTAGATAAAGTTGTACTCTTTCTTTTGGTCGATTGTGCTATGTATGGGGCACAATTTAATGTTAATAAGAAAAATGTAAGGTTTTATAACTTGTGATATGGTAAAAACTGACTTACTGACTAAATATAGGCAACGTGTACTGTAAATTACTCATACGTCATCAATATAGTTCGACGGCCGTTTATTTCTAAATAGAGGTAGATGACGCGACACATCTTATATAATCACAGGTGTCTTCCCTGCTGACGACGATGGAACGCAGAAATTTGATGATCTCGTATAGACAACATAGTGTTGGTACGTACGTTATACGTATAAATATAATCGTAAGTGTGAGCAGTCCAATTAAGATGGTTGTTAAATGAGGAATAGCTATATAAATATGACAGCGAGATTAGTTTAGTTAGATACAGTGGCGTAGCTAAAAAAATTGAACCCTAATGCATATGCCCTCTGAATATATATTGTACACAAGATATATGTTTGGGGATTAGGTCGGTGGTTGAATGAAAATGATCGTTCGGTATTGTTCGTTTATTGGTAGAAATAACAGAAAGAACAGAGAATTCCAGAATTATGAAACATAGAGATAGGACAGAGAATACATAATTGCAGACGATAAGCGTAACGATAAAATGTAGCGAAGCGAGTTGGTGGTCTCGCCCAGCGGGCAAGATCCGGACGAGACCCGCCGTGACGGAGCGGTTGAATAGAGGTCGTTAGTGAGCGATCGTTAGTGATCGGGTCAGACTGTGGTAGTAGCCCGGAGCGCTATGTCGCTAGTATCGATACTGACTGAGATGGCGGTGAATTTGAAATGCTGCCCCCTACATATGTAAGAATATTACTATTACGCATTTTATCTATTAAATAATAAAAACAAAGTAAATCTCTTGTCTTCTATAATATTCACACGTTCATAGATAAAAATAAAATATGATTTTAAGCATTTGTATGCACTTGCAATTCAACTAAAAAATTTACTTCGATTTATAGCGGTTAACGCTTTGTGGCGATAGTCTGATCCCTAACCCAATATATTAGTGAAATTGTACACATCGATAATGTTTTTCCCTGTTTTTGTAACACACGTGATAACTTATTTTTTAATTCCATTTATTTTTGTGGTGAATTATAAATATTATTAGTTCATATCGGCGATGGAAAATTTTTTGACGCTCTGAAAATGGCACTCTAGCGTGATATATCGGCGTAGTGTATAGATGGTTCTCGCATAATAACTTTTTCTTAGACAAGAGAGTTCTAGGAACCTATGTCTTTTTATGACAAAAAAAAAACCACCGACTCGATCCTATGGAATGTGGGTCCCGTCCTATTGTTAAGAATGCGACACCTTCTATTTTATAACCAAATGACAGATTCCCCTCCTTTTGCACTGGCCATATGGCTCTTACGTATCCGCGATCATTATTGTAGCGTCCTGACTTCTAGTACATCTTCAGTGTATACCTCGTACGTAAAGGTCCAATAAATAGACTATGTAACAATTAATCTTTTATTTCAATTTCGTATAAGGTAAATCACTCGTATGTTAAACAACTAAGCCGATGGACCGCAAGCAAAGAGAGAAAAACGCGCGCACTCCCGCGCGCCATCTTTATAGCCACATTTACACGCACCAACGATGCGGCACTCATATACACATACACACATAATCCCAAGGACATCACAATTATATAATTAATAGGTCTGAATCTGATACGCTTGCGTCATAAATCGACGTTGGGACATAACAACATATAGAAGTTTTTAATGCGGATCGACAACATTCATCCATACATTTGATACATGAATTCATTTAAAATAAAATCTGTACCTTGAATTTCCATACATACGAGTACTTATGGTTTTTATATCATTTTGATTTAACCTGCCCATTTATTATTGTATATTATTAATATTTGACTTATCGCGTTTCTTGATGTCTATTTTATTTACATTTAAAGCGCCGGCTGGCTGGTACGTATATTTATGTATTATCTTTCGGCTGGATCTAGCAGTAAAGGAGCAAATGCATACTGAATGCAATGGAAATGAGATTGCCTAGGCATATTTGAGGCAGACCTAATTACGATTAAGTAAAAATTGAATACGTTTTCAAAGACTCGCTTAAGTGGTTTGGTCATAAGCAACGAATGAATGAGGAGAGAACAATACATTTGATGCAAGGTGCATGGATGTGGAAGGAGTGAAAATCGCGTACCAAGATTGATAGTGTGACGCTCTATTCTTTTTACCTACTCCTGCAGAGAAATTTCGCGATGATAGGTTACTTCGCTAGTTTTTCGGTATTTGAGAGTATATACGGTAGCTTGGGCACATATACTCGCTTGAATTTTAACAAAAGGATGATATTTTGTTTTTGCATTCCATCCCGAATGGGTTACCTCACTCAGGGTGCCTTTTTTTAAAATCAAGAAACGCTCTATTCGGGAGCCGTTAATCTTAGGTCGCTATTGTCATTATTTAATGTTTGTTGCGTTATACCAGGGCTAATTGCACGGGAGCAATTATACACTTCACTCTAACGGCCTATTCTGGATGGTCTTGTACTGACCTCACGACTAATCTTATCCGTAGACTAGATACATCAATAGGGGCAATGCGTTGAAGGAATTGTCTACTTTACTCGAGTTAGTCTATTTTATGTAAAAATCGACGGCTTTTTTCGTTGCCTGGCGTAGACAATATGGGCCTTACGCATTCGCAATGTTATTATGCAATTAACGTTACAACTGATGTCGGGGATAATGTCTAGAATGTGCAATAGATATAAAATTGCTTCTGCTGAACTAAATTAGGCATCTACAAGTTAATTAAGATTAATTATCAATATGTCGGGACCGACGATTTGTGAGTTTTGTTAATAAAAAAATATATTCTAGAGTTACATAGAAAATCTTTTGCGTTTGCCAAGTAGATTAAGGCAATGCATTGTAATTTTTATGGATGTCTTTTTTCTTTAAATATGTTTCGCCGACTTATGTGTATTCGCTTTCTTACCGTCAAGTGTCTTTCAAGTGCTTCTTTTTCAATAACAATCTTTTTATCATCCCTATCTTCCACCATACATATGCCACTATATAGAGATAAATATAGGTGATCGATTCTGAAGCTGTCCTTAATTCAATTCATATATTTTTTTCTATGTTAGTCGCGGTGGACCCATAGATAAGAGATAGGTCTATATATCTATGAGTCTATATCTGTCGATTATCATAGACATTTAAATTATTTTCTATGTTGCTAATGATTGTTCTTTCGTGACGCTTGGCTTTTTCTTTCATCGCTTCTATGGTTTTCGAGAAGCTCGTTTAGGGAAGAGTTTGGATTATTATTCTACTTTTAATTGTTCATTATATACCAGCATCATGTCGATGAATGCTAATTGAAATCGTTTTGTCTTTTACCTTTGATATATACAGTTTATAGAGCCATTGCACAGTTTCTGCAAAACGACTGTATATAATCATGGGCCGCGGAAGGTGCGTACATCGATTCACCCTATTTATTGATTTTTCGACATTTATGTGGCTTGAACTGACTACTTGCATATAACTTCTTATTATTTATATACTAGTTTTAATATATAATACAGGGAACACGGTATAATGTTATGGTAATAAATCCCTTATCTTGTTTTTAGCTCCTGGCTTAATACGGGAAGCGTACTTGTTTAGGCTTTTTAAACTTTATTAGCTTATTGTGTTTCGTATTAGCGTATACCGAATTTGATAATTTGTTTTCTGTCTAATTGTCAATTCACGAGTGCGCCTTAATTGTAGACAGTAGTTGTGAGGTATAGAATCAAAATCAGACTTTAAAATTTTTATGGTTTTTGAGTCAGGTATGTACAAATATAAAGCGAATTAATGTCAACAAGACAGCCTATTGAAATTAAACAAATATTAACGAAATTCGCATTAAAACGCAATTAAAATGTGCTTATTATTACTTCATTGGCAGACATGTCTTAATATATAATTCAAACTCGGATGAATATATTTTCAGCCAATAAGATGACAGTATTTGGTCATGTAGAATGTGATTACTGGTCATTTTCAATATGATTCCAAATGTGACAGGTGTGGTACAATGATTTTTGAATTTAACTCGCACACAGGCAAAGTGGACATGTCTGCTTTTGATTCTGGACATCAGTTGCAACTTAATTTTAAAAAATCATAGCAAAGGTTGATCGGGGGGATGAAGAGCATTTTTGTATTATACTTTATATGTTTGGGACTGTTCTTTGTTGACTATTACAATTGTTAGTTTTGTCAATCATTACAATTAAATTAAATTTAATTGCTTGCATATAAATAGCATATTTAGCATTATGTTTGTGCACTTGTTCGATTTAGAGTACTAACTAAATAAAGTAAATTTTTAGTGTTATAACTTCAACAATTCTGTTAATTACAGGGATCGTAGCAGGAGCAGAAGTCGACATCGCAGCAGGGATCGCGGGTTGGGCGGCGGCGGTGGATTTGGAGGGGGTGGCGGCGGTGGGTTTGGAGGGGGCGGTGGGGGTGGTTTTGGAGGAGGCGGCGGTGGAGGTGGTGGAGGACGCCGCCGTAATCCTGGAGCTAACTTACGCAAACCCAAATGGGACCTCAGCAGATTGGAACCTTTTAAGAAAGAGTTCTACGTTCCTCACCGAAATGTAATGAATAGGTCTCCGGCAGAAGTGGAAGAGTGGCGACGTGAGAATTATATAACTCTACAGGGCAAAGACCTTCCCACCCCAGTATTTGATTTTGATGAGGCCGGATTCCCTGACTATGTTATGGATGAAATTGAAAAGATGGGATTTAAAGCTCCTACACCTATTCAAGCACAAGGTTGGCCCATTGCTTTAAGTGGCAAGGACATGGTGGGAATAGCATCTACCGGCTCTGGAAAGACTCTTTCTTATATATTACCCGCAATTGTTCACATAAACCATCAGCACAGACTTCAGCGTGGAGACGGGCCGATTGTATTGGTGCTGGCTCCTACTCGAGAGTTAGCGCAACAAATTCAAGAAGTAGCTGATAAGTTTGGAAATACTTCCAAATTAAGAAATACATGTATATTTGGCGGTGCGGCCAAAGGACCGCAAGCGCTAGATTTAACCAATGGAGTTGAAATTGTAATCGCTACACCGGGACGACTGCTTGACTTTTTAGAAAGTAACCGTACCAACTTAAAGCGTTGTACTTATCTCGTGTTGGATGAAGCTGACAGAATGTTAGATATGGGTTTTGAACCTCAGATCAGAAAAATAATCGAGCAAATAAGACCTGACAGACAAACGTTGATGTGGTCTGCCACGTGGCCCAGAGAAGTCATGAACCTAGCTGGTGAGTTTCTGAAAGATTACCAACAGATTAACGTGGGATCCTTACAGTTGGCTGCTAACCACAATATTCTTCAAATTATTGATGTTTGTATGGAATACGAGAAGGAAACCAAATTAAGCACTTTATTAAAAGAAATTATGGCAGAGAAAGAAAATAAAACTATTATTTTCATCGAGACAAAGAAAAAAGTCGATGATATCACCAGAAAAATGAAGAGAGATGGGTAAATGTTGTTTTAACTTTCAATTAAAAATATGTTCAGCTTTTGTTATTTTATATTAAATAGATTACACGACCAACCCGAGTAAGTCATATTTTCAATGTACCAACTCAACTTTTAATTAGTGTGTTCTTAAATATTACAAATTATTTTTCTATCCCATTTTAACGCAACTTTACATTTACTTAATTAATAATTCTAAAATGAAAAATATACATTTCAAACATAATATTGTAATATAATTGTGAAGAATTCTACATGGTGCAAGAGTAATGAAAAATCTCTTATTATTTTTAGAAATTAGTATGTTATTTTGAACATTTCTCTCCCATGTAATTTGAATTAAAATTTGATTTGTTGTGGTTGTAATGTGAAAAGAATGTTTAAAATTCATTATTAAAGTAAATAGATTTAATCATTTGTAGATGGCCAGCGGTTTGTATTCACGGAGACAAATCACAGAATGAACGAGATTGGGTATTGCAAGGTATGTTTAATATTGATTTATTTCAATTAATTATGTTTTTTTAAGAAACCATATTGTTTGATATGGGCTGAATTACTATTGAATTTTTTTAAACTGCAGATTGTTTCAATTTCTTTATTATATATATAATGGTGTCTTGACTTAAGAGTTTAATTCGTTCTGCGACAGAGCTCGTAATTCAAAATAACTCTTATGTCAAATCAATTTTCCCCATTGATATTAATTGAAATGCTATTAATCCTTTAAACCTAAATTTAACCTTAATTTAACTAAATTTAACCTAGAGATATTGAAAACATGTTCGTTTTAGCCATGCTTGTGTCTCATAGACCTGGCCATTTAAACAAACATTACACAGCCATAATGACACTATTGAAGCCGCTACATACAGAAAGTCATAGATATAGGCGGGGAACCGAAATATTATGGATTTAGTTTATATGTAACACCGTTGTCTTTTAAACACTAGCTGTTTGTGCTGTCGTGGTATTTTAAATCGATAATATTAAACAAAATGCATCTGACATAATAATTTTGAATTTAGAACACTGATTTATGTGTCAGTCTAAATGTATATAGGGACTTTAACTAATTTCATGATAATCAATTATGTTCTTAAATAAATAATGTAATTTTCGATAGATTAATTAAAAATGACAACAAACATTTTATTTCATTCCATAATATTAATATGAAAAAATGCGAAAAAGACTAGATTGCTCTAGATACAAATTATTTTTGACACTTGTTTCGAATGTGAGAAAATCAACAATTTTATTATCATCTTTTTCTATTCAAACCTTCCTCTCTCGCATGATTTATGGAGCAAATAACGTCATTTAGAATGTAGGTGACATTTATTAGAAGTTTCAACTATTAGTCAGATCTTTAACTCTTTCTACCCCGAATTATTAAATTGAAGTATTGTAGCAACTGTATATTTTTTGTAGTAAAATAAGCAAGTAGTGATAGAAAATTTAAAAAAAAATCTAGGTATTTAATATTATTAATTATATTATGGTACTTAGACCTTAGATGATCTACACAAAAAATAAATAAATATAGCATAGTACAAAACATAGGAAATAAATATTCTAAAACATTTAAAGAATAGTTGAAAATTTAAGAAATAAAAAATTAGGTCAAAATAACCATTAATAAATAAATAACTAAAGAAATACAAGCATGTCAAACCTAACCTTGTAACAATGCGCAATTGACATTTCATCAGCTGCAGTGTTGACATAAAAAAATAACTAATGTTAGTAAACTATTATTTATGTTAACTTAGTAGTATCATCAGATAATTGACACCACAGTAAGAGATATGACTAGATCAAGTTGATGGTACTTTAAAGTACCGTCAAGGTAGAAATGGTTAGAGTATGTAATTCGCATAGAATTTCTCGAATTTTAAATTGGAGAAATGAAAGTACACCCTTGAGTACATTATGCTTTTTCCATTTAAATAAATTTATTTTTACTGTAAAACTTTTAATTACGTTTTTTTTAAATTTATATTTCTTTACATGATTAAAGTTCTCAAAATCGTAGGTTAACTTTTCATTAATTTTGTCTTTAGATAGACTTAACACGTTATAAGATTTCCAAATACAAAAATTAATACAATTAGCAGATCTTAAATACATAAGTTTAGTTATTTTGTGAAATTATTTTTTTAGCGTGAGTACATTTATTAAGGGAAATATAAATTTTTGAAGAATCATATGACAGTGTGTGTATATATGTACAAAATGGTATTCGGGGCGATGACTGAATTCAGCTTGAGATTTTTATAGAATTCTATTTTTTAGTTAATAAATGTATTTTGTTTCCATTTTAGATTTCAGAACAGGAAAGGCACCGATACTAGTGGCCACCGATGTCGCTGCCCGCGGTCTGGGTAAGTATTCTAAACTACATTTTTCATTGTTGTTTGAACTCTTTTATTTTTGTTTACAATTGAGTTGAATAGATAATAGTCATTATATTATTGTTTTAATAAAATTGAATAAAGAGTTAATTGCCAATATAATTTTTTTAAAGAAAGATATGTCGTAAAATGTAATGTTGAAAAGTATGTTTTAAGAGCCAAAGCAATGATTTATGAAATTTTGGTAAATACATATCAATAAAGACATGTTCATATTTATGGTAGAGTAGATAATTATTAATTTTTAAATATTTAATAAAATGTAAGATTGTTGAATTGAATACAATATAATGTTTGAACAAATAATTTTACAAAAAGGAATATTTAATTACAATACATGAAAAATGTTAAAGATTTTTCCTGGGGCACCGCACGATGAACTCACAGTATGGTGATTTCTTTTGCAGAGGCACAAGCACATTGTTTAGGATTGTGCCTCTCAGAGATACGGAAAAATGGTGGCCCTCGCCCCACTGGGGCTGGTCCGGTGTGCTTGCGGGCGGCCGGCATTGGCCAGTGCTTGTGTGACCATTGGTCGCAGCGCCCTTGTACTGCCATTGCGGCCTGCCCAGCACGCCCTCCCCACTGCTGGGGCTGCCACGCCTCACTATCTCTTGTTGCCACAGTAAGACCTGACTTATATTCACATGGGATAAGTACTTTTCATTCATGTTTGCTGTCAACGACAAAGGTCTACTTACCTGACGCTCATCTGTTCATCTGGTGAATCTCTCGGTCATCTGCTAGATGCTAGATGAATGTTCTCTTGCGTAATGAATGGTTATAATTCCATATACTGATACTAATAACCGGCTCAAACATCTGTCAAAGATGAACATAATATTAAACGTGATGAAGAATATCCCGACAATGTTATTAATAAAATTCCATGTATAATTCGTTAGACGTAAGTCATCTGATTTAGTAAGGATTGTTGCTGTACACAAAACTGTGCTGGGACAAATTTATTCTGAAAAAATAATTCAAATGAAAGTGAGCATTTTCTTGAGAAAACTTCATATTATTTAACCTATTATGGAGCCCGGTAAATGAATTAGTTTTTTTTTACTAATTTTCTTACAATAATATATTCCTATGCGTCTATGGGTTGCATATTATAATATGGTTCAACAAAATTAAGTGTTGTATTATTGACAGTTAAATATATTTTTTTAATTAAACATTATATTTACTAGATTAATAATTATTATTTCGAAGTAAAAAAATTACTGCTGAATAAGCATAAATGTTTGCTCAATATAATATGTATATAATAAATTTCTTTATTTCAGTAACTTAACAATTACTTTACGAGTTTTTAAATTTCTCTTTACACCATTACCAATAATCATTAAGAAAGGGAGGTTTTTTTGTGCTTTTGTAACCTGAGAAATTAATAATGTCAATGTATTGTGTGTAGGGTATTACATGGCAGCTTTGCACATCTGAATTAAATACAAACTTCGTAAACAATCCTTTTTAAAAACATTTAAATATGCTTTTGTGTTTAGAATAACACTATTAATTATTGTATTTATTTTTTAGGTAAACTCTACTTTTCCAAGTCCCTTCTTTTAAAAAATGTTGTAAATGAGCGTCTAGTATGTACATATTCAAAACTTATACCTGCCAAAGGGTTCACCTTTTGTATTATATATTTTTTAATAAATATAATAACCCATATATAAGGAAAGAGTATTCATTTTGGTACTCTTTTTTCAATCTTTGATTCAACGTTAAGAACTATGTTTATGTTTTAAAATGTGTTTACTAAATATATTTACAAAAACGCTTAATTGAAGGTTTTTTTTATAGCTGTTGATAGCCTGGCATTTTAATAAATCCTACATAAACTGAACAGTACAACTACATACAAACTAATGGGCCAATAAAATATTAAAACTTTCTTTTCAGAATTGTCAATATGCAGAATTTACCAGTTATTACTTATCATATTTTATTACCGAGTTTTATATAAATAAAATAATCTCTTGTTAGTTAACTTTTGCTATAAAATGTATATAATTGTCTAGTTCTAAAAAACTGAATAAACCTTTCAGCAGTGGTACCTCGTTAATTTGAACACTCTTAATTTGAAATTCTGTATAATTAAAAATTTAGTATCAAATATTTCACAACCTGTATTATTAATCTCATATTAACTATTCATTTTAAAACCTTAGTAATTTGTGATTCTGTATCATTCTGAACTTCAATCATAACTAATATCTTTTTACATTATATTAGGAAAAACAAAATGAAATGTTGTTTTTTGTTAGTGAGAAAAAAAGTAAGATAATTTCCATTGTTATTTATATTTTCCACAATTTGGGTAATTTTTCGATGCCTCTTTTGTAAAATTATTGCGGTTTTGATTTATCAAAGGAATCTAGATATTTTTTGATATCCATTCAATTGAAATTTTAGTTTCGTAGCGAATGTTCCATAGACTGGAGTAAGTGATAATCCGACGGTGCTATATCAGGAGAATAAGGCGGATGTGGTAAAAGTTCCAGATCCTTTATTTTGTCCTGTGTAATTTTTGCTGCGTGTGGTTTCGTATTGTCATGGTGTAAGATGCGCCGTTGATTATTAACTAGGACTGATCGTTTTTTTTTTAATAATTCCTACACTACCCTCCAATTGAGTACAATAAAATTCGGCTGTGATTATCTGACCAGGTTTTAATAGTTCATAATGAATAACATCCAAAATATTCCACCAGACACATTAAATAACATTTAAGGTTAATGAGGTGTTGAAACTGGTGTTTGACTTGGAGAAAGCCATTTTTTTGCGGATTGCTATAAAGGATCCATTTTTCATCTCCAGTAATAATTTGTCTCAGAAATGGATCAATTTTATACCTGTTTAGCAGCGAAGAACAAATTGTCACAGGTTGATTCAAGGCCGACGGCGATAGACTTTACGGAACCCACACTCCTTGCCTATGATTTTTGCCAAGCCTTTTAAAAATGATCTTTTACCGTCGACTAGGGACAGCCATTCCTTGATGGTTTTGCGCAGATTTGATTCTACCAGTGAGTTTAACACATTCTCATCAATTTTTTGAGGTCTTCCTGATTTTAATTTATCTTTTAGATTCCTATTACCGTTTTTGAATTGTTTAAACCAACGTTGGCATTTCTGAATGTTCAAAATTACCTCTGTAAGTTTCACAAATGTTCTCAGTAGCTTCTTTGGGTTTTAATCCCTTGTCAAATAAAAACAATAAAATACATCACAACTACTTCACTTTGATTTCTAGCCTCGATTTTTTTATTATGGGTGAAAATGAAAAAAAATGAAAAACTTCCTCGACCGCAACCGAAAGCAAACTGACTTCAAAACAACACCAAAAGAAAGACATTTCTTTTCGCTTTACCTAATATAATTAGAAAATTCTGAGCGGCAATGTAAATTCGAAATTTGCAACACAGTTCACATCTTTGGAAAATGAGAAATTGCTTATCAAATTTCTGTAACCCCTAATTTGATATTCATGTATGTATTAGTTGTTTGAAAACTATATGGATAAATGTACAAAAAAATATTTTAATATGCCGTACCGTACTAGGATTTTTATTCATCGTTTCACTTATTTTGAAGAATACACTTCATTAGATTTGTTAATTCAGTGAGCCCAACTTATTAAAACTCAAATTTTTCAACAATGCTTCACTTTGCATCCAATTAGTCTTGAAAGAAATATTATAATTAGACATTCATTAATGTTTATTTTATATTTTGTGAGTCATTTTCATTCCCAAGTATTCAGTATATAGTTGCTTGTTTTTGTCCTTCATGCTTTTTAAAATAATTTATGATTCTTTTTATACATTTCATGGGTAAATAGTTTCTAACAAATTCCATGTCATTGAACAATGTTTTCGCAAATTTAATATTTTCTATTGGCTCCTTGAATTTTAAATTAACGAGGTTATGCTGTAAGAATGTAATTATTATGCTACTGATAGGTTTTATTTATAAAGAGAAGAATTAAAATAATATGTAGTGAATGTGAAAAAATAATAAGTAATCCGTCACTTTGATAACTTATAATTATTTTTCATACACTAAATATAGTCTGGGTTGTGTTTTGGAGTGGTCAAGAAGTCCATCTTTGACAGCACGGTTCGGGGGTTCAATATTGATGCAAAAGTTGTGTTCACATCTATCAACAAAAAAAAGATATTCGTCCATCGTCGGTTGTCTGTCAAAAGTTGCCCAAGGATTAGTAACGGTGGTTTGATTCATTCAAAAGATTCTTTTATAATTTATTACAAGTTCAGAAAAAATAATCACATTATTTTATTAAAAATATTAAATTCTTCACCTTCTGAAGACTGGTACTATTTTACTTTTTTGCTAAGGAATTTAAACAAATATTAACAACTATTTTCATTTATTTCAGATGTGGACGATGTAAAGTTCGTGATAAACTTTGATTATCCCAGTAATTCAGAAGATTACGTTCATCGTATTGGACGAACTGGGAGGAGAGATAAAACAGGAACTGCTTACACATTCTTCACGCCATCGAATGCCGCCAAGGCGGGGGATCTGGTAGCTGTTCTAAAAGAAGCCAAACAAGTTGTAAATCCTAAGTTACAAGATTTAGCGGAAAGAGGCGGTGGCGGTGGGGGCAAAAGTATGTATTTAATGGGAAAAATGCTTTAATTATTAATGAAATTATTGACCCATATTCTTTACTTGATTTCAATAAGTAGGATTTTTATATATGCACAGGTGGCCCTCAATTTATGATAATTTGATTTGTGTCAATTCATTAGCTCTTTTTCTGAAATTCTCTAAGAAAGAAAGAGAATATCTCGGCAGCTAATGCTGAGTTATTTTATTTAAAAAAAAAAAAAAGATTGTCAACCAGAAACTTCATTGGAAAAATAGAATCTAACGGTTATTATTTTTATTTAGTTTAATTCTTTTACATATTTGAGCCATTTAGATTTTTTGTTTTTATATTTCATATTTATCCTTTTTATATTCATCTAATAAAATTGTTAATTAATTCTTAAGGATTACAAGTAAGGTGCAAACTGTAGTAAAATTGATAATTTAAACTTTTTTGACACTACAAGACTCAAATTGTCAATTTCTTACTTGATTTACCCTGTTTATTGAAAAACCTGGTAATTCATAATAATGTTCAGACTCGTGTATTTAAATTAATGTATTTTTACACCACATAACTCAAAATTTTTAATAACAATGTTAAAAAAAAGAAAATTCTCGCCCACATGGAGCCCCCTTTACTGCTGACATTTAATAGTTAGTACTAATTACTCCTACTAATATAATAATATAAAGGTAAAAGGTTTTCTCAGAATACATAAAAGTATTAAAGTTTAATGGTTTGTTAAAAACTCTTTTCTAGATAGAGGAAGAGGTGGTCGAACGCATCGAAGGGGGCGGGATCGTGATCGAGATCGAGACAGGTCGCGAAGCAGACGCCGCTCGCCCCGACGTCGTTCCCGCTCCCCTCGCCGCTCAAGGTCGCCGCGGCGCTCTCGTTCACCACGTCGCTCACCTCGACGCTCCCGCAGCCCTCGCCGCTCTCGCTCACCGCGCCGCTCCCGCACTCCTCGCCGCTCACGATCACCGCGCCATTCCCGCTCGCCACGCCGCTCCCGCTCGCCGCGCCGCCGCCGCCGCTCTACACACTCTTCACGCAGCTCCTCCAGCAGGTCACGCGACACCCCCAGAGATAAATCAGGCAAGTCAGAAGCCGTTCCCACCAGTCACCAGAGCAGGCCACTGCTCCCGACACCCGGGGGCCTGCCGCCCCAGCCGCCGCCTGCCTTCGCGGGCCAGCCACCGCCTCCTCAACCTTCCTTTCCTATGAATACCCTGCACGCATCTAATTTTCTCCCATTGGGAAATTTTTCAGGAAATTCTGATGTTCGATCTAGTCTTGATACTTCACTGATAAACAGTAAACATTCCCAAAATGGAACAAACAGCGCTCAACCTGTTGGTTCGCAGTTTTCTAAACCTATTAGCAGTCAGTACCCCAAATCCTTATTGGATGTTCATTTTCCCAAACCTTTGTTAGATGCCAACAACTATCCCATGTTGTCAGAAAATCGTCAAACTAAACTCCTGTCTGATAGATATCCTAAACCACTTTTGGAAAATCAGCACTCTAAACCTCCAATCGATAATCGGTATCATAAATCTCAATCTGACAATCAAACAAAACATCAACATCAAAAATCTCTTCTAGATCCAAAGTATCCAAATTCAAAAACAATGAATAACATGGATTCTGGCAGTAAATTGCAAGATGTCCTACCTTCAGTTCCCGATCTACATTTCCCAATGTTGAATGTCCCACCACCATCCATGAACAGTATGATTCCTCCTCATATGTTCCCGCCAGTACATCCATTCAGGCCTGTGCATCCCGGTAACCCAGGCTATGGTTACCCGCAGTTCCCTGTGTTCCCTCCGCAGGTGAATGGCAACGGGCCCGCGCAGGTGGACTGGGCGGCGCCCCCGCCCCCACCGCCGCCCCCAGAGGGGCCTCCCGCCCCTCCCCGGGACTATCATCGAGGACGCCGATAGGAACATAGTACAGAGGTTTGTTGTACCTGTCATCCACTTACAACCTTATCACTTACTATACTACCCTTCTCTCTAGCTATTACCCTTATCTAGGTTCAGTTTGTGTTCCAGTGAGTCATGAATTACATTGGAGGGTCTGTTTTGTCTTTAGTAATGAAGGTTTAGTTAATCCTGGTATACTTTATTTGATTGTTTCAGGTAATGGCTACGTTGTGGGGAACTCGTACTGGAGCTCGAGGAGATAAACTGACAATTTGATAAATTCCATGGGAACTTATTATTTAAGATAATAATAGTGGCTAACTCTGTATTAACCAGCAGTGAAGATGAATTGACGATTTCTATTAATAAATTTTAATTTCTTATTGAAAACTGCCGTTTTATTTTAGTTGTTAAGGTGTACGTTCCAGTTTAAAATTTTAGAAATTCAAGATGATGCTAATAGTTAAACTCTTATAATATCACCAAAATAGGACGATATTTGTAATGTAAATTTTGCTGGAGAGGTTAAGTGTTGATATGAAGAGATGACAATAAAATGGTTGATTTTCTTATATCGAGATATGTGTCAAAAATAACTGATATCTACGATTTTCATATTAATATTATGGAATGAAATAATATGTGTTTTGTCATTTGAAGTAATCAATTAAAAATTAAATAGTTTATTGAAATACCTAGTGAAATACTTAAAACATATCTATGAATATGTTTTGTGATCAGTTTAAGTACGTACATGTTCAGTGAATTCTCGGTTTTATGTTTCTCGTTTTCCCGCTATTTACGCCGAAAAGTCGATATTAAATTCCCATATACATATTTCTCGCAATTTACGCAGATAAAATTTTACATTTCCTCAGTTTTATGCTGAAAAATTCAACATGCCAACTCTATATTCATTGATATTTACACGCAAAATTTTGTATTTGACTTTTTTCTTTCAAAAACTCAATTTGTCAAAGTCCTCCACATCTCTTACGTCAACTTTTTGGCTTTCACCATATATTGACGAGCATGTTATGTTGAACCTTGAATTAAATCTGTGTAGCCAACTATTCATTGGCCAATAAACGTCCTTTCTCGATGAGAATTGGATCAGAAATTGGAATGTTGACCTCATGCATTTGAGAAAGAAATTCAAACAGCCTGCTTTCTAGCTCTTCGTGTTTTGCCAAGTGAATGTGCCGACTCGTGTTACTTTTCTTCAACTTATGATACATTCTTCAATTTTGGCGAGTTTTTTTAAAATTGTTGAAATGGTCGAGTTGGTGATACCATATTTTTTTGCAATCTTTCCCTTACTGTCCATCTTTAATTAAATCTATTTTCTTAGAAATTGTTAATGTTTTATATGTACTGCAAACTGACACCATTTTAAATTTAAAATTAAACTACAGGCAAAATAAAACCAATCAACCCTTTTTTCTTCAGGCCGCATACGTATGTTTGCTAAGTTATGCGGGCCGCAACATTATACAGTAAAATCCCGTTTATTCGAAGCTGAGGGGACCGAAAATCAAGAAAAAACTTAGAATAACGAATTAGGATAATGAATATAAAAATTTCAAAAATTTGATTTTTTTTTTACATACTAACTTTTTTCATAGTAACTCAAAGTAATTATATACACCTATATCCACACATTTAAAATTAACAAACAAGTTGTCAAAATACAGTGTAAACAAATCACAATATTATTTTAAAAAAAAAACACTTTTATAATGGACTATCTTTTTGTGCCTTTTTAATAATGACATAATAGTCAAACTTGTCAACCTGCCATTTCTCCGAGTTCAAAAGTTTCTAGCGCTTTTAAAACATTTGTTTTGTGGTTTGGCACTCGCCTTTCAATGTTAAAGTTCTTTCTCTCATGTTTAATATTGTTGATAACCTCATTAATGGGGTCGCATATTTTTCTGTTCATTTTGTTTTGGATAATATTTTTTGTCAATCTCTGTATTAATTAGATTTTTAGCTACTGTCGGCGTTTTGTACGAGTTTTGTATTAATGCTATTATCAAGAGTATAAAATTATCAGTCAAAATTATAAAAATGTTTTAATTTAAATTGAATGAAATACGGAAAAGTCGAAGGAACGCAAACTACGCATTCGTGAATTTCAAAATGTCTAACACGTAAATATTAGAGAAAAACAAATAATGTTCTTTATATATAAAACAATGGCAATAAAATAATTAACAAGATACGAGAAAATCTGAGAAACGCTAACTAAACATTCTTTAAAATGCCTTGACACTAAACTTAAATAGAAAGAGAAATGTCTGTATTAAAATTAATACAAATTATTTATAAAACACGGAAAAGTCTGAGGAACTCAACCGCGTACTAATGTTTGTACAACAAAATATACAAACGTTACGTAAACAAAAATAATGATGGTAATAATACGGAACAAAAAATTGGCAAGCACTGACATTCGCAGTTAGCAGCTGGGAGAACTAGAGAACTGCATTACCTATAAGGGCTCAAAGATAATATTTGCTATCTTTTTCTAATATAAAGAAAACGAGCGAGAGATAAAAGCATGGGACCTTAAGTTAAAAGCGTCGCAGTAGAAAATAAATATTTCAAATTGAGGACGCACAAGATATATTTGTTGTCTTTTCTAGTATACTGAGAGTGAGTGAGAAAACAATGAAAATTAAGTTTATGCGTTGTGAATCGGTATAGGGGCGGAACTATCCATTTTGATGGTCTTGGACTTTGGACATGCATATCGCGTAGCGCACGTGTATTTTCCAGATTGCTGACATCTGACAAAAAATAGATCGACAGATTCATCTGATACAGTCCAAAAATAGCTTCGAATAATGATATTCGATTATAAGTACAATTTAGTATGAAAACTTTCCAGAGGGACCACATTGTGCTCTAAAACTTTGACTTGCGGTGAATTTCGAATAAACGGGGTTTTATTGTACTGATGTAACGAAAAAAAAAATTATATAGGAAAAACAGTATTGGTTGAATCCCGTTTGATTCAAGATTAGGGCGCTGCCACTTGATAAATCAATAAATATTTTTTTAAACTAAAACAATGACAATAATACTTATTCGCTTATCAGCATACCAGCTCAAACAGTAACAGTGTATTTTTTTTTCGTCATATGTACATCCTCAAAATACAATAATGAAAAAAATATACTCAAAAGTAACGTGTATTTAAGTGTATATTTTAAAATTAGTGTGATTTTTGAAAATGAGATAAATTTTTTACTATTTTAGACATGAGAGATGATTGTTTGCGCGTATCTCAATATATTAAAAACTAAGAATACCAGATTTTTTAAAAATCACGTTCCTGATTATAAATGTGTTTCGGGCCGCAGGTTGAGAATGGTTGGTCTAAAACCGCAGGAGTGTCAGTTTTCATGAAATTCACGAATAAAAGTACAAAAAAGAGTCGATATGTCAGTCAGATGGCACAAAAATAATTAAGAATTATTTTTAATGTAAAAAAACACAAAGGTAGGTTTATAAAAATGAAAATGTGAAACTCTGAAACATAACTTCAACTAAACTTATCTTTTGGCAGGATTTCCATCTTAGCCGGTCGTTTAGGAATATATTTACGGTTACACAGATGTTTGAACCCATATGATTGGTCAATCTCTGTAGGGATTAGGGGCTGACCGTGGCGTAGTCGGCGCAGGTATAAAAATACTTGCATTCTTATAGTAATTCTCTACTTCGCATAGTAATCTGTGAATGTTTATTTGCAATATTTCATTCATCCATCGATTTCTTAAATGTTCTTAAAAAAATAATTTTGAAATTTTATTTGCGGCCATTATGTTGCTGGATCTTTTGTCGTGGACGTATAATAATTGGTCCAAAAGTTCATGGAGCTTTTGTTACAATAAACAAACACAAATAATAGATAATGATACAAGTCTTGAGTTTTTTTTCTGATACCTTGTCTCGAATGTTAGAAAATCAACCACATCTTATTGACATCTCTTTCTAGCAAAATCTTTCACTGTGGCAAGATTTATTGTAACAAATAACGTTCTTCAGTATTTAGGTGATATTTATTTTATATTACTTATGTATGGTGATATTGGTAGTATTTTAACTATTAGGCTCATCTTCAAAGAGTATGTAATACGTGTAGAATTTCTCAAAAATCTTATATGTTTATCAGCACATTAAAAAAGTTTGTCATTTGTAAAAGTAAAAGCAGGTAAAGATAAATTTCAGGTCTGATAAAATTTGCTACCTGTTTCATGCACCAGATTTTTTTTGGTTTCAAGAATATAAATGCTTAAAACACGTTTGATCTTATTTTTCTTGCCCTTAGTAATGATGGAGGTGCCGTTTATTTTCCATCTAGACGAATTTCCAAAATACTAGTATCTAACACATGCACTTTCGTAACCAGTAGAAGGAATGTAGATTGACGAAACACCCCTCTGATCAATTGTTTGAGATCCTTGGCCCATAAACACTGCAGTTTCATCCATAGTAATCATGTTCGAGAGTTGGTATTCAGAAAAGTCGATGCCATCAACATAGAACTTGAATGTAGGTGCACATCCAGCTTGTACAGTGTTCCCGATCTCCTTAGAGACAGTTCATACCATTGAAGAAAGTCATATAACCAGTGTTCTGATATTTTATATTCTTCTGGGAATATTTCTAACTGTGGTGCCATTGTAAGGGCAAATGCTTAAATATCAACCATGTGCGCAACAAAAAGCCTTTGCTCTCCTGTCAGTAATCCATTCATAGATGATGTTTTTCAGCTCGGGAAATAATGGTTGCCGACCTGATCCACACTTGCGCTTCTTAGCATTTTCCTTGTTCACCTGTACACTGGGATTATTATACTCAGCCCGCCATTTTGGAACCATTCAGAGATCCAACAACTTCTTTTTGCAGAAAGCCATAAGATTTTTGCCCCAGGTGACCTCTACAATTCCTTTCTTGTACTCAACAGAATAGCTCTTTTCGTACTCATCTTGCCTGGGGGTGAAAATATTATTCCCTTTAAATCAAATTACTTGTGAGACAAGAGTGGTTAATTGAAGATTTACGAGACAGGAGCGGCAATAAAAATCATGACATAAGAATGATGTCCTTAACAACACATGTCATATTTTACATTTGTACACTTTTCCAATTGAAGCTAAAAGACAGTTATCGCCATCTCTGAAATTTGTGATGAAATATTCATTATCATTAGCGATTTGCTTATTTTTGGGGTAGGGATTGTATTACGATCATCCTGAAAAATCATGCTAGAGCTTATTTTTGGGAAAATACAGTAGTTACATATATTGTCCAAAGTGGTTTTCTTGAGATTTCTAAAAGTTTGGTATTATACTTATTTCAAATATCTGATTAAAATTATTAAAAAGAACAAGCAAAAAGTAAATTTAATAAGAGAATATGCAGCGTCATCAGGACCAGAAGTACATTTAAAAAATTTAGTTAATAGGAAATTGAGGCAATTCATTTTTTTTTATCTCAATGGTCCTAGCAGTTCCTCGTTAGATGAGCAGTAAGCTGGAGATAATTTATTTAAAATATTATTTAACTAATAAAACTGAATCATGACAAATAATATAGGCAGATCTATATTTTCTCAACATATTCCACATTGAAGAAATACTGGGAAAGTTTTTCACAAAATGTGACCCAATCATGTCGCTGTTTTCTCAAAAGCCTGAGTGTGCATGCATAAAATGAGGGTTATAATATTGAGAGCCGATTTGTTCTTCATAACTGCTGTTAAACCTTCCCACAAAGGAGCTGGATGAAGATAAAGATAATATTTTGTATTTATGTTGTCATCAATTTAAAATGAACTAGCAGAAAAGTAATCGACTATCGTCAATTGTTTGCTGTTAGTACCCGCGGGCAGCTATTGTGACTGATAGTGACCTCTGTACGGTCAGTAGTGTCTGCTGCGCAGCCAGAGTTTCCGTAGAATTTATATTTCAATGCGGAAATCTCTTATATTGCTTTAATAATGCACCATGTAGTAGCCATGGGCGATATGGCTCACATAACTGAGCTAGTTCATCCGCTCAATTGAGCGGTTTGAACCGCGGATCAATTGAGGGTTTGAATCATCGGTTTTATTGAACCGTTAGATCTTTTGAAAGCATGGCTCACGGCTAGAAACTCTTACTATTCGAATATCGAATAGTAAAACTAGAAATATTTGAATAGTTTTTAAAGTATGACAACAGTATGAAATTAATTTTTATTATTTCAAATAAATCGTATTATACGTAAGTACATCAAAATTGATGAGAAAGCAAGCTAATTTACTATTAACAGTTTTTTATTGTAGTTTTAAAAAACACATTGAACATTTTGTATTTTAAATTTGTTCTTAATTTTGTTTTTATTGTTGCTGCAGTTAAAAATACTCGCTCAGTAGTGGTTGACATTAGCTTAACTGTTAAAAGTGTTTTAAATAGTAGGTCTAACATTTCTGTCCTTTTTTTGAAATTTTCCAAATATCTAAAATCTTTTTTTATATTATTTGAACAAACATTTGTAGTTTCTACGAGGGATAAAATAGTGCTTCTTAATTCAGTCTGCAATTCGGACGTCGATGAACTCTTCGAACAAGCAACAGGTATCTCTTCCACATCCGAATCACAATCCTGAGTTGTTTAATATTCCATCATTAGAAATTAGTACGAACACTATTCGAATAGCTGCACAAATATTTGAGTGTCGAATAGTAGAAAAAGGCCGAATATATTCGGGTTGGAATCTCTACTCATGGCTCAGTTGATTGACGAATGTGTTGCTCCTCGGACGTATGGGGAATATTTTCTTATGAGTCATATTACTATTGCTCTCTGTCCGATATCAGTATTCCAATAACAATAATTAAAACATCTAATGTCCTATTTTCAATGAAATCAACTATTTTTAATATCGTTTTCATTTATTAAAGGTTGCTTTACTATGTCCAGTCTAATGAAATCCAAATTATTCATAGAAATGAAATAAAAAATATTTCGTTATAATAATATTTTATCGAAATTCTTCAATTAAATAGATGAGCTACGTTTAAACAAAAAAGATTAAGATACATGAGATAACTGTTTTTTCATTTTAAATGTTAAATTATACATCCTGACTAGTTTATATAATATTATATGTACTTCCTATCTCTAGTAAATGGACGATGAAACATGTACAGGGTGGCCCAAAAAAAGTGAGAACATCTTGTAACACGTGAGTTATTTCATAACATAATATAATTAATTATAATTCTTAATGTAATTTTTTTTGCACAATATTTAGCTAATCAGAAATCATCAAAACACCCCCATATTGCATAATCTAGTGGGTTTAAATCTGGGCTGAAATTAACATTCTCACGATGAAGAAAGTTGATTGTATTTCTGGCTGTGTGAGATGGAGCTCCGTCCTGCTGTAATGTCTAACTATACTCCAGGTTTCATTTTGAAACTCTTTGATTATTTTCCTAGCACCCCAACATTTTTCAATTCGCAAATTTTTGATCAGAATACGATCTTCTGCAGTGATTTTGTTATTGAAAAAACCAAATATAAACAATGGGAAAATTTATAATCAAAAATGACGACCGGAAATTGTCAAAATAAAACGTAATATAGGTAAGTAAGTAAAATATTTAAGCTATTGTTGATATAGTTAAGCTAATTTTGATGTAATTATATCACATTTTACAAAATGTTCTTTTCTTTTTTTGGGCCATTCTGTATATTGTAATTATCAAAATTTTTAATTGCACAATTTATTCGTATCCGCCAAATCACACAGTCACTTAATCTTCGAGTTCATCTCACCCATAGGTATAACCATTTAACATTGTCTTGTCAATTAAACTTTTAGCCCAGTGACCTCATTACCGCTATTCATCATTCTCATATCGAATTATGACTAAATTATCTTTATAATAATTTTACATAGTATGTAGATTTTTATTTTTGCTACAACATTAGGTACATATGGAATCTGGTCTTTTCTTTATTCAGCCTTACATTACACACACTTAAACCTATTACATATTTTTCCTACCAGCCCAGTTATAATTACATTTTATTTATCATTATTATTTATTTATATCGAAATCTCCTTGCCCGCCTTCATTCTTATTTATTTTAGTTGACTCGATTATTGCTAGTAGATTAGGAACCAATGCAGACTGAATACTGCGGAAGTGCTACTACACCAGCACACATTGATTAGATCGAATCGCGGTCGATTTGAGACTTGCTCAAACGGTTTAGCCGTATGGAATGAATGATTGACGACGGAATAGTTCGATTCGCATACACAGATTTATTCGTATGCGTCCTATTTTCTCTGCCTACCCTTACGGAGAAAAGATGCGATAGTCAGTCATCGCTCACGGTGGCCCTTCTGCATGCGGGTTTCGGCCCGCATGCAACAAAAGCTGCTTTATTACCCCGGAGTCAATTATTCTCGGACGGAAAAATGGACCCGCATCTTAATGGTCCTTTTTTTTTGGTGCGGTCATTGTCTTATTGTTGACCCCCTAATTTACTGAAGGAACATTGTTATCAGGCCGTCCCTGAGTGCGACATTTCTCGGACAAAAGGCAACCGATTGACTTCATAACGTATTGCGTAACGCGTGTGGTCATCCATCGTAATTGCGGAAGAAATAAATCTTCCCGATAAATGGCCGAGAAAAACAAAGGACGGCTTTCCAATGACGGAAGAAAAGGTTCTCGTGTGACGTGGGTCCCTGCAAAATACACTTCCAAGAAAACCAAGTATCCGCGGATGACAAATAACGATAGGTCGGTCCGAATCAAAATCAACTCGCGACAGATTACCTATGAGATTACCGTTCAGGCATATCAACATTGACATTTTCAAATTTCAAATAAGTCAAGTATACAACATGCCCCAGTTTACCAGTACGAATATAACGATTACGCAAAATATCGATTTCCCACTTGGCATCACTTTTGTCAAATGTCACTGAATTAGGTGTTGTCAATTTTGCTGTACTTTAGTGGTGTTGAACAGTTTTATCATAATTTTTTATCTGTAGTGTCCATTTACCCGCCTTTAATATTTTTAACATTTTAAGTGGGGATTTTAATAAAAAATATCATACGTAATAAAAATGTTTTATTAGTGAGTCATAATAATGGCTAATACTTCCCAAACTCTGACTCGTGAAGAAGTGACAAGTTCTACAGTAACTACTGTTACTAATGAAGCTTTATCACAGGTAAATATCGATATATGTATAACGTTCAACCATTTTTTATATGAAATACATATAATGTAACACACATATGTATTCATCCGAACGCGAAAGACATCTGATGTATTCTTCCAAGCAGAGTTAATAACCATGGATTTAACAACCGATATTTAAATTTCTCGATTGAAAGGTTGCGCCCCACCACCCGAGTGTTTATCTTTGGTAAATACGTGACGCGCTACGTGTATTATTTGATATCAGGTTTTTAAGTGTGTGATATATTTCAGATAAGAATCAAAATAAAATGTATTATTTACAAAAATCTTCTATTTCTGCAAGGAATATTTTATCTTTATTATACAGTCATGTCAGGAAATGTTCATCAATTCCCAGTGACACTAGTCCACTCTCAGGAATATCAGTTATTGACATGACAAGGATAGTAGCTGGTCCCTATTGTACAATGATGTTAGGAGACTTAGGCGCAAATGTTATAAAAGTGGAACACCCTGTTGGGGGAGATGAAGCACGGAAATGGGGTCCCCCTTTCATACATGATAGCAATGAGTCCTGTTATTTCACGTCATTGAACAGAAATAAAAAAAGTATCTGCATTGACATAAAAAATCCCCACGGTAAGGTTTTTTTATTATCAATTGTGGTTTATACATATATACACTATACATAATTATTTGTTCAGCTCATTTAAAAATTTTTTTAGGGGCATCTATAATTTGTGATTTGGCAAAAAAATGCGACATTTTAGTTGAAAATTATGTACCTGGTAAACTTAACCAATATGGTCTTGGATATGATGACTTGAAGACGGTGGCACCTCACCTAATTTACTGTTCAATAACGGGTTATGGTCCTGATGGTCCCTATGCTTCTAAACCAGGGTATGGAGTATACTTCACATTATTAGTGTCTTATAATATGATTACTTGGTATAGCTAGGCAAGATGCTCACATTTTGATTAAGTGGTCGATCCTTGTCCTGGGGTAAAACCAAGTTATTCCTATTTTTCGTTGGGTAGTTCTTAATTGAAAATTGTATTAATGTGACAGATTCCATGTGAGCATCTTTATTTAAAAAAAAAAAGTTAATCTAAATTAGTTATTAGGATCCGGATTCATTATAGCGTGGTATAAATTATGTAGTTAAATTTTCAAATACTTTTTTTTTTTTTCGGAGTGCTTCTTTGCGAATAATGTCTTCAAATAGTGTGTTCTGAAGACACGTTACATTGATTTTCAAATATTCATTTATGTAAAGAAAACAATTGTTTAACATCGACAAACGTTAACGGAGCAAATTTATACTCATTAACATCACACGTATCTAATTTTTCACTTATGGACTACAATTTTTCATATCCAAGATTGCAGTCTAAAATAGTGTATGCCCGTCTTTACCGCTCCGTGATATAAATCTTCTATAACTTTAAATGATTCGATTAAAGTTTCAGGTCTTTTAATCTTTTTATAACACAAGGTATATTCCAAAGCACCAAATAATAATTGTGCTTACGTTATAAAAACAGCATTTCTTTTATTAAAACTGGAAATGAGTATTTAAATTTTTTCAAAATATGGTTGTTTCCAACCAAGTATATTGGCCGAGGTGGCAATGCAACACTTGGCATCATTTCCTTAAATATTTCAACCTTGGTTCGCCTTTAATAATATCTTTTTTACACAAGAAATAACTTCATCCACGTTTTTATATCTGTCTTATACAGATGAAGCAAAGTGTTTCATATTGGGAAACATATTATTTAGTTCCTTTTCCACTTTTAGTATGTAAGGAGTCGAATCTAGTGTCAGAATCAACAGTTTATTTGTGTAACCTACGGCAGATTGTTGCTATAAAAAAAGAAAAGCATTTTTGAAGAATATCGCTGTGGTGTTGGCATTAGTTTTCAGTAAAACTTTACTTGCAATCAAGAAAGTCTGAGATATAATGGGGTCTCATAATTAGATTCACTATATTTCAGCCAAACATATTTGTTGTTTCATCAACTGACACCTATAAATATTTGTTATCCAAAGTTTTTCTTATATAATTTTTTTCACTATTGAACATTATATTATTAGATACATTTAGACACTACTACTATTTACATGTATTTTTCGAATAATAGATTCATTTAGACTCCATTATTATTACATTCACAATGAACATATTTATATATTTAATAAAAAAAGAATGAAAATTCACTTTGTTTAATTTTAAAATTAATTTTCGTAAAAAAATGCATTTTAATATTTAATTGACATTGAGAATTAATATGTCGTATAACTATTATGTCGGCTTGAAAGAGTATGAAACATATCTACCATGAAAATGATTTGAAATTAAAAATGTTGTGTAATGTGGATTATTTTATAGATATGATGTAATAGCTGCTGGCTTTGGTGGTCTGCTGAGTATAACAGGGAGTGAAAGCAGTGGTCCTGCAAAAGTAGGAGTACCCATGACAGACATGGCTACAGGATTATGCGCGTACGGTTCCATCTTGGCTGCACTGCTGCTCAAACAGAGAACTGGCAAAGGACAGAAGATTGATTGTAATCTTCTAGCGACACAAGTAGCTAGTCTGATAAGTTTGGGATCGAACTTCTTGAATTCTGGTGTTGTAGCGGTTAGACGTGGTACAGCTCATGAAAGTATTGTTCCCTATCAAGCTTTCGCTACTAAAAATGGATATTTAATCATCGGAACTGGCTCAAATAAGCAATTCCAGGCGCTATGTGAAGTATTGAATATCAAAAATATTTACAGAGATGAAAAATATTCAACACATATAATGAGAGTTAAAAATCGAAAAGATTTAATAGAAATTTTAGAAAATATATTTATAACAAAAAATACCAAAGAATGGTTGAGTGTGCTAGAAGGATCTCCTTTTCCATTTGGCCCGGTAAACTCAATAGATGAAGTATTTTCTGATGCCCAAGTCCAGCATCTTAATTTGGTTCATGAATTAGACCATCCAACTGCTGGGAAAATAAAAATTGTTGGTCCACCCGTTAAATTCAGTGATGGAGGTAATTATATCAGGATGAGGCCTCCTTTGCTAGGTGAACACACCGATCAAGTTCTTACAGAATTTTTAGAATACAATAAAGATAAAATAGCAACACTTAAATCACATGCAGCAATTCCATAAGTTGTTAAAACTGACATTTTGCTTTATTATTCTCCTTTTTTAATTTTTATATTATTTAGGTATTATTTTCTCTTGGGCCCTACTTCGCTGTAGATGAGATCATTTAGAATTTTAGTTGTAAAACTTAGTTGTAAAAATTGAACTTCTTTACAGAAGTTCTTAATAAATGTATACATAAGTATTACGAAAACCTCTATTTTTTCACATATACAAGCCACACAAGATTATGACGGGAATTGGCATTTAATCTAAAGATTATAATAAATTCTTTACCATTTCGTTCCAACTTTCTTTCTGTGAATATCTTAATAGGAATTGTCAATTAAGATTATCTGAAGATATGCAGCATATTGAATCTAGGAATATAAATTTCGAACAGGGCTATATACCAAATAGGGAATTGCAGTAATTATTAAATTAACTTTGATAAATATCAATTTCATATTAACTCTATGGTACATACTTGTGGTCTAGGCCCCGAGACAGGATCGGCCTTTCAAATCTCTAAATTTCTTGGATATTAAACCTTGTTAATTAATTTTTAAGATTGTGTAAAATACATTTTTTGCTCACAAAAATAATCGTTTCCATTCAACAGTTGTTAACATGAAAATTAAGCCCGTCGATTAGTCGCTTCTGATTGTACAAAAAGAGGGATATTGTGAGAAGTAATTTAGTTCAGTAAGGATTTTTTTTTTCACGCAGTTAAGTTTTTGTGTCAGTTTGTCATTGGCAGTGAATATAAGGTGATTATCGCGCCGTATTAGCGACCGAGTGGTGCATATTTAAATAATACATTTTATTTTTGAGTTTCATTGGTTAGTTAGTTGTACTACGGTGTCTTATAAATGTGCAATTTGAAGGGATACGGAATGCAGCATATTATATACAGACAATTCAGATAATACAGTGAAAGCTATGACCAATCGACACCTTAATCTGCAAAGCGGCTAACTCCATGGTTAAAAAACCGTTTTTGATGCCATTATTTTCCTCTTTTATTGTTCTATGGTACACTAAAAGCCAAAAATTCCCATCAATTTTAAAACACATGTTTTAAAATAATAAATAAGTACTAGGTGCTGAAAAACCTCACGTTGATTCTTGTAAAAACCTTCAGTATTTACCCGACACAAGTGTTGGTGGCACCAGAAATAGAGGACGTCTGCGGAAATCATAATCACTACATTATTATGGAAAATCAGCAATTCCCAACTCCTAACTCCCAATAATATTTTACAATTTCGGTAAAGAAATTTAGCTAACTCCAAATATTCCCTATAAGTACGAGATAAATCAAAATATCAATAAAATTTCTCAGCCACCCTATTTCTGCATAAACAATCCTACCAAAGTGTGTTTTGGAATGTTTGTAATTCAGTTTTTTATTGCTCCTGAACATTTTAGAAAAATGGAGTTAACTGCTTTGCAGATTAAGGTATCATAATGTTTTTAAAATATACAATTAAATTGTGTATATACAGTAATACCCCGACTTACGCAAACTCAGAGTTACGCGGTTTGTTTGGCGACACTGCTGCTAGACTGCTGCCCGCTATATTCAGTGTTTCTCTTACTGTGATTGCTAGAAAGTGATATCGCTCATGTGGTAAAAGAAGTTTGGCAGGCGATTAGATTTGGAAGTCAATGCTAATGATGTCAACGAGCTGTTGGATTCACTTAGTCAGGGGCTAACAATCAATGAGCTCATAGAGATGCGTAAGCAAAACGACAATGAAGACACTTCAGACCCAATTCCACCAGAAAAGCACATGACAATTGCAAGCTTGACAGGTCTCAGCTCAATTGAAAATGGCTTAAAAATTTCAGAAAATGTAGACTCCAACGAAGAACACATTATAGCTACAAAGGAAGGAATAAAAAATATATTAGCTTGCTACGAAGAAATTCTGCGTGAAAAAAGAAGGCATTGTGTTGTCAGACGAATTTGTTAGATTTTATGAAGCCATCGACATCGAAATGACTTTTTTTACGTAAATCGTTCGTTTTTTTAATATTTTGTATGTTAATATGTATAAAGAACTGCAATTTTATTAAATATTTTTCTTCTAAACTAGTGTTTTTGTTAGTCCTTGGTCTCAGTTAAACAAAATTGTATGTATTTATATGCAAAGTTGTACTCCGACTTACGCAAATTCGAGTTGAGCGATTTTCGTCGGTTCCACCTATCGCGTAACTTCGGAGTATTATTGTATATGTATTTTTGTATTTTATTTGTTAAAAAATACTATTGTATAATAAAAGTATATTCATTTAATCAAATTAATTGTTATTACCAAACCCAATACATATATCTAAAATTAGAATTGAATTACATTTTTTTTTAACTGAAATGCAATAGGGACTTGAACCCAGGATCTTTCCATCTGCCGTAGACTGCTCTTCTGCTGAGCTATGATCGCTCTGTTAATATTTGTCATTCTTTGAATTTTAATAAATCTGAGTTCTGAAGTCTTTGTTTTTCAGTACCAAATTTATTAAATGCAATGTCTCTCAGATTCATGCCAGGTGTCATCTTTCTTATATTCCTACACCCTTCCCTCTTACACAGTATTTTAACAGATTTAATTGCATTTAAAAAAGGTGACTAAGTAGCCAATTAAGAAATATAAAAATTATTTACGTATCATCACGCCGTTTCACCGCGGGGGTAGGCAGATAGGATAGAGCGCCACACTCTTCTGTCCTGACACACAATTCTCGCCTCATTCACATTCATATATCTTAAAAATAAATAAATAAATTACTGTCCAATATTATCTGAAGTAATGTCGTTAGAACCTACGGGTTGCTAAGTGGCTAGTATAGTTGTCTGCAGTGTCCACTAACAGTGATTGGTCTCTTTTGGTAATCTTCAATATTCTCATGAAAATATCTACATACGAGGGTTGATAAAAAAGATGTGACAATTTTTGTTTATTAAAATAAATATTTATTTATCAACTTTGATTTTGTCTCCTTGACAATAGTTCCCGTCAGATATAATTCACTTATGCCAGATGATTATTAATTATGATTTCTGCCGATCCCTACGTGACAGTTCGAAAGTGACCGGCTTAGTTTTAATTCTGACCGCTAGGTGGCAACGGCCGGGCCAGCCGGGGGTGGGATTAGGCTTGTAACCCGTCCCTATTGGCTCGGCGTGGAGAAGGGGGTCAAATGCTCTTGGCTTCCGCTATACCAAATAAAAGCGAATGCGTCGTGGCAGGAGACTCATTCTCTTCGCTGCAACACGTCAACATTAAACGAGTTTATGTGTTTTTCTGTTGTGCCTTCTCCTGCCTTCCTGAGCCACTAGAGCAAGTTTACGGGTTTCTGAGTCATGCATTCTTGACATCCATCGCCGACATACTGCGGAGCAGCAAAGCGAGCCCGACCATCCAGTGCGACCCTTGGAAGATACAATGGTTAGCTTTTACAGCGCGCTTAGCGACCCCTGTTCCTTGGCGTGAAACGTAGACTGGTGACCACCTTTTATTAATTGTTGTGAGTCGTGCTTCTGTTGTAAACACATAATAACATCTAAACAGAATGAATACTTGGTTATAAAATAAAATATTGTTTATTTCAAAAGCTTTGTAAAACACTAAATTTAGAACATATGTAGATTTGTTTGTGATAATTTAAACTTATAGATTTGTATGATACGCTTCAAAGCAATCAAAACATAAAGATGGTTTGTCTTTGCAAATATAATTCATTCTCAATATTGCTGTTCGTAAGGATTTAATTTGAAAAAAGATTTACAAATAAAAGAAAAACAAAAACCATGGCTTTGTATGAGATATAACAATGTTCAAGCTCAGTGCCAACGCATAAACAACTTGTCATGATGGTTGCCAGCGGTATACTGATGAATAGAAGTAACATACTGTTATCATGTGTAATTGAATGATCGGCACCCCGTGCACAAATGCATGATTGGCAGTCATATTTGATATTTTTGCATACCCTTTCAAGATGAGACTAATAGTTAATTCTTTTACAATATCAAGTAAACATAAAAGTGCGCTATTTTTTACGTAAATATTGCTAGAATGAAAGATATCAATAGAAAAGGAAAAATATACAATTGTTGGTTTTTTTAAATTTCTAGGTAATAAAGCTATCAGAAAATAGCCATTTCTTCAACATTCATAATACATATGTGTTGCCATTTGAAATTATCAAGCGAAAATTAAATAATTTGTTAATGTTCTCACCTAAGAATTGTTATGTTTATGATAAAAACCATTGTTTGTGTTGATGAACATATTATAAAATATTACAATTTTGCCCCGATTTATAAGGAAAAAATTGACGTAAATTCATACTGATAAATAATATTGATAACTTTTGAAGCAGCTGTATTTGTGAAGAGAAAACTAATGCTAATATTATATAATAATCATACTCCGGTTGTAATAAAAAAAACAGTTTCTTTTTTAAATATTTATTTATTGTTTTAATAAATTACATATATATTTAATATTAAAATATAAATGAAAATATGACAAAAGTATTATTATTCACTGTTAAATAATTAGTTGTTCATCAAGCATATTATCGTTCTTCAGAATTTCATTGTTTTTTTCTTTACACGTATTCAAAACAAAATTTGATCCACACATATTACACTTTAAACTGAATTTAGAAATAAAACTTTATGTTCTTTCACATATTCAATATTCGTTCATGTGCACCCAAACATCGATTTGTGGGAGTAAATTTGATTAATTTGAGAAAAGAATTGGTGTATGTCGACCACCCTTTTGCCATCCAATTTAGGAAGTTCACACTAATCCACACATTCAATGCTCAGTTCGGGAACATCCTGAAAATAATTTATAATATTATTATTGTTATTTAGTTATCAGTATTTTTATGTCTAAAATATTAAAATACGTGTTTATTAATTTATGACTATAACAAATACATTTGTATCAATCAGACAGGTCTGTCATGTATAATTCTTTTGATAAAATTATTTATCTTTAAGGATATGTGTTTCCAATAAAAAATAATTCATCTGCACTATATAATATCTGTATATTGAACTATGTAATTTATATTGTTAAATCAAATATATAATTGTTATAGAAATGGTAAAAATTATCAACTTACGTTGCGATTTTTTTTCAAGAAGTTTATAACCGTTTAAAATTTTGTTGGAACATTTCCTAGAGCGTGTCAATGGATACTTTTTGACCTTAGGCATCTTGAGTAAGCAGTAATTTCAGAACAATAATGTATTATTGACTTTTAATGAGAATCAAATCCAACAAAAAAAATCATGGGTTTGCAAATTTCACATTGAATCTTGTGAATTAATGGATTTCATGCGCTCATCAGATTCTAAAATTCTCCGATCGGTTGACGCATGTTTTATGTTGAAATGTCAAAATTATAATCTGTTTTCGTATAAAAACAGCTCAAAACCATACAATTTACAAAAATAAGTAATTGGTATCGAGAATAAGTTTAATATTTATTCATATTGTCATCAAAATTTGTATTAAAATGTGTTTTATAGTCAAATTTAATTAAAATCTAACGGAGCGCGGATTTCACGACTGCCGTCGCCGTTTTGAACGGCATACTAACAGTGTGAGATATAATTAATAATATTGTATTTCATAAGACTGGAAATATATTATTTAAAAAATGATTATTGCGTTTCTGATATTAAACTTAGTTTTAAATAGTAGTGGAAGCCTTAAAGCATGTGAGTAAATATAGTATATTATTTAAAAACGTATGTTTTTACTAAAACAAAATATTTTAAAAATGTCAAAAATTCATCAAATGTACTGCAATGATTTATAACTCTATTCATTTTTAACATTTTGCTAATTTGGTTTCCTACAGGTTTGTCTCCGTAATCTTGGCTTCAAGATTATAAGAAAATATATTTCGTTTTTGCATTAATTTAGCGTATCGACTCAATTTTGTACCATGCCTAAAATGCATCTAATGGTCGCGGTCTTTCTTATAATATTTGTATCGTCTTAATTATGGCAAATAACATTCAGTTTATTAGTTTTATATTACTGTAAAGATCCAATCTAAGTAATAGTTGAAACACAAGTCTAATCTATTGAATAACTTCTGATATAAATGAATAATAAAAACCCACATTTTCGTAAAAAACGCGAAAATATTAATTATTATTGCAAGTCGCGCCTGAAGTATTGAAGTGCGTCTGAGAAATAAACAGTTATCAACCTTTTGAAAAAATATGGGAATGTCGAGTCATTTTGAAAGTTGAAACATTTTGATAGTGTCAATGATTTTGTCTTAACCAAGAAGAAAAAGTACAAACTTTTTCTACAAAAACTATAAATATCGAATGATAACTCGGATTATATTATCATAGTGAATTTCATCGCTACACTTAGTGCAGTCAAATCTAGGAACTAAAAATTTTTAGTAAATATTTTTTTCAGGAATTAATGCGGAAAAAATAGTTTTACATTTTATGAGTTCACTTGTAGTAATGGTAATGCTTACAGTAATATAATTTTTCAAAATTAATATTGAATTCAACTAGTGCTATCTCGTATAGAGTTGTGTTTCCTTCTTATTTTAACTACAGTGAAATCTAGATCGATCGATCCTCGAATAATCGTTTTCCCGCATGTGTCGTTTATTTCTTCCAGTCCCGAATTAATTTCATACAAAAAAATACAGAAATAGTTTGCATTGATCGTTCCTCTACGCATCATATTACCGCATTTGTCCTTTAAATTACGCACCCTTTTTTTTGTTACACTGGCTTGTTTTATAATTGCCTGCCAATGGCACATTGACGTTAAAGAGCGAGTCCTGCCACAGTGGTAAAGGGTCGAAAGAGATCTCTATTTTGCGTCAACAGTGATGGAACTGACATATGCGAGCCAATCGTCATTGGCAAATCGCTGAAGCCTACGGCCTTCGAAAAATTGAAACCTTTTTTTATGTATTCAATAACTGATGCTGAAAAAAATGTCATTTGTAACACTGAAAAAATAATGTTTACTTACGGCAATAACGCAACAAATAAATAATAATGAAAGATTATGTATGATACAAAGTTAATTTTTTTTTTTTGTTTCTATGCAGCTTTCTAATTTTATTTGTATTTAAACACATTCATTTATATGTGAAAAGTGTATCTTTTTTAGAATATGACGTATGAATGTAACTTTTTTCTATATTCCCGCACTCATAGTTTATTTTAGTAGGTCCATTCAAAAATGATAAAGGTTTCACTTTATTTACTCTATAAATATTTCTCTCCTTCAATTCCACAAAACCATATCAGCTTGATACATGAGAACTAACCCTACCTTAAGCAGATATGAAAGTATGTGCATATAATAAATAAAAACTTTCTTATTTTTTTAAATGTCATTTTAAAAATGAGAACATTATTATAAATAGTATTTTTGAGATGTTATTATAAATCTTGACTTAATTTTATTAAAGCGAATGAATTTATAAAATTCAATATAATTTACTTCAACGATTGTCAATGTTTTACAAAAATATTGAAAAAAAAATGCAAACTTTGATATCGTTTATCTCCACAACTGTTGATATTTTTCTCAAAGTGGTAGAACATTTTCGACTCGTGATGTATACAGGTATCCATCTGTAAAATATTGTGGATTAGGTCTGTTACTCCCTACATGTGTGTGATGTTTAAAATTTAAATTGACAATTTATTCAAATTCATTTGTCATTCAAAAAAGAAGACTGGTAAAACAAGTATATTCAACATAGTGCAACCATTATAATCTTTCAGTAGAGTCATTTTAACCATGGTCGGGCAGCGGCCACCATAGCCATCTGCAAAGTCTAGTAGCAAGCAACCACTGAACTTTTCTTAATAATAAATTGTTTTCTAAATTGAAAAATAGGTGTTACAAAAACACTGGCCACCATAACCATTCGCAGAGCGTGATAGCAATGACTTTTATTATTTTTATGATAATAAACTATGTTTTCCACATTCAAAAAAGGTTCTACGTAAACACTGGCCATGGCCATGCAGCGGTCACCATAGCTGCCTGCAGAATCTTGTAGCAAGTAACTACTTATCTGTTTATGATAGTAAGTTATCTTTTCCACATTGAAAAACAGGATTTACGGAAACATTGTCCGTGGCCATGCAGAGACTACTTCGAAACTATTGAAACGGCTTCCGCTCACATGGCTTACCGGCCCATTGTTTCCTGCTAATTTGAATTAAATGTAAAAAGTTAGTTATTTTATGAAGACTCACAGATGTAGGTGTACTTTGAACAGAATTTCACATAAAAATTTAAATACCATTATTTTAATGTATTCAATTTATCTTGTTTCAGACCTCCCAGCCCCCTCCCATAGCAGTACTGAAGCTTCGGAGACCTCGCACAGAAAAGAAGGTTGAATGGACTAACGATACAGTTGATAACGAGAACATGAATAAAAAGAAAAGCAAATGTATGTTAATTTGATAAAAATGCTAAAAAAAACTGTTATGTGTTAATGTAATAAGTTTCTCATCTAAAATATTTTTGCCGAGATGTCTTCAAAAATCAAAATTCTTCTATGACCATAATATATTATATGTAATCCTACTGACACTAAACATTAAAATTATTTACTCATTTGTTTTTATTAGTAATAGATAGATTTAGAATTAGATGGGAAGATGTGCGAGAAAACCAAAGTGAAGTTGCATGTCGTTTATAAGGACCATGCACCTTCGATGACTAATATCAGATATTGGTTTAATGAATTCAAGCATGGCCAAACATCTGTTTTTGATGAAGAGTGCCTAGGCCATCTGATTGAGATGACTACGGAGGATGAACAACAAAATCCATGATATTGTATTAGTAGACCGCCGGGTGAAGATCAGAGAAATTGCTGACATTGTAAACATTGTGTACAAAATTGAACACGTGTAAAATATCCTACATGAAAAATTGGGCATGAGAAAGCTATCGGCGAGATGTGTGTCGCGTTTGCTTACAGTGAAACAATAACGGAGTCGCATGACAACTTCGGAGCAGTGTTTGGACACGTTTAAGCGCAACCAAAAGAGTTTCTGCGGTGTTTAGAGACTGCTGATGAAACATAGATCCATCACTATACGCTAGAAATGAAAGAATAATCAAAACAGTGGATTTCCATTGGCCGGAAAGGTCATGGGCATCGTTTTTTGGGATTCACGAGGCATCATCTTCACCGACTATTTGGAGAAGGGAAGAACAATCACGGGGCAATACTATGCTGATTTGACGTTGAATTGATGAAAAAAGGCCCCATTTGGCAAAGAAAAAAAATGCTCTTTCACCATGACAACACACCAGCTCACTTGTCCACAATCTTCACAACAAAACTGGTCAAATTACGCTACTAATTGTTGCCTCGTCCACCCTATTCTTCCGATTTGGCGGAAAGCAGTTCACGTCGACGAACGATGAAGTCATCGCCATAACAGAGGCCTATTTTGCAAAGTTTGACAGATCATATTTTTTGGATGGCTTAAAGTTGGAACATCGCTGGACTAAGTGTATCGATCTGAAAGAAGACTGTTGAGAAAGAAATTAATTTTAAATGCGTTTCCTTCCCTAACAGTATTTTTTAGTACACCCAGCGCAACAAAAATAGCCGCATCTATTGAAAATATAATTTCGGCAGTTTTGTTTACTTTATCAGCTGTGTTTTGCTAACTGTTATATTTTATGTAAATAAGGCAACATATGTAGATACTTTAGTTTTAATAAATATACATTTTATAGCATAATAACAGCATTGAGGGTTCAATTATTGAAAACCACATTTATTAGGAAAAACTTCCATAAATATCTCTTCCAACTAAATCAGTCATTCTTAATTCAAAATGATTTCTATGTCGTTTCTATATTAATGTGTTATTTAATTTTGACACAAATATTTTAAATTAAACTAAATTAGAAGGATTTTAAAGCAAATTTATTATTTTAAACATCAAATCAATATTTTGTTTAACCCCCTTTAGAACAAATTACACTCTGAATACGTCTCGGCATTGATTTATAAAGATTGTCTATGTATTCCACTGTAATTTATTCATACCACATGCATTCTACAATGTTTTTTAATTCTTTAATAGTTTTGGGAGATTTTTTGCAGATATTTTTACTCATTATGGACTACAGATTTTCAATAATATTTAAATCGGTACTGTTTTTTGGCCATGAAAGTGATTTAAATCCCAACAATTCTTTGAACTGTGATACCTGTGAAAAAATTAAAAAGAATTTAATGTTGAGAATGTTCACCAAGTAAAAAAAACAAATAAATTTTAAAGATTTATGAAAATTAACGTACAGAGCGGGCACAATATCAAGGCGCAGAATCTTCCTGAAATACTGGATCATTAATTTATTGAGTCAAATTCTTAATTGTTGGCAAATGAGTCAAATTCTTAATTGTTGGCAAAATACCTTCAAGAATTTTTTTTTGTATTTCTCGGCATTCACTGTTTCTTCTAGCATAATAAGATTGCCAACATCAAGAGATGTGATGCATCTCCACACCATGACCTATGGAGAATGTCTCACTGTGGGTGCGATGCATTCATCGCTGTACCTCTCCGGATCTCCGACGCACTGTCTGCAAACCGTCTGGACTAATCAAGATAAATTTTGTTTCGTCAGATAAAACAATCCTCTCCAATCATTCACAGACCAATTTTCTTTTTCTTTGGCCCATTGCAGTCGTTTTTTCTTTATTTCCTCGGTTAATAGAGGTTTTTTTGCGGTTCTTCTTGCTCATAAACCCGATCGTTGAGCCTATTTTTAATAGTTCTGACACTTAACACTAGCACTGGTGATGTCTTGGAGTTCCACTGAAGCAGAAGCAAAATGATTTTTCAAAGAAAGCCGTTTCAAAATGTGATCATCTCAATTCGAAGTACTTTTAAGTGGCTTTAAGCCAGTTTCCACTTTCCGATTTAAAGTCCCACTTTCCTGGAATATTTGGAGAAATCTTCTTACCGATGACTCATTACACTGAATTTGTCTTGCTATACCACAATTAGAAAAGTTTTATTTTGATAACTCAACTATCATTGCTTTTTTTGCTCACTTAGTTGAAGTTTCGTAAACATTGCGATTCGGTAAAACTAATAACACACTAATAAAACGACCACTCATTGGAAAAACGGGCACTACAGTGAAGAAATGTAGGGTTTTTCAGGTACCTGATAAGCGAATTGCCCTTCCTGGAAGCGGACCGCTTTCTCCTTTGAGTTTTATTGACGCTTCACGGGAATTTTGTACCTAATTAGGGGTGTGACTATTTTTGTTGCATTGGGTGTATATTGGGTCTATTGCTACTGACATTATATGTATACAGTTTTTTAAATCCTTAGAAATATATATATTGCATTTAATAGATTAGAGTGATCAGACGTTTTTTACATGATGTTATTTTTGAGAAAAGACAATGAAAGATTGACAGTTCCGTTATTCATATTCATGGAGTAAATATTTTGTTTTAGAGTTGATTATTTAAAGAATTGATTAATTTGAAATGGTACTATAACTAAATTTACAAAAATTAAAATTCTTGTAATAAATTAAAGAAACATCAATATTTTATCACTTTATGACTATTACCCAATGTATAGACAATTATATACAGTAAAAATAGACTATATTGATAGCTAATCATAGTTTCAAATTAGTTATATTAAACCTATGGAAGTCATAATTTATTATAGAATATTTATTGAAAAATCAAACTGTTCATAACGCATGTTATCATATTATGTAGTGGGTAATTCCAATTGGCCTAAAAATAATAATAATTATTTATAAGCAATTTTAATATGCAGGGACGTGCATTGCATACAAGTAAAAAATCTGTGCATTACTAAAAATTTTGGGAAATAAATATAAATTAAATAACCCTTACGAAAAGACCCTATAAAATTCTAGCCATTATTATTTGAATTAGCTTAACCTACAGCTAGACTTTTAAATTGCGGCAGTTGTTTGTGTGCAACTTCATACTGTTTCTGCAAATTAATTTGCTAGTATGCATGCATCCAATTTGTTTGTTCAGTCTGCATACAATCTTATTGAACTAATATTTCCCTACTGAAACTGTAGGAATGTTAGGGGCATCTCTATGGCTTCCAATATTTTGTAGTTTTCATGTAAATTTCACTTGATTAAAAACTGTGTGCTATGGCAACTTCTATCAATTCTAGAGATTAAACATTTTGTTTTCATGGCGTATTCCAACATCATTTCATGGTTCGTATGGTATTTGCATAGATAAGAGATATATAGGTGTTTGTCAATCATTTGTTAAGCGAGCGAGTTTGAATTTTTTAGGTGTTGAAATAAATTTATTTCTGTTATGAGTTATGGCTATAGTAATTTGTAAAACAAATTATTTAAATATATATATTCAAGCACTATTAATGAAACATTTTAAATATCCATTGTCCGAAGGGGAAGTTGTAGATAATATTTTAAGCGAAATTGAAAGCAGAGTATGGTACGGAGTAATAAAAGAACTTGCCTAAGTAATGAATTCGAAATTATCTTCTAGATTAAATTAAAATCAGAATAATTTTTCTCATATTTTTAAAAATACTAGCATATCTAGTTAGCATTGTCGGTAACAGCGTATGTTTGTGCTTACCGCACGCCACTGTTAATATGAACATTTTGTAGTAAAAAATTAGGCAAACCTAACTGACCCCTATTTTATTGCAGGTTGTTGCATTTATGAGAAGAAAAAAGAATTCGGAGGATCGGATTCAGAAGACTCTGATGATGAGTGCGATAACTGCTCCGGCCATGTTGATAGAAAAAAGCACCACTCTGGACCCGCATCCGATACCAACAAGCCAACACAACAAAATATATCATAAAATATTAAGTTTCTTCTATAATTCATCGTTGTGACGCTTAAGACATTTGAGGACTAGTTAAAATGGTGGTAAAAATTGAATATATTCCCTTGCAAGCTTATCAACTTAATTGTATTGCTATTAAGTAAAATAATTTGTTTATAGATCTTTGAAAATTTAAACTGAAAGCCTGAAGAGATAAAAATTATTAGAATGTTCAATTCTTTTTCATATCCTAATGCTAGTCCTCTTATCCATAATATACTGTTGAATTATTGAGCTTTAGATATATGTAATAATTTTTTTTAATTAATCAAATAGTTGAATATATTATACATGGTGTAGATTCACCACTTCTACTTTTAATAAAATAGTGTATTTATATAATTCATGTTATTAGTCAGCTTGATTGTATATTACTTGATGAAAGTGACTTAGCCATCGTATTATCTGAAGTTTAGGAAAATGTAATACATAAATAATATAAATATAAATACCTCCAGTTACATTTTTGTTTGTTTGTAAATCTGTCAATGCTGGTAGCTGATACACGGAACAACCTGAAGAAATCTGCTTTAATCACATTTAATTCAAAGCTGCTTGATTATTATCTGAGGTATTATAAATGTTTTTTTAAAGGGTAACAGTAAGTGAATGAAGAATATAGAAAATGACTCCACTTAAAAAGTTTTTTGAAGTCTTGAAATTGAGTACA
Source organism: Eubasilissa splendida (assembly GCA_031772225.1). Lineage (NCBI taxonomy): Eukaryota > Metazoa > Arthropoda > Insecta > Trichoptera > Phryganeidae > Eubasilissa > Eubasilissa splendida. Next base: position 22,261,317 of record CM062846.1, on the reverse strand, counting down.
TTGCTTAGAAAACATTTAAGAGGGTTTTACTGAATCACTGATTATATACATATATAATTTTGAAGAATATGTTTTACGTACCTCTCTATTGGTAGACAGTAGTCTATAATTTCAAATTAATTTCTATGGTGAACATTTTATGACTATATAAAAAACATGAGTGAAATAAAATTTAAAAAATAGCCACTAACATATGTGATTCTGGGTCATATTCTCAGGTAAGGACGGTATTAACGTTACATAAGATTAAATGAGATAGCAATAAAAATCCAAATAGTATTTTGTTTTATTCTGAAATTTGTACAATGAGGTAGTGAAGCATGTCAGAAATTAGCTTTTATAGTGTGTTAAAAAAAATAATTAAAAAATACAGATTACCATGCCTTTTGAATTTTTCAAAATGTGCAATACTTTCGGAGATATTGGCGTTTAAAGTTGAGCTCGTTGAAAAATGCTCGGATTATCATATCCACCGTGTGATGTCACATCTTTTGTACATACCAGCCAGTACTAGTATTTAGTACCGACTTGTCGACTCGGAAGATGTGACGTCGCATGATAAAATCGATCGTTTTTAGAACACGCAACATTGAATATCTGTAACTCGGGCATATTTAAAAATATCGAAAAAATTCTTTCAGCTTTGTAAATAAAATTAATAAAAAATTACCACTACCTTATTGTGCAGTGCAGCATTGTATCCATTTTAAGATCAATATAAGAATAACACTTAGAATAATCATATTATTTATTGGTCTGGTTAAAGTGGAGACAAATGAATTATGTTTTGATTTCTAGAATTCTTTGTTTGAAGTAAATTTATAAGCTTTATTAATTTAAAAAAATATATATTGAATTGTAGCGTGGAATAATTCATCGTATGTTTTTATATTTGCATGTACAGAAATAATTTACTTTTGGTTGTTTCTTAATTTTAACCTCCCACTTAATAATAACCCTTAGAGAGCTACCTCTGAATTGGGGTTGCTTTAGCCGACATGGTAAATAATGCACCTATTGCAATTACTATACTACGTAATACTACCTATGTTGTATTACGTCAGCTGAGTTGTGTGTAATAAGGGCCTGCACCCTGAGGTGTTCGGAATAAGACAAGTTGGGAAAAATTGGAAGTAAAGCATAAGAGACAGAGTTATAGAAAAAGCTGTAAAAAAGAGGGTGGCGTATACATTTAACATTGGACGTAGATTGGTAGAAGAAGATGCTTCAGAATAATTTTAAATATGTAGATAATAATAAAATTTTTGTGGCTTAAGGGTGTGCTTTCAAAAATAATTCATACATGTTTTTTTATAAAACTTTGGGTTTTTATTATTCATTTATATCGGAAGTAATACACTAGATTTGACTTTTTTAAAAAGTATTACTTCGATTGGACCTTTACACTAATAAACTGATTGTTATTTGCCATAATTAAGAAAATACAATCATTATAAGAAAGACGGTGATCATTAAATACATTTTACGCGTGTTACAGAATTACCTTAATATGGAAAATTATTGCGTATACAAAATATTTTTTTTTATAATATTGAAGCCAAGAGTATGGAGACAAATCTCAATTGAGACAAATTAACAAAATGTTAAAAATTAATAATGTTATAACCATTCAATTTGCAGGACAAATACTTTTTTTTTAGTGAAAACATATGTATTTAAATAATATATTGTATTTACTCACATGCTTTGAGGCTTCAGCTACTATTTAAAATCAAGTTTGATATCAAAAACGCAATAATTTCTTACTATATAATATTTATATCGATTCTAATGTGTATTTTTTTATTAGCATCAGATTGCCGGTTGTCAGCGGCCGTAACGACGTCTAGTCTGCAATTTCATGATTTTTATTAAAAAATGTTGATAACATATGTTTTCACGCATATTTTACCCACAGTATGAATTAATATTGAACTTATTCACAATATTAGTAGTAAATTTCATAAATTAGATGTTTTTTTTCACTGATTTTAAGGGAAAACGTTTTCTTGAACAATGTAAATATTTTATATATGTCGCAATTAAATATTTCATTTATATATAACACTGTTGTATTTTAAACACGGGCTGTCTGTTTCATAAATATTACCAAAACAGCAACATGGTGTTTTAAATCGATAATATTAAACAAAATAATAAATTGAAGCTGTCATAATATAAAATTTAGAACATTAATTTTAATGACCATCTAAATATATGTAGGTCTGATTTCAAAACATACTCAATAAATTATTTAATTTTCGATGGATTAATTTAAATGACAACACATTTTTATTTAATTCTATATATCAATATGAAAAATACTCCATATTTTTGACACTTATATCGAATGTGAGAAAATCAACATTTTTATTGTCTAATTATTCTAACTATTGTAGTAATTTTCAAATTCTGACAATATAAATTAAATATTGTAATGGTTTGACTCCAGCGTAAAATATACAGTCGATTCCGCTTAATTGGGTTCCTGGTTAATTGGGGCATCCGCTTATTTGGGAAAAATCTCAAGGAACGGAAACCAAACCAAGGAACTAACAATAATTCACATTGCTTAATTGGGACAGTAAATTTAAGATCACAATACATATCATGCACATAGCTTCAATGTTTACCGTCGCGTTAGTGTGGCGGCGTGCCGGTCCCCTAACAATCTACCTACTGTATTCAGTTACTGCTACACTGCCTCACGAATGCGACGTATCTTTGTCTAAATATTAGACCCAAAGCTGAGCTTTTATTTATTTGCGATTATTACTGAACGCACTAGTTAGTTGCTTCAGTCATGATTAAATATCATATTTTTGAAATGAAGTGAATAAAATTCAGTTTTTTTTATATAATAAATATATATGTTTTTAGTCAAACACAAACACTCAGAAATAAATAATTAATAATCTCTTAAATATATAGAAATAAGATATACAGCTATGAAATTGAGCATTATAAAACGTCAAGAGTTGTTCCCCCTAAACGCAATTCCTTCAATTTGTCCTCTGCCGTGTATTCGGAGATCTTTCAGTGACGATCTTGATCTCCATACCTGCAACATTAGAAGAATTTTCCATTCAAAGCTCTATTTTAAATCTGCAAAAATGTAAATTAAGTCATATCTGACATACTTGTCAGTTATCATGAGTATGAAGTGAAGTCAAATCAAATACAGGTGTACCTCGCTTTAACGCGCCTCACATTAAGTGCTTCGTTTTATAGTGCTTTTCAAATAAATTAATGTTTATTATTTTCTGTGCTTGCCTTGCTATTTCCATTATTCAGTTCTCACTTCTCCTTCCTTCAATAATTACTTTTTATAAAATGTCAGTCACCAAAAGTAAAAGACAAAATTATTTATACAGTGCACATTACGGTATTGTTAAATGAATTATTTTTACTTTTGCATCGTTCTTTAGGGCTAGCGCACACCTACGACTTTCTGTCATTTGATAGTCGTGTTGTAATGCCGAAGGCTATACAATCGTCTGTGTGTGCGCTGTCATATACTTCCATAGTCCTTGAAGTATCGTACAACAGAAATTTGTAGGTTTGCATTAGCTCTTAGGCCTAGCACTATTGAGGACTTAAATGTATAAACAGGATATAGATGTCTCACAAAGACAAAGCTATTATTTATTTACATGAGAAGGTAAGTATGGAAGTCTTGGGCATTACAGGGCTTATGACCTGTCATCGGCTGGCTTAAGTGATCACTTTACACAATGTAACGTTCACCAATTTAACCATGCTACCACACCTATCAAATTTTTGGAAGTTTTATATATGTTATCATGTAGAGAAACCTTTCAATTATTTATTACCAATTACGCTGTCTATGGTTTGAAAATTTGATATTAATTTTCATGTGACAGTATAAATGTCGCTAAAGCTTTGACTGAAGTATGGGGGCTTTGAAGCCGAGTCTTAAGGCTTTTATATAACTTTATATATTATATAATTGTATATATTAACTGTGATGGCCTAGAACTTGAAATTGAATTAAGTAAATCTAAGACAATTAAAATTGTAAATTTTGTACATTAGAAAATCACAACCTTCTACTGTAGAATTCATTACAATTGATAATCAAGAATATCGAATTTATAGTTAATATATACCCCTCGCTTAATATTACATACCCTTATTGAATAATCATCACTGGCAGTAACGCACATGTGTGGATTTTTGGGATTGAATGCAATGGCATTAACACAGTCCGCATGTGGCAGAAGAGTGAGGCATACTCCGTAGTACCTGTCCCATATGTAAGCTGCACAGTTTTCAGCGCCACTGAAAACAGTTACTATCTGTAATTTATATTGAAAGTGTAAAAATATTGTTAAAAGTTTTAAGTCGCATAATGACTTTTTAAATAGAATTTACGGAAACTCTGAAAATAGTAACAAGGGGTGCATTATGTGTATTATTTAAATATATTTTGGATATTTAATCTTGAATAATGGGCGGAGGTCTGCAATCGGATGGTTCACAGTCTGGGGTTGGAGTCCCGGTACCAACTATATTTTTTCGAAAGATATAAATTACTGTACATCTAATTTGTTTTAATAACTACAGTAAAACTCCGTTAATTCGTAACTCACGGGACCGAAATTTAAAAAAAATCCAAATTACAAATAATGAGAACAAAGTTTTTTAAAGGCAACAATAGAAAGTTACTGCGTTAGTTAGTTTACTACGTCTGCGATTTAGTGCACGCCGCTGCTGTTGACATTGCGATTTCCATACTGAAACATTATGACTTCATTATTTCAGCTTCTTATGTGTCGAAATGTTTATCAAATCACGTATTTATTTAAGAAAGGTGTGTGGTGAGTGGTGACGCGGCAGTTTCTCAAGGCAACAAAATCACGCTCATTAATTTGATTGGCGGTTGAACTCACCCTTTCCATCCAAATTGGAATATTTAAAATGAGCGTGAAAAATAATTAAAAACTTTTAAATCTTTATGTCTCGCTAGCCTTGTTGGTTGAAGCTTAATATTTTCCTGCGATTTTTCAAGTTCAAACCCAGAAAGGTATTTGGGATTTGATTTTTTCTGCCAATTTTATACGAATTATAAGATGTTGGTGCCATTTTAGAGAACAAATTGTGAAAAAAAAATAATGAAATATGTTAACGTATTTAAATATGAAAGATTTATGTAGTTTCTTTAGTACCTACATATGCAAATCGCAACATTTCATAAACATAGAAACTAGATCAAGTGATTCAATGAAAACAACAAATCTTGTAAAATGCACTATGGAATTTGATGTACATATCATATAACGTACATGAGTTATGCCATATGTCTTAGTTCGACACCTGTCATGCCAGCGTGTGGCGCCGTGATTGGCCGGTGGGCGGGGCTAATTGCAGATGTTAATGAAGGGATGAAGGTCAAATGCTCTCATGCGAGTTTAGGGATTTAAAAACATTTGCAAAGATGCGAAATACGTGAACAAATGACTTATTTTGGATGTTAAAAATGCATATGAACTGCGAATAGTCAGATTTTACGAATAATCGGTAGAAATTAATATGAAATGTTATTTTCAAGACAATTTTATTTTAAAAAAAATGCGAATTCCGTAAAATACAAAATATAGGGTTACGAAGTAATGGAGTTTTACTGTATAGTAATACTGTTGGGCTATTTGAAGACTCGTAGAATATGTATTGAGTTAGTGCTAAGTTCATGCGAGTTTAAAATGAAGTGACTGCTTAAGTGTAAGTGAAATAATTCCTCCATGATGAAAACTTAATTTCAGGAAAAGAAATGGATTGATATTATATGTATAAAAGCATAAACTATAGTTACCTCGCTACATATTTATCAGAAACATCCAAAAATATGAAGAAACATTCAGAGTTTGGTGTATAGGCTTGGTGAGCTTTAAGCATATTCCCAACAGGTGTTAAACTTGTCAAGTCTATAACATGGATGTCAATGTGGGATGCTATCGGTGGAGGCTTGAGGGGATTTTCTATTGTACAACCCGCAGGCCAAGGTCGACTGTTCACATATAAGTACCTTAAATAAAAGAAAATAATTAGCTATTTTGTTAATTTGTAATATTGTGAAAAATTGTCCAAAAATAAATAAATAATATAATACTTGTGATCTGGTGAAAGTGCCATTCCAATAATGTGACCGTGCAAGTCAATTAATTTATCAGGTAGATCAAATTTATCTTTCACAGAGTTGAAGTCAGCCCAATTTGGTTGGTCCGCTCCATCATTTTCTCTTTCTCTTTCCCGTTCTCTTTCTCTGGCTGCTATTCTCTCTTTAATGGAAGGTCCTGGTGAGAGTCGGCGGGGAAATTCAATCTTATCTATCCTTTTGAAACCTATTTGATGAGGTGTGTAAGTATCAGCGCCTGTTGTAAATATAAGTAATTTATTTCTTAACCCATCGTCTTGACTTGAACCACTACAACTTCCCGAGTCTGAGTCACTGTAAACCTGAAAAGATGATCGTGAGGATTAAATATGTTGGCATATTTCAGCAAAATACATAAAAATGTAGTTGGGTTTCGGGGTATTTAATATGTTGTTAAATAATGATTTATCATTGAAATATTTTTACTTGAATTTTTTATAGCATGTATTAAAATGAATCAAATAACGGTGCCATATGCAAATTTAAATTTAAGAAAATAATTTAGTAGTTTCTTGGCAACACGGAATTTTATTTTTATAAATATTATATTATTCTATTAACAAATGCAATATTTTGAGGGGATCACGGATTAAGCCAATATTATTAAGTCTGTCATTATTTTCGGGCAGAGTAATCTTTTGAAGTATCTATAAGTAAAACTCTCAAAACATCATTTCGGTTTAATCTCTTTATAGATAATAGTACAATTGACGATATTGTTAACGAGGCAATCTAAACTATTTTGGAATGGAAAAAGTGTGATGCAATTTAATTATGACCATTTTTCGTTCTTCTAATAACTACTGGACATTTAAAACAAAATAACACAAGTTTTCTATTGAATATACATAATACTATATTTGGGAAAAGAAAATATCATGATTGGCTGCAAAAGGTGGTTCAATCACTATCAATGTGGCATAAATGTATACTATCCCAAGGTAATACATAAAAATAGACCGATATACCCTAGGGTCCAACGTACCCACCTTATCCATTTATGTTAGAAAATTATCTTATCCAGTTAAGGGTTAAAATCACCATATCCCAGAAACATTATGTAGGGAAGTAATAATTCCTTTTAAAATATATGATCTAATAAAGTATACTACCATCACAGTTGTGAACTAATTTAAATACAAAAATTGATATACATATGTAAATATACTTATGCAAATCAGATATACAATAAAATGCTTTACATATGTAATATTAATATAATTGTATTACTATAGATTGAAGTGTAACTTTCATGTTTGGGATCAAACTAAGATTTCAAACATTTTAAGAGGCTATTCGATGTAGAAAAATAATAATTTACTAACTTGTTCAAAGTGAATTGGAAAAATCTTCCCTCATTTGAGAAAAGCGAGGTTCGGGGTTCGACCATTGGAATGATAAATTATAAACATTTAATTATTTCAATTGAAATTCTTTATATATTCAGAAATAGTACCTCGTCTAGAGATTCTGCTGGTAAATCTTGTTGGGTGCGATATTCTTGTTTATAAGTTATTGAGGGTTGGTGTTGTGGTAACTTTGACTGTGAGTCAGCTGGGGGCAAACCAACATCTGGCTGATTTTCTTGTTCAGAATCATCTTCAAACCATTTGCATTCACTGATCAAAACTGATCTATAAGAGTATAAAAAAACTATAGCCAATTTCAATGACTAATTATATATTAAATAAAACATATTATTGTGAAGTTGCAGTTTTTTCAGAACATAGTTCTGTGGTATTTTAATACAAAGTAAATGATCATCAACATTTTTTTTTAAATATCCAGGTAGCAACAATTTTTTTCTTCTTCGATAAATTGAATTTTTCTGTATATATTTCTAATTGATACATTTAATTTGTACTAATTATATACATACAACATTATGTATTAATAATATAATTTTTTTAAAGTCATATAATAATTAAATAATGTTATAAAAACTATGTCATAATGAGCAAATACTGTTCAAAATATCGCAAGTAATTTTAAGACTTATATAATGAATGATTATATCATTTGTTAAAACAACTGGTAATAAATGATGGAAATATCTAGAATAATAGTACCCTTCATAAAGCAATACAAATAAGAGAATAAATGATGGAAAAATATGTTTATAAACTGAATTTTAAATAAAAAATTAAATGAGTTGGTTTAGGTACAGTAGCTTACCACATTTACGTCAGTATGTTGCCAGCATCCCCCGCGACCTGTTGTTTTTGTGGTGGATGTATACTTAAGCAATAATATGTAATCAGCATTTATCAATATTCCAGTAAAGAACCGGCAATCAATGGGTTAATTGATAGTTGCAAACATAATTCCAAATCTGTGATACCAAGATATATTGTCACCAGTGAATCATGGAACAGTTTGTTCAATTTTTGAATTTTTGAAAAGTTTTTAAACTAATTTTGTATTTTTTAAAATTATTCATGCAAATGCTCTATTACCTTACCTCACACTGCTGGCATTAGGATTATAGAACCTATAAAGAGGTGCTATGATAGGAGTATGTTCAGAGTCAGGTTCTTGAGATGCCTTATTGATCCACAGAATACTGGAACTTGTCAAGTGACCGAGCCAATGAAGTTCTCCAGATATTAAGTGGTGTTCTCCAATCCAGCAGCCAAAGACGTCATATGGTTTATTAACAACTCTGCATTGCAAGAGAAATTCATCTAAAATCAAAATAATGTTGATTACTAAATAAATAAAAGTTTGAAATTGGAGAAATTCAATGCGAATTGTACTCTTTCAAAATGAGGCTAATAGTCAAACTGCTTACAACACAACCTAAATACTAAGGCTAGGTGCATATATACAATTTTTAATTGCTCGACTACTTAGTTGTATGTCAAAAGGCTGTTGAATCATATGGGAGTGCGCATATTATTGACACAATAGTAGCTCGATAAAAAAAATCAAAAAATTTTATCGATCATCTATTGACAAAACAGTTGAACAACTATCGATCGACAGTTATATGTAACTAACTAACTTACCATCACGCCATTTCCCCGCGGGGGTAGGCGGAGAGGATAAAACGCCACACTCTTCTGTCCTGACATACAATTCTCGCCTCATCCACATTCATCATCTTCTCATACAAGCTCGCCGATCGTTGAGGCTTCTAACAGAACCATCCTCCAGTATCTAGTTTACCTGGTTGTGCCAAGTCTTCCGAGGATGTCCTCTATTTCTGGTGCCATCAACACATGCATCATATATCTTTCTTATCATTCTCTTCTCATACATCCATTCCATAATAATCCTAAGTAATCCTTTCTTAATCTTACTTATTATACTAACATCAGCTTTAAATTCTTTCATTATTTACTCTGTCATAAATAGATTTGTCACATATGCGCCTAAGTGATCTTATTTCCGCTGCATTTAGTATACTTTCGTTTCTCTTCTGCCAGCTCCAGGCCTCACTTCCATACATCAGTGTCGGTACCAGGTCTCCGTAGTTACATGTACCACTAGTTTTGCCTCGGTTGACGAGTTTCCGTTAGATATAAATGTCGTATATTGGCGGCGCATACACTCGACTAAATAGTCGATCCGCGACGTGTGTCACGACGTCGTATACATGGACCAATCAGTGAAATTATTTCATTAAAACTCTGTTCTCTCATTCTATAAAACTTGAAAACATTTCTGGATATTCCTTCAAATTGGAATGTAACATATGGAATTTTTCATTTAATAATCTGTTGCTTATTACGGGGTATATACAGTATCGCCTTTTCTTTGTTTTGTGTTCCATATAAACCAAAATGCAAACAAGTGCTTTTCTGTTTATAATTTTGTAGGGCATAGCTTGGGAGTACGCACACAAATGTTGGGAAATCTCATTGGCAACTGATTGATAATATGTGCACTTCTAACAACTGAACAGTTTAGTCAAGTAGAAATCGAGGGGTTCATAGATTTCAACTCAATGGTTTAGTCACAGTAATAATTGAGTGTATGCACCTAGACTAAAGGTTGCTATTTGTTACGTAAATCTTGCCAGGGGGGAAAGTTTTGACACACATCACATCAGCCCTAATGATTAAATAAATTAAAATTAAATTAAAAATTTTTGCCAGAAAGGTCAGAGATATACGGCAGATTAGCTCAGAAAACTGTACACAGAACAAACAATTCTTCTTTAGTGAAATTATAAACAAACTCTCTCTAGTAAAAACCACATAGTCAAGCAGAAAGTCCCAACATGTCATTTACAAGCGTGTGTTACTGAATGCTGAACATTACAAACGATAATGAAAGTGGTAAGTCCCCAATACGTTGACACACCATTCGTAAACGTATGTTATGTCAGCTAATATTATTTTCATTGTAGCATTGTAGTATATACAACTGTATATATTTATATAAATAGGTTTTAGGATTTAAAATAATATATAACTGCTGAAAATATGTTTAACATACTTTGCAATGTAAACACAGCTATCTCTCCAGATGTGCTGTGGGGTGAGCCAAAGTGAACCCCGCTCACTAAAAGCAAGGTGTCTGAACAGTTAAACTGACTGAATTGTGTATACTTCCAACTAAACACTTTCATGCTGTGTAGATATTTTAATGTGCAGGGATAGGCTGAATTCCACACCTAAAAAATAATTGTACATACATACATATTATTGTCATTGTCATTGGAAAATTTTACATAACAAGTGCAGGCAAGCAAATCAAAGTACACTAGATTCTTTTTATGATATTTATTTTGGAATCATTATTGTCTAGTTTATTAATAAAGTGTTGTTTCGCATTTCAATAGATTTTTTCTGTATCCCATATTCTCACAAAATTTTGCTTATCTCAACTATGTCCAAAACATATTTCCCAGCAATCAACGGGAGTTGCCTGTATTGCTGATAATATTAGTAATAATTGATAATAAAGATTAGTAAATTTAAGTTCAAGTTAATTATATGTCATAAGTGCTTCAATTTAAGGGATGATTGCTATGCTGAATATGTGCAAGGTTATGTAAAAGTAAGTTTAAGAAGACAATGAATTAATACCATAACATTGCCATCTTTCGATGTGGTTGCAAACATATGTCCATTGTGTGAGAATGACACATGAAGAACTTGGTGTGAATGGGCGTCCAAGCACTCACTTTGGACAAAGGGGACATCACAGTGCAATCTTCTATATTCTTCCAACCACCCGGAAGCCCCTGGAAATAAATATATATTTTTAAATTATAATATAATGTGATTCTATAAAAATATGTAATAAGCATATATTCCTTACCGGGCATTATTGGAATACTGGGATTTATATGGTAATCGCGAATAAACAGATGTTTCCATATTATATCATCACGACTTATCCTCCACCATAAGTGACACACAAGTCCTGTATTAAGAAGATCTTTTGCATTTAGGTATCCAAATATATGCAATAATACAGAATCGGGAGCATAATTCCAGTGATGTGTATCATTTTCGCAGTCATCTGTCTCTAAAGGCGACCCAGTTTCCATTTCAAAAATGACAATTGCAGATGACAAATGACAACCATAGAACTGTACAAATGAAAAATTGACATTAATATACTTTTATTTTTACACATTTTAAGAAGAGCAAGTGAGCTACAAACTAGGGGCACAATTGAATGTTATAATTTAACAATTTTTGAAATAAATTATTATAATTCGTATTATCAAATTTTTTAAAAGAAAATATCATCTTGAGTTCTTTAAATAATCACAAAACAAAATTGTTTTAAGCAATTATGTTGAAAACATTCTGTGGTTGAAATAAAAGCAAATTTTTTAATTTGTTACCGGTAACCATGGCAGTATTATATCAATAAAATTTATTATATTGTTCCTATAATAATGACATTCTGCGTAGATGTTGTTTCCGAAGATTCTTTCTACGAAAATTTGATATTGGGAGTAATCAAGCTCTTAGGTAAAAGCACACAATTAAATAAATTATAGTAGAATATAATATATGGCACAATTATGTTGATTACTACATTATAATATCGAAGTTGGTTGTTATTGCCATGACATAAATGATTGATGCAGCTCAAGTTTGTATTTATACATCACTCGTCACTCGTATACATCGACTGGATCATTAACGCTCACATATAAATAACAAACAAAATAATTTTGGAATGGGCGTTTAGTTTATAATTTAGGCTTAGCTTATTATTGGAACTTAGCAAATATATTTTTTTACAATTGTTGAATTAATAATATAAAATAAGCAATTAAAACTTTTCAGAGAGTAATATAAGAGTATCAAAAATTGTGATAGAACGAAGAATGCCCGTTGACCGAGTAGTTCTAACATCATGGGAGCAGCGCCACTCGGTCACACTTCCTGATGATATCCGTCATTTTTACTTATCCACCGATGGATTCATGCTGAAATGGAGTTATCAATATTCACGTATGTTATTTAATTTTAACCAATACTCTTTTAAAACATTAAATAAATTAACCCAATTTATTAAGATTGAATAAGTACGTAGAGCCTAGGATAGTTAGTACATTATGTTGAACTAAAATTTAATTATTTTAGAATACATAATTACTTTTGTAAATTTTGAAATTGAGGTAATTTATGAAATATAGAAGACGATGTCCTGCCCGTGGGAATGATAAATGTAAATTCACTCAGCGACCTCACACTGACTCCTGCACTAAAAGAACTATTAGATCATGCAAATGGCAAACAAACAACTTGTAACAATAAAAAACCTGCCATTGGACCAAAGAGTAAGATATTTGAGATTGACGATTGCAAAGGGAAAGGCAAGGTATTGAACAAAAATAAATCACTAAATTAACTGATAATCAAAATTTGAAAATCCACTACTTTTCATTAATTTTCTGTTAAAATAACTCACATTATTGCTATTGTTCTTAAGATGCCAGTATAGCTGGAAAACAAAAAAAAAATCCAAAGCTGTCTCATTTTGTAGGTATGCTTAATTCATACTGATAATCAATGGTCAATTTGGTTATTGGACACTGATGGAAATTGGACATGGTTGGCCGATTCATTTGTTTATTACTTCCGGATGGCACTTGTCCACCAGGGTATTCCGGGATGGCAAGCTGTGTTTTCTAAATCTGGTCTAATTCCATGGACAGAGGTATATTATTAATATATATTTTTTAAAAATTAAATATACAACAAAAATGATATCAATTCTCAATTTATATGACTGTAGGTTCTCCACCTTGATTTGTGTCATGTAATTTTTAACCATAGTGCTTCACCCACTTCATCGGTGTTCCTCATTTTTCACATAATGCAAGATAAAATGTAAAAATAGTAAACTCCCTCTTATCCAGTACCCTCAAGCAACCGGCACCCGAATGGTGGTATATTTTTATGTGTTCAGTTTATTGTTAAATCTTTAAAAATTTAAGTTTAAATTTCAATACATTTTTAATTTATATTTTATCCATTAGGTTAATAAAACTGTTTCATTACTTAAGGGCGAGCTTTCATTTTTTCAACTTGAAATTCAAAATATTAGATATGCTTTCAAGATGAGGCTAATAGTTAAATTCTTATTAGTATCAGATAAATAATTTATTTATAAATTAATGACATAATTTGTTACGTAAATCATGCGAGAAAGGAAGGTTTGAATAGAAAGAGACAATAATAAAATTGTTGATTTCCTCATATTCGATACAAGTGTCAAACATAACTCGTGTCTAGAGCCTTATCCAAGTTTTTCATATAAATAAATAAAAATGTATGTTGTCATTTAAATTAATCAATGGAAAATTAAATCATTTATTGATATACCTAACTCATACATATGAATATGTTTTGAAATCAGACATTAAATGTTCTAAATTGAAAATTATTATGACAGCTTCAATTTATTATTTTGTTTAATATTATAGATTTAAAATGCCATGTTGGTGTTTTGGTAATGTCTGTTTCATAATTACATATTATTTATGAAACAGACAGCTTGTGTTTAAAATGCAACAGTGTTATGTATAAACAAAATATTTAATTGCGACATACATAAAACGTTTACTTTGTTCAAGAAAATATTGTTTTCCCTTAAAATTAGTAAAAATACACCTAATTTATGAAATTTGTTACTAATGTTGTGAATAAGTTCAATATTAATTCATATTGTGGATAAAATATGTGTGAAAACATATATTTTTGGCATTTTATAACAAAAATAATGACAGCGCGGAATCAACGTCCGTCATGGCCGGATAAACCAGCGTATTGAAGTTCGATGGACAATTAGAATTATTGTCTTTTATAAGACTGAAAATATATTATTTAAAAACTGATTATTCTGTTTCCGATACAAAACTTAGTTTTAAATAATAGCTGAAGCTTCAAAGCATGCGAGTAAATAGAATATATGATTTAAAAACATATGTTTTCACTAAAACAAAGTATTTTAAAAACATTGAAAATTTATAATATGTCCTGTAAACTGAATTGTTTATAACAATGTTAATTTTTAATATTTTGTTAATCTGTCTCAATTGAGATTTGTCTTCGTAATCTTGGCTTCAAGATTATAAATTTCGTTTATGCAAATATTTACCAAAATTAAGATCATTTTGTAGCACGCGGAAATTGAATCTAATGGTTACGGTCTTTCTTATAATATATACTTGTATTGACTTAATTATGGCAAATAACATTCAGTTCATTAGTTTTATATAAGTGTAAAGGTCCAATCTAACTAATACTTTAAAAAAAGTTAAATCTAGTATATAACTTCAGGTATAAATGCATAATAAAAACCCACATTTTCATAAAAACCACGAAAATATGAATTATTTTTGAAAGCGCACCCTTCATTCACATTTATCAAGTTATTCATATATCTATAAACTTTTTTTTTTAGTATTTATCATTATTATTTGGCGCTACGGGCCATTTGAATTATCATTGAAAATAGCGCCTTAAGTTACACTTTTATTTCTTCACTAGCAGCAGGTGTGTGTATATGCATAGTTTTAATGAATTTTGTGTACCATGATTTAAAAAGCGATGATCAGATATCCGGAAAATTCTATTATTCAGCAACCCTCCAGTATCAGAATTTACTGTATTAGTTTTTTGAGCACAGGAAAAAAAGTTATTTGAAACAGAAAATAGAAAAAGTTTTTTTTTTACTATTAAAAACTTTCAAAGATACTATTTTTATTTAACTAGACAATGTTTTTGTTTAGACAATTCTTTTATTTTTTTATTTATATACAACCAATAAATGAAATGAACTTGATAAAACGTAATAAAGAAAGATGAATAAAAATACTGATTATGCAAGTTTTTATAATTGTAGTTTTAATATAATAAACAATATTTCTTGCTTTGACTCCTGTGGTTTTGTGGTGGAAAAATAAAATAGACATAGATAAACAATTAATTTAATTTGATTTTGATTTTAAAGCAATTGTTCCTGTTAATGGCTCCACATTTACTGGAAGACATCGGAGACAGTAAAAGACCACCGGGATGTATGAATGATGCTCCACTGAATCACATTGACCCGGGTATTTTTAAAATGCCTACTAAAAATTCAAACAAAGGCCCAACCTCAAAACATTAATTTGAAATCTAAATATTAATTAAAAATTAATTTACAAATATAAATAATTATGTATTTAATGAATTAAGGATAAATAAAATAAAATATGTAGCAACAGTTTTTCTTTGTCTTTGAAGTGTAGATAAAGTAACCACATATTGTAATTGGACAAATACAGTAAAACTCCGTTGATTTGTAACCCTATATTTCATATTTTTACAGAATTCACTTTTTTCAAAAAAATTTGCATTGAAAATAACATTTCATAATAATTTTTACCAATAATTCGTAAAATATCATTATTCGCAATTTGTATGTGTTTTTGACACCCGAAATAAAAAAATTGTTTACGTAATTCGCATATTTGCAAATGTTTTTAAATTCCTAAACTCGCGTGACTAGGCATTTGACCTTCATCCCTTCGTAAACATCTGCAACTAGCCCCACCTACCAGCCAATCACGACGCCACGTGCTGGCATGACAGGTGTCAAACTAAGGCATATGGCAAAACTCATGTACGTAATATGATATGTACATCAAATTCCATAGTGCATTTTACAAGATTTGTTGTTAAAATAATGTGTTCATTGAATCACTTGATCTAGTTTCTATGTTTATGAAATGTTGCGATTTGTATATATAGGTACTAAAGAAATTAAATAAATCTTTCATATTTAAATACGTTGACATATTTCATTTTTTTTTTTTCACAATTCGTTCTCTAAAATGGCACCAACATCTTATAATTCGTATAAAATTGGCAGAAAAAAACGAATCCCAAATACCTTTCTGGGTTTGAACTTGAAAGATCGCAGGAAAATAATAAGCTTCAACCAACAGGCTAGCGAGACAAAGATTTAAGTTTTTAATTATTTTACACGCGCATTTTAAATATTCCAATTTAGATGGAAAAGGTGAGTTCGACCGCCAATCAAATTAATGTGCCTGATTTTGTGCCTTTCTTACTCAGGAGAAACACGTTATTTGATAAATATTTCGACACATAAGAAGCTGAAATAATGGAGTCATGTTTCAGTATGAAAATCGCGTTGTCGCAGTAAATCGCAGACGCAGTAAACTAAGGCATTTTTATAAAAATTTCTTTCTAATATTGCCTTTAAAAAATTTTGCTCTCATTATTTGTAATTGGGATATTTTTTGTAAATTTTGGTCTCGTGAGTTACGAATTAACGGAGTTTTACTGTAAATCAAAATGAAAAGGGTGAGTGGTATATTTGGAGATGATCAATGTTTTAAACAGAGTACAGAGAGATGTCTGTAACATGTTCTGTTGCTTATTTGTTTACTCCCCCATTTACCAACAGATATGTTATTTTTTCAGAATTTAACATTTAACAGTAAGAAAACAATTACAAAGATATATTATAGTATTCTTCTAAATAATTTCTAATAAAAATAAATGTGTCTGCAAAATACATGTTGCTTCAATATTATTACTATTTTTCAAACTATGCTAAGCACTTGTGCTAGGAAAAATAAACTAACTCAGTAGTCTCTATGACGACGTTCAAACCCTCGATCACTATGTCACTAGATGAGAGCAAACTAAACAAGCATATTTATTGCAAGTTTGAAAACATTTATTTAGAGGATACAATTAAATAATTAAGCATAAAACGACTATTGGAAATCGCAGTAATGTTAGCTGATGTCAAGTTATCAAATTATATCTCAGGTGTAATTTTGAGACAATTTAATATATTTTTCACTGGTTTCAGGTATTTGAAAACTTATCTGAATATTGAAAAGTATCTGAATATTTTTACTATAATCCTGTAGAACCTGGTAATTATACTTTATTTTGATAGGCTATCAAAAATTAAAAACTGGCTGTTAAAAATAAAAAATATATTTCTACTGTGTTGAAATGAAATTATAACAAAGATAATTATTAAAAAAGAAAAACTAGTCTCAGTGCTCAGTATTGCTACATCTGGCACCTGTTAAGCCTTAGCTAAGTTAGTTATTTGCGACTTTACAGGATCTTTGGAAAATTAATACATATTATAATAAGCAATCTGAGAATACATCTCGATACTTGGCCGGCGTGAATGGCCAAGGTAATTTTAAGCAAAGTCCTGATGTTTAGTATTCAAATATTGTAGAAGTGTATTTTAGGATTAGGTAGATATTGGTTCATAACGTATACTTGCCTTCACTTTGTTAAAATATAGATTTATAACATTTGTATATGATTAGGTTGATAATAATAAATTTTTAAAAAATCACTAAAATGCAACTGAGGTGTAATTAGGTTTATTGGATTTAAATTTATGAATAACCTCAAATATAACAAAGATAAAAAACTTTCAGTATTTGTATTGAATACTTAACAAATTTAAACTATGACAAAATAATACATGCTCGGTGTTAAAAGAATAGCTCTTTTCTATAATATATTTGCTGCCTTACTGACGGTTTAAAGTGTGTTACACACCTCTGGTTAAGTTCTGATTAGCTCTACTTGAAGCATAAAATTAATAACATGTTTCACAATCAGTGGTAAATGATAACATAGTTGCTATATGAGGGACAAGATGATCAATGATTAAAGACATTTCAAAATCTATAGACTGCTAGATTTTTGTTGGTTATAATATCAATAATAAAATAAAGAAAACATACGTTGTTTGAATAATAACATCAAATGAATGTATTCAGCAAACAGTAAGTTATCAGTTTATCTGTAGATAGTGAAATAGTCTTTGAGTAAAATATACAAGTTTTGTAATATAACTCTTCACAAAAGTTATGATAGAGATGGTAACATACTACACTTATAAAATACATATTTCAATGTGGTTAAATATTGAGTTGGTAGGATACTTCCCTACGGATATAAAGATTAGGAATCCATTTCCACCAGTGGTTATTGATATTTCGTAACACAAGCTGCTTGAAAATGGAAATAAAAATATTGACATGGTGTGTTCTTATATTCATAACTCCATTTTAGAAAAAAAAAGCCATTTTAACACCGAAAATATCCTCATACACACAAACACATATATATATATATATTTGTATAATATATTTAGAATTATATAAAATTCTAATCAAATATCTAAATTATTGGACGGAGTAGAATGAATTATATTATATAAATAAAAATTACAGACAACTAAATATAAGAATAAAAAAGTCAATACATAGTAAATATTATTAAGTATTATTATATAATTGAGTTAGTATGTAGTATGATTTTCAAAAGTTAAAGTACTAATATTAATGTCAGAATAAAAGATGTGTGAAAATGTGCTTTCTTAGATGGATAGATTACATTTTTAGAAAAACATGTTTTTTTATATTTAACCAGATAAATTAATGTTCAAGTTGAAATGAATAAAGAAAGTTGACATTCCAAATGAGATATTAGAAGCACGATGGTGATACTCGGATGTAAACTAAAACAAATTAACATTTCTTATTTTCATAGTACCACCAATTATACATAATATAAGGGAACGTACCCATACTACGTGACCCGTTTAGGGGGGGGAGCGGAGTCTTCAATATAAATACGGTACATCACAGAGGGGGGTGGCTCAGGTCTTTCGACTATCTATTTAATGAGAGAAATCCTTCGTATTTATCGACTCATATTCGAATTAGCGCGTGTTTTTAGCGCTTTGTAAACTCACAGGTGGTGGCGCTGACGCATTGCCGAGCGTCAACTGATTGAAAACAGACACTGTCAGTCAGTTTTTAGTTCAGTGAAGTTGTCAAGCAAGTCGACAAAAGTTCGTACTGACACAAAAATGTCGTTGTACGATCGGCTGTACAAAGCTTTTAATAAATGTTATAAAGATTCCTTGTCAATGCAAGCAATCCAAAAAAAAACAAACAAATTTTGGGTACCGTTAAGAGATGAACACAAAAAAAATCCAAAAGAGCTAGAGCGCCTTACTTTGTTAAAAGTCGAAGAACTCTGTCAGATTGGAACTTAAAAAAATGCTCATCTTCTCAATTATTTCGTTAAGGTGGTATTCTAAGTGGTAATTTTTCTTATGCTTCAAACAGTTCTTTTGTTTGCATGTTTTTTAAAGATGATTGAATTATAACTATGAACTTCCCAGCATTAATCTGACATGATCAAGGGTATTACGGTCCCTTTATTTGTTTCCCGGCATGATTTTTATTTCTGCCTGTTCTGACTTATAAAAGCCCTTGTAATTTCTATTGTTGCATGGGTTTTGATGGTATATTATTATAATGAAACATTTTATTTCTGTTGTAAGAATAAATACCTTTGCTTTCAAGTCAATTAATGTTTGGCTCCATAATAACGAATAAATTTGTTTCTACTCTCGCATGTGTGATAATGGTAATGCCAGCTCTTTTTTGTATTTGGTAAAGTAGCACCTATACAAAAAGCTCTCCACGCAAGATAATCTCGAAGTGCTTCCCAAATTAAGGTGATAATGTCGCGAGAGAGTCTTCTTTCTAGCACTTGGAATGTTAACATCTACTTTTTGCCTACCAGTGCCTTTGAGTTTTTTTGTCAACTCTGGTAGCCAATATCGCCTTAAAAAATATATGTAACAGCTAAAATAATTTTAACTGTAAACATACAAACTAACAACTTTCACGTAGCTCGTTTTAATTTCTGCAATTTTATAGTACTATATAATACAAGTAAATACTTCTTTTCTTAGCCTCCAGTAACTATGAATATTCCGTTGCCAATCTTCTGCTTATGCCTTTTTTTCATCTGTGATCTAAAACAGTCTCGACATCACAACCTTCTGCTTTTAAGCCTTCTTCATCTGTATCGACAACAGCCTGACAACCAAAACAGACGCTTTGAAATCTGAAATTCAGTACTTGAAGCTGAACTAAATGCTTTCGTAAGAAAGCTGAGATCTGGACTGGAGACGAAAGGTTTGAGAAACTAAAAAAAATTAAAGGGCCCCCCCCCCAAAATGAAAAAATACTGATGAAAGAAAAACAGTTCAGAATAAAATAGCCTTGCAGACGAACAGGTCGAAAATAGGTAAAACAAAAAGCTGAAATTTTGAGCCTTAAATCCTCATCCAAACATTCAATCCTCGTCCTATAAGGACTCACCATGACGTCCTTCTCTTTGATGAAATTTAGTCAGGACTATCTCAAGTAATTTTGTGATATAGCAACACTGAAGCTCAGCTGCTGATACGTCGCCGATCAAGGTTTTGAGAACTGGCAAGACTCGGATGAAATTGCATACACGGCTTGTTGAAGGATGTATTTTCATATCCGCGGACCTCTAAATATCGTAGGCTCATTCCTAAGTATTCTGGATCCTTTAGGTATGAGTCATGTCACAACTGTCCTTTGAGATGTGTCGAGCGCAACAGACAGACATCGAGACCCACGTCGATCAACATTTTGTAAAGCTCACTGCAATGGTCTCGAGGATCTTGCATCCTATACTTGGCCAGAATCAGTGATTTTATTCTCTCAATAGATAAAGCAAATGTTCCATTGGAAAAACAGCTGCAAAAGTAACAGGCTGCCTGTTAATTCATTTGAATTACAAAGTGCTCCTCGTTGACCACGATTTTTTGCTGTTGGTTCCGTCTTCAACTGAATCCTTCGTTTTATGCTGGAATACAATAAAATAGTAAAAAACTGCATGGGTATGAATAGAAGCTGTTACATATTCTGTCCAACATACATCGTAATCCGCCATGGAAAACTCAGATTCAAAGCACTACTCATGCCAAAGACCTTATAAACTTTAAAACATTAAATTAACTACCTGTATATCGCACTTCAAAGAATAATATTTGGATGGGCTGTTCTGTTACTAATTGCATCCTGGTCGATCACTTTCAACCGATTTGAGCGGAGAGGCACCTTAAGCCGTGAATTAGACCACTGTCGTACTTCCTTATGTAACACGTACGGTCACATCTCGATCTCAAGTAAAACCATTGACACCGATTTGAGAGTTAAAAAACTTTCAACATGCAGTACATTTTATTGATTGATATGTACATACTCACATGCGTTAATATATTAGAGACTTGAATTCCAATTTATTATAAGTTTATTGTATATTATTTTCAGGCGAACGTTAGCTGAATTGGTCTCAATGGATTATTGACGTCTTAATTTAATGCGTAATATATTCCTCCTGGGAAGTTCTTCTCGGAAACTGCTCAAGTTCTGACACTTGGTAGGAAATCCACTTTCGTGAAAGTCAAGATTTTCTTCAAATCACCAAGTGCGCCAATAACTTCTGCGTGCTCCTCGTCGCAGTCACTAAAAAATTTTTTTGTACCAAGGCTTTTACCGTACTTTTCCGATTTTCACTAAACCCCTTTCCGATAACATGTCCCGATGGAAGTTGGGTCGAAATATTTCCCTCATTGCTTGTACTTCAATCTATAACATTACGGCCGGATTTCTCACAGTAGGAAATACCCTATGATTTATAACGGTCTCATCTATTAAAGAGATATCACCGAAGAACGTGTTCAATTTTTGCCTTTATTCGCCTCAAAAAAATCCAATGAATCACATCGAAAAAATTTGCATAGTGTGCAGTGGACAACCTTCTCGCGTGCGACCATCTGCGTATTCTATCCAGGAGGAATACAGAATTTTTATGTTGTTTTTGAAGAGAAAACGTGATGGTTAGACGTCGATACCTCGATGAACAAGAACATAACCAAGGCTGATGAACTTTGATAATGACTTGCCCCTTAATCAACGATGTATCCAGTGGATTGATGCTGAAAATTTATTTGTTGAAGACGTATGAGATGAATATATTTTGATTAAACTGTAAAAATTGTTTTGTTTTCGTAAATTTAAGTTACAGTAAGTATTAAAGTCTGTATAGCAATATGTTTTCACAAATGTTGTTCTTTTTCATAATACATAATTCACTAGTAATTTAAGTATGCATGCAGTCTTATGTAATAAAGACGAGTATGAGCCAAATTATTATTTTTTTTTCAATTTTTGCCTGTGCAATGATTAAAAATCATAATTATGAATTACTACGTGAAAACTCAAGGAGGAGGGGGGGGGTCTGGGCATATACTACGAATGGTCACCGAGGGGAGGGAGGGGTCGAAAAAACTTAAAAAATAGGTCACGTAGTATGGGTATGTTCCCTAAATAACAATTTACTTTAGGGACATTTTCTAAATCTGTGCATTCATTTTAAATTTCACATAATATGTATGTTTTAATTACAAACAATGCATGCAGTATTTAAAAAATCTATTAATACAAAGAGTACTTCAATAAATCTAAGTAAAAAAAAAAGAAGAGTTTTCATTAAAAAGCGCTATTACGTGAGTGCCATTTTGTGGGATATGAAAATTAATCATATTTTATTAACAGCGACAAAATGTTTGATCCTTTATGGTTAAATTATGGCAACCACCAAATAAAATATCTTAATCAACAAATATAAATAATTAAAACATCTCGAGCAACATTGTTACATAACATAAGCGACTAAAGTGTAGCAATTATATTTTAGGACCCTTTTTGATAGTCTTAACCACTACTGTTTTCCAAGCGGAAAAGAATCATTAAGATATTGAACATTTCATTTATAGTTAGTAGAAATAGTATTAGGCGGGGTAGCCACAAATAGTGTACTCGGAACATTGCCAGTTAGAGGAATGAAAAAAGAATAAAAAATGAAGTATTAATTAAAAACAGATTGTACAACATTTAAGCATAATGATTTTATAAAGATTTAAACACTTAACTGAACAATTTAAATGAAGGGGCTTAAGGTATATATATATATATATCTGAATTTTTGGGGCTATACATAATATAAATGTAAAATCATGCCACATATTATTATGTGATATATTAATGATCCTCTGTAAGGAATCAACCAACACCAATTATCATGTACATAATATAAAGTTATGTATTATACGAGACTTATAAATGTTTTGTCAAAAAAATAAATTTCATTATATTACAGAAAGAGACAAGTTCTTTGTTTAGTTAAATTTGGAATGAAATGTAATAGAATTAGTAATATAAAAAAAGGTTTCTTTTGTTTCCTGTAAAATCTACAATATATAAAAATGCATGCGGTAAATGACCAATCTGCCTATTTCATGTTTTCAAATGAATTCAATCCCATAAACTTATAATAAAACATTTAGAACTTTACCATGACCTGGCAAAATCGATCTTATTATTTTTCAGTGGTTATAATATAGAAAAAATACAGCGATATATACAAACACATGTATATTCAAGTGCCAACAGTAATGGAAAAAAATATACTAAGGGCCGGTGTGATCAATAGTCAATTTTTACTACGGTAAGTTTTTACTATCGCCTGTAGTAAAAATGCTTTGCAGGTTGCTGATACATCGAATTTGCTACTGTCAAAGATGGTCAGAGACAATCTCGCCTCTCAGTGTGGCAAGGCGGATAATAATGAAATGTGGTCTATTTTCAGCTTTATCTATGGCTTTATTCGCCCCTGCATTCGAGACCTCAGTGGCAAATTTTTTTTGGATTATGTGCTAATGTATATTAAACAATATCATCATCGGATGAACTCTCATTATCACTAAAATAGCAGGATATTGAATAGTCAATTGTCATATACTGCAACATTCAAAGTAACAATGTGACATTACTTTTGAAACAGCTGTGAAAAGTCCGCCATATTTAACCATTGATTCTCGTTTTAAATATCGGAGAGTAAAATCAGTTTACTACGGGTGTACTTTTGAGAATTAAATGTTTTTTTTACTAACGATCAAACAACCCGTTTTCACATTTTTTTTCATAAGTAACTTTTTTGAACTATAGTACAAAGTTACTTACTACTAATCACACAACCGGCCCTAAATGTAATTAAAAACAAGTAAATAATTATAATTAGGTATAATAATGAACAGCAAGGCAATACGCACAGCTTAACCTATAGGCACATCAGAGTGCCGCCAGTCAAAGCGAATGTATAATTAGGCCATTTATACATGATTACTTTATTTAATTATAAATATTATTGAAACAAGAAAACCTGATAGACCAACAACTATGCAGGCTTGTCATGTAATAATCTGTAGCAATAATATCCAGAGACATTAAGGTGCTTCAAAAATTTACAGTATTTAAAAAAAAAAAAAAATTCTATGGGGCACCCTTTCATATGTTTCCATACAACTAAAAACTTACACAGTATTCTTTTAATGGGGTTTTAGGGGTCGCTATTAGTTGTGAAAGTGTTAAACACAAGATTAAAATAAAAGGAATAATAATTATTCAAGATGACGTCAACGTGTCTTTGAGTCAGGAAATTTTCG
Source organism: Eubasilissa splendida (assembly GCA_031772225.1). Taxonomy (NCBI): domain Eukaryota; kingdom Metazoa; phylum Arthropoda; class Insecta; order Trichoptera; family Phryganeidae; genus Eubasilissa; species Eubasilissa splendida. The sequence goes on along the minus strand of CM062846.1, from coordinate 22,236,263 downwards.
TTGATAATCTTTAACCGCCATGAGTAAATATTGCTTCTGCTCTTCATTGATGGTGTGAAGATGATTGTACTCTTCCATGAATGCTATTCTTCTCTCTTCTATGTCATTTAACAACTTTCATAAAATGTACAAAAGTCTTAAGCTTTGCTGTAGTCATCATCCTTCCAGGTCTTAACACCTTTCATCAAAGATCACACAAAATGGTGATTGTGTTTAAAAAATTCAATGTATGATTTGTAACAATTTTTTTTTAGCCAGAATGAGAGCATTGTCAAGGGATGCTCGCTTTGGTACAAGCTCCATTAATTCGACCTGTGTTTGATGCAGTGGTATAAAAAACCTATAGATTTAATTTTATCGCACAACCCCCATGATATTAATGTTTTAAAAACAGTTGAGGCCATTGCCTGAACTGTTCCATTTGGTAGTTTTGGAACAGCCAAAAGCTGATCTATTCCTTGGCCTGATACTAAGTTAGGTAATTGATCCACAACTTCATGTCCTGTTATATTTTCTAGCATTTTACCATCTCAGTGAATAGTAAGCGAGACTTCTGGCTTAAGCTTGCTTTTTAAAGACTCGACAATTTTTTTTATTGCTCGATTCGTTGGCTCGGCGAATAGACGAAGAGCTGACGTTGTAACTCCCAACATCACAACCTGCGCTTCTGAGAGTAGATGTCAACACAACAGCCGCTTTACGATCGCTTAGCTTAGCAACATCAAGACTTACAGCCAAACGGTCATCGATTATTCATTTCCTGCCTTGTTTTTGTTGTGATGTCGATGTAGATGATCCTGGCAATGGAGAACTCGGCCGACAAAAGTCTTCACTATCATCTAAAGAGGTCGAAGAAAATGACATTAACTCACACTTTTGAGTGAGACGTTTTATTTTTTCTGAATCTCGCCTTTTTCTGCTTTTTAATTTCGTCAACTCTTGTAACTTCATACCTTGTTTCTTGTCGATCTCTCTGTCTAAACCACCTATCTGACCTGGTCGTCCTTTTCCCCTTTGATAGAGTAGAAACAGTCTGTCTTTCTCGACAGTAATCATTTCCAGTGCATTGGCACGAGCAATATTAAAAAGACATTCTAAATTTTTCTTCCTTATTTTTTATCACAGCCGAACGTTTTGCTTTATATATTTTGTTTTTCTTTAACTTTTGCCATTCAATAAAATATTTAAGTATTTTTGCTTTTTGTTTCTTTAATTTTGTAGGAATACTTGTCTTTTCCCATATTTGCAGAACATCATACGCAGTACAAGTCGCAGATTGGTTATTGTTTTTCTTCACTATAGTTTTATAATAAAAAAATAAACTCATAACTTCTTTAACAGACGGTAATCTTGATTGAGACAAAGTTTGTGTAAGCTGTCCAGCTGTAAGCCATATGTATTTTTTGAGTTTTGATAACACTTTCACTAGTAGACGCCATTATATGGCATTATCGTAAATTCAGTCTAAGAACAAAAAGTACATTATTACTCAGACTCTGGTTGCGATACTAACATATTTAAACACGCTTCCTATTGTTTACAATACTGCAGAGATCGGGAGAGCAGTGTGTTCAACCTATCCGCGGCTTATTTATGCTGCATGCAGTGACATGTTTGGTTTGAAGCGTTGCAATCATTGCCCTAAACGGTGTGTATTTTCGAAAGTTTGATCAATGGTAGCGACCAGTAAAATTGATTTAAATGAAAAATACATGTATATTTTTTTGGCTATTGAGAGTATATAAAAGTGTGCCCCGATAAAAAAAATAACATTTATTTTTTGAAGCACCCTAAGAGACATTAATATTTTTATTTTAAATGTTGTCCTATTGGAGAAATTATTTCCGTTCGTATGCTATAGAAATAGTAACCCTAACTACACTTGTTCCACAAATTACCATTATTCTTGGCCAATATAATTAATTTATAAACAATGCCTTTTCAGTCACTTTGCCAAAACATTTACGGAATATTTTATTTGAAATCAAGATTATGGAGAAATTAAGATACCTATCTGAGATTCATACTCCATTAATGAGATAATTTCTAACTCTAGTTTTAATGAATGACACAGCTTACTTTAAGAAAAATATACATTATCTTTAGATTCGCACAAAAAGTAATATTTTGGCAAAATATTTTTAAAAAACATGGCAATGTTATAAAGTAAATTATGCATAATAACCATATCAGATACAAAAAATAATTAACTTTAATGGATATCAGTTAATATGTCCAGTTAACTGGAACCCATTGGTGGCTCGTTGAAAGTGTTTCTAGAGCATCTACAACTTGCCGGAAAGTTGAGTCAAAATCGTGGTTGACGATAACAAGGTCGATGTATTTTTCATAAGTTCGTTGTAGACAGGCACTCTCTTCTAATGTCGTCCTCAGGTCATCTTCCTGTTATTTAAACATTTAAAAATATTAACCTCTTTAGAGCACTACATATAACATTTATATTATCACAAATTCACATTGAAATAAATAAAAATAAAACTAAAGGCATACGTCCTAGAATATAAAATACATACATTGAAATTAAAAAAATAAGGATAGAATACCTCGTAGAGTGACGCCAGGGATTCCAGAGTACGAGCTCTGCGAGAACTGAAGCGAATGGAGCTCTGTCGGTCAAACTGGTAAAATAAAACAACATGCAAAAATAAACAAAAAATAAAACAAACATGCCTAATAATTTAAATTAAATAAATAAATGATAAAGTTTCTATTTTAGATTAATAAAATTCATATTAAGTACAGTGAAACCCTGATTTTACATAATTCATAACTGAGCTAACATTTTGCAAAATAAGCAAAAGTGTAAGTTGAGGATTTACTCTGATGGATGGAGGATGTCACTCCAGTGACATTCGGTGTATGTCACTGGAGTGCACTATGCATGAACTTGGGTTATGCCGCTAATATCGATGCTGTAAAAGTACAATGGCTGTAATGAATACAATAAGAAATATAATCTTTCAGAAGTATGTTTTTGTAAAAGTATGTATGTGAGTTAATTTCTGAGATAATTTCAAAATCATTGTTATTATTCTTGGGAAATTCTTCAAGTTATTAAGTGAAGAGATTCAAATATTTTATATAATAAAATAATGCCACGTTTAAAGCGTATCGGAAAACATACATCCAAGTTCACTTCAAATACACACTCGTGGCCTTTTTGCAACACGTCTGACGTCGATGAAGATGTGTATTCAGAATAACACGCGGCACAAAAGTTGTGTTTAGTTTGTACATGTTTAAGGGGTAAATTTTGCAAAAAAGTATACGAAAACACATGCACAGCTTTATATGTCATTTGAAAATTATTCTGCTAGATGGTTCTAGTTAACACATGATCATGAGAACTTTGAATTATTTATGCGAGAATTTACATACTTGATACATAATATCAAAAAAAAAGTTACAAACAGTTTTTTTGATTGTACAGAGTGCACGCTCTTGGTATGGTATAGTTAAGCATATTTAAATAAATATAGTTATTGCGCTTTATTAATGCAACCATTTGAGATAAAACAATTACAGTAAAACCTCGTCAAAATGAACCCCGCAATATTAAAAAATGACATATATCTAATTTTTGAAAATATAGAATGCAATATTTTTTAATGCCGCATATCGTAGAAATTTTTTATATCGGATTGCAAAAGAATGAAATGGGACTGACAAATCTAGATGTAAATTGCGAGAAAAGGTAAAATCCTGATTTCACTGTAGTTTGAAAGCATAACACTTAAGTTGCATTATTCAACAAACTTTAAGCAGTACACAAATAAAAAATGAATAATTTAGGGACATACAATAATTATTAAACTAATTATTATTTTCACAAATTAAATTTACACACATCACTTACTGATACACAATTGTTTAATTAAAAATAAAGAAATATTAATTAAAAACTTATTTAAAGACAAATCAAATCGTGCAATAATGTTAAAAAATAATATGATACCTGTAAATTTCGATTTGAAGAAGCGTTGAGGTTTCGTAGTTGATCCATTCCGGGGGAAGCTATGAAAACAACGTATGGCAGAAATTCACGGGAGTTGTGAAGCAGTTTTAAAGATGCTGGAGAACAATCCAGTACGCACATTTTACCTGATGGAAAAGTTACTTATCAACTATCTGTTATAATGTAGAGCATAAAAAATTGTATCAACCATTAAAACATATGACACATCGACATAAGAAATTTTGCGAGACCAAAAATACTAATTTCATAAAACAGTAAAACCTCGTTAAAATAAACCCCGCTATATCGAAATTTAAAAAAAAAAAGAATTTGATACAATCAATTTTTCATACAAAAATGAATTTATATAATGAAATTTTGTTAATATGTATATAACGAAATTATTTTTGTCCCGTATGAAAAAATATCGATAAATTTACGTAAATATTATAATGAAAAAAAAAATTGTTATAACGAAAATAAAAAAATAAATGCTGCACCCTTGTAAGACTTCTCCTTGGAATAATCTTCACGTCATCCAAGGCTGGTTTTATTGCCGATTGTCAAAATATGTTAGAATGACACCTTTCCCCCGCTCTGGAGCGTACATATGTTCATGCCTTTAAAAACGGACTGTATCTAGACCAACTGGAGAAAATAAAATTAAGAGGAAACCATATATAACATAATAAGGCATTCTGCAAACAAAGGAGGATTTTCTGCCAAATGCCTTTCGTTCGTTTTCACCGAGTGCCTTCTGAATTTTAGAATGCTTTATGTTATATATGGCTTCCTCTTAATTTTATTTTCTACAGCTGGTCTAGATACAATACGTTTTAGAGACGTGAACACGTGTTCTCTCCAGAGCGTGGAAAGGGTGTTATTATAACCTATTTTGACAATCGGCAATAAAACCAACCATGGATGACGTGGGAATAATATATGGGGCAAAAATAATTCAACAAAAATTTAAAAAATAAAATAAATATAAATTCATTGTAGGGAATTAATTTTGAAAATATTTGATAGAGCGGGATTCGTTTTAACGAGGTTTTATTGTACTTGTTAACCAATTGAGACCTAATCTGTTTTCAGTCTTTGTTGCTGTTTAGCCCAGCTTAGTTTGAACTGCATATATATTATATTTATGTAGATTTTTTAATATATATTAAAGAAAAATATTATTTATTTAAAAATAAAATGTATAAATATGAATTCTTTCCATTTGATGTTTACCAATTAGAAGAATGCCACTGAATCAAAATGACAAAAATGATCAGAAAAGGGGTGTCACCAGGATGCAATAATTACCATGAATTTGCAAAAGTAACACCATAATAATTTACATCATATGGAACATGTATAACAATGATTTGCTGACCTTGTTGAATTATGGATCGGATAGAGTCGAAATGTGTGCCGTAGAGATGTCCATTATGTTCACCATATTCCAAAAATGAACAATTTCTGATGTTTTTTTCTATTTCTTCTCGCTCGGAAAACCAATATGATACACCATCTTCCTCCAATGGTCGTGGTGGACGCGATGTGTCTGTAAAATGATCATTTTGTTATCAATACATAAATCAAATTAAATTTTCTATATTCGTTATGTTGGTGATGTTGGCAACGCTGAAACCAAATAGAATTCTATGAAATGGCTATGTAAAAAAATTTATAAAGCGTATTGATATGCACTTTTTGTCGATGGAGCAAACTTTTCATATTAACCCAATGAAGGCCCGCGTCGGATACTTGTGACAGTGCGATAAACATCAGAATGTCATGTTGGGTATTCTCATTCTATGGCCGACACCCACATGATAGCGTGCAGCGTCAGTAAATAACGTTTGATATCATGGGCGTATTGAATTTTAAACCAAATTATTCTTTCCAGTAGTGATATCATACAGTGAATCATAGAAATATTATTATCTCAAGAACACCACAAATTATGTCTGAAATTGAGTGTAAAAACCATCATTTTTCCTCCATACAAAAGTTGACAGTTGATGCTCACTTTTGTGTAGTCAGATTTATTTTATACCGTCGATAAAAGTAATTTATACGAAAATGATACATTTTGAAGAATTTGAACACATACACACTCTCATATCGACGTCAAAATGCTGTTATTTTTTCATTTTACAGTTATCGAATTTTCAAAACCTTTTCTGATTTTATTTTTACATTTACAAACTTTTTTTGCAAAATGGCAGAGGGTGACTTTTTAAGTAATTCAAGTGAATAAGATATTGTTTTTTAGTTATTAATTAAAATAAAAATACAGGTGTTTTACTATAAATACCGTGAGCGTGCCGTTAGGCAGCATTGGCCATTGCCACCGCTGGCGGCATCATTTTATGCGCGTTGTTAGTGCTATATAAGTGCAATGTGTAATGCGTACATAGTTGGGATGTGAAATGCTAATATTTTTTTATTTTAAGCATCACATTAAACACAATAAATATTAATAAAATTTGATGTCGTCTTTCCAAAAAACAAATATAAAATAAATAATAATTTGCTAAATTTTATGGCCTGACAACACTATAAACTTTTATTCTTTCCTTTTTTCATCTCAAAACCGTACAAAATCACAAACTGTAATAATACTATACAAAAAAGAATGTTAAAAAATAAATGGAATTAGAAAGCCATAGATAAAAGAGGGATTATATGGATGACTACATTTTGCTAAAATCACAAAGGATTGTGCATGATTGAAGTGCGACGTTCTCCATTTATGGTCTTAATTTCCAACAATTGGCAATGATCGTAGCATCGAATAAGTTGCATATTGAAAATTTTGATTTTGTGATTGGAATGTGGAATAATTAGATTATGTAAAAAAAATTCAGATTGATGTAAAAATGTACTAATTTATGACATTTTTGTTTGAATTTGCTTGGATTTTCACATTACATAATTTATTAAAATGGTTAATTTGGATCATGAAATATTTGAATACATACTTTCAAGTTACATCAAATTTTATTTTTTAACCATAAAGTTTTCACATTTAAATACACTAATTCTGTTTTTACAAGATTTTGATATAACACAGTCAACAAAGGTATATAGTAATATTCGTTCGCAGAATTTCCCCACCCCCGAGCATACACTACTGAGTGAAATATGTTGGTGTGGCATTATTTGAATTAAAACCATCGACTTTCAATGCATATTGGAGACCAATTTGGCCAGGATATGTTAAAACTAACCATGTTAGGCCAAATACATCTGAACTGTATTTAGATATCACAACTGTGGTGCATGCAAAAATGGCCAAGAAGGCTTTGAAGAACTAATGATTGAAAATGTTGCAGAATTGACAGCTGATAAAGTTCTCAATGAGGAGGAAATACTAGAGGTTGTTTTAGAGGAGTACATTAATTCTAAGGAAAGTAGTGATGATGAAGAAGGAGGTCCAATAAAGCAAATCCAATCCGAGAAGGCCTACAACTAGTCAATAAACAATGAAATCATTTTCTCACAAATGATCACAATGTCAAACGAGCTGTGCAGTTTCAACGAGATTTAACCTCTTGTATAGCTCATTACCAAGAGTCATACAAGAAACTCATCAAAACAAAATCACAGCATATCAAATCAATCATAACAGAATTTATGTTCAAAACTAGTGAACCTGTGAATTTGAAACCCCTGAATATATTAAGTGATGAAAGTGATTTTATATTGAATGTAGACTGATGCAGTCAATAAATTTAAGTATGATTTTTAAAACATATGTTCTTTTTTTAATAAAATGTAGATATAACAAACAATGTGTTTTATTTTTTGACATCCTGGAGTGTTTTTAATATTATGGAACTTATCTTCCATTTTCCTATACAAAATGTACTGTATTTTTTAACACCATTCTGTGGAATGTATCCACTGTGTAAAAATATAATTAAGTGTAATTAAAAGGCACAATTGACTTACGCGGTATTATTGCAGCAAACTTTGTAGGATCACTGTTGATGAGACGATTTTTAAGAGTTCTTCTCCCAACGCCTTGGCATCCAACGAGAACTAAAGTTTTTCTATTGAATGGTGGCATTCGAGCAACTTCTTCATACAGTACCAAGTCAGCATTGTCAAAATCACTTGCGCTTCGTGATTCATACACAAATTTTTTTTTTTTTTTTGAAATCTGTAATAAAAAGTCAGCATATTGATATGTTGGTACAACCAAATTATGTCTCATTTGCCCGCAACTACATATGCAGACAGAGTGGAATTATTAAGGACTCAACAATCGTCAGAATCACGATTCAACATTATTTTAGAAGTAAAGCACAAAAAAATTTTCACATTCAAAATTATTCCGTTGTGACAAAAATCGACATCAATTTGAAATCAAAATGGCTTTCGCCTGTTTGGTGACATAATCAACCATAAAGCAGGGCTGCCAATAGGATTAAAAAGGCGGGGAAAGTACCCACGCACACTGAAGACGCGACTGAAAAAGGAGATGCTATCTCACATGTATATACGGGCAAAGGAGGCAACATAATAAGAGTTTTAATGGTAGGTAAAACTCCCATATTATATATCAATGATTGTGACTAGATCGACTGAATTTAGATTACTAGAATTTTTACAAAACAGTATTTAACGTTGTTCATTCATGTTAATTTACATTAATTAACAAAGGTTATTTTACCCATGTTCCACAAATGCTGATTTTATGAACAAAATCAGCTTCAGGAGGCACATAGGCTTTTCGTCTTTCTTCCAATTCGGGGGAAGGAACTAATCCAACAACTTCTGGAGTATCTATTTTGCATGCTTGCCACCAATTAGGGTCCTTTCTGTCAGTAATCTAAAATAAAGGAAACTTAATATAATAATGTTTCCAAACACAAAAGATTGCTAAGTTGACATTAATGAAGAATACAAAACAGTACAGATTGGCTTAGACAATTGCTTGTCGCTTCACGATTAATTGATATCTTATTAGGAGAACACATTCTAATTGTGAAGTTGTAATTATTCAGAACATAGGTCTGTGATATTTTAAAAACTAATTAAATGTATTAATTAGAAAGATATACATATAAAATCAATTTTATCTAAAAATATTGTTGTTGCACCACCGAGATTCAAACCTGGATCTTTTTCCAAACCGGGGAAGGTGCATTATCCATGACATGGTTCTTTCAAAAAATAATGGAACGATAAATGTATTAATTTGAAAAAGGTGAAACATACAGGTTCGAAAATTTGTCATCAAAAATAATGTAACTGTAGCATAGTTGGATAATGTACCTTCCCCGGTTTGGAAAGAGATCCAGGTTCGAATTCCGGTGGCGCAACAACAATATTTTTCGATAAAATTGATTTTATATGTATATCGTTCTAATTAATACATTTAATTAGTATTTGAATATCATTAATTATTAGTTTTATTGGTGTTTTTATATTCTTAAGAGGAAAAGTAAACATAATAGTAAATTCAATAATACATACCTGTAATATGTCACCCCGCGAGAACGGAAGACCAATCTCTTTACACGGCAAGAGGGTATCATCAACTGGATTGTAATCAAACATTGTTCGCATAAAGCACTGAAAATTATGAATTAATTTTTTTGAATAAGAATTTCAGCAGATTAGTGTTTTTGATCATTGAATCAATTTTGTGTTGAGTTTATCAAATAAAATTAGGTAGTTTAAATTGGTTAATTGTGAGAGTGGGTCAGATAATCTAATTTTGTTAAAATCTATTTTATATATTTTCTTCAAATATCAATAGTGATATAATAATAAAAATGAGAAATAATTTCTCTAAGTTAAAGTTATTTGTTGATATGCCTGTTACCTTTTGAATGCCATGAGCGCATTAATACGCTAAACTTTCTATGTCACGCCATGATATAAGCGTGTTAACACGCAATTTTGGACCTTGCAAATTTGCATGGATTAAAGTAAAATTTTAAAATCATTTTGCCATCTGTGTACGATTGGTCCCAGCTTTTGATCTTATAAGAATATAGGAATATATATTTTAAGAATAACAGATAAGTCAAGATTTTTAAAGCCTAGTCTTACCCTATGCGGTGTCATCCATTTCAAATAGAGTCGGCAGTTAAAAGGTAAATAGAATTTGCAATATTTTATACTATAATTGAATATATATGTATGTAAAAAAATAATAATAATACAGTAGTGATATGGAGATTATTTCCTTTGTATGGCTTAACTACATATTGTGCAAGTTTTAGTTAAAACTAATAAGATTTATTATTTAAAAAAAAACCTTTATGGATTCTCAAGATAATGTTAAAATTTGAAGGAATCAAATAAATGATTGCAAAGAGAAACGGATAAAACACTTGTAATAAAAGTGAAGTATTAGTAACCTTGAGATTCCTAACACCGTTGTTATTGGGGCTGATGTGGTTGTTAGGTCCGACCTTGAGTGTAATATGGTTGGCGGAGCGGCCGCACTCGGCTCTCAGCTGGTCGGCTGAGCTTACCGGAGTTCCATTCACTTCGAGGATCACGTCCCCTGGGGCCAGGAGACCTTGCTGGGCCACGGCACCACCGGCCAACACACGGGCCACTACCAATTGGCCGTGCTCATCTTCTGTTACCTGAGATTATGCACGCATATGATTATATTTATTATAATACATTATCAATCTTTTACATAATGATACTAATCATATAATAGAACGATCATTGTGAAAACCAAGAAAAAATCTTATAAAGAGAACACATTCTTATTGTGAAGTTGTAATTATACAGAACATAGGCTAGTGATATTTTAAATACAGTCGATTTCACTTAATTGGGTCGCCGGTTAATTGGGGCAGCCGCTTTTTGGGCCAAATCTCAAGGAACGGAAACCAAACCAAGGAACTAATAGTAATTTACATCGCTTAATTGGGATGACATTCCGCGTAATTGGGACAGTAAATTTAAGATTACAATACATAAATTTAAAAATTATTAATAAGTTCCACAAAAGCCAGAGAGTTAGTGCAAAAATTTCCCTTTTGCAAGCAATACAGTTTGTCACTGACAGTTGGCGAGCTATAAAAACCAACACCATATAAAATCTTAGAACCTTTAGATATTTCAGAAATTTTGAGCAATGAGGGAAATGAGAATGCATTAGAAGTTACATTGTTAATTATCAAGAGTTTTCGACAATAGATAACAATTTACCATGTTATGATAAAAATAAAGAATGAGGATGCAATTGTTGAAGCATTAAATCGAAACATCAAAAATTATATGAAAAAGATGTTGATGATTAATATCCAACTATGCCTGTAAGTAACCAGGAGAAAACAAAATTATAGCCGGGTTAGTGTTATTTTATGCAGGAAGAATAAAGAATAGAAATAAAGAAAAATATTCATCGTTTAATTTTAAGCTCGCTTTGGTTAATTGGGGAAGCCGTTTAATTGGGCCAAACTTCCCGGTCCTGATGTGCCCCAATTAAGCGGAGTCGACTGTACTAATTAAATGTATTAATTAGAAAGATATACATATAAAATTAATTTTATCGAAAAATATTATTGTTGCTATCAGGATTCGAACCTGGATCTCTTCCAATCCAAGGAACATGCATTAATCGATTATGCTACAGCACAATTGATGACAAATTTTCAAACCTATACGTCACACTTTGTACATAGATATATACATACATGGTACATCTATCGTTCCATTATTTGAAATTATTATTATTGATTACAACTTCACAATAAGAATGTGTTCCCTTAATAATATACCTATAAGTTGTTTCAATGTCTCCAAAATTTAATAAAAATTAATAATTAATTCTGACGTCTCCTATCGGATTACTTAAATGTATTTGGGACTCTGTAAATATAAAGATGGTTTTCAAATAATGGAACGATAGATGTATCAATTTGAAAAGTGTAACATAGGTATAAGTTCGAAAACTTGTCATCAATGCACCGTGTCGGTATGGCATAATCGGTTAATGCACGTTCTCCGGATAAGAAGGATCCAGGTTCGAATCCCGGTAGCGACTACAATATTTTTCGATAAAATTGATTTTATATGTATATCTTTCTAATTATTACATTGAATTAGTATTTAAGAAGAAATCTTTTAAATGTACAAATGACGGAGCCCGTAACTCAAATCAATTTCCTCCATCGAAATGAATTGAAATACCATTAATCTCTTATATATAATAAAAAACTTTTTTTTTTGTTACATGTTTTTAAATAAGAAAAATGTACTTATAAATAATGAATATTGTACAATACAATAGAATGTACTGCAATAAACACACAACTACACATCAGCAGCTTCTCCATATTTTCATGGATAGATGTCCGCTGTTTAGAAATTATTATAATGCCCTTCACAGTATAGTGCAAATCATAGAAGTGGTACGCTTGTACTGCTTCGCCAAGTCGATTACACATACATCTTGGTCATGTTTTTCGATAATTTCTTTCTTTAATTTCGTTCATTTGTTCGTTGCGCCAACTAGCGGTAGGGACTCTGAATCTGACTTGAAATTCAAATTTTAACTCTCTACTCAAAGCAAAATCAGTCGAGAGACGGCTCGTATCTTGAAAAACTCGTTAGTTGGGACTCTCGTAAGTCAAGGTACCACCGTATACTTTTAAAAAATGCTTAGGAAATAATGTGTATTCACTTTGTCTTTGAACTTTGCAATTATACTCATTTAGTCGTATGTTCTGTTATCAGTCGTCCACCCACAATATATTAAGAGGAATGAGTTGACCTAAATTCATGCGGTCATAATAGTTACATATGTGTGTCATAAGGGTACCATACCTGAATCATGGTACATTCTGGTCAGTATTACTATTAGTTTTTAATAGATGGTCATTGTAATTAAATATTTGAAGAAAACAATAATTTATTTCATTTTGTTAATTGTGTTCATTTGTCTAGAAGTTAAAATTTTAGTAAAAAAATAAATTTGAAAATATTTTTTTTTATTAAAAATGGTAGCCCCGGGCCAAAATTGCTTCACCCCTCTAACGACACTCAAGTCAATCTCTAACGACTGATTAAAGATATATTTAATTAGTTTAATTTGCCCAGTAAAATCTATTACACTGCAATCTGGCAGATCACTGGGATGGGATGGAGAATAAACACGATAAAAAAAAACTATTTTTGCTACTCGTGGCTTACAAGCTCTTTATCAGATTAGTTAATTTAATTACTTTAATTTTTATTTTAAATGAAAACACATTTTTATTGTGAAGTTGGATTTCAGATATGGTTCTGTGATATTTTTAATATAAATTAAATTAATCAATTGGAAAGATTTATAGAAAAATTGTTGGCACCGGTATAAGAATATATAGGATAGGAAAAGTTGCGGTTTTATATCCTGATACTATTTCAATAATTAAATTTGTTTAAGGGTAATTAACAAAATGGTTGGTCTGGTGATCGAGAGATCATTGACTAGGTTGTTAAAAATTGAGTTTGTGAATTATATTTCTCGCACCAGTGTAGTGCCGAATTAAAAGGAGAAGTGCAACCTTTGTACACTTCGCAAAAGAAAATAATGAATTTATTTAAGAACTTCTCATGACCGATACCCAAAACACAGTGATTTGCTAGCTATGGCTTAGGGCCTTTTATTATCTATAATCCTTTGTTCTTAGTTAATATAAACATTTTTTGTTTTAAGGGAAAATTTTAGTCCCAACAGTTTTGATGGGTTCATTGAACCCGTTGGTTAACCTAAACACCGACCCTTAATATCTCAAGTGGACTTCCAAGTAACCGAGTTCGTTGGCCTGACATGTTACTCAAGGTGAAAACAGAAACAAATTCAATTATAATATGTAGGTATGAATTTAACTTGTATAAATTGTATCTACTTTGATAAACCGTAAAGTTAGTAGGTAGTAATGGTAATATAAGTAATAGTATGAAGTAAGAAGTATAAGAAGGTAGGTAGCTGGAATATAACATGTGTACTCGTGATAAAGCAATACTATGATGATGCATCACCTATTGGGCAGTAGCAACATAATTTTGACAAAAAGTTTTGCACTGTTTTCAAAATAATATAAAAAATTGTTTCGTTGCAATAATGTAAAATAATATTCTGACACACCCTTTTAAAATGATAACATACTGTTCCTTTCTCTCACATTTTCTCAGCGCGGCCTTTCATTCCTCTCTTTCAGTGCGATACATTAAATGTTTGTTTACAGGTTGCTTTTTTTTTTATCAAATCAGAATAAAAGCCTTACTGTAGAATATAATAAATATTACCGTAAGACCGAGAGGTTGGTCTGGGTTCTTCCTGACTCCCACAATTTTAATAGCATCCTTTGCTGGCATCTCACCGTCGTCACCAACAAATACTGAATTGTCAATTATGTCTTCCGAGCAAGCGACACTTAACAGACGTGACACCCAGAGGGCACCCACTTGGTCATGGGCATCGATTAAGGCCTGAAATAATGATAATTACTTAATGCTATATATAGTTATCAACAACCCTAGTAGGCAATACTAATATGAAGTTAAGGTACAATGTGGAATAACATGAAACCATACTAAACAATTATATGTTTCAATTATTATTGGAAGACATATTAGTCATTGAATTATGATATGAGAGATATTCATATTAAAAGACATTTACGAAATATTAATGATATTAAATTTTATAATACTTGATTTAATTAGAAATTTTGCTACATCCAATCTTTACATTTCAAAATAATCGATTTATTGCTCCTTGTAACTTATACAAAACTTGCTTGTTCAATTGTAGATTATTGACCTACAATACTTAAGCAGGTAAACTATGGACTGTTCTAGTATATATTCGCCAACAGAATAAGTATGTCGAGATAAACACAAAGCTTATCAATCAAAATTCACGAGAACATGTAATGAAGTATGTAATTTACTCAAATATATTATGTATAATAAGTTAAAATTACCTTAAAATGTGGCTTCGACAATAAAATGGCCAATTCAGCCTGTTCTATAGTGCGAATATTATTACCTCGGTATTCACTCAACTTTTTTATTACTTGAACATTACCTAAAGAATATGGTTTGATAGGTTTCGGTCCATCAGACTCGCAAACAGAATTCTGAAAGAGTAAAAATAAATTATATCATGCACGAAACCTTTTAACAAACAATTCTAATTGGAAAATTCAACTCGGAATTGGGCGTGACACATTCAATGAATATGTACAAGAAAAGTGCAATTTATATATCGAACTTATACGCCTAAAGAAACACATAATCAAAATTTGGAGGCTCACACATAAAAACACAAATAAAACACAATTTTTATGTTATCGATCTTCACAAACTGCAAGCCACGAACAAGGTACAAAATTAACGTTGACAAACAAGTGGCACACCCACTACACGCATGCTCAGGGATGTGATAATTTCAATCGGTATTTATGTTCGTTTCTTAATGCATGTCGTTCTACGGAGATTTTTTGTCAAATGTAAATGCATTTTTAAATAATTCATTATTAACCATAATAATAATTAAATTAAAATTATGCTTTATTAAATAAACAGGTGTTAATAAATTATTTGAGAATTTTTCTCACTTAACCTGCGTCAGTGTCAAATATTTTTACTATATTTCTCAAAGTAAGCTAAGTGCTTAAGCTATAAACTTAGTGTTCTCCCGGGACAAGGATCGAACTCTTGACCATTTGGTTACTTGGCCAGTATTTATTGTTATACCAAACATGTACCAAGTCAAATTCATCGTCCATCTTGTATTTGAAAATTATATTTGTATTTGAATATAACGGCTTGTCAATTTGTAATTTTCTTAAATCCTACAGCATGATTCGTAATTCAGTAATTTTATTGTTATGCATATTATTTGAGAACAATCGCTAAATCATTTTGAATTAAAATTGTTACTAAATTGAAAATTGTGTTGTAAATTTTTATGATATCTAATATAAAAACTTGTGACATTGTATTCAATAGGATATCGATTAATAAAATATCGATCATATTGGAGATTTGAAATACATCCCTATTCATGAATCATCTTGTAGAACCGAAACATCCTTATGATCCTTATTCATGAATGCTCAGCGTTCCTAAATTAAAGTTGGAGAATGGCGACTACCTGTGCACAGAACGACTACTACCTGGTACTGTGCGCGTGGGTTGCACGCAGGGTCGGATTTACGCTTGAAGGAGGCTCAGAGCTAATTAATGCATATTATTTCATAAAAATCTAGTATTTTTTAACATTTCAGACTCTATTGATATTAGAGAACAACTTTATCGGTTTTGTCATTATTGTGTTACTCAAATCATTTTTAAATTGTGATAAATTGGAAAACGATCTTTCGCCTTGGCAATTGGTTACAAGTGTTTATTACTTCGATTTATTTTTCGGGCCCTAGCCCCCCCCCCCCCCTCCTGCTATGATAAACTTAGCCCCGGTTGCACGGTATTTAACTCCAGCAAATTATTACTTTAATTTTGTATTTTTTACGTTGTAAAGTGGTATTTATTAACATGACAACCAGAGTTGTGGAAATAATAAATTCCTAGATTTGTTAATATTTCATTCTTTAAAAAAATGCTGCCAGCTATTTAATTACAACGTAAAGAATTACAAAACAATGATTCATTTTCTATTGTTGAGGTCAGAGGCATTATTGAATATTTTTATGAGCCTTGAACATGTATTCAGAAAATGTTCAATTTTGCTACGCTTTAGCGAGACCCCGGTCTTAGAAGGGTGATTAGGGTGCCAAGGGCTATAATTTGGCACTACCTAAATTGGTTGAACCCTGTTTGAACTGGAGGCGTAGGACGTAGCTCATTAGATACGCGTATCAGGGGTGTCAAGAAAGCTGTGCATAACTATAAATTCTGCGAAATAATACTACATTGCACACATGTTTAATAGATTAATTCCATAACAAAAGGTAGGTACAGTAATTATACTGGTATTATTTTAAGATATAAAAAATGGTACGTATCTAACAATATTAAAAAAAAAAAAGATTAAAAATATAACTCTATAATTAAACCGCAAGAGCACATGGAATCTTTGGGCTACTAGTTATTTTATATTGTAGTTCGTATAATATTTCAGTTAATAGCTTGAAAAATTTCAATTGGTTTATTATATTAATGATTTTAAAAACAGAAACTAACTACAACAAAACGCTTCTAAATGTTTTATATTTATTTTTAGACATGACGTCTCTATTGGTAATATAGTCTATTGTGCTTCTCGAGTATCGTTATTGGCAGCATGGCCTAAGTCATTGGCGCGTACTTAAGGTGCACTGTTCTGAAAAAATGAGTCAAAGGAAAATCACCTCATCATTTATTTAAAATTATTATTATGTTATTTGCTTTGCGTTATTTATCAATTATTCTAGTGAACATTTTTTTTGTGTGTTAATGAAATAAAAATACGAATATATTTAAAAAAATAGGTAGGTAAGTATATTGTGTATATTATTTATAATATGTATATACCAAATAAATTTAACCGAGTAGGTACATTGTCTCTCATAATTACGCGGCTTATAGGTTAATTTTTGTTACACGAGTAAGCGTAGATAAGATAAAATAATTGTTACTCACTTTATTCTTCTGATGTTTGGGGCTGTCGAGGAGACCTTTCAAAAATATCTCCTCTGTGTTATTTAAATTGACTTCATTTATTATAACTTCTGGCTCTTCTTTAATTTCAACTGAAACGATGGCAGTTTAATTAGTAAAATTATATGTTTAAATTTATATATGAATCTGTACCTAGTACACAGACCACCGAATAAATAGACATGAACTAACTCAAATTTCATGTCTCAATATTTGCATTTTGGTGTAACCCACGTGATCACTTTGGTACCACTTACGCAATCAAATATCTTCGCGACTTTTAATATGCCTCGATGGCATTAATGTAAAAAATACGTCTTGTTTACACAAAGATTTAATTTTCGAAGAGTAAATACTTTTACTGTTGCATAAATGTGTCATGGATTTATGTTTCCACCAATAATGTGTGTAGAATGCCCCTCATCCAGCAACGAATGGTCCAAACCCCTCTCTTATTTGTACACTTTATTTCATGTCTATTCATTTACTGGTCTGTGACATAGTAAAGGGAGTCCAGTGGAAAATAATCATGTTTAATATTAAATTAAAAAAAACTATATATATATATATATAAACAATATCATCTAAATGCCGCTCATTTCTCTCAAGACCCTCTTGCAATCGGACTCTTAAATTTGCGAACACGCGATAGCAAAGCGTTGGTTCAATGACAGCAACTTCACGGCGGATATTTTCTTGTAGGGTCTGAATTGTTCGAGGATTGTTGCTGTAAACTCTCGACTTAAGGTATTCCCAGAAAAAAAAGTCGCACGATGTAAGGTCTGGTGACCGAGGTGCCCAAGGTATATCTCCGTACTTGCTGATTAATTTATTGGGAAAAATTCTCCTAAGCTTCTCCATCGATACTCTAGTTGTGTGTGAAGTGGTCCCGTCTTGTTGAAATTGTGTTCTGTTATTGAACCCGGGAAACAGCTGCAGTTGCGGTACCAAAAACTCGTCAATCATTCGGCAATACATGTCAGCATTGACTGTCTTTCGCTGGTTAAAAAAATAAGGGCCAATTATCCCTCGGGCAGAAATTACACATCAGCCGACTAGTGACTCATTGCGACTGGCAATCCCGCAAATCACGCGCGTCGAACAATACCCCTCCCACTTGCCTCACCCTAATGGTTTACGAGCAATTACAATTTAATCTTGAAATTTTTCCGCTGAACATCTATATCTTTTAATATTTTAAAAATCCATTCCGGTACTGGCCACAAATATCGTACGTATGTTATTAACTTATTTCTGTAGGTAATTTTTAAAGTTTTTGAATTGCCGCCATTTTAAAATAAGACTAAACTGGCTGGTTAACGAACTTGGTATTTATCAGGTGAATTATTCAGAAAAGTTTGATTGAAATCTGATAAGAAATATCGGGAGTTATCGAGTCCACAATATTCATATTGCATACATACATATATGTATATATTAAATACAGATAATCTTTTGATCGTGATCAAAGAAAGTGCGTTGAATTTTTACGGATGTTGCGTCAGAGATTCTCTATATAGGTAGTATATATTTCTATTGCAGAAGGCTCGAGCCCTCAATTATTTGATCCAGACCAGTAGGCACTTCGGAAAGTATTAATATATAATTTCAGTAAAAACATGAATGAGAAATTATTTTTGTAACAAAATAACTCACTGACTCGAGAATGGAAATATTTTCGGCCTCGAATCTGTGATCACTGAGAATCTGATTGGATCTTTAAAACTGTGCAGGATGGTGAATTCAGGACATGAAAAAAGCTAGGGACCAGGATGTAATATATATATATGATAGATTGTGTGAAATATTATATTCGCGAGTTACTCAATTTCTAATTTGAAGCCTAAAGTAGAACTAGCATTATAAAGTTTGTTCAAAAATTTTGATTGCTCTCAATTATCGACTAAAAACATGCGCATTTCTCGATAGAAGAGTAGCTAGATATTCTAAATTCACAAAACTGACACTATCCAAATGCCATAGTTCCTCAATATATCTATTTGAAGTATTTAATGTAAACAATTTAATCATGAAATTAGAACTAAATTTGTAAAGTGGGCACGATAGAGAAGTGAAATAAAAAGGAACACGTGGAAAGTAAAGTGAACGATTCTTTAACCCTTCCCAAACCGCAGTAATACAGGTCTACCATCATAGTTAAATCTGTAATATTTCGGTAAATACATGCAACATAAAATTCATATTTTAGATAATCATGAAGAAAATATTAGCGCTTAGGAATGACTAGTGAAAAACCAATTATGAAAAGGGAATCGTACAAAAACAATTATTTTTTCCATTCAATCCGTTGTAAAATTAATACGTTGGTAACAATATAATTTGTGATATGAAAGATAGAGATCACACACTATGTTCACAGTGAAAAGAACAACAAACATACAAATATAATTGTCTCTTTCTCACTAATTAAATGAAGAGAGATAAGAAGGAAGGACACATTGTATACGACTTAATGAACGCTCTAAATTATGTTATTAATAATATTTTCAAAATTGAATGCTTAATATTTAGAGTAAATTCGTGCCATTAAACCTACTAAAAGCATTTTTTATAACAGTTATTTAAGACACGAGTTGACAGCATGGCTGCGTTCGGGTATTTTATATCATGGTATGGTAAAGGTTAAACACTGCAGGCAAAATTCATTGGCATTGATCGGCAGTGTAATCTGTTATAATCCATGTTTAGCAGTGCATACTGCTGTTTTGAATCTTCCAGCGGCGTGACTAAAGCAATCGGGCCTGAATGCAAAATGGGAAAAAGAGCCACGAATATGCGGATTGTATATTAAAATATGTAATAATATAAAATAACGGTATTATTCATTAAATAGTACTCGTGAAAAAAATAGTATACATTTTGAGGCATTCATATGCACTTGCAAGTGAAAAAAATCATTGCTTCGTTTACGGCGATAGTCTGGTATATTGCCGGGAACTACTTTACATTACATATAAAATTCTTTAGTGTTTTTTATTTTATTTATTACATTTCTTGCTGTGATGGATTTAAAAATAATAAGTTTATTGGGAAAAGTACCGACACTAGCAAAAGTTGATAATATAGCCCCCTGTCTAACCTGGCCCCAATGCATCGAATTGGGTGCATTGGTATAGTTACGCCATTGGATTCTCCACAACGTCGATTTATGGAAGAGAAAAGTGTCGTCGGTAGAAGAAAAACGGAAAAATATGGAAGAACCTACGTTAGAATCGTGATTTGACAAATTAGGTATAAACAATTATTTTAAAATATGTGTCCACATTATATTCTATGAATTTCAGCAATATTGCTGCTGAGAATTTTGTCAGAAAAGTAAACACATCACAACATTAGTTTTTATTGTGTTTTAGTGCTTTCCCGTAATGGTAGTTAGTGCAAAATTATGATGAAAAATGTATTTTAAATATTGATTTGAGTAAAGAGAGAATGGCGTGAAAGACGATGCGAATATTGAAGGAAACAAAATGCGAGACAGTTCACTGAAGACTCGATCCAATCAGATATATGTATACAGAAGACAGAGCTGCAATAATAGATCAGATAAAATTGAAATGAAAAAGGTAAAAATCGTGCATTGGAACAGAAGGGTGTGAAGGGTGTTCTGTTCTCTGTATTCTACAAAATAACGGTTTGATCGTTCATAAATAAGTTTTATAATATTATTTTAAACTTACAAAAATTACTTGAATATTACAAGTTGTAGTCTACCTCTATTATATTAATATCTCTGTAATATCAAATTAAACTCTAACAAAACATTACCTCTTACGGTTCAATCCACTAGAGAGATTGGTTGACATTTTATTCTACCTGATGTTTACCTCGAAGCCGTTTGAGGTAGGTAAATTTGAAATTTGGTTAAAAAGAATAGATTTATTTGATCTGTTTTTCTTTCTTATTTCTTAATGCTATATTATTTGTGATACAAGATAAAGTCTACTCACATAGGCTTACTACGAATGCGGCTAGGATCTCTGATTTTTAATATTTTTGTTTGGAGCTATTTTATAAAAATTGACATCAAACATGCAAATTATTAAATGGCTTATCAAATTGCAAAAATCACTGGTTACGAGAGAAAATGTATTAATATGTATAGTGCAGAGTGTAGTGATTCTAGAACCCTGTTCGGGATACTGTCTATTCCTTGCCAGTTCTTGTCCCATACTGCGAATGAAAGTAAATACTAAATCATTAAATAATTTCGAATATAGATAGAATTATATTTTTGTGCACATCTATTTGAATTAGGAATCAGATTGATAGATTTTTCAACAGAATTTTGTGAAATAAAATAAAATATTTATATTACATACACTGTATAAATAATCAATAAGCTGACCCTTGAAATCGGCTACTCTTTTTGGTTGGCTCTTATCAAAGACACTTGAATTAAGTAATGCGAAATTGCAATTTGTTATATCACATTATACTGCGATTGTTCTCAAAGGTTTCTTTATCTCAATTATGAAAGTTTGTGTAAGGAATTGAGTTGATCAAACCTTATATTATTTATATTAATAATTTCTGTAGGGCTTAAAAAGGAGATTTGTGAAAAATAATGCATTAACTGATGATTATTTGTTTTATTTATGTGATTTGGTGTCGCGTAATTTATGAGTATAAAAAATATTCAGTTTCTAGCATTAATTTTTAGAATCGCTAATCAACATTATTGTTGAGGTCCTTTAGATATTAACATTTAGACATAATTGTCATTTTAAAACATCGTTTAGAACATGCATGTACACAAAAAATTCTAACAGCTGTGTGCCGGAAAAAATGCATTATGTGACCTAAAATCTGGCATCTGCACAAACATAATTATCTATTTAATTAGTAATGTTTTCGATTGAATTAAAAGGTAAGTATTTAAAAAAAAAAATGAATGAGTTATGGAAATTGTCACCTACTTGTTATTTTGTGTTTAGTGTGTCGTATTTAATCAATATTAATAAGCTGAAAAAATAAAAAAATAAAGTAACTAACGGTCTCCACGGCGACGGCCTGACGTCACATAATCTCGATATCCGCGAATGTCATTTGTGAACCTCCCCTTCCTGCGTCCAATCATTTGTACTAAAATTGAACCTACTTAAAATGGAACAGTTAATCACAGCAATGAGCGAAATATTTCGGTTTCTACTTAACGCATAACACCTGATTCTCGGATCTAAGTGACGTTTATACTTCGTGAAAGCTTTCCACAGAACACGCGGGCGTCGCGACGTCCGGAGCTTAGAGATAGGAGCTTTCGCGTCTGCGCGCGCACGCCCACAACTGTTAGTGTTGCAACTAATGCGATTAAGATTTTTGCCTACAAATTTTGATACAACGCGGGTACCTACCTAATTATGAATACGCGGGTATTTGCGATTAATTGTATTGTAATGTGTAATATTATATATGTAAGGTACATGCGGGTAATAAGGCCTGTCAGGTAATAAAGCCTATGAAGCAAAAATCACATTTAAAATACACACACACAAATACTACTTACGAATATACATTAGGCGTAAACAAGTAGATTCCCGATCGCGGCTTCCTGGTATCCCGCTGCCCGTCGCCAGTGTCGTGTCAGTTTTTATGAGAAGAGCGCGCGCCAGTTAAATAATAAACAATTGTCAGATACAATAGAAAGTAATATTACAGTAAACTATGTAAATTTGTACTCGATGTCTTTTATAATTCTTGCATTTTATGATTCTAGTTGAATTACTTAGATGTCACTGTCAAACTTCTTATCTTTTAAGATATTTTTTAATTTTCGCGCCTGCGGACATTAAGGCTTGTGAATAATAAAAAAGAAACATGTGCAACATCTGGTACTAGAAAGGATGCTGATTCTTCACAGATGAAAACGGGATGGTATCGTCGCGGTTGTGAGGAGGATAAGATTGCCGATGTGAGACAGATGCACCGGATGCTGCAAATGGTATTACTATGAGTGCGTTGGTTTATCAGCAGAAGATCTTGATACCTCTGAGTGCTCTGATGGTTGTTGAGCTAGACTGTCGTGTTTTTGAAAGATTATTTTTGATCTTAAGTATAAAATATAGTTTATATTTCGAATGTATATATAAATATATATCTTACAGCCACAGGTCTTAATACCCTACTAAAGCATAATAAGGCCAATGTGCATTGTTTTAAAAAAGGTTTAAAATGTTGTTCTTGCATATGTTAGAAGTTGACATTTTAGTTTATAATTTATTCCTATGATACTGGAAGACTAGTTAACAATGAAAACTATTAATTATCTGCAGTATTTTTTAAATTTTATTTTAAATGTCTCTTAGCTAGGCCTTATTGTCCGCTGTTACCTTAATTCATATCGTGCTCTTGCATTCAAGATTGTAGTAATTATATTTCACAATTTGTTACTATTATAAGCAGAATAGTTTTACTTATTAGATCCTATATATTTATTTCCTCAAGTCTACGAGCTTTTCAATGGCGCAATACCAAAAGATAGCAACATCGAAATGAATAATTAATTAAAGAGTGGAGACAAGCTGTTCGCGTTGTGGACACAGATAGAGGATCGCGATGCTCATCGACCGAGATGTTGTCTATAAATATAATACAATTTAAATCACGCAAACAAAATAACGTATTTATTCTCACTGAAACCAAAATTAAGTCATTTTAACAATTTTTGTTAAATTTTCAATTTTTTTTGGTTAATTCCCCATATTAATTAGTCTATATTATTATTTTCACTTATCGTTCAAAGTGTGGTTCTAAGTGATCATTGTTTTATTTACTGTACTAGATTATTTGTTTTAAACAGTCTAGTAATTGAATAGATATGATATGAATTATATATATAGGAGAGGGGTTTGGAACATTATTTGCGAGACGAGGGGCATTCTACACAAATTTATCCAACAAAACATAAATCCGATAGATTTTGACACATTTATGCAACTGCAAAAGTATTTATTCTTCGAAAATTAAATCTTTGTGTAAACAAAAAGTATTTTTTACATTAATGCATGTTATATTGTCAGCGTTTAAATTTTCGTTCCAATCGAGTCATATTTTTAAAAAACATCGTGGAGCTCTTTGATTGCGTGAGTGGCACCAAAATGATTACGTGGGAAATAAATATTTTGGGACAATGAATTTGCGTTAGCTCATGTCTATTTATTTGGTGGTCTGTGGTTTTACGGTAATTTTCATAACGTGTGGATAAATTAAAAATAATCTAATTTAAATCCTGAGAATTATCTTTAGTCTAAATGACGAAGATAATATTTGACCGAAACCTCGAAGTTTACGAGCTCCATGATGAGTCTGACGTAAAATTTATTAAAATCCAACGACATCGATAGGCCGATTTGGCTCGGATAGAAAAGTGTGCACCTAAAATTTCATAAACTAGAGAGGGACGGGGTACTCCCCGGAGTACGGAGGGAAGATGACCAATCCATTAGCTACAAGGGACTCAGGGGGACCTGAATGTTTATGAGATCAATGACTGGTGAACCAAGGCGTAGAGTAAAGAAAGTATAAAAATTTACTCGAGGCAGCCAAGGTCCATCTCGGGATGAAGTACCATTGTATGTACGTATATTTTTTATTTAGTAGTAAAAATTTTCTTACATCTAATATACAACACTTTATAAAACATAAGATAACATTAAATTACATCGTATAACACTTAGTGTTAAAGAGATCTTAGAGATAAAAAAAATAAACACATAAAATGAACAATTATTAAACATAGACACTACATATTTTAAATATGAATTAAATATATTAATTAGAAAGATATACATATAAAATCAATTTTATCAAAAAATATTGTTGTTGCGCCACAGGGATTCGAACCTCTTTCCAAACCGGGGAAGGTGCATTATCCAACTATGCTACAGCGACGATATTTTTAGTGACAAATTTTCGAACCTTTGTTACCTTTTGATATTAATACATTTAATCGTTCCATTATTTGAAAGAGCCATCCACCTTATTTTTACGGAATCTCAAATACCTTTGAGTAATCTGATAGCAGACGCCAGAATTTTCAATTCATTTTTATTAAATTTTGGACACATTGATACAACTTTATTATTAGGATAACACATTCTTATTGTGAAGTTGTAATTATTCAGAACATAGGTCTGTGATATTTAAATATGAATTAAATATATTAATTAGAATATATTTAAATAATAATAATTACAACTTCACAATAATAATGTGTTCTCCTAACTACACATTTTACGCTCAACCTACGAAAAGTAGCAAAACTAGTAGCTTCCTTCACATTTGCTGGCAGTTCATTGAACAATTTGAAACTTTTATAATATAAACTATTTTGTGTTCCTGCCCGATTTGTTTGTGGATGTCTAAAATCCCACCGACTTCTCGTAGGGTTAAGTGTGGATCTCAAAATTATATTTCTATTTATGTATGATGGCAATAGTCGATTTTTAATTTTGTATATCAATATTATAACATTTTGTATTTACTCAGCCGTCAATAATTTTAGTTGTGTGGCCCAAAAAAATTGAGAACATTTCGTAAAATGTGATATAATTACATCAAAATTAGTTTAACTATATCAGCAATAGCTTAAATAGTTTACGAATTTTCTTACTTACTTATTTACCTATATTACGTTTTATTTCGACAATTTCCGGTCGCCATATTTGATTATTAATTTTCCCATTGTTTACATTTGGTTTTTTCAAATTGTTGCCCAGAATGACAAAAATCACTGCAGAAGACCGTATTCTGATCAAAAATTTGCGAATTGAAAAACGTTGGGGTGCTAGGGAAATGATCAAAGAGTTTCAAAACAAAGCCTAGAGTATAGCTAGACATTACAGCAGGACGAAGCTCTATTTCACACAGCCAGAAATACAATCAACTTTCTTCGTCGTGAGAATGTTAATTTCATCGAGCCAGGCATGTGGCCACCGAACAGCCAAGATTTAAACCCAGTAAATTATGTAATATGGGGTGTTTTACTAGAAAAAGTCTACCTTCGGCGAAAATTTACCACAGTTGATCAGCTCAAGTTGGCAATAATTGAGGAATGGAGAAATCTGGGGCATCCATTGACGGAAGCATAAACGAGTGGCGTAGGCGCTTAGAATAAGTCGCTGAGAAACGACGAGGATACATTGAACATGATTTCTGATTAGCTAAGTATAGTGAAAAAAAATTACATTAAAAATTATAATTAATTATATTATGTTTTGAAATAACTCATGGGTTACGAGATGTTATAATTTTTTTGGGCCACCCTCTATATATTATAGAATATTATATATATATATATATACCTATTTATATATATTATAGAATATTATTTAAAGATTAAAGCTTTGGTGTTCTCCGTAGCTCTGTATGAAGTCGAAACATGGACCGTGAGAAGGCAATAAAACGAATGAATGTCTCAATTTTACAGAAGCTCCACATAGCCTGGAGAAATTAGTGCTCACGGGTAACGTACAAGAACGGAGGGCGAGAGGTCGATCTCCAATAAGATGGACAGACAAAGTCCGACACACCACCGGAGCCTGGCTACACGTCGTACTAAAGGCCTAAAATCGTGAATAGTGGAGACAAGCTATTCGTGCTCAGTCATGAGCTCATCGGTCGAGAGAGAGATTTAATAGCAATTATCATTATCTGTTTCGGTGTTGTGAGTGATAATATTGAATTAATTTTTTTGTTTATTGGTAATCTTCAATGAACCATTTATAATTTATTTTTCGAATATATTAATTTCTTATACGTATGCTTGACATTTACGGATATTTAATTAAACATGAATGTCACCATGTTTGGTAGTTTTATCGTATTAATTTGGAGGGGCGGGGAGCTAGATTAAATGATAAATTTAATAAAATTAATACAGTTTTTTAATACTACAATTTTTCTAAAATAATAATAGACCCTGAAAAAAAAATTGGATATCATAATGAGAGTTCCAAGTTGTAATAAATTTCTAAACTTCATTCATTACATTTTTTATATCCGCAATGACCTGTTTAATTAAACAAGCTTACAGAAATGCTCTTATAAAGCAATTTGTTATCCACGTGTAATATTTACTATTAAAAAGTCTGTGTAGTTTATAATTTTCTTTGTAGTTTTAATATTCTTGGTAGGTACGAAATAAAATTTGGCAATGAGTTATAGTGTATTCAAAGTTTCTGACTTCTGTCACGTACTACATCAAGTGGAATAATAATAGATTTGCATATAGATGAAATGACATTTAAAACATATCTCACAAATATCATTCATACCTATCTAACATTACAGCTGCCGTCGTCATCTTGCAATGAAAAACAAAAATATCTGATTAAAAAGTAGTTGATTCTGTAAACCAACAACAGTGAAACTAGTTTCCGTTCCGACTAACCGATAACAAACAGGCTGTGCTACGTTGTCGATTCTCGAGGCAGATCAGATCGCACAGTGGGACAGTAGGAGGCAACGAGGCGCGAAGCACGAGACAACCGAGACAGTCAATCCCAGGACACAGACACAGACGCAGCGTGACAACGACTGCCTCTCTACTGGACAAACATTTTTGGTTAGTATTGGTCTATTATTTTTTACACAATAACTGCATGTACATAATTGACTTTGTATAATTAAAACAAACAAAGAGCATTAATCATAACATAAGTACTGTAAGTGAACAAGAACTTGCAGAATGCATGATTTTATGATCTATACAGTTTCTACAATCATACATATTTGTTTAAACCTATTTAAAACGTGACAACAAATCGGAAAAGAATATCGCTCTCTAGCTTAAGTTTAGTTTATCAAAATGGTTTGTATGCTTTCTTGTTTCAAAGCAGTTGTTTATTTCTTGTTAAGCGCACAGAGTCGATTTAATTCATAATTTGTTTGATGCGTTTATCGCTTCGGGGCCGAACTCTTGAATACCGATTTGAATTTCCTAGAAAATAATCAAAAGTAGGTATATTGATACGACTAAACATTTATTTATATTGCTGTTAAAATACATGGTAATGCGATCGCGTTTACTTTATTTTATACCGATATATATTCATATGAAATAGGTGTATGTTTTATCAGAACCGGTTAAAGATATACTCTGATTGAAGTTGATATATGTACATATTCTGATAATTTTGGATGTAAAATATCATTATGCGAATTAATTCAATACAGAGTAAAGATGAAAGTAATGGCGCCCTCACTGCTCACTACTAAGTCGGATGCAACTGAGTTTAGACTCCGCCTGGTACTACTTCTGAATGTATTTACTAGCATTGGTTCTTATTTAAAAAAAAATTTCTACAACTTGTGAGTTCTACTGGACTGTCTTTGAAATATTGAAAGTGTAGTAGTTTTTGATCACAAATCAATTGTATTATATATACTTGAAGAAAATTCAATATCATTGTTGCTGAGGGTTTTGTCTGAAAAGTTACAATCTTTGTCCTGTCTGTTACATTAGTTTTCTACTGTGCTATAGCTGGAAAAGCTTTTCCATTCTGATATAGGTACGCATTACGAATTACATATTTAAAAAAATTTGTAATTTTCTTACATAAAGCTTCGTTCACTTGAATACATTTTTTTTAATGTGCTTGACGTGAAACCATTGATTACAGTGCATTTTTGGACATTATATTTAGAGTTTTATTATTTGGATAATTTTACAAATACTTATATGAAGAAAATCAGATATATATATATTCTTCTCATAGTATGAAACCAGTATAGGAATTCTTCATCTATTTGATCATCTGGTTATAGGTTACCCGAAGTCTTCCTCGTTGTCAATATTTATTTTTTATTAAATTGACGATTTGGTTATCAATCTGGTCTCATTAATTGACATGGCGGTTAATTTGTGGTGTAACATGATTCATTTTAATTTACACAACAAAACATTGTACTACATACACGTTGGGTTACTTTTACAACTAATTTCGAGAGGTATATTCCCTTTTATTCAGGTTATAACTAAACTAAATACAGTATTGTGGTCTATTCGGGCAATGTGGCGGGGCTTGAGAAGAAGTTGTTAATGGGAATATGGTCAGTAAAGGAATGTTATGTTGTTAATTAGTGTTTTCTCCGAATTTAACCGGTTTACAAATTGTTCATTATTAATCCTTTATAAAGTACCGAGTGGAAAAGTTTTAGTCTGTGACTATCAAAAGAGTGGTTTGTTTCAATTATGTGGTTAGAAATTCCGCAAAAGTTGTTATTTTTTAGGCAGCGTCGATGTTCCTTTATTCTCGTATTTAGATTTTTCTCGGTTTGAGCTATATATTTTATATGTTGTTGGTGTAAAATGCGAAGTTTATATGCAACGGAAAATTAATTATAGGAAATTGATCTAGTATACAATATTTTCCGCCAATAAGTATTTTCGGTGGAGTTAATTTTATGTCCTGAGTACACATGTTTCCGTGAATTTTTTGGTAATTTTTGATTTTAGCATTTTATCAATCAACTCGCGATTATATTTATTTGCAATTTGTTGTATTATTTTTAATTTTCGACTATAATTAGCGGCACTTAGTGGGATGTTAATCAATCTGTTTAGTACGGAATGGAAGCTGGCCATACCATGACATACTATCTCTGTCTGGATTCTCCCATGTTCCCTGTTACCACCCTAAACACTTAGAAAATATTTTTAGATTTAATGGGAATCGTACGCCACCCCTAGACAGTGCAAGCTTTTTACCGCTGTCGGAGCCGTCTGCATAATGTTTCTTTCACGGGGGTAGTTTTGAGTTAATATACTTTTTTTATTTTTTCATTAGGGAATCTGAACCACACATGTATACTAATTATGTGACCTTAAATTTTGGTTCGAATTATTTATTTGATATCTCTAACGAAATACTTTTGTAAACAGCGATATGATTAATATATATCTAGCAATCGAATTTTTAACTTTGTTACTGATCAATTATCATTGATGATTAAAGCGAACAACGCAGATAACAAATCTTGGATAGCGGATTCGATAAGGGTTTCGATAATGTATTCGATAATGATAATAATCTTACAGAAATTTTAACTAAATAAAGCATTCAAATATAAGTGGAATGTAAAATCGTTTCACAAGTTTTTCAGTATACATATGTATATATACGTACATTAATTGTATTACACCTACACTAAATAAAAAAAATATTTTTAAATATATTTATTAAATTTTTATTTATTTTATTTTTGTTGGATGCAAGTAGGTATCACCACCAATAATTATTTAGCAATTCCTTCTTCAATATTTGCAAAATAACTTTGTCGCCTCATTTTATATTAATAATTATACAAAATACTTTGTTTAAACCACTATTTATTAATTATTTTACATGTTTCAATACCTATGGTATCTTCTTCAAGAAACAATGTATACTGAAATTAAAAAATACAAGCATAGATAAAAACAAAACTATAAAATGGATAATCGGGGGTCTACAAATTAATTTGCAATGATTGCAATTATTTTTATATTGGTAAAACTTGCAGAAATTTTGATATTAGAATTAAGGAGCATTTGAGATGCTTAAATAACAATAACTATTCAGAATTTTACAATCGCCTTTTGGAAACAAATCATTCCTTTGATATTAATAAGGGTTTAGAAATTTTACACACCAGGGGTTTACAGTTAGATAAATTTGAAATTTTAGAAATAAGAAAAGGTGTTAATAGCAAGTTTAATATTATAAATTATCAAATCCTCTTTGCAAATAGTCACCTTTTAAATTTGTTTTCATATTAGTTTTTACTTATTCTCCATTATATAGTTTTGTTTTTACCTATGCTTGTATTTTTTAATTTCAATATACATTGTTTCTTGAAGAAGATACCATAGGTATCGAAACATGTAGAATTATTAATAAATAGTGGTTTAAATAAAGTATTTTGTATAATTATTAATTTAGCAATTCGTTTGCAAGATTGTCGTCTGTATTAAAGTAGCCAGTTTTTTCCAATGATGTTTAAATGATGTAATTTTTTTGTTGTTTGTGTATTTAACTAGTCCATTATTAAAGTTAATTTGTTTTTATCAATCGCTGAGTGTGATAATTTATATTATCTACCATCTTCCTGCTATTATGCAACTCCTTAAAAATATGTTTCACGAAGTCAAAATCAAAAATGTGCATTCGATTTATGGTGAGATATTTTATGATGAGACTTGTCTCGGATACTCGTCCCAAAAGTCGCTTAAATGACAGTTGTATTTTGCAGAGTAGAATGATACACGACGACCTTTACTGCCAAATCTCCGAGTTGTTAAAGTGAATCAAATTAAACGTTTCCTACCATGATTTAAAAAAAAATCACAAATTCTTGAATATAAAGAAATTAGCCAACAAAACATTAGATACGTGTAAGGTGTAAAATTAGATATTTCTGTTACGCGCGATTTAATGAACGAATTATCATTTCATAGATAAAAAGACTTTATCAAAAAGTAAATTTGTAAATTTATTTACGAGTGAGTACATTAACCTACATTTAATTTTGATAATGATATGTATATTTTATTATTGTTTGATAACTATTTACTATACATAATAATCATATTATTGAGAATGTTATTTAAAATTTTCGATTTCAACATTTTTTATTTTAAAATATTTATGCAATTTATTTTAGAGAAATCTCTTCTACATCTCGAATTAATAAACATATTTGCTAACTAAAATACATTTTTGATTATATTATAGTTGTACATTTATATTTCAAAACAATTTTGAAACGATTCAGGATTTATGATATGAATGGAATAAAATGTGTTATATATCTTTTTAGAATTACCGAATTAATCAAGAACACAAGATGATAACAGATCGCTATGAAATCTCTGATTATGGATACGGAAAGAGCTACGTGAAGCTGCTGCACGTCAGGAAACAAGGATTAAAGCATACCATCAAAGAATTTGAAGTCAACACCGCTCTTAAACTGAACAACCAGCAAGACTACAAACATGGAGATAACAGGGATATTGTGGCAACCGACTCCCAGAAGAATACGGTTTACATTCTAGCCAAAAAGCATGGAATTACCACTCCAGAGGACTTCGGAGTGCTTTTATGCAAACATTTCCTAGAAACCTATAGCCACATCATTGAGGTTAATATTAAGATCGAAGAATACCCCTGGGGTAGAATAAAGAATGGAGACAAGAATCACAACCACGCCTTTGTTTTTGTACCAATTGCTCTGAGATCAGCCATTGTATCGCAAAAACGAAATGGTAATATTAACATATTATATACAGTTACATTTCATAGGAACATTGCGAATAAGCTTTGTGTCTTAATGCTTTCCTTTTGTAGGCAATTTAGAAAGCAAACATCGGGAACATCAGAGTGGAATGACAATTTCCTTTGAAATAAATGGATACGTGAACTTACTGTTTTGAATGTACTTGTACATTTTTCAAATAGAAAAACAAACTACTTCATTTCTTCAGACAGAAAAAAATTAATTGTTTCAGAATTTTACAATTTCATGTACTATACCGAATATTTTAATAATACATATAATATATTTTTCAATTTAACGTGGAAACTCAAGCTTTAGCCTTTTATCCGTCCTAAGACGGGCGTGCTGCGTTAATCTTGATTTTTAAATTACTTTATTAATGTGTGTTTGTTCTAATATGTTCAAATATCTAATTGTAGATTTATTTGTTGGTTCTTTTGAAAAAATGTACCATCAGAACCAAAAGATTATAAGTATACAATTTTAAAGAGATTTGACACTTTTCTGGAATGAAATGTATGAATATCTAATTCAATTTTTATTTGGGACGAGCATAATACGTGCCAGATATCATTAATATTTTAAAGAAAAAATTCCGAAACTTGTCGATGCGATATTTTTTCTTAAATTTTGTTATTCGTGAAGTGTTGTAATTTCATGTTTTAAGATCTATTAATCGAGGTAATACGTACTTGCTTATATGTCTGGTGTCGGAAGAAATGTATCGAACAAGATGGATTGGGAAATAATCCAGAACAGAACCCCCACCAGTTACCGAATCAATCAATAAATTTGGTAAAAATAGTGTAATGTATGTATTTATTTATTTCATATTCTAGGACCGTGCAACATAAGCGCTTCTCTTAGTAACTTACGAGTTCTGAAGACCACCCAATCCTCTTTTGAGAATTTCCTTCGCGACGACTACACGACTCTTCCAGAAGCCAGTGACAGAATTTTCAGTACAATTGTGGACGCAAATTGGAATTACAGCGCTCACATCGGAGTAAACTTTGATGATGCTTGGAAGAAGGTAAAATCCGCTATTCTGGAGGTGTTCGCTGGTAATCCAGAGAGCGGAATCGCGTCACCCTCCGTACAGAATACTCTGTATCTGGCTGAACAGATGATCCTTGATAACGTTAGTCAAGTAAGTACAGAATTCAGATTCTTTAATTCACATATACCATAATATATATACACACTTAATATATTATTATTTTTACGTGTTGTCATCTACAAGCATACTATTTAAGTGTCAAAAGAGTTAATATTTATTGATGAGGATAAACAATTTGTGTTCCAATCTTTATGATGGAGCAGGTATACTCACACCATTTCGTTTTCGTTTAACTTTAATATCAGAAAGCAATTGGTTTTCGTCTATTGTTATTGGTACGCGGCCACAACCATTGTCTTTAGAATTGATAATGTATTATACTATTATATTATACATTGTATAATAGTGTAAAAATGAGGTTCATTTTAACCTTTACCATACCATGATATAAAATACCCGAACGCAGCCATGCTGTCAACTCGTGTTACCGTAAATAACAGTTAGAAAAAATGATTTTATTAGCTTAAATGGCTTCAATGGCACGAATTTCCTCTAAATATCGAGAATTAAATTTTGAAAAAAATTATTAATAACATAATTTAGAGCATTCATTGAGTCCTACACTATGTGTCCTTCCTTTGTATCTCTCTTCATTTAGTAAGTGAGAAAGATACAATTACATTTGTATGTTTGATGTTCTTTTCACTGTGAAAATAATGTGTGATCTCTGTCTTTCATATCACAAATGGTATTTTTACTAACGTATATATTTTACAACGGATTGAATGGAAAAAATAATTGTTTTTTTACGATTCCCTCTTCATAATTGGTTTTTCACTAGTCGTTCCTAAGCACTAATATTTTCTTTAGGATTATCTAAAATATTAATTTTATGTTGCATGTATTTACCAAAATATTATAGGTTTAATTATGATGGTAGACCTGTGTTACTGCATGGTTTGGGAAGGGTTAAACGAAAAAAGACGCATAAGTTATTGTAGTAAAAATATTACAAAATATACGCATAAATTTTTTGGATTTCAGTATACACGTACGTATTATGATATAATGTGATTAAAATAAAATAAATAAAATTTGAATTATCATCAGATTTTTTTGTAAAAATATCATTACATTGTGACTGAGGGCGATATCGGTATTACAGACACACAAAACAACGTTTTCATAATATACATGATGCGAAATTAATAATACCTATTAAGATTATCGTGAGTTCACAGCACATCTATATAAATAATAAATTAATTGTCGTGTTGAATGAACGTTATCGATGATTGAAATATGTGATTTGAAAATATAATCTCAGAGATTGTCTCGATAGTCCAAATTTGTTTTAATCAATCGTCATTATATTATAATTACTTTTTTTCTGATAAAGAAACGATAGGTACTGTTAAAAATCTATAAAAATTTTTGCAATTAATTTCTAAACATTCACAGTGATCAAATAATAAATGTGGATGAATCTACGTCACTGGAACATCGCATTTTGAAGAAGTTAAAAATTTGGGCATGACAACATTTACTTTATTGACCCGTGTCAAACGGATGCGATTTTATGAGACTTTCGTCTTGAGAATATATTTGAGACAGAGATTCTTGGGAGACTATTTTCGGCTTTCGTAGTCTACCGTTTACACACCATGTCTCCAAGATTCGCCTTCTCGCACCTCAATTCACGCTTGTTATACGTCAAATAGACATATTAGAGTGATAGGGTGCGGAAAAGTGGGGTTTCAGTCGTTAATGGGAATATTGACATTATATTAGGGAAAGTGATGTTCACTCCCCTTCCAGCCCCTGCCGAATAAGTCCACACGAATCTGTATTTAATTTAGTTACCATCAGATAGAGATAGAGAGATAGAGGGACTGCACAATCCAGTCTTGTCAGTCCATTTTTTTTTAAATCAAATTATTATTGAGTTATGCGACTTTGCGTATGCATTATTTAGATGTTACAGCTGTTTCGGCGGTTAATATCATTTTGGTAAACCACGTACAATCGACTTATTTAAATGATTTTAGCTACCCCTTCTCTATGGGTAATTAGGTGATTTCGGTGGGACCGATGTAAATTAATATTCTTATTCTCAGAGGCACTACATTATCATTAAAAATTTCCCATTAATGTGTATAATATCTATGTTAGCTAATGGTTTTTTTGTTGATATTTTATGGTTTTATTATTATTAAAAAAAAAAATACATTGATCATTGATGTTACGGTCGTCAGTTGGGTGAATTTGGATCTTAGCAATAGTAGTTAAATCGGAATAATGTTAATGTTTTTTGTTTGTCTAACGTTTCAAAATAAAGAGTTGTAGTTATCTATGATTCTAGGTAACGATTCTCGTTGTTAAATCGAATGTCGTATACACTGGTTTGAGTTTTTGTCTCATTCTACCAATCGCAAGTTTTCTGAGCTTATTATGTATGGTTATTTTTTTGGTTTTGTATGAATAAACGCGCCATAAGTAATACATATTTTTTTTGGCAAATCCTATAAAACGCGCATGTCACTATCTTTTTATACAAGTAATATCATGGCAAACAAAAAAAAAATCTTTCAACATAATGTAGCATCAATCATTTTCATTGTGAATCGTTTAAATATCTTGCGGTAAAAAGTTTGATCCATTTTACGGTCAAAGAAAAAAAGTGAAAGAGCTCACTGCACGCATTGCGCGCTGAGGCCATTTTGTTGCCTTTGTCTATTAAAGTTAAT
This sequence comes from Eubasilissa splendida, assembly GCA_031772225.1. NCBI lineage: Eukaryota > Metazoa > Arthropoda > Insecta > Trichoptera > Phryganeidae > Eubasilissa > Eubasilissa splendida. The sequence continues at coordinate 22,199,578 of CM062846.1, read as the reverse complement.
GGGTTAAGTTTTATAACATCATTTATCAGTTCATGTGAGCACGTGCACTTTAAAACATGTTACGTAAGATTGATAAGATAAGGAACGTTTCGAACAGGCGCTGATAATGGAATGTTGTAAGAGTGTTGAATAAATTAAGATTTTCAAAAATAACTCTGTTTTTCTTATTCTAGTAACGTTAGCTAGCCATTTTTTATTTTGTTTGCAGCAGCTCGAAATAATCGGACTGTCGACATTTCGATTTTCAGAATAGAATCTTAGATTTTCAGCCAGGATATCATTCGTCTTCCGGGGCCTGAATTGTGAGATGCATGAACTGGTACTTTTCTAGATGTTTCATGATATGATGATATTTCAGTTTTTCGAGTTTTTATTGTTTTAAGTGTAATGTATCAAGATGAAGCGATTGTATGACGCGCGCAAGTTGGCAAGAATGGCAGCGTGGAAGAGATAAAAGAGTTCTCTATCTCTCTCCGTAATCGTAGATCAGAACACATCTCTTATATTGTATTTATAATTGTGAGATCCGTATTAAATTTTATTGTTGTACATGGTGTTCTTGCCTACCTGAATTCCCACACACAAGAAGGCATCATTGTTTGGAGCCGTAATAGTCGGGTTAAGGATACAACACTGTACAACTCCATAAATCCAGCATATTTTTAGAACCACATCTCAAATGATTCAAGTCGCATTAGTGTTATTTCAGTGAGTGTCCATGATTCCGATCTGCATCCAAGGTAGACCATTTTATCTAAAATACTAATTAAATGTATTAATTAGAAATATATACATATAAAATCAATTTTATCGAAAAATATTGTTGTCGCTACCGGGATTCGAACCTGGATCATTTTCCAATCCGGGGAAGGTGCATTGACCAACTATGCTACAGCAGACAGTACTTTTGACGACAAATTTTCGAACCCATATGTTACACTTTTCAAATTAATACATCTATCGTTCCATTATTTGAAAGCCATCTACATGTTTTTACGGAATCTCAAATACTTTTGAGTAAACCGATAGCAGACACCAGAATTAACAATTCATTTTTATTAAATTTTTGACATATTGATACAATATATATATTATTAAGAATAACGCATTCTTATTGTGTTCAGAACATAAAATAAAGATATACATATAAAATTGATTTTATATGTATATATTTCTAATTAATACATTTAATTAGTATTTAAAATATCACAGACCTATGTTCTGAACTTCACAATAAGAATGTGTTCTCCTTAATAATATTTAAGCTATCTTTTCCAATCTTATTCCGTCTTTGTGTTCGCCTTGTATTTACGTTCTTGCATATAAGATCTCCGGAAATTTCCATGCATGCTACCTGTAGTTAGTATGCCCACAATAAATAATTAGAGGGCATATCTAACAATAGAATTGTCAAGATTAAAAGAGAGAACCCAACTATTTAGCAGCATCAGAGTTTCACGTTTCGCCGTATAACTGTCAGTATACGTTTCTAAAGTTTCTATATAGATTATTAAACTTTGTTTTTTTAACCACTTAATTAATTAATACACCAAAAAAAAAAATTTCAAAAGTTTATTTAGCTTGTCGGAGCTGCGGTCCTAATGTTCAACAACTTGATCGTTTGTTGGACTCGGCGTTCTCGTGTTTCTGGGTGATTCCGTCGTTTCACGCAAAACACATTTCCATGCGATTTTGATAGAGAAAATTCTTTACTTTTGTCATTCTTTTTGTGCACAACTAACGCATTATTAATTTTTCTAAATGGAGTATTTCACAAATTATCACAATAATTATTAATTATCCCCCCATTCTAAAAAAGATTCTATATTTTCAATACCCTCCAGTTTCTGGAAATGAATTATGAATTTATCGATGAATTATTTCTAAAATAGGAGACATAAATGAATTTCACCATCAGCACCTAGGAGCTTGAATATTTTTTATATCTAAATCTATGTTAATAATTATTAAATTAAACCATTTACAATGTATAAATAATTTAACGTTAGTCCGCGGTTATTTTTCATCGCCTTCCGCGTGAAATTAATTAAAATTTTCTTAGGAAAACACATTCTTATTGTAAAGTTGTAATTATTCAGAACATAGAACATTTAGTAGATGGCTCTATCAAATAATGGAACGATTCAATGTATGAATATCAAAAAGGTAACATATAGGTTCGAAAATTTGTTACTAAAAATATTGTCGCTGTAGCATAGTTGGATAATGCACCTTCCCCGGATAGGAAAGAGATCCAGGTTCGAATCTCGGTGGCGCAACAACAATATTTTTCGATAAAGTTAATTTTATATGTATATCTTTCCAATTAATATATTTAATTCATATTTAAAATTTTCTACACATTATAGGTATATTATAGCGCTGTATTACACAAACATGTTTTTTCATACTCAGTTCGATAGGGAGTTGCCAAGAGAAGATGGATGCTATTATTTTCAAATCATGGTCAACGATCTTAGTACAAAATTTTCATTTTCGTCCAATAGTGTGTAGTCATATTCTGTAAATAAATTTATAAAAAAATACTTTTATAATAACTTCTTTGCATGTGAATAGTAATATCTATAATATAATAATTGTATTCAAAGTGTTGCACATTTTTGATAAAATGTGGATAAACTTTAAAAAATTCATTCATATCCAATTCATTACCTTCCGTACCGTTCGAGTTTGGAAGGGAAAGATAATGAAAACATTTTAGAAGGCGATGTTTTATTTTATTTTATTTGATATAAAGATTACAAAAATATGTATGTGTAATATAGCCCTGGGCAAACTTTATGTCAATATTTATAAAAATAAAAAAACGATATCCACCACAATACATCGGTTGAAAGAGTGAATTTATTGTTTTTTTTAACGCAAATTCTTGTTGAATAAGTAGAATGTAACGCAGAATCTACTCATAATGAAAATGTGAAAATTCAGAAGCAAAATAGTTACGTTAATAAAATACGTGTACATTATTTCTCTATTGTACATCGCGACCCCGGTGAGTGCGGATTCGTTATATCGCGATCTTTTTCTAATATTTTTTTTGTCTCGGCACTTGTCTGACTTTGACATATGCCAGGAATGGTCATAATGAGTGGTTGCACATGCATAGTATCTTTCTTTCTCGCTCACACACATCATATACATGTGCATATACGTAAACTTACGAGCATGAGTGAGACAAAATAACGCCGGTAAATAAGTCTATCCTTCAGTGTAATCTTACCTGCAGTGTCAAACGCAAACTATTTAAATTGACTTCTTACATATTTTTTATCCTTTCGTAATTTTTAAAATGTGAAAAATCGATCAGCTGCAAGAAATGGACTGCCACACCTATGTCCTAAGGAAATGACGTCTCTGAACCTATTCCAGTGCGAAAGTTAAGTGTGAAAATCATTGAAAAGGCCCACAATCAATGCCTGGAGTTGGTAGAAGAAAACGACAAAGATTGAGTAAGAGCGAGAGAGTGCTGTAAAGCGTGGTTGTAACGGATAATTTGACAGTTATCGGCAAATTTTGCATAATAAACGCAAAGAGAGGAAAGGGAACAAGGGAATCTAGATAATTTTTTGCAACGCGGATCGAAATAAATGAATTATGTTATATATTACATTTTTTTTTGTTATTAATAATGTTTAATTTATTAATAAAGTATTTTTTGAATTTTAAAACGATTTTTTTAAATACCCCGTTGTTCGCAAAACTTTGCTTATCGCGACCAATTATATGCAAACACAATATTGCCCAATACTTTAAATGATATATGCGACCCTTCAGGCAAAAACTTTGTCCAGGTCTGATATATACGATATAAAGTCTTTCCTGATTTCTTGTAATAAATGTTCGTTTTTTTTTTCATTATCAAATCAATTATTGCTTATTCTTCAGGTCAAAGCCAAAGAAGAATCTGACCAAAGAAAAAAAGCTGGCTAAAAATAGAATACGAAAGTGCGAAAAGTATAAATCCATTATAAGTAACCCAGAACAAGTACATCATTACGTTGCATTAAGCAGTACAACAAGAAAAAAATATTTAATGAGAAAAGAAAAAAATATGATTTTATGCATCAAAAACATGACACCACAAATATAAAAGGAGCAACGGAAGAATTGGAGAAAAAATTGGTGACATTGAGAAAAATGTTGCGCCAGAAGCCATTCAAGATACATTAGTAGTAGCAGTATCTGGTACAAGTAATGAGAATATACAAAATTGTCCATGGACCTGTTAAGGTGGTGAACACAGTTAGAAGGATGCGTTATAGATATCTCAAGAAAATTAAAAAACTACAAGTCAGTTTCAAAAGTATGAAGAGAGAAAACGCTTTGCTACATACGAAAATTTACTTTAAGGCAATATTAAATGAAGATACTGTAGAAAAAAAGTAATCAATATTGATGATACAAAACTAAAAGAAGGTAAAAAAAGGCCACTTATCAGTGAGTCCATCTCACAGGAACTAAGGAAAGGCTCTAAGTCAGTTGATAAAAAAGTTAAGAAGTCCTTTGCCGAAACTATTTTTAAAACAAAGAAAAAAATTGAAAATATAAAGTACTTCAAAACGTGTCGTTTTCTTACAGGAAAATTAATAAAGGTGAAAGTTTGACAACAAAAATAATAATCTGAATTCACAGTTTTTTTTATTAACTATTAGGTAGTTCCTAGTAAAAAGGAATATGTAAAACGTTGTGGAAAATAAAAACAAAAAAGATACTAAACAGATTAACTGAAAATTTACACGATAAATTTTTAAAACAATTCAAGGTAAGCTGCTACTCCACATTTTGCAAACATCGACCTTATTGGGTTAATTTCCCAAACAATAATCGTGATACGTGCCAATGTAAATTGCATAGCAACATTGAGCTCCTTGTAAAAGATTAACACGTGCTAAGTAGTCATTGTTGCAATGCTAACACGAAAAATGCCTGGAAATAACCTATTATTAATGGATGTCTGATCTGAAATTTGAATCTTACTTGGAACTCTTTTTTTGAACATTTGTGAAAAATCATAAGTTAATTTGAGTTAGTTCCATATTTGTCAAATAAAAACTTAAAACAAAATCTTAAAAAATGAATGTATAATTCATGTTGATTTTAGTGAAAAATACTGTTTAAAGTATAACCATTAGATTGAGTCATTCCATTTCGGTGGAAGTAGAGAACAAGTTTCGCTTCACACTGGTGTATAGTACTATGTCGATTCACAATCTGAAATTATTTATACAAAGTAATTTTATACTATGAGTCAGAGTAGTTTCATTACCATCTGCTAGCATTTCATTACCTTCCATTGACATATTTTCAAATCTCTAAAACTATTCGAGTTAAATGAGTGTCTTTTACATAGAATTTATCTGTTAACAGTCTAATTCTGTTTTGCATAATAATTTCGACCATTTTTTTTTCATTCTGCCAAAACGCTTAAATTTGCATGAAATCGCGGAATGAGCCTTCTATGTTTCTTTCTTCATCTCGTCTAAATTGTGAATGGAACAATTTCCTCGATGTGACACTTATTTATTTGATACATCACTCGGAGTACAAACAGAGCAATGAAAACAATTAGTAGATAAACAATTATCTGAGGTCAGTAATGTCAACCGCAATGTTTTTGTGTTTAGACAACATCAGTCTGGCTTGTGTAGAGTTGTGTTTTTAGTACGTATACTTTTGTTTACAAGGGTTTGAATTCCGCCATCACGCTATTTTCAAAGTACAAGCGTTTTCGATTACATTTATTATTATAAAATTAATTACAATATTTATGAGAAATCTTTTTGATTTAATAAAATATATTGATATGTATATATACATACGTGTATAATGTACTCGTACATACACGTGATTCTGCACATTTTAAACGATACACGCAAATGCAATACCTAACCTAAAAGTAGGATTGAAACAAAAACTTGATCAATTTTACTAATTTAACAATATTTAAGAATTAATTTAGTTTTTATAATAAAAAATATTTTGTATATCTTTTTGGTTACTGTAGCACTTGTGTACCGTTAAGTACTACATTAAAAACATAGTTCTATGGTATTTTATTTATTTATGTTAGAAAATCGTTTAAAACGTTTTAAAATGCACTGTTTTTAAATTTTACAAATACATACAAATAAATATTAAAAATATAATACAATTTTAAAAATATTCAAATACGGCTGGTAAAAATAAATAGTAAATTATCGTCTCTCGTATGATGCAGGTACCCATTCGTTCTCTCGGTATCTACGAATTTTGTAACATCTTAATTATTAATATCCATTAAGGAGAACACATTCTTATTGTGGAGTTGTAATTATTCAGAACAGACGGTCGGTGATGTTTTAAATCCTAATTTAATGTATTAATTATAAATATATATATATACAAAATCAATTTTGTTTTGTATTGTTTTTGCGCTACCGGGATTCGAACCTGGATCTCTATTTCCAATCCGGGGAAGTACACTACCAATTGTGTTATAGCGCCAGTATTTTTCATGACAAATTTTCAAACCTTTATGTTATATGCTATCTGTCGTTCCATTATTTGAAAGCCATCTACATTGTAAATAGAGATCCAGGTTCGAATCCCGGTAGCGCAAAAACAATATTTTTCGACAAAATTGATTTTATATGTATATATTTATAATTAATACATTAAATTACATGCCAACGCAATACGTAAATGAAATCTTAAAAGTTGTAAACATTGGTATAATAATATTACACCAATATTACATTGTATGACATATTAAGTGTTACTTAGCTGATTGAAAGTCTATCAGAAATATGAATTGTAATAATTTCAATTGAAGGGCGCGCGTGTGAAAAAATTTTTTGTGATATTTAAATATAATATATATTATTATTTGCAGATATCCAAAATATCGATGGTGATGCCAAACAAACATTACTTCAACGTGGATTTCTCCAAGTTCCCGAGCCGATTGACAGCCGGTGACAAGAACATCGAAGTGTTCCAACCTGCTGATAAGCCGTCTGGCTTGATAAGAGCCGAACTCAGTCGCAAGGTGCGCAGCAAGCTGTGAAGAAAGAAACTAATTACTAGTAAAACAATATTAGGTAAACGCTTTACTTTGACACCAGTACATTAAGTCTGCATTACGTTAAAAAAATCGAAATAAAACTGTTGTATAAGTTATTAATATTTAAAAATAAAATTTATATCAGATTTGTTAACATAATAAACTAAAAATAACCCGTCAATAATGACGGGAAAATAATGTTTTTGAAAACCTTAATTAATTAAAAAAAAAGAATTAAATATATTAATTCGAATCAATTAATTAATCGAATTAATAAAATTAATTTGATCGAAAAATATTGTTGTTGCGCCACCGGGATTCGAACCTGGATCTCTTTCCAAACCGGGGAAGGTGCATTATCCAACTATGCTACAGCGACAATATTTCATATTAATACATTTAATCGTTCCATTATTTGAAAGAGCCATTTATCTTATTTTTACGGAATCTCAAATACCTTTGAGTATTCTGATTACTCGCCAGAATTATCAATTCATTTTTATTAAATTTTGGAACGATTAAATGTATTGATATGAAAAATTTGTCACTAAAAATATTGTCACTATAGCATAGTTGGATAATGCACCTTCCCCGGTTTGGAAAGAGATCCAGGTTTGAATCCCGGTGGGGCAACAGCAATATTTTTCAATAAAATTGATTTTATATGTATATCTTTCGAATTAATATATTTAATTCATATTTAAAATATTACAGACCGTCTGTTCTGAATAATTACAACTTCACAATAAGAATGTGTTCTCCTAATAATTTTTTTAAATCAGCGAATATGCAAAACCAAAATATTTTATTTTATTTGATGGACATTATCACGTGATGGAAATGACAGATCTTGTTTATATGTTGCTATGCGACAAGGACAGACGGACGAACATGAGGAAATTATACATAGGATAATAAAGATGCCAAAATGAAAACATATTATATACGAGTATGTATTTTACTTTAAATATAGGTACTGAAAAAAAATCTTCGAATTGATGTTTATTGTCCCGTAAATGATATCCGTCTCATCATGTAATATCAAAGTAGGATGGGGAAAATAAATGAAAACGTAACGTAATAAATCAAAATTTTGTTTAATGTTTTATCATTTTCTATTCAATAACAGGGAGCAAATATTAATTAACAGTATTTTATATGTTTGCATATAATATATATTTTGTATATAGTATTTAATATGTATGTACCTATGCAAAATATTAATACATATTAAATACCGCCGACAAACACAATACATAGATAAACAGCTTTAACATACACATCGTTTTAAAAACAGGTGCTATGCCCTGTCAGCTCATCCATTTCACAAAGCTGGAGGAGCTGGAGTCAGCGTTGCTCTTATATCACGTCACATCGCAGCATCTCTAGGAATACCGATGATTTTATCTGCCATCTGGTACAACTCTTCGACCGTCTGAAAGCATAAAACAAAAAATCACATTAAATGATATCTCCGGTCGGACGAAATAGCGATAAAATATACAAAATATAAAAAAGGCGCACTCCGAATTTATTGAAGAGTAAATATTGACGTAAGAATATTTTCGGATATAGATGGATACATTTTGTCCAATATTATTGATTGTGGGAAAGGAGATTCATTAAACGTTTGTAAAATCTCGAGTGAAGCTGTCTGGCAGACTGCCAGGTAGAGGGCGTCGGTTTAAAGGTAAAACTTACTACGACCTGCTTTCGTAGTTTCTGCTTTCTATGATATATTATCGTATTTTATTTGTGTTAAAATTTCAATAAACATTAACTTATCGTGGCAACAAGAATAAACAGATGAATGAGGAAAATGCGTGCGCGAGAATAAACAAAGGAAAATTTCAAAACAAGGAAAAAAACGAAAGCGCTTAAATGTTAAGGATACGTGCACACGGATGAAATTATATTTATATTATATATCACTAATACATACTACTCTCTCTGAACCGTCCTTTACGCGTGTTTTGTGAGCAAAGTTGAGTTGTGACTTCGCGGCTTGTATTTTTCTGTGCAGTCTCGCTTAAACCCATAAATAAAGTACAGTACGTACTAATATATATCGGTCTGCATGTATTTAAGTGTCGTGAATGTATCTGTGTTAATAAATAAACACATTAGCTGAGTTGTACGCGCCGATTCAGAGCGCACCCTGGTGTAATGGTTAATATACTCGTGATGAGTCAATATACTCACTGTTAAATTCCTCAGTTTTTTGATTCCATCATCTTCATACTTTAGACTGACGACTTCGGGGCGTTCTTCCGGCACGGCCGCCTGATCCGGGAAAGACTCGAGGCGGAGGGGCTTCTCCTCCACTTCTTGGCAGCTGACCAAGCTCACTTCCTCGCTGCCCGGGGCCTCCCGGTGGCTGTTCTTTTGAGTGCCCCGGCGAGTTCTGCGGTACTTTTTGTAGTATGCGTCGACTTGTGCCTGTTCGGAAAATAATATTAAGCGATGACGTCACTCATTTCTGTCATTGTCATTATGAATTGTGAGTGATGAATTTAATGATTTTTCTTCATCTGCATACGGTTAATCGGTACTGGAAGTCGCGCGAGCACCATAGCGTTAACTCATGCAGGGCGGAATCTCGAGTGCAGATCTAATCCATCGATGACGTCACAGCTTAACTAAATAAATTTAAACAACAACCCAATAAGCCGATTACAAGTAATCACGCCTTCACTTCACCGGGAAGATAAGGCCAGTGTCAATGTTTTCCATGAATTAGATACAGCGGGCGTGGTGTGAAATTTATTAAATTTATTAAAGAAGTGTTGAATCGCACAACTTTACATATCGAATAACTTGTATCGGACGAGAGACGATATATTGCGGGTATTAAAACCAAATTGTGAAAATGATTCTAGTAATTCTAGTCTGTGGAAGCGAAGAGCTTAGAGTAGCCAATTCGTATTAATTTATCATTTCTTTGAATATTTTATTCATATATATTTTTTTTTTACAAAAAGTAGTTATTGTGTCCTTAACCCTTTCCAAACCATGCAGTAATACAGGTCTACCATCATAATTAAAACTATAATATTTCGGTAAATATATTCAACATAAAATTCATATTTTAGATAATCCTAAAGAAAATATTAGGGCTTAGGAATAACTAATGAAAAACCAATTATGAAAATGGAATCGTACAAAAACAATTATTTTTTCCATTCTATTCGTTGTAAAATTAACGTTGGTAAAAATACTGTTTGTGATATGAAAGACAGAGATTACACACTATTTTAACAGTGAAAAGAACAACAAACATACATATATAATTGTTTCTTTCTCACTAATTAAATTAAGAGAGATACTAAGAATGGACACATTATATACGAGTTAATGAATGCTCTAAAAATTATGTTATTAATCATTTTTTTCAAAATTGAATGCTTAATATTTAGAGTAAATTCGTGCCATTAAAGCCATTTAAGCTAATAAAAACATTTTTTCTAACTGTTATTTACGGTAACACGAGTTGACGGCATGGCTGCGTTCGGGTATTTTATATCATGGTATGGTAAAGGTTAATAAGATTCGATTGCTTCACTGCAGTACAAAAGCATTCAATTTCGTGTACTACAGTAGAATATTTTAATATTTTTGTTGGCACACTGGTGTTTAAAACACTAATATTCATACGCTGAATACGACCGGCGCTAATGAACAATGCATGTTGTGAAAGTCGATGAAGAGCTTAAGAATGCCAATAGAGGTGTGACGTACTGCTCACAATACGTATGTGCTGTTTTCACACGTGCGTTGTACTGTATAAGTACAACATTAAACAAATCTAGGTAGGCGCTGACAATTGTGTAATATACTCGTAGGCAGCGGCGTGCACTGGTCATGGAAAAGCGATGAGTATTATCATTAGAGGTTACATTCATCATCCACTCTTTCAGAAGCATGTTTTTGTGTCAGTATACCTGGGTCAGTGTGGATTGTTACTATCGTTCTTGGGAAGTGTTTCAAGTTATTACTCAAGGAGCTAAAATATTTTATAACATAAAATAATATCACGTTTTTTAAATTATTTATTTACACCCTGTTCCGAATCGTTTTGAGTGTTGTTTACTCTCGTTTCGATTTGTCATAATTACATATTTAAAAAATATTATTACATTCAGTAATTATTTACTTTATCATCATAGGTTGGCTCCGATATCATCGTACCAGAGCCATACCTGTACAATTTGACGTGAGACCTGTTATCACATTAAATTCAGAAGGCAGCCAGAAAGAACATAGAGAAATCATACACCCCCAAAAGGGGAGGGTAGACGTCACATTTATGTGTTGCTGTTGCAGAACTCAGTCATAGTCCGGCAGAAATTCACCCATGTCCAGGTCGCGAGAGGTGCGAGGGAGAGCCAGTAGAATGCTCCGTTAGGTCTCTCTAGCCACTGTTCTTCCCGGCATCGTCCATTTCAGCAAACCCCAGCGAGAGACCCACACCCTAATAAATTTCCGGAAATTTCCGAGATTCCTGTCACTTCTTAATAGGTCATCGTTCCGGGGGATCCGATGACCTATTCCTCCAAATCCCGCAAATTGAATTATTTTCGCGTAGATCTACATACTTAATATATAACATATCAAATAAATATTTAATTTACATTTATTTTGAAAAGATTATTGTTATACTCAGCTTTTTGATTGTATAGAGTGCACACCCCTGCTCGTAGGTATTCATGGTAAGAATTTCTAAAACTCGAGGCTCACTTGACCCAAGCCGTAGGCGCATTATTTAGTCATGTTTCTTCTAGGTTATTTATTCTGTCGCGGGTTAGTTTTTGTCATAGCTGTCGATTCTGGCGGATTATTTGGCGACTGTTAAAATTCATGGCTCATGACCAAAACTAACTCTCTGTCGATCTTACAGTACCAAGATACTGCATTGAATTTAAATACTTGATAATTGATCATATTGTTAATTAATTATTAAATGCACGATTGGTTTGTTGGAAGATGAAGATGAAGATTGAGGATGATGGTATCTAGTATCTATTCACAATTAATAAATTTATAATGACAACATCACAACGAGATCTGTATGTATGTTGTACAAAAATAATAATATATGAAAATTTTATTCAGAAAAATTTGATACTAAATTTTTCAAATAAAAAACACGTGTCATTTAAATATTAGAAGGACCAAAATACACTAACAATTAAATAATGCTGAAGGTTTTACCTTATTCATTTTCTCTATTTCCTTATTGACCAATCTCCAAAATACAAATACAGGATGTGTCTTCATTTCAGGAGGACATTCATCTAAGGGTGATTTCCCGCTGAGTATCAGCTTCTTCAGTCGATTCATTTCATCCATCTATTAATACAAAATATACATAAGAAAACATAGATTATAAATATATAGATTAATAATATATATTGCATAGTAGACAATTATGTACGATACAAAATAGTTTTCTTCGAATTTTATTAATATTTTTCCATTGAATACTTGAAAACTTTACATTATTAATATAATCTGACAATTATTCAGCGGCCGTTCAAGAAAATATCCGGAGTAATTGTACATTTCTTAGAATAAATTATCTTAATTTCACAGAAGGCCTTCTTATTACTCGTATAAATTATTTGTATTTTACAACGTGTTACAGAACTCCGACGGCAGATGTCAGACCATAGTTGAACTATTCGAAATTTATTTAATAAATGGTTTAGAACTGTGAATATACAATTCTGCATTGTCTAATTGATTCTGTACGATTCAATTAAACGTTATTTATTTATTACATTTTATACATATTAGATATTTTGACAATTATAATTATTACCAAACAGTTATCCTTTAATATAAATGTATATAATATAAATGATCTTTTAAAATAGATTTTTTTAATAATAAACTTAAAAACATGTTGGATGTACTTGGTATAATGATTAATTCAACTAAAAATTCTAATAAAACAAAACTTCAACTAAAACATATTTTTAAACCGATTTTATTGATTAATACTTCAAAAATCTTTCCTGAAATATTTTTTTCTAAATTGTTTGTATTTTAATAAACCTTCGTCAACACAAAATAGTTTCTTACTAATAACGAATAGTTAAAACTTTTTTAAAATTCTGATAAAATATTCAGTTTGTTTGGAATTGTTTGTTTTCTCAAATTGTCTATGTTAGGTTAGGTTAGCTCGCCCCCGATGTAAACAGTAATGATAATACAAAATACTTAAGCCGCTAGATCGGCCTCCTCTCCACTTCCTAAAAGTCACGACATTCATTTGTCACGATGATTCAGATATAACTAAAAAGTCACGACATTAATTTGTCACAATTATTAATATTCTGTTTAAAATGGATCCTAATCTTATACAGAGTGGGCCAACTATGACTGACTGATGTAAAATGTATATAACTTTTGTAATTTTAATATATATTAAAAAAATATATTATTAAATGAAAGTGTACTTTGTTAACTTTTTTTAAATGTATGTGTGGAAAATAACATCATTTAAATGACCTCCATTTTCTTGTTGACAAATAATTACTCTTTCTAAAGTATTTTGAATTACATTACGCAACGTTTCTGTCTCCAAATTTGTTATTTGTGCACGAATATTTTGTTTAAGCTCCTGAATTGTTGCTGGTTTGTTCATGTAAACTCGGCCTTTTAAGTAGCCCCACAAAAAGAAATCAAGCGCTGTCAAATCTGGGGAACGGGGAGGCCAAGCAAACTCTGCATTTTTTTAAATTAGCCGGTCATCATAAACTTTCATAAATTCTTTATCTCCAAAAAAATATATAATTAAAAATAAACTCAACCAAAGTTAGAAATTTTTAAAAATAGTCAGCCAAGTCAGCCCACCCTTTATAATATCAAAAATAGATGTAAAATTTTCAAGAAATGGTAGATACTCTTATGGTTAATTCAATTAACAATTATTTTATTGTGGTGTATCTATTAAACACGCAGACTAAATAGAAATTTATTTTTCACACAGGATGTTCAAAAAGTTCTCGAAAATTCAAATAAAAATACAACAAATTCAATCAGCCGTTTAATTTTTAATATCGGTAAAGCCTATCATTACTAAAACTACTTTCCAAAAATTTTTGAATGCCTCTCGTACAAGAAGCAAGCGCTTCACCTGCGCTTGGCTGTTTATATTATCATTGTTTTTAGGCTTTGTAAATTAACTCAAAATAAATTCAGTGGAAAATTGTATATACGCTGTACGCATCCATTCAATTTACCATTACTGCCTGCAATCATCTCACATAGTATTGAGACAGATTCAGCTATATACCTACACGAACACAGAATGGTAAACCGACTTGGAGGCGGATTATAATTCCCATTACATCCTTTTGATATCATACACATATAACCTAAATCTCTAAAAAATTAATAAACAGAAACAGGTTTCATACTGGAAATATTTGGCTCGAGTACAGGGATGCCGAGATGGTGAACGTTTGTGCAGTCGGTCTTGGTCCTAGATGGATCGTAGTGCCAAATGATGATAAATACACTTTTAAAAATCAAATAAGACTTTTCCATACGAATTCTCATCAATATTAATTATTATTATAGTAATACGTATTTATGTTTTATCCTTGAAATTATAACTAGAAAGAAATGGCTCATATGGGTCAATGGAACAAAATTCTTGAAGAGGCAAAACCCGCCAAGGATTGTAGACCCAATAGTGATGATGATGATAATGATAAGATTTCTCAAAAATTTTATACTTAAATATTGATTGATTTATATTAGTAATTTATTATGTAAATACCTCTACTAATAGGCTAAAGTAAGGAAAGACGATCCTTCACTCATACTTTTCACTCGTATACAAAAAATCTAAACCTATTTTTGAATGAACACATTTAACCGACAGATTAACAAAAGTTCCATCGAAGAAAACTCTCTTATTGTCATATCTCGATTCACTAAGCCATAAGAATTCACTCCTCTCTCCATCTCTCCCGTTTATATGCATAGTCCTACGTGAATTCATTGAACAGTCAAAGTCAAAAAACCATATGGCTCTCTTATGTCACGCCAAAAAACTTTGGTATCAATCGGTGCAACGTTACCAAAGTTTTTATTGCATATTGCCGTAACTAGACGTATGGACCAACATAGTTCTATGTGTATAAATTGCTTCAATAATATTTCATATCCATAATGACGGAATCGAATTATTTTAAAACGATTTATTGTCTTTGCTGACAATAGATTGATAAAAAAAACGAAAAAAATTATGTTTAATACTTTTGTTATCGAGTTCACATTTTGCCATTCAAATTGTTAAATGTCTGAAAAATTCTAAGACCTAATTTTTCTAATGTTGCTATAGACTCAAACAGAAATGATAATTTAGATTTTTTCTTTAGATAGAAAATATAAACAAACACTATTCCAATTACTTTTGCATTGTCACAGATAAATGCTGAGGAACAATAATTTATTGGACATAATTAACATGGGCATCGAGAAATAAAAATGAACCTTAAACATTATAATCAACTTCTCTCAGTCTGAAATGCAAACAATATTTTTACAGAATAAAATACGTAACAAAAATCTGTAACAGAACGAAAATCACTGACTTCTAGGCTGGGCCGTCACAAGTTTGATATTAGAGTATAAATATAATAGATCAAAAACTTTATTAAAATATATTCATGTCTGTATTTTTTGTCTTCCATAATTTCATTAAATCTAGAATAGTTTTCAATTTGAAAGAAATGCGAAAAGCCCAAATATTCGTGTAAGCAATAGTTCAAATGAAAAATAATATTTGAAGACAAATTGCTCAGAAAGCCGAAAGCGATTTCTTTTATCGCCGGTTGTCGCTTACCGAGCAAAGTTTTGACATCATAAATATGTATAGTGCAGAGTAAAAGAGACAGTAGTTTTTTTTATCGATTTTGGACAATTATTGATATACAGCAAGAATATGACGTGAATGTATATTTCAAATAATTAATTATTTTTAGTTTGGCTTCCAAATTGTCAAATATTATAACTAATAGTCTTATATACAAAATGTTATTTTTGGGCTTTGATTTAGATTATAATATCATTATGCAATTTCTTAAATTGTAATAGGTTTAAATAAATATTTTGGACTATGAAGATATGTCCGGGGGAGGCAGAGGTGCGGAGTACTTCTATATACGAGGGTAGACAAATTCGCAGCCTCCAAAAAAGAAAACAGTTGCCGATTCGAAAAAAAAATTTTCATTGATAACAATTGAAATCAATTGTTATTAATGACATTTTTTATTCGAACTAAGGTGTCATAGTGGTTGTGGAACAGTAGTTTAAAGACCTTTACCAATCCTTGTATAAAACTGGAATATCGGCTTTGTGCATGTGCAAAAAATGTATTCAGCTTCAAGGAGATTATGTTGAAAAATAACCATTGTTTTTTTCGAGGCTAAGAATTTTTCGTAGTGCAATTAAATAAATATATTTCTGTATCTACTTAGGTCTTTCTTTACTTACATACTTTATAAATTTCATAAATGCTTGTTATGTACGTATGTGTAATATATTTTGCTTTACAAATCTTTAATACAAAAACTATACTAATATAATTAAACATTGGTATTATATTTAAGCAGTAAAGTATTGTATTTATCAAAGAATTAATTAAAAAATAATAATTCTCGTGTTGCAAATTTCATATCTTCTATACGTGCAAGTGTGTAAAGTTATATTATATTTATTGAGTTATTATATTGAATCAGAGAAGCTTCATGTGACGTATTTATGCGTTTTTATGCTAATCGCAGGTGGCCAGTGGTGGATTAGATCTTGTACTCATCCTCAGGCACTGTTTAAAATATAATTTTTCGCTTGACACATCATCTAAACGATAAAAAAAATATAGTACTTATATGTAAATTAAACCGATGGAATTGTTTAATTGAATGAGGATACTTACATAATTATGTAGGTTTCTTTGAGCCGAAGTTGAGTGAAACTTGACCAACATTTATATATTAACATGATGTCAGAGTTAAAACGAATTATCATTTATTTAAAGAAATTTAAATTTGGAGAATTATCATGCTACAATCTTTTTCAATATTTTTTGTATATTGCTATACATTGGATTAGCTGAATCTCAAAAGCCAAAAGTTAAATGATGATGTAATTCATTAGACCCAAGGTTAGTGTTACTTTAGGACTTTACATTCGTTAATTTTAGGGTAATCCTGCACTGTCATATATATATATTAAATTCATAAAAAAAACTACGAGAATATGTCAGTCAGTTATAAATAAAATATTTTACTGTCGTGTACTTCAAGTAAACATCGATAATATACAAATGTTAATTTTCCTGTCAAGTATATACAACCAATATGCAAAATATTTTAAGATATTCACCACGTTCGTTTGAAGATATGCCGGCCGCCTGCGGAGGAAGGCTTACAGTTTAACGAGAACATCCCCGGAGAATTGTCGTTCTGCACGCGACGATCATAAGAATATCACCTTATTTATCATGTTTATTGCTCGGAAGAGTATTTTTTAATGGCACGTTATTGTCCGTAATTGTGGGTTAACAGAACCGCTAAATGTTTATCATCACGGATTTAAAACATTCGTACAATATTTTTATCACACCGGCTTCATAATGAGAATAGATGGCAAAGATTGCAGGCAGCAATAGTGGTCGCTTCGGAGCCAACTGCGGTTGCTGCGCGGCTTCGCCCAAAAATTTTCCCAAATAAATTATATTCTCAAAATAAAATACAAATGTGTTTGGCATTTGTAATCTGTATTTTTTAGAGTGCATAACAAAATACGATGTCTAATTTTATTTATTAACTATATAATTATTTAAATGTATTATGTAATTCAGTACTATGATAAGTATATCTGTATTGTTATTAATAAATATTAAATCGATGTATGAACAATATTTTTAGAATTATATACAGCAATAAAATAATTATCAGAAAAAAGTAACTTTCAAAAATTATTTCAATTTCTAAATTTAACTTAGTATTTAGAAATTTAGTATTAGAATTACCTGCTAGAATCTTTTTAAATATTAATATAATATTTGCGGAAATACCTACATATCTTAACGAAATACCTATCTTTCTGAAGGTCGCTAATACCTATTGTTGACAGGTATTAGAGTAGTAGTTCCAAAAACCCTTAATATGTTATATATCGCCCTCTGAAATAATAACGCCCGCAAAAAATTCAGATATAAGAAAACACTTGAATAAAACTTTAAGTAATGAGAGTTGGATTAAATTTGAGTAAATATTCAGTGTTTATTTCTGTCTTATTATATATAAATAAAAGCAATTAAAGACACCAATTGATAACCAATGTAACAGGTATATTTGTAAAATTCATACAAGTTGTACTCTTGTGGTGTGTGAAATTGTGTCGTTTTTATAAAATCATACTCGATTTGGTAAAGTTTATGGCTATGAAAATTGTGAGTGTAATATTTTGTGAAATGTATTTAAAAAAATAGACACGCTTCAAGGAATACATGTCACATCAATATTCTCAAACTAAGCTAAACGTCTGTGCTTTATAAATAGGATTAACTTGCTGGTCTCCTAGAACGAGATTCAAATCATCGACCACTCGATCACTAGGCGAGTGTCTTAACTACTAGACCAACAAGCACAATATATATACATATATATAAATAAATAAATATTTGAGTAGCTTGTTAGTCTAGACGTTGGTCTAGTGATCTAGTGGTCGGGGGTTCGCGCCTTGTTCCAGGAGACCGGCAAGTTGGTTCTATTTTCATAGTATAAGCGTTTAGCTTAGCTTCAAAATAGGATAATAGTTTGTAATAGATAAATAGTTTGAAAATATACGTAGTATACGGTAGGTATACGAGTAATAGTAGTGTATATAATAAGTTCATCGTAAAAGTATAAAACTTATACAAAAAAATAAAACTTACATGTGTTACAATATAAATTTGGATCTTTTGAAATTGTAATTCTACTTATAGGTAAATTATTTATCCGCATTGTTAAAATTGAAAATTATTTATCCAAAACACATCACTTTTGTACAAAACTTTACTCCGAGGCTGTGGAATTCCGGTGATTTAGATTAATTTGGAAAAACATTTAGTTGTTAACACTCTGAATTACCAATGTATCTCTCGAGTATTCTTAAACAAACTTAATAATCATTTACTTATATTAATACATTTCGCGGTGATAGTAATTTCCTTAAACACTTGTTGAATATTACTAAAATATCAGGTATGATTAATAATTCATATAGATTCAAAACTCCTCTGTTCCTACCTCTCTCGCCTTCATGCGGCGCTGCTGCGCGTCCTGCTTCTCCTCTCGACCCCGCAATTGGAGTTTCCTCATTGTCTCCCGGTCATGCCCGGAACCCATCACTTGCTGGGCCCGGCCCCACAGGCTTCTGAAATATATTTTTGAAACATTTTATCAGACGAAAATACTTTTTGAATTTTATATGTAAAATGTGTCGATAATCGATATTATTTCATAAAGTCAGAAATATCAACGTATGTTTTATGTCTATGATCATTATTATTTTTAGTCAATTCAAATTAAATTATTTTTATTTATTTATTTATTGAAGAACGATGTAATAAAGTGTTATTAATAATATTCTTTACGTTTTTAAACAATAAGTTAACATACATAGATACGTACATATATAACATTCTAAATAAAAATATTAACGTATAACGAGATATAATTAAAAATAATTTTAACCTTGTTTAACACCAATATAGCTTTAGCTCAGTAGCTGCGAAGAAACTCCATGCAGTAACGTTAAAGAGACTTCGCTAACTGTAGCTGTAAGGGACGTTACATTCACGTTCTGTGCACAGTGGGCGTCGCGACGCCCGAAGGTTCAGATTTTCCACCCATATTCCCTTTTCTTACAATTTATAAGACTTAGCAAATATTTATTTTTGTAAAATCAGATATATATATATATATTTATATAACTTTCAGGTACTAATCAAAGTTGGTGTATATGTTTTTGAATTTAAAAACTTTTTTAAATTGTATAAATATTATATTATTATTTACAGTGCTACCTTGGTATACGTCTTGAACTTGAACTTATACAGAACAGAACGAATACCAAACAAAATTTTCCCATAATAATTAAAGGGAAAATAATTAATCCGTTCCCATAAAAAATATTCTATTGATATAATATTACACATTGATGGGGTTGTACAAAATAATTTAAACACTGCTTAATATTAAAATACAGAAGCAATTAGATGAAATACATGAAAAATTAATAAACGTTAATTTTCTCTTTCCTGTCCCTTTTTCCTACTTGATCATCAAGTTTGACGGTTATGTACTAAAAATCTGTCCAAAGAACTTTGCTTCTGCCTTCTCCTCAGGATGTTTGGGAAATGTGACATTATCTGGTCATTCCAGACAATCATATTACGGTTTGTTTGGGCATTTTCGCAACCAAACGGGACGTACATCAAGTTGGACTTATTCCAAAGCGGACGTGTACCGAGGTACCACTGTAATTATATATAAACGCATAATTCAATAATTCGTGATAATTTTGTAAAAACATTTTTTATTTTTCTTTCATGTATGAGTATTTATTTATTAATTTGCAAATTTACGATAAAACTTGTCTGTTTAATTATAATTTAAAATTAATTTATTTTAGTATTACAGAGTAAGTTCTTATCGAATATATGTATTTTGATAATTTTTTCACCAGATGCATGTTTTTGATATTATAACGTGTGACATGATTCAGAACAGATAGTGATGAGAAAATATGCTTCACTTGACTCGCTGGTGTGATTGTGATTGATATTCGATAATATCAGTGATTGACAACTGTAACTGTGATCACAGTTTCATTACTAATACGCGTGCGCAGCACAATATCACAATACACAAAATAAATAAAAAAAAACAATTTTGAACGTATATACTTATATTATTCAAACGTAATTTGCGTAAAACATATTCTAGCATATCTAATTTAATATCATCACATCAGAGAATGAAAACTCTAAAATATGAGTTTATTTTTCGGGTCAAATTCTCAGCATTTCAGATCAAATGTCTAAAACGTTTTGGCAGAATCTACTAGATGGCGCTTATCACGAATTATAATGTGATTCCTTCATGAATATTTTCGATCCATATGCACATGCAATGTTCACAAGCAAATATAAATAAAATAAAAAAATGAATCATCAATGTGTTTCAAAGATATCAGTGATTGACTCACGGTTCGGGATTTTGAGCTCATCATTAAGAACTGCATATATTATATGCAATACATTCCTAAAACGAAATCTAATATGATTATAAAATACGTATTGAGCGTTAACTTCGATAAAAAATTAATAGTCCGACAAACTAGGCATGCCAAAATTGTCCGTGGATTGTCACTGGGCTTTATCTGTCTACCAACAGACAACAGCCCGCCTTGCCTTCAACCCTCATATGCTTTCATTGTTTGAATATTCGTGACTCACACCAATGTTCGTGGCTTGGCACAAATAACACCCCGGCTTATGTCAGAGAGTCACTTTCCGCAGCGTGGTTCTTTATGATTTTAGATTCCTGAATATTAATTATCGCACAAAAGAATTAGCAGGAAGGGATTTTTCGAATTAATATTTGTTTTATATTCATATACTGATTCCGCACATAAATCAATTTTTACTATTATTTAGTGCTGAATTTTATCATATTATAATGCAGTAATAGCCAGTTAATACAGTGAAGTGCTAATATTATACATTAACAATGTGAAAAATTACAAAGACAGGTAATTTATTCACGCGGCCACGGCCAACGTCTTTAGAAGTAACAAAACCTGTTTGTGATATATCATTAGAGCAAGATCCTGTGAAAAATTTGTAAAAAATATGAACAAATTATATCAAAAAGTTATAACATTTCAATTCTGTTGAGACGTATGCGACATCAAACGAATGATATTGTTCAAACATGTTTGCAGAATTCATTAAGTAAAGGGTGTCCAGCGGAAAATTTTAAAGTTTAATATTAAATAAAAAAAAAAACTACAATGTTATTCTCATATTTTATTTATACAAAATGGAATTTAACGATACGGGTTTTACGTTTCATAAACAATATCGTTTAAATGATGTCCATTTCTCTCAAGATACTCTTGCAATCGGACTCTTAAATTTGCGAACACTTGAGTGCAAAGCGTTGGTTCAATGGCAGCAACTTCACGGCGGATATTTTCTTGTAGGGCCTGAATTGTTCGAGGATTGTTGCTGTAATCTCTCGACTTAAGGTATCCCCACAAAAAAAATCGCACGGTGTAAGGTCCGGTGACCGAGGTGCCCAGGGTATGTCTCCGTACTTCCTGATTAATTTATTGTAAAAAATTCCCTGCACCTTCTCCATTGAAACTTTAGCTGTGTGTGGAGTGGCCCCGTCTTGTTGAAATTGTATTCTGTTGTTGAACCCGGGAAACAGCTGCAGTTGCGGTACCAAAAACTCGATGATCATTCGGCAATACACGGCAGCAATGACCGTCTCTCGCTGGTTAAAAAAATAAGGGACAATTATCTCTCGGGCAGAAATTTCACACCATACTGTCGTTTTTGGACAATACAAACGTTGGTCAGAGGACTTGTATTGTCATCAAATGTATATACTAATCTCACTTTCACCGTTCTATCATACATCCTCACTGTCACTACCCAAGAGTTCAATCTGATAACGTCATTAATCATTTGAACTACATTTAAAAAAGAAACCGGCCGCCACGTCTCATCTGTAAGTTCGTGATGATAGTGACGATGACTGTTGTTGCCGTTGTCTGCGCGAGTGTGAGTACTTGGAAAATATTAAAGAATAAAAGACGTTATTGTTATATAAGGGTATGATGATAAAAATATGTTATGGAAGAGAGTTTTCTGATGTCAATAATTGTGTAAAATGTGTGTAAAAAAATAAATAACTTATAACTATAATAAAACATTAATAAATCCGCAATATAATAAAACGTCTTTGAGTATTGCTTCAGACGTTTTTTACAAATCATTAATAATTATAAATATTTCGGGTAAGTCAACTTGTTCAAGTCAAGTTGCACGAGTAAACCGCCCCGGAGGAGGGTCACGGCCGACTGTGGGTGGGACTAATTTTTGGAAGCGGTAAGGGACGTACCACCCCCGGACTGTATACGGTAGCGGTAGCGGTAGGTCTTTAAGGTAGCTAATCGCTGCCATTGTGTTCATAGGCTTGAGTCATATAAAACTTTTCATTTTACGAGGCGTGTGTTGAAGCTTTACGATGTAGGCCTACCAATAAAAATCAAGATTATATGTCGTGCTCATATAAAGCATGTAACTTTTTCAATAACCGTTTACTTTTATTAAGTCGTTTTTTTGTCATCGTATTTTTCAACGAGACGACATTGCCGTAATGGGTGGACATGAAATGTCTAAGACAGTTAACAATGTACTTATTTGCAATAATAAACCTCCCCCAATCTCCGGGCCATAACCCATACTCCCCATACCTGATAGTTCCACCTAACGACTGCAATCCCAAAAGCATAAAAGTGATATTTAATTGTCCAGAGGACAGCTGGGCTCTATAATACCATCGATTATCATAACTATCTTTCGTATTTACTCTCCGGTTAGATATTCTCTTCTATTTTAATTCATTGTTACATTCTCGTATTTTCATACTTCCACGAACTTGCTAAGTGCCTCTGTGGAAGACAATTCAGCAGCGCGAGTGTTCTACAGATTGCAAATATGAAAAATAGTAAGCGTTGGCCATTTATACAAAATAAATTACTATGAATATTACATCCATACATATTGACTTTGCACTTAAGATGTTGGAACCATAGTAACGAAAATAACACAGTTTATCTGTTCTTTTTGATTTTTAAATGTCAAACATCACAAACCTTTCAAAATTAATTTCTTAGTGCCAATTTTTTGACAGTTTAGATATTGTGTTGAATTTTTTTTTTTGAATTTTGATTTGATGAATTTTTTGATTATGAAGAATTAATTTAATTTAATTTTTTTCTACGGATAGTCGAATAGTATATATTTCGTAAAGAATAATATTTCAAATATGAATTAAATATATTAATTAGAAAGATATACATATAAAACCAATTTTATCGAAAAATAATGTTGTTGCGCCACCGGGATTCGAACCTGGATCTCTTTCCTAACCGGGGAAGGTGCATTATCCAACTATGCTACAGCGACAATTTTCGAACCTATATGTTACCTTTTTGATATTAATGCATTTTAATCGTTACATTATTTGAAAGAGCCATCTACCTTATTTTTACAGAATCTCAAATACCTTTGAGTAAACTGATAGCAGACGCCAGAATTATCAATTCATTTTTATTAAATTTTGGACACATTGATACAACTTTATTATTAGGAGAACACATTCTTATTGTGAAGTTGTAATTATTCAGAACATAGGTCTGTGATATTTTAAATATGAATTAAATATATTCTAATTAATATTTTTAATTTATATTTAAATATCACATACCTATGTTCTGAATAATTACAACTTCACAATAAGAATGTGTTCTCCTAATAATAATATTTCAGATTGTTTGCAGGCTTAAGTTATCTTACGTAGCATTAAATGTAATAAAACGGAAATAATGTTGAAGAAACTCTAATAACTATAGCGGAATGAAAGAAAAATAGAAAAAAATATACCTTTTCATTGCCTCCGCCGAGAAAAGTTATAATTTATTTCTGATTTAACATAAAAATACAAAATAAATCTATGTAATCGAATTAATATTTAGTCATTTATGAATATAATATTATGACAATTACTATATACCAATCCACTACGCCAGCGTTTCCCAAACCAGCGTAACGCAACCCGTGTGAATAGCGAAAAGTTTTTGAAATGTGATTTTCTGTTATATAAGTTTATTATATATAATACGAATCTTTTAGTATATACTAGAGGTGAATGTACAAATTTCACAAAGTTACCGGCGCCATCTAAATTGTGATTATGGTATGAAATGAAAAGTCGACAGTGTTTGGGTTTCAGGGCGACATGACAACTGACATCGGCGAAGGCCGATGAATTAATAACCCGTTCGAAGACAATATCGTCAAAGTCGTAATTTAATAACAGAAAACAGATACAATTCTTGCCGGGTATTGATACCTCATCCTAATCTTTCATCTTCTTACAATTTTTGTACCTAAAAATATACGAAATTGACGTGGACATTAGTCAAGTTCAAATGCATCCTTCACACACGACTTAATATGAGAATAAAATCCATTTTTATTGAATAATAAATAAAAAGTTGATGGATGTGCTCAATTAATATTTGTAGTACCTACATGTAACTTAAAATAAATCAATAAGATATTATCATTTACAATATTGAATACAATTGTATTTTGTATTATTAAAATAAAATAAAGGGTTATCCAAGCTCAACCGTTATTTTAAATATAGCTCTATTTATTTATCTTTCAGGAATAGAAATGTGTGTCATAGGGGAGAGGGCGGGGGAGCGGATTGGAAGATTGTCTAATATGTGGGACGGATGGATCGCCGATGACGCAACATTGAAAATATTGCGAAACATATGTTATTGAACGAATGAAACAGATCCGTATTCCGAATTGTTCTAACGATTATTGATGTTCCCAAAGAGAGCATCTTTAAGTGTACCTGGTTTATCTGACATCTGTCAAATAAAAAGTATAACATTAACGAAAATTAATTGATGCACGATTAAGCAACGCATTGGAATTGTGAAAATTTATTATAAAATTGACAAAAATTCGCGTAAGTTCGAAATGCTTATGAACGACAGCAGGATGGGATTAGGTGTCAATTAAATCGGAAAATAATCAAGTTATTACATTAGACATTTTCTGGATGCGTACATTATCGATTCAGAGACATCAATTGGCCGCCGATTTAACGCCTCTGGACTTTGAGCTTATGTGAAAGATAAGGTTTACGCTAATGCTTTAAAAATGATCCAAACACTTAAGATCCGATCCAAAACTATTGGTGAAATAGGGCCTCAATAACGCAAATAATAATTCAAATGACAGTCGAGTCATCCTATGTTATTTATTTCTGAAATTCTTTTTATGCCTATATAGGTTGCGATAGATTGTCGTTCTAGAATTTGGGTCGCGATGCTAAACAGTTTGAGAAACACCGCACTAAGCCAATAGGGCACAGATTTTACGTCGTAATAGGCGCAGGGGATGGTTGATTGGAAACGGCAAATTAGTATTATGATTGTTTCAATTCAGTTATTTTTATGTTGACTGTTAGAATGATTTTTTTTTATACCAAAAACAAAATTGTCTTCATATTATATCGTTACAACTCACGCAAACCAAAAATGAATTGCCCTTTTTAAGGTATACTGACAGCAAGTTAGTGTTGTCTTGAAGAGGACCGATTATCGTTAGGAACAGTACGCTGAAAAGCATCACAGTTTTATGTAACCAACCGTTGTAATAAATTAATGCAATTGCTATTTACAAATTTCTATGCCTTAAATTTCTACAGAGAATTTGATCCAATTTATGAGAGATAAGCTTAGAAATTTAACGTGGGTGTAAGGAACAATTGTAAAGGGACGTCATTAGCAAAATAGATAAGATAACTAAGGGATCTAATACATTTTATCTGTGAATATTTTAATGTTTATCTTGGAGGCAGTTGTGAAGATCCAGGACGGAGACTTACGAAGGTGCATTACAAGACGGGTCTCATCTGATTGAGGCGACTATAAGTTGTCAGTACTGACATAGAGGAAGAAGATAATTAATTTTATTAATTCTAACTAATAATTAATTTTGTTTTAACCATGTTGATTACTTTAACACCACTATTCGTATATCTTTGTCAGAACACACGTATACTACTTAATTCTTAAAATAAGTACGAAAATAAATGACCTATTCCGATAGGTCATTTAAAGAATGTCCCGACAAGAGCGAAATTTTTTAATTTGGCGCCATTTTTACTGTTGTGCTTTGAAAGTCAAACCATTATGACAGTTCGATGGTAGACAGTCCGCCATATTAAAAATATACCGCTATTCGACACAATAACGCATTATTAATGTGAAAGTTTGACTGCATCCAATTTTTGGTAATCATAATGTTTCTAGTGCGTCAACTGTTAAGAGAATAATCGAAAAATTCGAGGAGACTGGATCGATTACTGATGTCAGACCATTGACACGTGTTCGTCCAGGCCGTTAAGCAGAAAACATCACGGCTAGTCGCCAAAATGTGGCCGAGAGTCCGGGAACATCTGCTCGAGTGTTGAACATTTCAAGAAGCACTATGCAGCGCATTCTCAAGAGAGATTTGCATCTTCATGCCTACAAAATCCAACTGACTCAACAACTCAAGTCTACAGACCATACCACCCAAGCCTTGTATCAGGAAATTAGACGCTGTGTCATTGAAACCCAGCCACAGATATGCCAAACGGTGATTGTAAATTATGTCAAAAGAACGTAAATGTGCCAGCAAAGCCGGCGAGGGCTTTTATCAGATATGCTGTTCCATATATAATTCCCACATGTCTACTTTATGATTAAATCAAAATTTCGGTATTTTCTCCATAAAACTGTTTTTTTAAAAATTTAAATCATCCGCTCTTGTTGGGACACCCTTTATTTTCGTAATTGGGGGCGGGGCCGCTATCGTGTTAGGAAGGGGAGGAGTTAATAATTTATTTAATGGCATATTTAGTGTACATTTGTCCTGACGACGATACAGTTGTATCGAAACCGGTCGACAAATTCAAAACACATTCAGACGCATCAAAAAATTTGCTAGTTTATCGATAACTATGTATGAAATATTTTATTAGAACTTACGAATGGTTCGTAGATAACACAGATAAAAACATAACACAATTTCTGATGTTAGATGTGTTCATCGATATTAAGAAACTTTTAATTGCTTTGAGTAGCTTGTTGGTGTAGTGGTTAAGACGCTGGCCTAGTGATTTAGTGGTCAGAGGTTCGCGCCTCGTTCCAGGTCACCGGCAAGTTAGTCTTATTTTCATAGCACAAGCGTTTAGCTTAGTTTGAAAGTAGTAAGAATATTGATGTGGCGTGTATTCCGTGTACGTATCTATATTTAAAAATAAATCGCCATTTTTTCTAATAACCTATATCTATAAAAGTTATAAAATAAACACATTTATTTAACTACACATAAGAAAAGTAATATCGAGAGAAAATTAATTTGAGCAATATTTGAATATGTCCAAGAACAAATAATTACTGAATTTTTACCTACAAAGGTACTGTTATTAAATAATATTAGATATCTCAGCGACGAAGCTATTTTTATTATATTTAATGGAAGATATATAGAAATATGGTGTAATTACAGGGCTTACGACCTGTATTCGGCTGGCTTAAGTGATCACTTTATATATATTTCGAAAAATGAATTGTAAAGTTTCGTCCATAAATGGCGATGGTGTAGTGGTACTCGAAGCGAGTCCACATAATAACATATATTAAAAAAAAAGATAAATATGAAGATTGAGGGGTGAGAATTAGTGAACGTTATATATAAATAAAGTGATCACATAAATAGTACATATGAAAATAAAGGTAATTACTTTACTAGACGTGGTCTGTTCTAAAGCTATTACCCGTACAATTTTAAAAAATTGTAAATGTTAAGGTACAATCGTTATATATTTCTATTAATATTATAAAAAATAGCTTCGTCTCTATGACATATCTATTATTTGTTTAATAAAATATGTGTTTTAAAGATAACACATTATTTTGAAGTTGTAGTTTTTTCAGAACATAGTTCTGTGGTATTTTAATGTAAATTAAATGTAGCAATAAAAAAGATTTACATACTGATAAAATCAATTTATCGAAAAAATATTTTGGCTGCCACCGGGATTCAAACCAGGAACATTTCCTATCCGGGGAAACGCGCTGACCATGTCAGTCTAGTAAATTGACGATAAATTTTCGAACTTCTATGTTGCAGTTATTTTTTAATTGATACATTTATTATTCCATTTTCTTAAAGCTATCACCTTTTATTGCGAATACCTTTGAGTAAATTAATTTTAAATTGTAAATAAGTAATTTTTTCGATTTTTCGGTTTTGTATGTATATATTTTTATAATTTCTAATATATATATTTTTAATACATTTAATTTGTATTAAAATAAAATATATACCCACCCGCCAACAAAACATTAAAAATACATGAGTTTGCCGATTAGAATTGAAGGACAAACTGATGTATTTGGAAGGAAATAAATATTATTTTGACGGGACTTCAATCTGTGACCTCTGAATCAGAATGCAAGTATTTTGACGGGACTTCAATACGTTACCTCTGAATCAGATTGCAAGTATTTTGGCGAGACTTCAATACGTGACCGCCGAATCAGATTCAAGTATTTTGACGGGACTTCAATACGTGACCTCTGAATCAGAATGCAAGTATTTTGACGGGACTTCAATACGTGACCTCTGAATCAGAATGCAAGTATTTTGACGGGACTTCAATACGTGACCTCTGAATCAGAATGCAAGTATTTTGACGGGACTTCAATACGTTACCTCTGAATCAGATTGCAACTATTTTGACGGGACTTCAATACGTGATCTCCGAATCAGATTGCAAGTATTTTGACGAGACTTCAATTTGTGACATCTGAATCAGAATGCAAGTATTTTGACGGGACTTCAATACGTGACCTCTTAATCAGAATGCAAGTATTTTGACGGGACTTCAATCCGTGACCTCTGAATCACAATGCAAATATTATGCAGCCTTGAAAATATAAATAAATAAAATAAAAATGATGTCTCACTCAACCAAATAACAGATGTTGTTTACTCAATTTGTAAACGGGACAATCGATATTACTGCATATTTACGTTATGAGAAATGAAATAAGGCCAATAAAAGCATGGAAAATTCGTAATATTAAAATGAGGTCAAAGCAATAAAATGTTTTATGAGAAAAATCCTATATCCCAGTGGCCCAATTTTACCGAACTTCCTTACGGTATTTCACGATTTAATATTCAAATATTGTGAAGGAAAAGGTTGATTTAGATTACATTTTTGTCGTTTTTGATTCTCTTTATGGTTGTTAGTTACTTACTAAACAAATAACTTTGTGTTAGTGTATTGGTAAAACAAGGTGAACATGATTTGCATTACAATTTTTTCGTAATATTATATGTGTATAGAATTTTGTAATGGTTTATAAAGTGTACTAATAATACGGTGATCTTTGTAAATTACACATTACTTAGTACTAATTATTACAACAAAAATTTAATTAAATCGGTAGATTCAGAACATTTCAGTTTTCGGTGTATTTGTGGCGTTCCCATATATGGAACCAGGTCTGGAACTCATTGCACTATTAAGGACCTGTCTCACATTTGACCTGTTATCAGTTATATTAGAAAATCTTCGTTGCACGCTGATATGTGTTACCTTCCTAATAGATAACTAACAACTGGTCCTATCAGCTTGAAATATACGCATGTATTAGTTCAAACACGAGTGCTCAGGTGATTTCTATACAATTACGTTTCGAGAGACACGGGCGACTACGCTCATATCATAGGGACAATAAGATATTTCTGGATCACGTCGACGCGACATGCATTAAAAAATGCTGGAATGGCTATTTAGAATACAAAAGTTCTGAAGATAGTTTTGTTGAATTCTATTGTAAACGATAGGAAAGTTTCTTCTTAGATGAATAACTATATTAGTGGTCAGTACCCGGCTTTGTACAAGATTCATATTAATTTATAATTTAAAATAGTGATTTCCGAAGAGAGAGGGGGAGGGGAGGCTATTTTGCGAAGGTTCTAGATATCTTATAACGATACATTCAACATTTTGTGGGGGTGGGATGCCTATGTTTCCCTATATTGCAAGTATACAATATTTATATGGTATTCATTATAATACACTTTTATGCAGACGATACAGTATTAATAATTAACGAAAAAACTTGGACTGACGCTAATATATCGGCAAATGAGGATGTTAATACCATAAAAAAGTAGACGGATGATAACTTACTATCAATTAATATCGATAAAACATACTTTCCACGATTTGCTATTCAACAGAAACAAAACACCATAATTCATATTAAAATTCACACCAAGGCCTGTACTCGAGAAAACACTTGTGACCAATGTTCATCAATTGAAGAAAAAGACTGTATCAAGTACCTTGGAATCATAATAGATAACAATCTCAAATGGAAAGAACATATTACTAATCTCACAAACAAAATAAGGAAAACTGCCTACATATTTTTTAGACTCAGAAACATCTTATCACCTACATATCTGAAAATAATATATTACGCGTTTGTACAGTCACATTTGCAATACGGTATTATTGGATGAGGAGGTGCATATAAAACTTCAATGTCACAATTAGAAATCACTCAAAAATGATAATAAAAATTATTCTAAAAAAATAACAAGACTATCCAAGTATACAACTTTTCACAGATTTTAAAGTACCAAAAATAGTAGACATACACAAAAAAAAATTCAATAATTCAAATTTTCAAAATTAAAAATCAATTAAATTTTAGAAGCGAATTCCGATATACAAGACATAGAGATCAAATTGATATCCCAAAACTAAAATATACCGCAACTCAAAATCAATATATTTATCAAGGTATCAAATTTTTTAACAATCTCCCCATCACAATTAGAAAAATTACGGACTATCATAAATTTCTAACTAAAGTACTAAAAATATGTACACAGACTAACTGAAACATAAATTAACTCGAATATACTCCTTCTCTATACACGAGTCTTACTCTCATACAGAAGAAACAAATGTTAAAAAAAAAAATCTAATATATCCACTGATTATTGAAATTGTATTATATTTTTAATATTAATAAAATATAGGATTGAGGATGCCAGGGGGAGGATAGAGGAGGTGTAAGTTTTGCGCTGGGTTCTAAAGAGTACCTATGCAAAATTTGGAACAGATAGCATTCAATTTAATATACCCAATACACGTTTGTATCTGGGAGGAGTGGAGTGGCCAGAAAGAGTGGGGACGGTGTTTTGCGTCGGATCGTTAATATCGGCAATATTTGGTTAATATCGGCAATATTTGGTTAAGATCGGCAATATTTGGTTTAGATCGGTCAAATAGTGTTGGAGTTAATAGAGAACAGACAAATAGGCATTGAGTTTTATAGATGTAGATATTAACTTTGAGATGACGTTGACGAAGTAGAATAAAAATATGGACTTTTATTCCTTGTCGCTTATAAACTAATGTACTTTTTTGATTTATTACGTTTATTAAACGTTCCGTAAATGTTGAAAACTATTACGCCCGCTACTGGAATGAGTCCTTGTCCACCCTGTCATTCGGAAGGTAGAAAACAGGGGGGTGGGAAATGTCGCTAAAAATATTTTGTTCGGCGGGAGCGCTCTAGTTTCACCGAATGATGCGTAACTAGGGTTGAATTTATTAAAACCAAATAATAATATTGTTTTTAAATTTTAAATAATCCTATTATTGATAATTTTTATCTAAAACTATTAAAACATATATAATTGACAAGATGTGATGGATCACATTATTTTTAAATTTAAAAATAATCATTAGCAATATGTCCAAGAACACACAATTACTGGATTTTTACCTACAAAAGATAAACAACATATATACAACTTTAAAAAATTTGATAAATGTGGAGATTGAGGGGTGAGAATTGGTGGACGTTATATATATAAATATATGAAGTGATCACTTAAGACAGCCGAAGACAGGCCGTAAGCCCTGTAATTACCCCATACTTCCATATATTTTCCGTTAAATCTAATAAAAAAATTGCTTTGTCACTATGAGATATCTGATATTTGTTTAAAAATGACCGATTAATCACATAATGTATTTAATGGGATGCAACAATAGTTATCCTTCATTAATTATTCGGCTTCGACCTGATTACTCCACTGGGACTTTACTATGTCGCCTGCGAATTATTTATAACTTTACGCACGCCTATTGGTTGAGATATACTCGTATAATAATACAAAATTGAAATAATGTTTTATGAATTTCTAAAAAATATTTTTAAATAAACAAGTAAAAAATTTATATACGAAACATATTTAATACAATCGTGTTAAAACGGCATTTCCATTTGTAACGCTTAAAGCTTATACATACAATCAAACGAAACTTTAGTTAATGCATTTTTAATTATAATCAAAGCCGGCATGGCACGTCGTGCTAACGATTTTGTAATTTGTTCGGTTTGTAAAATAAATGAATAGGAAAATTACAAATTTAAAATTGTTAATATTCTTGACATATAATAAACAAGAATTCAGGATTGAAGAGAAAAATAATAATATATATAAAATAAAAAAAGTGAACAATGTTATGATTGAATAAAATTGTTTATTTTCACACATTTAACATTAAGAATGTTAAGAAAAATAAATAAATACTTTTCTAAAAATTTTTAATATTCTTTTACCGATTTATTATTTCCAACATTTCTTACATACGCATGCATTCAAAATGTATCCTTATCATTTATACAATATATTAATTTAAAGTATTTTTTAAAAACAAATAGTACATAATATATACTTATGACTAGTGATGAGCTAAATCGTTATTTTAAACGTGATTGTGACTGTGATTGAGAGATTTGTGTTCCATTGTCATGATGATTAGTAACTTATTATTCGTAATTCGTCGAGCAATCACTAGTACATTAAAAATTAAACCTCAAACAGTTAAATCTAATTTATCAGCCGTTGTTACAATTGAATACCAATTACACAATCACAGTCACAATAACGGTTCAGCTCATCCACCACTTATGACACATATATACACAATACGTATATGAAAATATGACCAACGAAGTTGAAAAAAGTAAAAGTATCATACAATAAATAATAAGCTAAAAGATAGTACAAACAAACTGATGTTTTAACATTGTATAAAGCGGAAAAAGTGGGAAGGGGAAGGAAATGGGATGCAATTAAAATTTAATTTACTTGAAGAATTAAGAAAGTATATACGTATCCATATACATCTATATATATGCGGTACGTATATATATATATAAATTGCTTTCCTTCCAAATTAAGCTCATTAATAATAATTATGGACATACATTTTATATGTATGCGGTACGTATGTATATATATATATAAAATTTTCAAGAGGATATATGTATATTCAAGATCTCCCAGGGTCAGTAATAATATCATCAATATATAAAAACTACAATAATAACTTGGACATTTTCAATGATCAATTGCTTTCCTTACAAATTAAGCTCATTAATAATAATTATGGACATACATTTTATGTTATGTTTTAGTAATTGAAGTTGTTAAATAAACATATTTATTCTCAAAAACAATTGTGGGGTTTTCATTCAGGATTTAAGATAATGATATCTTTTTTTCTCGGCCTTCTTTTGTTACTACTATATTTGTACAATTCTACGGATCTTTTTACCATAAACTGTGGTGCAATTATTTTATATTATTTGAGAAAATAATTATGACATAAAATATTTTTCAAACAGAAAAAGATAATTCTAGCTAGCATAATAGATATTATGAAATATTTTTTGTTACAAAAATATAAATAACCAATTTGTTAAAGTTTTCTATGTCAGGGGAGAAATAAACTGAAGGTTTAATAATGAAGCATCTTATATAAATTAAGAGATATAATTAGGGAGTGACATTAATGGTTCGAGCATTAAAAATAATATACCTTTTTAATATTTTGCAGCCCTCGTATCATTTCCAAAGAGATCGCGATTACTGCTTCTTTTTAAATTAAAATGTTACTAATAGCATCGTTATACTATATATTACACAATTGTTACTGTGGAATAATGTAAACATTATTCAAATAAATATTATTACAATAAAATATTGCCTTACCATTGACTAACCTTAGAGTTCCATTAGAAAATATAATAATAATTGTATTAAAATAATACCTTGGCTCCGATCCTGATGATGCATCGACAGATGGGCGTTCCAAATTTTTGACTACTGATGAGATCGAATTGGTTTTCTTGAGTTCAACTTTTGTCAAACTCTTCTTATCTCGTTTTCGTCCGGTACCCAATATAAGGCGGAGGTCGTCACTGGGATCGTCCAAAATGTCATCATCATTTTTCCAGTTCCTGTCCTTCCAATCACTTCCCATTAAGAGGTCAATGGTCGTCCAAAACCCAGACTCCGTTGACGATATTGTACGATCTGTATTAGACATTTTGCTATTGCTCTTCATAGATTTTAAAGACTTCATGTTGCGTTTTTATTTGTTTAATTAAGGAACTTCAGAAGTTATAGAAACACAAGGAGAAAGTTGCCTTATAATACCGTTTTATAAACTTTTGATAGTAGTATATAAGTATGTTTACGTATTTACGTGAATATAGACACATAATAAATATTTTAAAAATCACTATAATGTAATATATGTTAATTCATACTAATAATAAATCATGTGAGAATTGAACGGTCTTATTTTTGAAAATAAATCACTAAAATTCTTGCAGTTTTCTTTATCCATTAATATATCAACAACGTTATCACTATCGAAAGCGTGTGCTTCCCAACCGCCCCGCAATCGGTCGAAAAGGCTTTTACGGTACTTATCAAATAGCGGAGGCTTTTATCCGGCGTCTCGGCGTCCGCTAGTGCATTGACATGACAGCGTCTACGGTTACCATGCAATATTTACTAGATCCAATAACATAGGACATTTATAGGAAATACACTTTTTGGCAACATTCTCTACACATAATTCAGATGTACATAATACATCTTAACGTCACTGTAGTACTATATTTTTATTGGAGCTTTCGTATATAAATAATTCTTCATAATTAGAATTGGAGTATACGTATATTATAATGGTTTTGATTTCAAATTAATAAAACATATTATTATTTTATAGTAGTCTCTTAAGAATTGTAATAAATCTATACTGTTCGAAAAAACATCGATAGTTTATCAATGACTGGTTTCGTTCTAATGTCTAATGGCGTACTCAACGTATCACCGCCAGGTTATAGGGACATAACTAAGTATTTTATTATATTCTTACTTTATAACTAAAACAAACAATATACTTATTAGTCCCACGCAGGAAGAAGACAATTTATTTATTTGAGATGATTTATTTTGTCTATTAATTAATAACATAGAACAACATTTTTTTTGGTGCCGTTAAAATAAAATCTGATCTTGTATACGTTTGGGACCCTGATTCCAAAGATTTTTCATATCAAATCTAGTTATGAAGATAAAGTTTATTTCTATAATACTTTACTACTGTTAATATGGAAAAATAAAATAATCAACTGTTTTTAGTTAACAATTAGATTCCGATTTTCCCTTTGTACTATTTTTTATATTGCTATGAATTTAATATTAGCAAATGATTTTTCTTGCACCATAAACTCTCTTCTTCACATTAATGCTCCAGTGCATTGCGCGAGCGATACAAAAATAATACATTATCAATATATATCATATATACATCAATATACATCATATATACATCAATATACATCATATATACATCAATATACATCATATATACATCAATATACATTCAATATACATCATATATACATCAATATACATCATATATACATACATACACATATAATAATAATATTTTCTATATCTATTCTATTTTTATAGTTTGTTTTGCTTATTTTTCAATTTCTAATTTTCTATTCTATTTTCATATATGTATTTCATGCTAATGTGTAGCTGCTCATGTGTTTTTAAAAAAAATATATACCAAACCTATTTTGTAAAAGCCCATAAGGGCGTTAATAAATTAATAAATAAATACCTTTAATTGAGAGAAAATAATCATCCCGCTTCCGTTACGGCATCTATTAAATTTTGTCTCATGAAGCAATTTATAAATGAAGCTCTTAACAAAAATGGTTCGTGCTTTGAGTATTTGCTGCCAAATATCTAGGATTAAAAACGGAAAATTGAATAGAACGAATTTTTTTAAGTCCTCAGATCAGAGGGCTCATAAATTCAAGGAACACAATTGAAATAGATAGCTTTCTTAGAACACATATCAGAACCATTTAAAAATACGTTTTGTTTTTACACTCTTGGCTGCAGCATGAGAATTAAGGTCCATTACGTCTACATCCACTTAGATCGCTTTTCTAATAATTTTTATGATGTTAAATAAACAACATAATTTTATCTCTTGTACCAAGAATTACCGTTGAAGTCTTCAGCGAGAATGTCCGGTAAAATCTCACTTCAGAAAGTTTCAAAATGTGTTTTTTATACCGTGAGTTGCGACCATTATATTTGTAGTTAGAAATAAACCAATTTAGTCGTTTTGCGCCTGTTTTCATATAAAAGAAAATTACTTCATTATGTGAGAACAGATCAATTAACGTAAACGGCATGGGATGTACCTTAAAAAACTAAAACTGATAGAGAAAATTTTATACCATTTTTGAAATCAGCATTCTAAGTATACCTAGGGACAGGTCAAACTTTTAAAGCACCAAAATTTGTGTTTTCTGATGTAATATGATAAAAGAAAATATGTAATTTAATATAGATTTTCAGAATTGGGAAAATATGTTTAACCAGATCTATTCAATGATTATAATAATAATGAAAATTCATTAATTGATAACAGTTTTAATGATGTTTATATGACAACAGAATTGTTGAGTTTTGGCTACTAAAAAGTCCGAACTTCATGCGTCATTCATGGGTGTTTGTCAGTTTTCCATTGTGTTTTCCAAGAGCGATTTCCATAGAGATGAGAAAAAATATATATTCATAAAAAATATTTTTTATATGAACATTTATATGAGGAAGTAGACATTTTTATACATTAACATACACAAGACAAAACGTGAAAGGTATTAAGTCAGAGACGAATACATTAATACTTAAATGATGTAATCTAAAAAAACATTGATAATTAAATTAAATTATGTAAAGTATAATGAAAAGTAAAGCTGAATGGTACTTATTAATTATTAGTAAATGTTTTATAACTTTGTTGCTAGATTAATGTTTATTGCTAGATTAAAGTAGTAAGTATTAGTTATTACTAAACTTTAAATAAATTTTAAGCGTGATTTCTGATTCCAGTTCTTTATTTACTGTGAAATGATTTTTGGCATTCAATGATTTAATATTAAATTTGAAAATAGCGAAACGATTTCTATTGTGGTTCTTTAAATATTTTAAATCAAGACAATATTTATCAATGGTCGCCTTAGTCGTCGGAGTGTGTGATGGTGTTACCGGTGGAGTCATAGCAACCCCCTCGCGCCTCGCGGTAAACAACTGTCAGGTGATGGATGTGTGCTGCAAGCGGGGGTGCGGGTGGGGGTTGTAGTCGTGGGACTTGCACATGATGCACGGTGATCCACCACGTTCTCCCATCATTTTAATAAGGTACGCCAAATACAACTGTCGCGGTAACTCACGGACGGGCGCCGTTAACCGCCAACTTATCGCTCGAAGCTTAAGCGCAAAACTTTGTCGATAAGGGCAACGAATGCCGGCAAGTACGTGAAGTAATCTATTACTCGGAACACGTGGCTATGACGGAGAGCGAGTGCGGGCAATTTCTGGTATTTATTGACTAAACACGGAGCTTCGTTCGAGTTGAGGAATTCTGGAACACCTTGCATTGTTGAGTGCAAGACACGAATTTACCTTTCTGAGAGTCTTTTATTATTTTATATAGGTATGCATCATAATAGAAAACATCATCATATAACAATTCATTTTAAAAACTTAGTTTTTATTATTTATATGTATTATAAAAAGAAGTTTGTGGATATTACCAGCTTACTAGAATTAACCTGTGTTGAGTTAATGCAGTAGATAGCCCATAGATATCATAATAACGTATGTAAATATATACGTAAATAAACATAATATAACAAAGAAATATTACATAAAAATAAATAATTGAAATGAAATAAAATAAATTAAACCAAAGAAAATGATCAAAAACAAGTAGGAGAGTTACATCAATAAATCTAAGGAAAAAAGAAATTAATAAAATAAGAATTACATAACGTAAAAACAGGTAAAAAAAGCACCCTGGAACGTAATGTAAATAAATTGCGAAATTTGAATTTCTAAGAGTGCGTGTCCACGGCGTGCCAAACACCTAGAAGTACAGATATATGACAATACACATCGGTTGTTTCGATATTCTCTCCATAAATGCAATACATAAGATTTCACTGAATCACTAAGCACTGACTGTCTACTGAATGACATTCACCGCCGCTCTCGATGTGTTTCGCCTGTTGACAATACACAATATATTATGGTATTGTTGTGGACGAGCACGCAATATTTACATTAGTTAATAATAATGGACGGGGACTCCGTGAACCAGATATGGAAAGATTTATT
This sequence comes from Eubasilissa splendida, assembly GCA_031772225.1. NCBI lineage: Eukaryota > Metazoa > Arthropoda > Insecta > Trichoptera > Phryganeidae > Eubasilissa > Eubasilissa splendida. The sequence continues at coordinate 22,159,961 of CM062846.1, read as the reverse complement.
ACAATCCTTGACGATCAATTAATTCTCGAAAACCAAGCAATCGATAATCGTGGACATTATGCACCGTTCTATTCTGTGTAGACTATCTCTACGGAGAAACAGCATGATAGATAAGTAAATACATGACTAGTTATTACATCGACTTGAAATTTAGCATCTCTCGCTATCAAACTTGAGTCTGGTGTTGCATTTCCTCAAATTGTCTTTAATTCTGTCGGTGCGACATGAGATTCAGTATTTGCAGGCACCAAAATGTGCTACTGTTAAACAAATTATTTTCTATTTTGCAAGGTCTGTCACGCAATAATATTCATCCATTCTAAATATAAAGGATATTTGAGAAACGAATCTAAGCATTTTTCTCATGCGAGCTTTAGGTATAGGTATTTCAAATGTGTCACACACGTCAATTGGCTCTTAAGGCATCAATCGGTATAAAATGATCTCTTAAATCATTTTATACGGTATCCGAAAAGATCACCGACTGCAATTCTCCGGCGGAAAGTTCGCCGACAACAATTCACCGACCGGAAAATTCACCGACCCACAATTTGTCGAACGGAAAGATCACTGATTCTACAATTGATCGCCGATGATTTTTAAAAATTTCTTTATGTAGTTGTGCAGTCTTGTTTACATTATTTTGTCGAAATTTTTTACTTAGCGATGATAGTAAACTTAAAAGTGGATAAATTTTAGCAATTCTATTATTTTTACTGGTTTATTTATTGGATGAATTTTAGCTATTTTCCAGGCCGTTTGATAATTTAGCGAGATATATTATGTTATATTTGGTATCCATTTCATATCAGAGGGAATTTAATAAACGGATAAAATAACAAACTAAGAAATTAAATATGTTAACCGATGTTTCATGGTTTTTATTAAATAAATCATCGGCGATCAATTGTAGAATCGGTGAACTTTCTGTTGGACGAATTGCGGGTCGGTGAATTTTCCATCGGACAAATTTAACGGTCGGTGAACTTTCCGTCAGTGAATTGCAGTCGATGAACTTTCTTAGAACCATTTTATACCCGTTTGTTGGTTTATACGAAATCCTTCTGTTAGGTAATTTCTTCCTTCGGCCTCGGCTTCATGTTCATGTGCATCTAGCCTAATTGGTTCTTTTTTTAAATATTGACAATTCAAATGGTTATGAAATAAAATAATATTTTTATATAAGAATATTTATATTCTATATTTTAAGATATTTGCATGTGTAAAAAGTGTAAAATGAGCAATTTACTTTAATACTTATGAATAAGTCAATTCAAAAATAATTACAATTAAATGAACATTAAATATTTGTGTTCATCATGCCAGCATTAATTTCTCTGCCAAATTGTCTATATTGACGCTTGTCTGATGTTGATTATTCAGGTCCCTCACGTAAGGGATTACCTCTTAGGATGATCCTGGATCCTGGACGTGAAGTGTGGTCAGCTCCTTGTGGTGCCAGCGTAGGGTGACGGAGTTCAGGCTTGTAAGACGATGACGAGATGATGCCCAATTATTCAGGCAAACCGGGACTCTGGACGCGATATTCTGATGCTATAGCAACAGTCTGTTCTCGCTACACCGATTATATTCATCACTTTTTGATATTTTCTCATTTACGATTAAACGCAGAGAACATCACAGTCTAAGCTTAAATTCAAGGCGCATAGTTTAAACTTTCCCCGGAATTACAATGTATAAAGCGCTAGCTTGATACTTTTAGAGACGATATGGATTTTATTTTCTGATTGAAAATAAAATCTCGCCTTTAGGCGGAGCCACTTATCTCGGCGGAGAATATCAGAAGACTGGTCGCCTATGGCGATGCATCCCTCAAGGTGCATTTTGCGGACGTGACTTTAGTCACGTTTGCTGGATTACCGCCGCTGCACCCAAGCTGTGTCGGTCCACCTGGGTCTAACAATACCGAGGTTTTATGACCGTTTGTCTCTTACTTTGACTAAGTGCTTTTGTATCCTTGAACAAAATATTGTTTTAGGTAATTTTGCATTTTAACACTTCTTAAAGGCCTCAAAGCAGGATAAGTGCTATATTTAACATGGTCGGAAATAATAATTAACAATTTATTTATTTATTTAGACTTTATTGACATACATATTTTAGTTGCAACAGAGGTGAATATATTACAATGTAACATGGTAAACATGAGATACAATTATATTGCAATTAAATACTCGTAGTTTATTGTGTGGGATGGAGTAGACTTCACTTCTGATATATACAACGTTGTCCTGGCTACTTTGCTTGACTGAAGTCTGTGTTAAAGTAGCCATTTTTTTCGTGCTGTTGTGGTGTTATTTAAGATAAAGATTCGAAAGAAATAAAAATAGAGATAAAAAATAGAAAAAAAAGAATTTTAAATAAAAATGTAGTTGGTAGTGTCGTAGAACTAGTGAATTATGAGTGTAGGTACTGTATAATGATTATGCTAGAATGTTGGATAGTCATGCTTCTAATTTGGAATATGGTCAAAAATATTTAGAATTTTTTTTTGGGGACAGTACTATTTATTGCTTGTAGCTACTTAAAAATTCGAGATCCCCCAGCAGAACGGAAAAAAAAACTATTTCTAAAGATGAGCAAGAAATAATCATAAATAGTAACTCTTTTTATTATCTTCAGTGTGCGTGTAAAAGGGTTTAAAAAAGCCAAAGTTATTTTAGATAAAAACATACGGACATTCTGAAATAAATGAAAGCTTTCTCAGGGTCACAAGACCTTGTAAAGATTATAATGGAAGCATTATTTACAGATCGACGTAAAGTGGATCGCGGCACACCTTTCCGTGGTGGGATTATTGCAACTTTCCTTGACACGATATCCGAGCATATCATTCGCTATCCGAGCATATCAAGCCAATAACCGCAACCGGATAGAGGCATCGATATATTATAGTGACATGCCGCCATTACCGAGGCAGAACGCGAGTGAAATATTATAGCGATACCTTAACATTGTTGCATGTGATTTTATGATTGACTTCATGGAAATTATATATTTTACTTATAGGTCTCTGAAATAAGATTAAAAAAATAATAAGATGTATCAAATATATCATGTAGATATTTTTTGTATAAAATATGAGCTACGCTAAGCTGTTCGAGGTTATGGTTTAAAAGATTTGATATGTCGCATATTTTTCCGGGTAGGATTCCTCACAAATAATTTAATAACTACACTTTGTTTTTCTAATATTGTCAGAAATGGATACAAAATAACGTTGCCGTTGGTTTGAGGCAGTAATAATATTTGTAAAGGTATGTTTATAGATTATATACATATGTTTATAACGAATGGTAAAAATAGAATGATAAAGATATAAGTATTAAATGAAACTAAAATATGATTAATAAAAAACTTTACGCGTGCATTTTTGGAACGATTTACTTATTTTATTAAATGTATAAATTACTAATTGGACCTACATGTGTTGAATAGACAAAAATAACAAAACGTTAATCATTACTTTCATTATCAACATATAAACCTTCAGAATAAATTTTGAAAAAATATATCAGAAATTCCATTAAAAGCAACACAATAGAAACAATATACATTTTATGTATGTTCAAACCGGATATTTAATGAACATGTTGACGTATGCCAATAACAATAAGAGTGATTTTACAACAGAGTTTGATGAAGAAACAAGTGTCTGCTGAGGAGTTAAGCAATGAATATGCCATTTACCAGCCACAGGGGCGTGCACAAACAAGAAAGCTGTGCATTACTAAAAATTCTGGGAAACAAATATAAATTAAAAAATTGGATTAACATAAGCGAAAACAATATTTTTCAAATAGCGCCATCTGTGTACCAGTAGAGACTGTTGAATAGTTCTAAAAACTCACGAACTCTCACCACTGTACTCATGGCGGTATTTTTTATTCACCGTGTTATTTAATATACATTACTCAGTTCTGTCTTTAAGCTCATGTCATTTTCCTAATTCATAATTCCTTTCGGTTGATCCGTTTTGTATGGAGTCATTACCTATGCTGTTTTTTAACAGAATAACATAAAAAAGGGTTATAACTGCGTGCAAATCATTGAAGTGTCTATTTTCTCTTTTACTAATTTGCGAATATTACTTACTATCTTACTGTCTTTAACCTGTTGATTTCATGATCGTTCTGTATATTTGGTGCATAGATTATTTTTAAATTGAGGAAAACAAAAAGTAATTGGCAGAGCTATTTTTTGCGTTAACCTTTAATAAAAATAATTATTTCCTATAGTTATTACGTTAAGGATTTTCAAACAATAAATTAATCATGTTCAGTCATAGAAAGTGTTCTTAAAAACATCCATAAATTTTTTTATGGATAAGAAAGTATTATTTTACGATAAAACTTAAACTTTAAAAACACTATTAATAGTACTCTAAAAATATAAATAAATACATGGTAGGATCGTATAAACGACGGATTTATTTTGTCCAAAGACGTTGGTTAAACGAAAGTACATATATTGTATTACATATATTATATATGATTGTATAATATCATTGGTAACAGCATAATCTAAATCTATACCTACTGCACGCCACTGACCTGTTAACAAATGAAAAGAAAATAAGTATTATGTACTAATAAAAGTATATGTAAAATCTTCGTGCTGTCTTCTATCGATGATTGGCGACCAAGTTGCGGTATACTGAATTATGCTGTGCAAGATGTATAAGATCATCGAACCACTTTCTATAATAATGCTGCCAAGATTACGTCTTTCTACCTACCATTCTGCTACTTTATATCTTCCCCTGCGTGAGTTGTAAGAGATCTTATTTTTCATTGTCATAGTTGTTAATATTAGTTAGTTTGTCTTATTTATGCGTCTTAGTACCTCTTCATTAGTAATGTGGTCAACCCAGGAGATCTTTACCATACGTTGTCTCCAGCCTTTTAACGGCCACCTTCTTTCAACGTTTCGACCTCGAATCCATAGAGGTATGACGTCATATTTCTTTACTATCCAACGTATGCTCAGGCTTATATCTCGATTGCAGAAGAAATTCTTCATTTTCTCAAAGTACTTCTTGCCATATTATTAATTTCTATTTTAATTTCGATATCTGAGTCCCTATCCAAGGTTCTCAATATTTTCTACGCTCTCAACAGTGCCATTTTGAACAATTTCAACGTTGTCTACTGATTACTGCGAACAACGTTTTTTACATATTCATTTTGAGAACAGTTTTTTTCCATCTCTCGTTTAATTCAATACCTTTCTGTATACTTGTAATCAAAAATTAAACGTAAAGTAATGACAAAATGCAACCGTTTGAGCGTCGGTTATGTTTTGTTGATATAGATTTAAAAAATGTATTATTATGCTAATTAAACGACATCGTAAATAATGAGCCGATACGCATATAAAGACACGAAGATCAAAATTACTTCTGGTGTCGGAACCTTCGCACACGTAATGAAGCTTATTTGAAACATTGTTTTATGCTAAATTAATTTATTTTATGAACTTGAAATCCGGTGCGATAATCACGTTCGTTGGCGGAGACTGGTTATTTTGATTAGATTTGTGCGCCGACATATATACATGCAATTACAATAATTTATAATATTTCTGTATTGATCAGTCTGATGAATAGACACTGAAGAGAATATAAGAGCGACGCTGGTTGAAACTGAATACTAATGCTCTGACAAAGGTGATGGGTGTAGATTTATCATTACACCTCTTCAGTTAATAACTATAATTTAATTGTAATTATCAATATAACAAATAAATCTTTTAAATAAGAATTAAATATATTAATTGGAAAGATATACATATAAAATCAATTTTATCGAAAAATATTGTTGTTGCGCCACCGGGATTCGAACCTGGATCTCTTTTCCTAACCGGGGAAGGTGCATTATCCAACTATGCTACAGCGACAATATTTTTAGCGACAATTTTCGAACCTTTTTTTTTATATTAATACATTTAATCGTTCCATTATTTGAAAGAGCCATCTACCTTATTTTTACAGAATCTCAAATACCTTTGAGTAAACTGATAGCAGACGCCAGAATTATCAATTCATTTTTATTAAATTTTGGACACATCGATACAACTTTATTATTAGGAGAAAACATTCTTATTGTGAAGTTGTAATTATTCTGGTACATTGCGCGATCCTGGGCACTAACAAATAACTGCACTGAATTCGGTTCACTGTCTAAATACATTAACGAGACTCGCTTCGGAATATCTTCTCGAAAGATGCGCAACGGTTAGCACAGAATTTAGCGCGCAGCGAGCTGTCATTCATAGTCCATTATATTTTGTACACGGTGTAGAAATGACCTTTAAAACCTTTAAAAACCGACCTTTATCGCCAAATAACCGAGAGATTAATGTTTCATCCGTGTACATGCGCCATTAGATTTATTTTATTTAAATTCATTTATTTATTTACAATGTTATATGTACATATGATTATTTTAATGATTTAACATAGTTAACGATCACAAAATAAAAATTAATCATAAAAAAAAAAAATATATATAAATAATAAAAAGATTTATCTAACAGATTCACTTCTTTACTTTTTTGCCCACCATTTTTCCAGGGGAAGCAGTCGCAGTCACATACCTATCTCAGTAGAGTTCTGCTTCGTCAGTGCTGCAGATTTTAGGACGGTCTGTCGACCTTTTGATTTCCCTCAGGTACCACTGCATGACATCGTTCGTCTTAATTATATAATATAATGTACGTTGAATAAACATACCTATAATTATGCACTTATTCAGCCGGACATTAGCGTAACTAAGGATTCTGTGTCGAGACAACCCGGAAATAATTTCCGAAAATTCCATATTTTTTTACCGTCCCGAGTCCCTGATTTTCAAAAAAAATGTTTACTTAATCCCATCTGACTATTGTCATTCAGCAGGTAGTGGACCCAGCGACGAGCGGTCCATGTGTAAGTAGGTAGGTATATAAAAAAAATTGAAAGTTTCCATTATTTATTTTATCAGCTATAAAGATTTGCATAAAGGAGATATTAGTCCTCAGATATTTTTACTACTAACAAAAAAAAATCTGAAGTGAATGGTTTTGTCGGTTTGTTCAAACATGGGATTAAGTTTCCTTGTAAAATGTGATATAAAAAAATAAATTCAAGTCATCTTTTGAAATAAAATGTTGGTAGGATGAAATCATTTGAAAAACTTTATTATGGGACAGTTGACTGTAACCAAATTCGTACGTTATTGTCTTCCAATGTGTTTCTTTATTAATTGTTGTTTTTTATTGTGTTTTTTGATTTTTATAGATGTATGTGTTTTTGTGTTCAGTATATATTTCCACATTATGTATCAATATTTCAGTTTTCATTTTTTTTAATAATTAAACATCGACGTATGATTTTTTACAAATATAATAATATATCCTCAATAGCTACATCATGGTCTCGATTCCTGGGAATACCCGGGACTTGAAAATGTTGACTCTCGAGTCCAAGAAATTGAAAAAAGTCGGGAACACAGAATCCCTAATCATAACGGACCGTCATCAAACCGGCATTGCGTTCGTGAAGGTTTGTATTATTATCACATATAATATTAATATAAAAGATTTTAAATAAAAAATATATAGTAAACACCCTTGCATAAAATGTTTTTCTTGTTAGAAAAAATATTCATAAATTCAGTTATATATTTAAAATTAAAATTAAAATCTCCCTGGTGGAGAACCGATTCCCAGTGTCCTATGTGATAAGCAGGGATGCAAACCGATACACTGCCGTAAAATACGAATAAAACGTGAAAGTATACATAATTGATATTAGCTTGTAATAAAGTCCACCAGTGGTAGTTATTTTTCAAATAAAATCAAATATCAGTATTAAAATTTGATGTTCTGAATGTACAAATAAAAAAGAACATATGCATATCAAAAATATAAATCAAGGCGTTTAATTCAAATAACAACATTGTATACTTAGATAATTTGACACTATAGTCCGTAAGTGAATTGGTTAAGAGTAAGTAGAGCGTCAGCTCAGTATGCAAGTGATACCGGGATCGATACTCGTCGCCTCCAAAATATTTTTGATTTCAAAAAGGTGTTGGAGATCTCTGGTGTTGATCAGGTATAGGCAAAGGTAAAAAAAATAAAACTAATGCAGTTTTCTTGATATTTTTTTCTGGGGTACATCCTGAATAAACATTTTTGATATTAAAATATCCTAACAGAATTACACATGAACAAAATTCGCATATTGAATGACATGAATTTTTTGTCTTTTGTTAAAATTGTTTAAATGCTTTTCTGGAAGATTAACGAATATTCTGCCGCCACAATTTATTTATTGACATTGGCTTATTTATACACTTTTTACATCAGAAGTGAATATACTATAATAATAAAATAATATAATACACTTTGTTTACACAAGGGGGTAGGGAAACGGGATGTAGGAAGGGTGGTGGGAATTTGGTAGGGACAGAACAATAAGGGCTCAATGATCAACCAGGAAGCACGACTTACCTGAATTTCACAGTTCTCCTGAACTTCAGGAACAACTTCGCCGATTCACACAAAGCACTCTGAACACAATAGTAGTTCGGCACGCGTTGCGAAAAAACCGCAATAGCAACAGCAACTGTACAATCAAATCGTTGATATTTCTTGATAGTTTAAAAGTCATACATCACACACAGAAAAAGTCGTGCTCTGTGGTAAGGGTAAAGAGAGGGAGAGGGGGGGCAGATAGGTATAGTAAACCTAATGGAGCATCCACATATGCACACGGTGACCGGCGATCTGGTTAGTTATAAAGATCGAACACACTTATTACTTCAACATCATAATTTTTCTGGTGATCTTCATTTGATGTTAAAAACCAGATCAATATTGCAAAATCGATAAACGCCAATTAGGATATTTGAATAATCACGACAATAGGAGAAGTAGGAAGAAAGTTTGCATGAAAATATTATACATTGGTACTTGTAAACATTCGACACAAAAAACATTCAAGCAAATTACCTCATTGGCCTTCAATTTTGACAAACTCGTACCGCGTTTTAGTTTTACACATTCTTATTAATCATAGACAAAGCGTACTAATTAAAGATGAAACAGTTTATAGTTTTACAGAATGCGGTGTTTGTCCTATATATATAATTTTTTAATGTCCGTTCGTGTCCCACAACGATCTCACATTGAAAGCTGTCCATTTCGCATGGCAACATAAACAAATAAGATCAAATAAAATAAAAAGTTTAGTTTTTGTGTTTTCGTCGATTTTGATTAATATTTTCTGAAAAATTTTAATCATGTAAAAATTTCAGTTAAGTTCGTTAGCCGGCTCGATCGACCATGTTGATGTTTAATAATTTAAAAAATCAGAAAAAGTTAATTCGAGAGAAACGGTAAAGTACCTGCAGGGTATCATAAATCGGAAAATATATTTTCTTTTCACTCATAGAAGAAATCTACACGATTGTTTTTTTGAGATTTTGTAAGGAAATAATATTAAATGTTTTACGAATTGTGTAAAAAAACCAAATAACTACCATTGTTACAATGTAGTTATGACATATTTTTAAATGAAACTGTAACAATTATTTTAATTAATTTTATTACCTTTCAACGCATTGCCATATGAGAACTTTTACTTATTGTAAAATAAATAATTAATAACAGGAAGGTAAATGTCAACTGGTATTGTGAAGCGGCGGAGCACAGGTCTGGCGGACGAGCCGAGGTACTCGCGGTGGGCGACCAGCGGCCACACCCAACTCGGCAACCGTCGGCTCTCCCAAGGTCAGCTTCTTTTCTTCTGTTTCTCATATAAGGTGGTTCAAAAATACTATTATTTCTGTGAAGATGATTTTATTTTATTCGTCTAAAAAGAGTAAGTGAAGAGACACATCGCCATGTTTGCGAAATCTGTTTCGCGGACCATTTCGAATACATCAGAGCCAGAGATGGCGTTTTATTTTCAGTCTTGAATAAAACAGCAGATCAGATGAATTGAAATTGTGACTTTTAAACAGCTTCCCCCAGTATCAGAAAAAAACACAAAATATATAAAATATATATAGTTAAAAGCATAACTTGATTTGAATTATAATTATAATTAGTACATATTATGAACAAATTAAATGAATCAATTAGAATACAGAAAAAAAGATGCAGGTTCAAATCCCTGTAGCAACTAAATATTATTTTGATAGATCAATTTTTTCTGTATGTCTTTCTAATTGATTAATTTGTATGAAAATACCACAGAACTATGTTCTGAAAATGTAATTCCACAGCAAAAAAAATAGTGTTCTTAACATATTATATATTTTTTAGAGTTGAAATCATATTTCTGTAAATTTAATTATAACTTTATTCTCTTCTTTCTTTATATATTTTGTTTCTATTGCGGATTGAGTTTTTTACACAAACCGATGACGCTGGAGTAAATTAATTGTTATTATTATTATAACCTGTTATCTTGATAAAATATTTCCCTTTCATTTTCATTAGCATATTTCACAACGAAAATAAGTATACACAGCAATAAATAATTTTATACCTAGGTTAAATATTTCAATCGCAAAGCACGCTATTTGATACTTTCGTTGCGTTCGTAGCACGGTAGACACGGAAATAATCTATTCGAGATTGGCATTTATCGACGAGCGCTTTCTTTTAGAATGAAATATCATTTGTATATAATTAAGATGAATTTTCTCAACATTGTCAATTTATCGAATTGAAAGAAGTTTTGATAAATAAGAGTACAAATAAATAAATTTAAATAATAATAATAAATTGATAATGTGAATTCAGAGGAGTCTACGACTTCAACCAGTAGTACTGTCGAGTTTTGGTCCTGAGAATCTTTGAATGGTTTCTTCTTCTTTTAAATAGCAATCCACCCTTCAAGAGTGATTTGTGACATTAATCAAGTTAAAACTTTATTTTATAGAAAAAAGTATAATAATATTATAGAATAGGAAATATTATATTACAAGTCGATACCATTGTCGTTTAAAAATTTTGCTGTTATATAGATTAAATGTGGCGAGTTAAGGGAAAGAAGATGACACAAGTTAACCGGGAGTTGAAAATTACCATTGACGAGATTTGATATTTTTCTTTTAGGAGACTTTCATTTTGGAGAACCAGAGGGTGCGGGGAATAGATCTTTGAATTATTTTAAACCGATTACCCTTATGATTATTTAGATCCATCCATTGTGCAGTCCAGATAGAATTCGTACGTTTTTTATCATATTAAGTGTGACATACATCGGGATATGGAATTGATGAGGGAAAACTCCGGAAAGAGTGGCCTCTTTGGCCAGTTTATTAACACATTCATTTCCATGAATTCCCTTATGTGCAGGAATCCAAACGAATGACACCTGTTTATTGTTGCTGTCCAAATTAAATGGTCATCTTCTTATGGAACAGATTATTTCATTGTCTAGCCAAAATTTCATATTAGCAGAGATGGATTCAAGAGTTGCTTGCGACTCGGAGAATATAAGTCTTGTCGACGTTCCGAAGTACGCATATGTCCAAAGCCTCTTTAATTGCCTGACATTCTGCTGAGAAAACCGATGCACTCTGAATGGTTTAAGTCGGTTAAATTCTTCTAATCGATATTCTTCGAATATAAAAAATATTTAATACGTTATAATTTAATTTAATTTAATAAAAATATTAAGTCCACGTACGATTTTAAAGGTTTTTATATTCGTTGTTTTTAAATTCTTTAGTCTTAAATCGAATATTAAAAAAAAAAAAAACATTTGTATCTATATCATAATGTTACACAGGTACGATATTTTAGCGTTCTAGAAAATGAAAAGTAAGTTATCAATAATGTAAACGAACTTTATAAACAGGCTGTGCTACACTTTATCTTAGGTATTCAAGATGTGAATACAGTTGGTATCCACGCACAAATGTCCACTTTGTTTTGCATAAAAAAACTAGTAAACAGATCAGCAATCGAAGTAAAATGGCATAAGTTGAGTCGGAGTATTTAATTACGGATAAAACATTTAATTTTCAGAATTAAATATATAATTTTTAAGTTTATTTTTCCGTGATGAAAATGAATTTCACCTCCGAAACATTATAATTAGTAATTATTTTTGGTACCACATTAGTTTTAGTGTTAATTATATTATATTATTCGTCAATGCATAATTGCTATAGCATAGTCGGTTAATACTCGTTCCCCGGATCGGAAGAGATCCAGGTTCGAATCGTAGCAACAACAATATTTTTCGATAAAATTTATTTTGAATGTATATCTTTCTAATTAAAACATTCAATTTGTATTCATTATAGTTATAAATGCGTTGGGCAAAAACTCGTAAGGGATAGGTACTAAAAATAGGGATAAAAAAGATTTTTTTTGATGAAATAATGTCTGGATAAACACATTGTTAAGATCTGGAAAAGATTCACATAAATTTGCCTTTCAATAATAAATAAAATAGAAGTGACCTTGAAACAATAAACATCATTTGAAAATTCTGCTTGGAAATTTGTACCTATAATTTAATAAAATAAGCAAAATGTACATTTTCAAAAGTGTATTTACAAAAGAACGGAAAACAAGTTACAAGCCATGAGCGTATTAACACGCCCAACTTTGTATGTCACGCCAAGCTACAAGCGTGTTAATACTTATTTTTGAACCTTGCAAACTTGCAGGGATTAAAATCATATTTTTAAATCATTTTGACATCTGTCAACGACAGATCCTAGTTTTTGATGAATAAGTCAAAACCCTAAAGCCTAGTCTTACCATGTGTGGTGTCATCCATTTCAAATAGAATTGGCAGTTAAAGGGTTAATATGTATTTTTCAATATATTAAATAAATATATAATAACATAATTATTACAGTATTAGAAATATTTTTTCTTTTTGAGACACAAGTTTTTTGTCTCAGAAATAGTGTATTTTGAAAAATATTTTGTTCTAAATGTTTTTTTTTTTGAGTTTTAATTATAAGCCCAAAGTTACCACCGTTTGTTTTAATTATTGGGTACATCGCTACATGTTTTTATTCAGATCCAATTCGACAAGATCTGCTCGTTCCTGGCCAATGAGTATAAAAGGACGCAGACTGAGAAGTAAATCATCACACAAGTTTGTATTCTCTGTAGAAAGGATTTATCCACAACGAGTTCCAAGATGAAGGTAAGAACATTTTACAATCTATATATAATATGCATTTTATAATAAAAATTTTGATCCATACTCTTCATAAGATAATTAAAAAATATAGTACAACTTTTTTTTAAATATTGTAAAATATGTATATTTTATAAAAAAATGTTATGTTGAATGGATTACTATTTTTTATTTTTTTATAAATTATTTTAATTTGATCTTTATGATGACTTTAAACATTTTAAAATGTTTATAAGAGTAAATCTACTTTTATTAACCCTTGAAAATATTATGAATGTTGCATATATGTCGAGAGAAGTTTTAAAGATCAGTTTTAAATGACTCTGCCATACCGTAGGCTTGCACAAGGTATTACAAGATAATTGATTGGAAAATGGTAATCAAAATTTCACCTTCGATTGAATCAATATCACTTTGAGTGACTTAAAATATTACAAAAATATCAAATAAAACTAATTTATATGCAATGTACTTGAAATATTACGATAATGTCAGATAAAACTAATTTATATGCAATGTACTTGAAATATTACGATAATGTCAGATAAAACAAACTTATATGCAATGTACTTGAAATATTACAATAATGTCAGATAAAACAAACTTATATGCAATGTACTTGAAATATTTCGATAATGTCAGATAAAACAAACTTATATGTAAATACATAATATATAAATATTAGAGTTGTCGGTGGTGACAAGTTGTGCTCATACATGATTGGATATGTTTTTCAGTTCTTCCTGGTAGCGTTGAGCCTGATCGCCGTGTGCCACGGCAGCATTGTCGCCCTTGCTCCCCCGACCCTGAAGCTGGCCTCCCCCCTGGCCTACGCCGCCCCCGCCCACCTGACCTACGCCGCCTCACCCTTCGCGTACGCTTCGCCCTACGCCTATGCCTCCCACGCTCCCCTGACATATGTGGCTCAGCCCCATGTTTTGGCCTACGCTGCCCCCGCTCCCGTCATCCAGCCCGGGTAGGTTAATCTGTGTATTTGTTTTATTTTTTCAGTACCTACCTCCATCATTCAATATGATTTATCAATCAAAATGCTTTCAAAACATTCGTACATTACTATTAAAAAGAAAGAATCCTTATATTAATTTTGACATGATATATATATATAATAGATATCACGTCTTTAAAAAATAATAATTTACCACCGTCATTAGTCTAAGTCTTCTTCTTCTTCTTTCAAATAGGCAATCCACCCTTCAAGAGTGATCTGTGCCATTAAACAAGTTTAAACATTATTTCATAGAAAGCAGTACAACAATATTATAGAATAGGGAATATCGCGTTACACGTTAATACCATTGACATTCAAGAAATTTGCTATTATATAGTTTAAATGTGGCGAGTTGAGGGAAAGAAGATGACACAAGTTAACCGGGAGTTGAAAATTACCATTGACAAGATTATTGTAAAAAAAACCTGTGATCCGCAATGGACAGGCAAAAAAGACATGGTCAAGGGTTTCCTCCTCGGCACCACATTCACACATTGGGGAGTCTATTATGTTCATTCTGAACAAATGTGAGGCCACCTGGCAATGCTCAATTCTCATTCTAGAGATATTTGCTATTGTTCTTTTTGAGACTTTCCTGTTGGAGAACCAAGGGGAGCGGGGAATATATCTTTGGATCATTTTAAGACGATTACCCTTGTGATTGTTTGGATCCATCCATTGTGCAGACCAGATAGAATAATATACCATAACTAAGTCATACTATACCATTTCAAAAGCAAAATATAAAAAAATAACCTGATCAAACTTGATCAAAATGCGTTAAATTATACATACATATTAAAAATACGTGCCCAATTTCAACCGTGTCTGAGATATAAGCATTTTAAAAATGCCCTAGTTATGCGATTATTCCAATTAATTGAAATACTTAATTGATTCCTAATTGAATACAAAAGGTCATCGAACTTCGAGTGGCTAGACTATTTTTTGTTATACGAATACATAATAAAAGTTGGATTAATTTCGTAAATATTTATTTCGAAGTACGTAGACCGAAAGTTTAACACGATTTTGTAAAAATCTCATATAATAAGATTTTACGTATCGGTAAAGAATTTGTACATATTTCTTGAACATTTTCGACTCGTAATTTAGTCAGGTGTTCAACCACCCATAAAGCATTGTGGACTAGGTCTATAACATCCTGTGTATGTGATAAATCCTGTGTTGTTTCTCTTTATTAATTATGAATCTAACGATATTTTAACAGATACGTCGCTGCCACCCGCGGCTCCGTGCATGTGGCTCCTCTCCCCGGAAACACCCCCTACGCCTCCCACCACCTGAACCTCGAGCCGGCGCCCGGCACCCACTAAGGTCGAAGGATAGATCCGACAATAACGAATGCAGATATGATCATTTACCGCCCGTCTGGAAATTAATGGAATTTTTAAAATATTATTCGTGAACAAAAAAGTCTGATAATAAAACTGATATAAATCATTTATTTGAGCGTTTTATTTCTTGATTTTTGATTTTCAGAATTGTACGGTCTTATTATCGATGACTCGTTTTTATATAAGTATTTTATAGAAAGATTTTTGTTCTTTTTAGGTACATATTACATATCACGGCACATATTCTGTACTGTGTAGTTTGATGCCAAATAAATTGATTTTATACACGGTATATATTTACGTACATAGGTAAGGGATGGTACCGTCATTCCAATATTATCACAACATAAATACATTGTTTGCATGCCTGTAAAAACAATATCGCCGTCTTCAGCAGTTAAGACTTAGATCACAATCATTTTTTTATATTGTTCTATGTTCATACAGACTAAAATATTCCACAAGTTATCTCATCTTAGGGTTTGCAAATTATAAAAATAATTTGCTTCATTTCACGTTGCTTCATATATTTTGCCCTTACCCTTATTCTAATATATTTTCATTTGATAATGGTCCAACGACTAACTGATTTATAATGATTTGTTGTATTTTATGTGGTGAAAAGATTGTACTAAAAATATGTGTTGACTTGACATAAAACTGTCTTAGTGGACAGGCGCTCTTAAACACGGTCTCACGATAAAAGTGATTGACATAATGTTTAAATAAATACCGTTAGTATTTCTGATGAATGTATATTCTAGACCTGAATAAGAGTATATGCATCTAGTTGCTCCGATTGTAGAATACACGTCTCGTTGCGGTAATCTAAGTTACATCCGATTGATTTGTTTCCATTCAGCTAATACATTATAAATGTCATGTTTATAAATATTTATTCACGTATAAAGTTGTTGTATGAACCGGTTGTAAATATTTAAACATATTGTTTTCAAGTTAAATTGCTTCTAATTTTCTTAAATTAGAAGCAATTTAACACATAAACAATAGTATCGCAACGTTTCGTATTCGATGTTTAGTCTGATCTCGACTCTAGGTCGCAAACAATGTACATATGTAATCCATTACTCTGTGTATTGTACTCAAGGATATTGATTTTCCAACCCATTCGTTTACATCCAGGAAAGAAAACACACAAATATATCATACATTGCTTGTATTCAATCAGTGGCGTGCACTAGGCGTGAACTTAGATTATGCTGCTAATATCGATGCTGTAAAAGTGATGGGTTATCACTAGAAGTTGTATTCATCATACACTCTTTCAGAAGTATGTTATTTGAAAATATACCTGTGTGAGTTTATTTCCGTTCTTGAAAAACAATAAAATAAAATTACTACTATCCTTGGAGAATTCTTCAACTTGTTTAAGTGAGGGACTTAAAATATATTTTTATTTGTTATCTTTGTTTTATTAACCACTTAATTGAGTTTAAATACATCTACCGGTTTAGAAAAATACCATTTTCTTCTTCAGGATGTCATTACTAAATAAAAATATATATTATTGTTTCTTTACCAGAATCTATTTTAAAAAAAAACAACAATTATTTAAATAATAAATTTAGTACCTAACACAAATTGTTACTTAATACAAATTTACTCGAATAATTTTTAGGAACCAAAATTATTTTCAATTTAATAATATAATGTATAATCAAATAGAGGGTCTTCTTATGGCAGTACCCACAAGTCCAATAATAGCAATTTGGAGAGGAATATTTTTGATTGTGATTCTCCTTTGTTAAAAAATGTTTTGTTGTGGAAAAGATACGTGGATGATATATTATATATATTTGGTCAGGTTCACAATGTCAACTAACTACATTCTTAAATTTAATTAATTAATTTAATAATAAATAAATTTTACATTAGAAATGGAAAATAATTCGTATTTTAAATTTTTTGGATATAACATTGATTAAAAATAAAAATAAAATTAAATTCAACATTTTTAGAAAACCAAATAATAATGAATCTAATCATTCATTATCACACAAACATTCAGAGTTCCACTCCATGATACATCGTTTAGTCATTATTCTTATGTCAACATCCAATTTCAATATTGAATTGAATACAATTAAAAAAATAGCATTTAATAACAGGTTTGATAGAAAAAATTAAAAAAAAAAAATTAAAAGAATATAATAATTAATTTTTATATAAATCACAGATAAAACATTATGATAATAATGATTATTGGCGTAGGATTTTTATACATAAATAACTTTTCGAATCAAATATCTAAACACCTACCACGAAACATTGACTGGCATTTTATACAAATAATAATATAGGAAATTTACTCATAAATTCTAAAGATAAAGATGATAAATAAAGCGTATAAAACTAATCAAAAAATTATAAACAACCAACTAAATTTTATCTACGAGTCCCATTCTAAAATTTTTTCCTAAAAATTATTCGAGTAAATTTGTATTAAGTAACAATTTGAGTTAGGTATTAAATTAATTTTATTAATAATTGTTGTTTTTTTAAAAATAGATTCTGGTAAAGAAACAATAATATATGTTTTTAGTTAGTAATGACATCCTGAAGAAGAAAATTGTATTTTTCTAAACCGGTAGATGTATTTAAACTCAATTAAGTGGTTAATAAAACAAATATAACAAATAAAAATATGAATTTTAACCACAAAGTTAATATTGCTAATTTTAAAAGTACTTAAAAGATTTTTTTATATAAAATATATCACGTTTGCAGTGTATTGAAATGCATACATTCAAGTCCACTTAAAATACACACTTGCAGTGTTTTGAAACACGTATGTTCAAGAGAAGACGTGCATTAGAACACCGCGCGGCGTGAGATTTGTGTTTTAGTTCAATATACATTTGGGGCAAATTTTGCGAAAAAACATGTGCACAGTTTTATTTGTCAATTATAAATTCTTCCGCTAGCTAGATGGTTCTAATTAACACATTAACATGATAACTTTGAATTATTTCCGTGTGGACCTACATACTTAATACATATTATGTTAAATGAATATTAAATTTAGATTTATTTCGCAGAAATTATAGTTATACACATCTTTTTTGATTGTATAAAGTGTACGCCCCTGTATATAATGTATTTACACAACTAAATTAAATTGCTATCTGGTCGGTGGGGTAACTACAAATATTAGGTCCAAATGGAAAATGATAAAAAGGTTCCTCTATATTATACTACAGTGTCTCGTAGCTAGTTGTCCAAATTTCAAGAATAGGTAAATCAAGTAATTTAGAGCAAAAAATATTCTTGATGATTTGACGATTTTCTCCCTGTCTGGCGAATTATCAACTTTATATATTTTTATTTTTTAAAATTAACATTTAAAAGTATTATATCATACATTCCATATATGAGAGTTCGATGACCTAAATATATACTGACCCACTGACCTAGATTTGCAGGGTGGAAAAAATATAGTATAAAAAATGTACATTTAAAAAAAAAATTGTAACACGTAATGAAAGATCGTTTATTTTTTTTTCAATTATTACATTGCGCTTTCATTGAGTACAAAATATGTAAAAACGTGAAATGAAATAAAAAAGACGTCATTTTTCTGCGTCAAGCTTTGATTTTGAATAAGTTCATCTGAAATTTGTGAAAGTATTATGCTTATTAGCCTACAAATTACGTCTATAGTTACTGTCGGACGGTTGTTTAATTTGTGTTGTCAAATCAGGAGCCATTTTTTAAATTATTCAAAGCGCATTTTAAATAAATACCCAATTAAAATATACTTTGATAAAAAAATACATACTTTTCATAAAATCATGATAAAGACATGTCAGTCAATATGAAGCTAAATATAAAGTATTCTTAAATTGTATGTTTCTCTAAAATCAGAATCATATATACGTACTCCGAATTACTATACTCGTATGGCATTTTATGCAATATTACAAAAACACAAGATCTTTGATCAAATAATCACTTTTTAATTGTAAACAAACGAGAGTTAAGTCAGTACTGCATTACCGCACAGCGCAAACTGACATGAATCTGCCAGCTACAGGAAACTTTCACCACGTGCTGATATCGACAACACGGTAGTTTGTTTTTTATTTAAAAGTGCATATTTTCGTTTTTTGAAAAAAAAAGTACCTATGTAGTTGTTGAAATTAAAATAATATTCACTTAATTTATAAATGTTAATATCGGAAATTGAATTACACAGATGTGTGAAAACAGACTTTTTTCCGAAGTAAATACATTTTCAAAGTAAAAATCTTTATCCTTCGATTCAATGACACATCATCTGAAAAATGAATTACCTAAGCCTAAGGAGATTTTTATGTATGACGTAATAAATAAAAATTTCTAATATTTTTAACCCCCCAATACTCGCTATATGAGTATTTCTTTAACCTTAATATAAAAAATACAATATCTCATTCTAGTAAATTAACCTATTAAAATTATATTTTTTATATATTAAAATATTTTTCGTTCCGCGTGACTATCGAATATATCAGGATATACATTAGCGCCGAGTCAAAGGTCTATTCGACTAGGTTGGTCAAAATTTTGGTCCGCCAAGGATAGGTCCCGAAATTGCGACTTCACGCTATGGTCTAGATTTACCGAGGGCAACTACGACGTAATGTCCTTAATGACTATGCGAGTCAAGGATAATATGGGTGTACGCCGGTTAGCGGGTTTAATATTACATGAGGTTACACACGTGCACGCGTAATGCACTTACATTGGAATGTCCCAATCCGTTAAGTGGAATCTTATACTTTCCGATTGAAAGTCCTAATCGCCTGGCACAGTCGTGTGTAATAGTGGAAACTTGACTGCCATTATCAATAACAAAGCGTATGGATTCGTATTCCCCGTATTTGTTTTGCATGTGGACGATCGCTGTGCCTAAGAGCACCGTGGCCGGATTACGCACATTTCCCTTGAAGTCTGGATTAGTGGTCGCCGTTAGTGACACAGTAGCCTGATCATTTCCAAAATTTAATAGTGAGTGATGTCAATCACCACAATTTTTACAAGTAGATTTATATTGTCAGTCGCCAAATCGATGAGACTTGAGGCAATTGTAGCAAAGATACTATTTTTCCTGTCTCTAAGAGAACATTCAAGAAAGTTTGGACACTTAGATCGAATGATTATTGTTGCATATGGCACACATATTGTCAGAAGGATTTCTGGACAATAATATTTTTCGTGGCAGCGTAGCTTTCGGTTTAGGTAAATTAGACGTTACCGTTGTAGACTCGAGAATTCTAATTTGATTTTGTAAGAAGTTGAAGAGTTTAGAAATGTTGGGTATTTTCGTCCGGGAAAACGACGCCACAAAATGCCGTCTGGTATTCAAGTCAAGATATCTTAACATTAAATGAGCCATAACGTTATGAAATAAATGTTTAAGGTTCATACCATCTAGCGCCGCTAGATTTTCCTTGAAAGTATTTAACACAGTCGTCAAACCGACCTCAGATTCTTGGGATAGAAATCTTTAATATTTGGTCGACATAGTACATAAATAGGACTCTACTATTCTCATATTTTTCGAGCAATACGTCCCACGTAATTGCGTAATTATCGCATATTAACGGTAAAGACATAATCATCTTGAGTGCGAAATCTCGAACCGAGGAGATCAGATAATAAAACTTTTCTATATCACTTAGGGATGGATTATTGTGAACCAAGCTGGTGTATAACGCATGAAATGTTGGCCAGTTTCTAATATGCCCATCGAATGACGTCAGCTGAATTGTAGGTAATTTTAAATTACTCAAATTATTAACCGGTGTAATGGTTAATTGTCGTACAGTCAAATTGTCATACAATCTTTTTGCTGAGACGATATCAAAATATAAAATATCTAAGTCTTCCGTAAAAGTTTTCACATCTATGCCAACTCCTGGTTTGGCAGAATCCATCGAAAGGATTTCGATCTCGCTGTTCAACGCTTTGATCTCACCCATCCAATTTTGTAATTTCTCACATTGACTCAAAAATGTCTCCCGTTTACTTTGATCACTGTGTATGAATGATATCAATTCATGCGTGATTTATATCCTATTATATGCTTGCTTCCGCCGCGTCTGTAATAATACGATCTTTTTTCGGCCATTATACACAGAGAAATTATTTATAATCCTAAATATTCGTAATATAAACACCTAATGAGTTATGTATCACAGGTACATAAATTGTTACGACCGACCGTCTTATTCGACACGATGTCACAATTAAATTCTCGTATTACAATTGTAATTTATATGCAGCGATAACAACATACAATTAATTAATATAACATAACACTGTAGCTGTAATCGATTTAATATAATATATGCAAAGCAAGGATTTAAAATTGTCAATACCAAAGTTAAGATCACAGGTTCGTATAGATTATATAATCCTCCGGTTCGCTGGACTATAAATGGTGGGATAAGATATCCCGTGGACTATATAGAGTTTAATATTAATCAGTGGACGCAACCCGAATTGTAAGTCTGAAGGAACATGAAGGTAGATAGATCTGGCCTACCTTGCTTTAAAGTCACGTTGCACGTTTGTGGTGCAAAACCGAGAGATCACTGCACTTCCGAAACTATTAAATACACTTCCTATTCGCGATCCCAGCGTTACGCACGGTGCAGATGTAGGACGGCAGAAAAAAAGGCACAAGATCTTGATAGTTCGATGTCTAAGCGCAATCTATTTCCCCGTCGGCGAAATCGCAAGTAATGAGTTGGCCAGAGCGGGACAGGTATAGATTATTGAATGGACGAAAGGGACAGGGAATGAGTATTCGACTTGCGTCAACAATACTCCTATAATAACAATTACATTAATCTATCCGCGATTCTTACTTTTAAAACATTCCTTATAAAATATCTAAAGACGCTAAAAGAAATTGAACATATATTTGCGTACCGTAATGTAAATGCATAATAAATGTTATTCTTCTTCTTCTTTGCAATCCACCCTTCAAGAGTGATTTGTGCCATTAATCAAATTAAAACTTTATTTTAAAGAAAAAAGTATAATAATATTATAGAATAAGAAATACTATATTACAAGTCATCCAAAAAACTTTGTCCACCATTGTCGTTCAAAAAACTTGCTATTATATAGATTAAACGTGGTGAGTTAAGGGAAAGAAGATGATACAAGTTAACCGGGAGCTGAAAATTACCATTGACGGGACCAGTATAAAAAAAATCTGTGATCTGCAATGGACAGGCAAAAATACATGGTCGAGGGTTTCCTCCTCGGCACCACAATCACACATTGGGAAATTTATTAAGATCAATCTGAACAAATGAGAGGCCACCTGGCAATGCCCAATTCTCATTCTAGAGACATTTGATACTCTTCTTTTGGAGACTATCCTTTTTGAGAACCAGGGGGTGCGGGGAATAGATCCTTGAATTACTTTAAGACGATTACACTTATGATTATTTAGATCCATCCATTGTGCAGTCCAGATAGAATTCGTACGTTTTTTTACCATATTAAGTCAGTCATACATCGGGATATGGAATTGATGGGAGGGAAAACTCCGGAAAGAATGGCCTCCTTGGACAGTTTATCAGCACATTCATTTCAATGAATTCCCTTGTGTGCAGGAATCCAAACGAATGACACCTGTTTATTGTTGCTGTACAAATTAAATAGACATCTTCTGATGGAATAGATTATCTCATTGTCTAGCCAAACTTTTATATTAGCAGAGAGGGATTCAAGAGTTGCTCGCGAGTCGGAGAATATAACAGCCTTATCGATGTTCCGGAGTACGCACATGTCCAAGGCCTTTTTAATTGCCCAACATTTTGCTGAGAAAGCCGATGAATCCGAAGGAAGTCGTAGCTTAACATTTATTCTAATTATATCTAATTGAGGCATGAAGACTTCAGTACCGCAATAGGCCTCAGGGCAAAGTTTAGAACCATTGGTATACATGCGGAGATAATTAAACCCTTTCGAATCAAATATACTATTAAACAACTTGTTTACATGATTTTTATTTCGCTGGGTTGATTTGTCTAGTCCTGAGATTACATCAATGTTAGGAGAAAAAAATATAGCACGATAGGGGGTAGATTAGACTGGAAGAGTAGAATAACGAAGTAAATCGGGGTATTTTGTTTTTAAATAGTAAAAGTTATTGCATAAATTTGGGCGAGATTTATTTGATAAGTATCTCCGAGAGTCTATCAGAGAAGTGAGAGCGGAAACCTTTTGTGATAGTGGGTGGGAAATTAAACTAAACCTTTTTAGATACAATTTATCTGACAAATATTATCGCTATTACGCATTCCACTTGTAGAGAATTAATTGGGGATGAATTCATAGCTCCCAAAATAAGTCTCAAACATTTGGACTGGATTCTGTCAAGCTTGGATTGAAGGTATGCTGGTAAAAGATCTAACAAAAAACTAGCGTAGTCTAAATGGCTTCGTACCAGGGCTTGATACATGAGTTTCATGGTAGATGGATGAGAGCCCCACTATACTCCACAAACCGATCTTAGAATATTCATATTTTTTTCACATTTAGCCAGAACCATATGTGGGATTTCTAGGAGAGTTTTCTGTCCAAAATCATGCCTAAAAATTAATCTTGGTTTTTGACCGGAATACTCACGTTATCGATGATCATTGACACGGGAAGGACTTTATGTTTCCTCGTAAAGACAACAATATGGAATTTCGAAGGCGATAGGTCTATATAGGATAGTTAAGACCAGCAGATAGTCTACTAATCGCAAAATCGATATAGTTGTCTGAAACATACATAGCAAAGTTCAACACGTTACATAATTTTAATATCTTACTTATGAGGTCCGTAATATATAAATTAAATAGTGAAGGACTCAAAACCGAACGCTGGGAGAGGCTTCTTGAAATCATTCTCTTAATACTCCCTTCCGGGTCGTTTACAACAATAGATCAATCAGCAAACATATTTTGTATTAGTTGAGCGAGATGGCTTGGGATATCGAGGTTTTTCATTTTTTCAGAAGAGGTAGAAGTACATTATCACAGACTGTAAGTTATTTTTTTCGCAAAAGATGGATGGATGTCCGTAATAAGAATACTCAGATTGTCAAGACAGGAAAGGGATTTGCGAAATCCAAATTGAAACGGAGATAGAAGAGAATTATGTTCCATGTGCTATTCTAATATATTTTTAATCACACGCTACAGAATTTTTAGAAAACACAATGACAGGGCGATTGGGCGGTATGATTGTCCTTGGTTGGGATTTTTATAAGGTTTTAAAATGGATATGATTCTTTGGGCTTTCCACTCTTGTGGAACTGTTCCTGAATTTAGGCATGAATTATACAAGCCCAATAAGTATTTATGAAAATCCGGTGGGAATTTTTTAAGGAAAGAGCAGAATAATTCATCAATGCCTGGAGTGGAGTCAGATACAGTTTTTAGGGTTGTCAATAATTCCTCCATGGAGAAGGATGAATCCAGCCATGAAAAAGGAGAGTGATTTAAAATTTAATTTGGAAATATTATTTCAATGTGATTAAGGGCATAGGATTGGGCTATTTTATTGAAAAATTTTTCAATCCACAATGAGTTTAATGGAGAATGTTTAGGAGCATACGAGGAGCAAAACTCAAAATCTTTTAATCATGCGCCATACGTAGGAGGGGGGAGAATCAGTGGAGAGAGAAGAGCAAAATTTATACCATTCATCCCGTTTTTTCTTTTTCAATAATCTCTTGACCTTGGCTTGAATATTTTTGGCGTTAAGAAAATTGTCTAGGCTCATATTATTTCTATAATTACGCATAGCTTCCTTTCTTAGCTCAATTGACTGTGAACACTCCTCATCCCACCATGGGTTTTTATGAGACTTTTTGGAACATGGTTTAACATTAGGGACAGCTGGATCCGCTGCTGAATGCATTATGGCCGATATTTCTGAAAAGAGCGTTTAAGGATCAAGCGAGGTTCCTAAGTTTGGGTTGTTTTCAATATTACTATTTATAATTTCACAAAATTTTAACAAGTTAACCTTTTTTTAGATTATATTTATTGAACCTTTTAACTATAGATTTCATTGGATGTAGAGGCACAGATAGAACACTTGGTAAATGATCACTTGAGTGGGAATCATGTAATATTGACCAGTTAGACGAACTGAACATGTTTGCAATACATATTGATACATCAACAGCGCTAGGATTTGAAGAGGGAGCATTAACTCTGGTAGGAGAACAGCCGTTTAGAATGCGCAGGTTATTGCCATCGATAAAAAAATATAGTTTGGTTTCCAGATCTATCGGAAAAGCTAATTGAAGCAGACCAATAGGGAATGAGCATTAAAGTCTCCAAGTATAAAGAAAGTACGTGGCAGTAAAGAAATGATCAAGAACCAGGACTCAGGGATAAAAGGTGTATGGGGAGGCATATGTACAGAGACAACCAATTCCGTTAATATCTGCGGCAACTATTTGAGTATTTGTTTGTGATTGTAAGGGAATATTTGAGAAAGGATGAGACGATTGAATTAGGAGCGCGACGCCCGCTCTACCATCGTCTCTGTCGTCTCGGAGAATGCAAAAACCAGCCATTGAATAATCAATACCCGGTCTCAGCCGTGTCTCAGACATCGCAGCGATTTTTATAGAAAATGTATCTAGGATATGGAAAATCTCGTGTCAATTGAAGACGGCACTTCTACTGTTCTATTGCAAGATATTTAGAGAGTGGGCACTAGAGTAGATTTGATGTTGGTGAGTCATGGTTAAGA
Organism: Eubasilissa splendida; assembly: GCA_031772225.1. NCBI lineage: Eukaryota > Metazoa > Arthropoda > Insecta > Trichoptera > Phryganeidae > Eubasilissa > Eubasilissa splendida. Next base: position 22,133,626 of record CM062846.1, on the reverse strand, counting down.
TTTATCAATGAATTAAGAGTAGAAGAAGAAAATTAGCAACGTGGGACGGTACATTTTCGGAGCTAGAGATTATAGAAAGTAAGATTTGAGCGACTAAGGTAATTAAGTTAGTAATATTATTGGGTTGTTTTTCTTGATGAACTGGGGGGGAAGTTGTAGAATCTGATGAAGGGATGGCATACCCCACCGACGGGTTTGAAGGCTGGCCATTAAAGTAGGATAGTAAGTCATCATGAGCTTATTTTTATGATATGAAGTAGACTTGTTCTTCACTTCGTTGATTGCTCTGTATTTATATAGGATATTTTGAGCCTTGAATGCTGGGATTGTTGGGATTGGTGTCGGGATGGTAATAGAGGTTTTATTAGCTGTAACAATTGTAAAGCTTTTTAAAGCTGTTGGATACAGTTTAGAAGCTTGTATGTAGGAAAGGTTTTGTGACGCCATGGCTTGCTTGATCTTCCTCTGTCTTGGTAATTTGGGACAAACGTGCTTACAGCGGAATGATATTCTGAGCAATAAATACAAGTGTTATTAGCCTCTACTGAGCAATTTTCACCCAGATGAGCTTTTGAGCATTTAATCAACCACAATCCGTTCTACTGGCACCTCCAAGATGGACTGTAACTTAGGTTTTGACACTATCTCCTGGTCAGGTCTTGACTCCTTCAGATTGCACAAGATGGTCACGTAAACACACTTCCCATGATGGAGTGTCAGAGGATTTATCCTTATAGTTAAATCTCCTTGCTTTCAGGACCTTGCCAAACTGAGCTAAACCGATACGTGTTCAATTATTTCCCTCCTCATTCGGTGGGAATATCGCGTACTAGACCCATTTTAGTAACTTTATATCGTGTAATATAGGCTTTTAAGTTGTTGATTATAAGAAATGAGGACTTGATAAATGTGTTAGCCGCGGTCGGGTTAGTGAAGGTTATAGATATTTTGTTTCACCCCTCGGATTTAACACCCTGAAAATTCTACTCTTGAGTAGGAGACTTCCCATTTTCATGGAATGAAGGGATTTAGTGGGATCTTTATCCTGGACCAGAACCAGGAAAGGGCCAAGGGAGTGTAATGGATAATAATCTGAATATTTGTTGTTGTTGTTGGGTCCGGAGATAACATAATTGGAGAGCAGGGTTCTTCTTCTTCCCGACGTCTTTTATTAATACTCCGGGTCCGGGGTCTTGGCTGTATTAACCATAATAACTACTAATACCGTGTAAAGAACCTAGATCTAAAATAACAAAACAATAATAGGCACAAATAAAATAGCAGGTCGTATACCCCGATACGAGCTTGCTACATATGATAGGACAATAAAAAATAAAAAATAAAAAAATTAGAACGAAAACAGTATTAAGCGTTTTGCAGGTAGAGTTTACTACTCCATGTGAAATATATTAGGATGTAAACACATTGTCACCATTTGTTTTCTCCATGTCCAATGTCCTTATACGTATATTTGTGTTATTTCTAATAAATAAATATATAATGACACAGGATGACTGCTAAAGGTTACATGAACCCTAAAAATATTTATCCAAAAATTTAACCTGTAGAAACATTTCTATAACCCAGACTATAATGAACAGTAATACCCTGAAGACAAACCGATCACACCAATTTGTATAATAAAAAAATACGTATGCAGAATTATAGCGAGGGGATTGAGCCGAAACGCGATTAAAAACTATAGTATTTTTTATTACCATGTAATATGGTATTTTTCGAAACCGGTAGATGTATTTAAACTCAATTTAGTGGTTAATAAAACAAAGATAATAAATAAAAAATATGAATTTTAACCACAAAGATAATATTGCTAATTTTAAAAGTACAAAAGCTATAGTAGTTTCACGTGTAAATAGTTTCATTACGCACGCATTTGTTTTATGAAAAACCAAATTAAATTCGCGATTCGCGCGATTTTTTGGCAACACTAAAGTATGCAACTAATTTCATCGTGTAAAACGTGATGAAATTAGCGTCGCGAAAGAGCTTGCGCTGAACGGACGTGTGTGTGACGTGAGGGTTTTTATGTCGAAAATGGAAAATCAACGCCGGAATGCAAATAAAAATATACAGTTTCATACATCATATATTATGTAAACACCGATTTGGAGATGGGTAGTTCGTTCGGTACTGCCGGGTTCGGCGACTCGGCTCGTAAGCGGTGCGCGGCGCGGCCGCCGGCCGCGGATCCATTCGCACACACTCGAGGGAATAAGAAATGTCAATTTCATTTTTCGGACCTCGGGCTAAAGGCATCCGGTTTTAATCTGGAGTTGGCGTCACGGTTAGTTGGGTTGTGCGACGAAAGGCCGTCTCTATTTGGGATGGAGGAACTTTCGGCATATCCATCGTGACGTCCGTGATCCTGCGCGATGGAGGATAAAGGTGTGCAGTAGTTACGACGCACGGGTTTCGAGATTTTAACATAGTTGTAACATCAAGAGAGAACGACAGTATCAATTTTACGGTGATGTGTACGTCTTATACGAGAGGCTTGCCACAGGAGTTGTGCTTACAAAGTTGAAGTTATTATTGTTCAACATCCTTGTCATGATCAGTGTACAGATGCCAGAAGGAGAGATCAATTACATGATATTTATATTGCATTAAACAATCTTGTTATAAATTAACCTCTTTATTATTAGTAGCTTTGATTTCTAGTCCGAATTACACAACACTGAAATAAATTTACCACAGGTGAAAGAAAGGTAGTCGGCCGAAGGTAAGTGCTTGTGACTCTATTCCAGCCAAAACCACATTTCTCATGTAAGCACTGTCTAGCCGGTAGCGGTGCCCTGGCGTCCTATCCGCAGGAGCCAGAGCGCACTGTGACAACAATGAAACATTGAAGGCAAAATAATCCACTGCATTACCGATACCGAAGATTTCACAACACAAAATTTCATGTAATTTTCCAACTGTTTGGCGTCGTGAAATAAATTCCAACATGCGTGAAAGTAGTTTCGTAATGTAAATTCGGCATAACAAACACATTTATAATATTATTGACTAATCCGAAAAAACTCATTTGTTACTCGCTGGCGAGCTTATATCCTCATTAAACTTCTATTATCTTACATGGTACGGTATAGGTCCCTTTCTACTCTGGGGCCTGGTACAGTTGTCCCCCTATTCCACCCCCTGTCACCGGGCCTGGCCAAATATCTCTACTCACGAGAGTTACGGATTTTAAAAATTATCTGCATGGCTGTGTATTTAGGCATTTATGATTTATTTTATAGCCTTCACATTGACGATTATGAGGTTTATAAGTCGCTATAAATCTGTACCCGATGTATGAGTAAAATATTATTGATTAATGGGATATTTAGATTGTGTTGAGCTATTCGCTGTTAATTTCCAATTTCCGTGTATATTATTTAATATAATAATAATTTAACTCATTAACACAATTTCGCTATTAATCCAAATGGCGATTTTTAACAGCTTAAGCATTTGTAAAGAATTTTTGTTCCAGTATGTCAACTATTATTTGTGAATATACTTTATGAACAGTTTTAACAACGATTGTACTGAAATTGATTATATTTGTACCAGGGGCGTGCATCCCACACAATAAAGAAATATACAGGGTGTCTCGTAGCTAGTTGTCCAAACTTCAAGAATAGGTAAATCAAGTCATTTAGAACGAAAAGTATTCTTGACAATTTGTCGATTTTCCATCTGCCTGGCGAATTATCAACTTTATATATTTTTATTTTTCAACATTCATATGCAAATATGGTTAAGTGTTATATAATCCACTGCGAAAATTAAAGTTCAATGACCTCAATACATACTGACCCACTGATCTAGAATTTTCAGGATAGAAAATAAAAAATGATGAGATAGACAACGTTTTTTAAAACACGTAACACGTAAAAACGTGTCGTAACACGTAATGAAAGTTGTTTATTTTTTTATGCGCTCTCATTGAATACAATAAAAAATGTAAAACGTGAAAAGAAACAAAATAAACGTAAATTTTTCTCGGGTGTCATTTTTTAAGTTATTCAAAGCGCATTTTAAATATGTACCTAATTATAATATGCTTTGATAAAAAATACATACTTTTAGTAAAATCATGATAAAGACATGTCAGTCAATACGAAGCTAAATATACAGTATTCTTAAATTATAGACTACCCCAAATCATCTTCTTCTTAAACTGACGTATTTGCAAAATGTTTTCTATTACAGAGCGCACATATGTGTTTGAAGCGGACTTGAATTTATACGTTTCATTGCATTATAAACACGATATTGATTAATTCTAGTATCATCAATTGACATGGCGGTTACTTTGTGGTATAACATGATTATTTCAATTTTTACAACTAAACTTTGTACTACACACACGTTGGGTTATCGTCACCACTATAGTTTCGAGAGGTGCAATCCTTCTCATCATTAGGTGATAACTAAATACAGTGTTGTAATATATTCGTCCATATTCACGTTATCGACCGAACCTTCCTTTTTAACACTCCACTTGGAGAATTTTCCTATAATAAATTAATATTTTTCAAATACATATAATACTTTCCACAGGTATATTTTTACAATAACGATTGTATTTCTTCCCAGGCAAAAGCACCTTCAGTTCAGATGAATACAACCTCTAGCTGTACATCCCATTGTATAATACTTTTACAGTATCGGCATTAGTAGCATAAACTTAAGATGCCTAGTCGATGTTTAATGCACCTCATTGGTATGTACCAGAGACTAGTAAATGAATAGACATGAAATTAAGTGTACATATAGGAGAGGGGTTTTGAACATTAGTTGCGGGACAAAGTAACCACATTTACTTAATGTATATTTTATTTAAGTTTCAATAAAAATACATGCTTAACGAGGAAATGCTCCCACTGTACCAAATTTAGAATATTAGTGAATTTTATTCGTGTCGGAAGTAATTTCAAGAGATATGGTGTTTTGAGCAATCTCCCTCCATTCTGAAGCCACGCTCTGATCGGCCGGTCCCCACTCCAGGCTCGGGCGCAGAGAAAATTTAATGCGCTGAAAAAATACACCAATATGTAACTAACTTGAATCGGATTGTCATTGATATAATGCGCTGAAAAAATACACCAATATGTAACTAACTTGAATCAGATTGTCATTGATATAATGCGCTGAAAAAATACACCAATATGTAACTAACTCGAATCAGATTGTCATTGATATAATGCGCTGAAAAAATACACCAATATGTTACTAACTCGAATTAGATTGTCATTGATATAATGCGCTGAAAAAATATACCAATATGTAACTATCTCGAATCGGATTGTCATTGATATAATGCGCTGAAAAAATACACCAATATGTAACTAACTTGAATCAGATTGTCATTGATATAATGCGCTGAAAAAATACACCAATATGTAACTAACTTGAATCAGATTGTCATTGATATAATGCGCTGAAAAAATACACCAATATGTAACTAACTTGAATCGGATTGTCATTGATATAATGCGCTGAAAAAATACACCAATATGTAACTAACTTGAATCGGATTGTCATTGATATAATGCGCTGAAAAAATACACCAATATGTAACTAACTCGAATCAGATTGTCATTGATATAATGCGCTGAAAAAATACACCAATATGTAACAAACTCGAATCAGATTGTCATTGATATAATGCGCTGAAAAAATACACCAATATGTTACTAACTCGAATTAGATTGTCATTGATATAATGCGCTGAAAAAATATACCAATATGTAACTATCTCGAATCGGATTGTCATTGATATAATGCGCTGAAAAAATACACCAATATGTAACTAACTCGAATCAGATTGTCATTGATATAATGCGCTGAAAAAATACACCAATATGTAACTAACTCGAATCAGATTGTCATTGATATAATGCGCTGAAAAAATACACCAATTTGTAACTAACTTGAATCAGATTGTCATTGATATAATGCACTGGAAAAAAAAATAGAATACCTGTAGTAGATTTCCTTCGCAGCAGAAAATGAGGAAGTATAACATGTAGACAGGAATGCAGACGATGGACGAAAGACACAGGCACCAGCCGAGGCTTATACTCCATCCAGGGTAGGATCTTCCATTGTAAGTCACTTCTACATTCCATATAATAGTGGTGATGAAAATAAACTGAAATGTTTTAAAGGATTCTTTGATTATATTTACTAGAAAGTTTTCTCATGTATTTTGTCCATATTTCATCAAATGTCATATTAAGTCATTAGACGTTTAGATTTTAGGTCATGCCGTTTATTGAACTTTTTGCATTAGGCGCAGACAACAAAAATAGACCATAAAGACATGCGCTTTGCATATTACTGTATTAAATCTGAGCGATCTATATTTTACGAAAACCGTTATACCGGGAAACGAGACAACCGGCTTTTATCGAAATCCTGCGACAAAAAAGGATTAGTTAGTAATTAGCTACAAATGTAGATTTATTTATTTTTATAGCATAAATAGTACACATGAAAACAAAGTACAGTTTTTAAAAGTTGCAATTGTTAAGGTACAATTGTTATAAAAAAAAGTAAGCGAGTATAATGTAAATCGAGTTATAAAAAGTTATTGTAAGGATAGTTATAAAAATATTTTTGTCTGTAATATAGTTGAAGACAAAAATGTGTAGGTAGTTAGGTTAGCAAAAATGACAAATTAGTTGCATTTTGCTTTCTACCTACATCAAACAATCACTTTGTTATTTTTGATTTAAACTCGTTAATCACTTTAGACCCTTTAAGGTCTAGTAGCAATTTATTAAAAATACGTGGTGCACAAAACAAGAAAGTTCGTTGACCGAATTTAGTATTAATTTTTGGCACTGAAAAGTATCCTAAGATTTTGCTCCTAGTTTCCTTTGGATCGGATCGTGGAAGTAAAGTTAACACATTATTTTTTTACAAGTTCGTCGAATAATTGGCTACCGAAGGAAAAGTTTCTGAGAGATAATGTTTGTATGTTTATTATCAATATTTGATTTAATATATGAAATTCGACAATATGAAAACCCTGGAATATCGAAGAACACGTGCTGGTCAAATACTTTTTTTTAAACTACTGCAAGGCCATATTTAGTGTCTCAACCAATCCACATTCCTAGAAGAAAAAACATCTTACATAAAACATTCATTCATTCACCATTCATGCAAATACCATAATGAGAAATTAACAGAAATTGACTTTTTCAACATTAGCCTTGAAGCCTACGCTTAAAGAGTTATTTTTATGGGCCACCATAATCTTAATTTTGACCAATCATTCTACCTACAAACACATCTTGCTCTCCCTTTACCACAACAATAGGTGCAACCTCCTCACCTTTTCTTTCACCTTTTTTCTTTATCTTCCGCTATATTATGCACCTACACATTTCTGTGGATTTTCATAATTAGTATCATATATCAAATGTGATGTCCTTGAGATCGTGTGTATATGTGCGTGTCAGCGCGCCAGCACCGACGGTGCGAGATGAATGTGAGTGTGTGTGTGGCGGGCACAAAAGGATGACGCGCGCTGGCTCCGAGACTAGTTGTATACACTCAGGTCTCTTTTTATGCGGTAGATACGTTCCACAGGAAAACGCATAAAAAAATACTAGACACACGTATAAAAATAAAGGATACGTTCCATAATTTTTTAAATAGCATAAAACTAATTTAATAAGTTAAAATATACCGAAAAATGCATAAAATGGTTTATTTAAATTCAGAAAAATATAATCTTAACATATTCCTTCCAAATTTATGTATAAAAATTTTATAAAAAAAGTTTATCTTTGGTTATCGCTATATGACAATGTTGGGCATAATTTGCGAACTGGTTCTCAATCACTTTCATCACTAGAAGAGATGGTCAGCGCATCAGATCTACGTCCTGAAGATAATAATTCTTCACAAATAAAATTAACCTCAACTTCGCATGTTGATTTTTACTTTTTGACAATATAATCAGTGATTAAACTTTGCGATGATTTTGCTAATTTTTTGTACAATTCCTGATATCCAAAAATGCAATTCTGAAGCTCGCGTTGATACTTGAATGCTCGTTCAGAATTATCATCTTTTACAATGAAATGGTTTGCCAATTTACTGCAAAGTTGAAGATTTTTGTCGAATTACACTTGCAGTGAGGGTGACTGGAGTTTCATTTTCTTCCGATTCATTTTCGTTTTCTTTTTCTTCGACGGTATCGAGAGTTATACCAATTATATCATAGTAATTCATGACATTATCCTGTGCATTATGCTCTCTGATAATTTATGAAAACAATGGAGGGGAGCTACGCGTTCAGACATGCCCAATTTCACTTGGTTTCGGCTGAATTGTACTGGCGCAGACTGTGTTTGCATATACAGACAAAGTTCTCAGAATTTTTGATCCTTTCAACATGTCAAATTGGTATAAAAAAGTTATTTAAAAAAAAAGCTTCTTGAAATATAAACCGCATAAAAAGAGACCCGAGTGTACTTTGTATCATAAACTGTATTATTCGTGTAATAAAGATTATAATTGTCACATGAGAGTTTCTCATTGGACCGCTAACAATCTCCTACGAGGTATACAACTTGAGAAGTACTTCTTACGCGAATACGTAACATTAAATATTTATTATGTTAGTTCTATTATGTTTACACTCTCAAAATCCCTTAATAAATGTTGCGTAAAAGCATAGATGCCGGAAGAAACAGGATATTCGGAAGGAAGTTCCACTCACCACAATCCCGTTCTTCTGGCACCTCCAAGGTGGACTGTAACTTTAGGTTTTGCAACACAATCTCCGTTCAGGGTCTTGAGTCCTTCAGATTGCACAGGACAGACACTTAGACACACATCTCACTCGTTTGTTATACTGCGAAATTTGCTTGTTACCGCACCGGTTCAGGGTCGCCGATCGACTGAGACGGTGGCAGGTGAGGAAGGGAGTGGAGGTGGAAGGCACAGTACATTATCTTCGTTCAAGCATAAATATATGTCCCAAACAATAAAATTAAATTTGTACCGCTAATATGATGGGTGTGATGTATTTCCAGCACGCGATCCAGATCCAATGGACTTTGCGGCCATTCATGAAGTGGATATCTCTGGTAAAATTGTTGCAGCCATATGTCCAGCCGACAACGATCACCTCGATGAAGCAAATTAGTATTACACCTATAGAGGCGCAATACCAGTCCAGCAACTGCACCACGTACATTCCTGCCTGAAAGAGAATACATTTTAGAAACAATCAAATACCACCAATGTAATACAAGATACTCCAATAATGCCGAGCATAAGAAGGAAGAACAAGTGATGATAGTTTTTTAAATCTTAAAAACTCAAAATTCACACGATTCAGAGAGCATTTAGAATTAAGTTAACCTTTCCCATACGGTGCTAAAATAATAACGCGCGCTCCGGTGCTGTAAACTCAGTGTACATGGAGACTTTTGCGATTTTTAAGTCGGATAAATATGAATATTTTAGATTTATTACTTTTATTTTATTATAATAATACTAATTTAATGTATTAATTATATACATATAAAATCAATTGTGTCGAAAAATATTGTTTTTGCGCTACCAAGATTCGAACTTGGATCTCTATTTCCAATCCGCGGAAGTACATTACCAATTGTGTTATAGCGCCAGTATTTTTCATGACAATTTTTCGAACCTATATGTTACACTTTTTTCAAATTAATACATCTATCGTTCCATTATTTGAAAGTTTTTACGGAATCTCAAATACCTTTGAGTAAACCGACTGCAGACAACTTACAATATCACAATAAGAATGTGTTCTCCTTAATAATAAAATAATAGTTGACATAATGATAATAATTAGAAAAAACATTGATCATACGGAACGACAGCACAAAGACGCATAAGACACGTCTAACTCGACCAGCGTACGCTCTCGCTCTGCCACTAACTAAAGTAATGATCGGCATCCGGCACCTCGCGCCCTGCGCACTACGCCTTCCACACCTGTCCACACGTACACATACAAATCACGTCAGTTTCTTAGAGAAAACATTTTTTATTGTTGCGTATGATATATACTAATATATTGTAATTATTTTATCCTATACATAAATATATTATGGAGGAATACCTAAAATATGAACTCTGTATTTAGTGTATTTGCAGAGATATTCACATAATTAGAGGCAATGTTAACTCAGTTTACATCACCGGAGAGGAAAGGCTAATGTGATATAATCCAATATAAAACATAGGTAATTTATTATTAATATTAATAATTATTAATTTATTAATAATTATTATTTTATATTTTTTTAAATGAAAAAGTTGCAATTTTAGAACATAGTTCTATGATATTTAAAACAAATTAGAAAGGTATATAAATTACAAAGTTGATGTCTATTTACAAATGGAATATCAGATGTACTCATATCATTTATATTCGTAAAATATTAGATAGGCTTAAATCTCAAATTTTTTAATGTAGTGTAATTTTTAGTGTAATCTTAAATGGTTAGCATACCGTAAATGTTCACGCATTTTCCCAGCAAGAAAAAATTCAGTGTTTTTTTTATTATTTTACTCATGTCATGTGAGAAATAGATTGTATTAAATGTTTTCATTAGAATTACTTCATAAGATATATAACTACAACTAAAACCTGCAAGAATATGTAAGAAACGTACATATTTTTTCAAATATTGGGTTTAGTTCGAGCATGAGGAGGTCCCTATATATAACGTGATGCATTCTTAAATGTGCATTTTGTCATTATTTGAAAATATCTTTAATTTTCTTAATTAATAAAAAAAATAGTGTATGAAAAATATCAATAATGACTAAAAAATTGGGTATAAAATTGACATTTGACAATCTGTACTCACATTTGTCGTGCAAATAATTGACAGGACAAAACACAGAATGCAAGCTACAAATGCAACAGTCTTTTTCCATTTCAACAAGGCAGGACATTCGTCTAATATAGCTGATATTACTGCCTCCAGTTGAACGAACTGAAAATATACAATATTAAAACAATCTTGAGGTGAATCATGTTCACAAATAATGTTCAAATATGGTAATATTAAATATAAATAAAACATGGAATGCCAAATCGAGAATTAGGTATTGGTAGGTAATTTATTATAATGGACAATATAGTATATTGCTTTAATTCAAAAGTAGAATTAATACATGTATGTATAGAACCTTTTTTGTCTGGATTAGACCAAAGAAGATTCCATCGCTGAGAATTAAAATAAAAAGAAAAGTAACCAATTATACAATTGGGGCATAATTTATTTTTACAATTAATTTCATGCAATTTTTGAGCTATTTTTCAATATAATTAAAATGAAAAACTCACAAAAATGCTAATGACACAGCTAACAATACTAGAAATTATTTTTTGTTTACTTATTACTATAGTACGAGAATATAACATATTAAATAATTATTTTAAAGCTGATAGAAGAATCTGTAGTGTCTACGAAGCGTAAACGACACTGCAGAATATGTCTCAGTTATATTTTTTTCTAGCTTTTTGTATGGAGAGAATATTAAACCAATTGACTGTTTTCTTGGCATATCTCGAGGGTAGTGGATACACAGCCTAAGATTAGATAGAGAAACAGTGTGTCGATGCATATCAAAGACTGCGATGTTCAGTAACATCGGGTTGTATAAATTTACCATTAAAATAAAAAATATTTTAATTTCAAAGCCAATCAATAACTATTATATAGTTCATAAATTTTTCTATTAATATTATACAAATAGGACATCAATACAGTGAATTTTAGTCAAAATTAAATCTTTTAAAAATGAAAAATCTGTATGTTTATTATTTTACATACACAAGTATCAATGCCGAGGAAGAACAGCATGGAAAAGAAGAGGATGGCCCAAAGGTTGGACCACGGCAGCATGGTGATGGCCGCGGGATACGTGACGAAGGCCAGTGAGGGTCCACCGGCAGCGACGTCCGCCACGGCCAAGCCGGTGCGATGGGACATAAACCCGATCACAGAGAACACGGTGAAGCCGGCGAATATGCTTGTTCCACAATTTACAATGGGAACTATTATTGAATCGCTGAAAAATAAATTGTCGTCCGAATGAAGATCACAATGACAATAAATTATTTTTATTAAAAAAAAATATATATTTTAAACAAATGTAAGTATTTTAAAATACGCAATATTTAATTGCAGTGGGAAAATTTATTCAAGTTAAAGTCTGAGCTTTCGAAACGATGCGAGGGTAAACAGTTGTCGATTGTTTTCGTAGAAACCGATCACTTTGTGATTTGACATATTAGATTAAATAAAACACAACAATTTTATATTCTGTCTGCCTCTTTATGTATATATATAAGTGCACTCTTTTTGTAATTATTGTTAGTTTCAAATACGCCCAGACGAAGCTTGAGCTGAGCGAAACCGGTTGGCGTTTAAGCAAATTCGTGGTTTTATACAAAGTGTTGAATTTTATTGCAGAATGTGCTTCAGCTTCAAATTAATGTTTTCAAAAATGTAAAATAAAATGTTAAAAACATTTCTCAATACAGGTCAAGCCAAGTGTAATGAATTATTACATTTTTTTAGTCACCTCTTTTGTGAAATAAATAAATTAAAGGTTTTCAATATATCAAATATAATAATGTAATTTTGAAGAATAATATGCAAGTTTATTTATTTAATTATTTCGTTTATTTCCACAAACGAATGTACATATGTGCATGGATGAAATTTTGCTCAGGTCAGTATGCATCGGTAGATCATTGTGTCTTGCTAAAGTAATACAATAAGGTATATGACGAATATAATACATTCATCCGTGTAAATGCACCCCAAGGATTATTAAAGAATTGATGTAGATTGTATGAAGAATTATTATTTAATGTTTTTTAAACATGGATGTTATTAACGAAATTATTTCAAAAGGAGATATATTTAAGAGCAGCTATACTTTTACGTTGAAGATGAAATTTTGAAAATAGAAATTACATGGAACGGACTACGCTCAAAGTGTCCCTGCGGACAAAAATAAGAAATAAAAAGCTTCAGGACCAACGTAGAACACGTGATTCACCAAATATCAAAGCTAAAGTGGCAATGAGCTGGGCACACTCAACCGAAGGAATGGAGAAGAAAAGTGGAGGCCAAGTACTGGAAGCTGAATCGTAGGTTAATCTCCACCATGCTGGACAGATAATATGAGAAAGATTAGACAAGAATAGCGATCGTCAAGAGATACTTTTATCAAATAGTGGATGGATGTTACCCGAAGAAGAAAAAAATATATGTACATTGAAAATATTAGCAAGATAAACCATAATAAATGTTTAATATTTACGATAAATTGTCGTTTCTAAATTTGTTGTAACTGGCCATGTTTATAATACCCCCCCACCCTGGACCCAACGAATAGAATATTTGTATTGCTGCGTCAGCCCAAACCTGAAAGATAACAAAAATTAAATTGTAAATACATCTGAAGTGGAGCGGATGATCCGGCAATGCGTGCTTCGCAAATTAACTGATTAATCTCACTGAGCTATCCACATGTCAGTAGGGCAATTATTCTTCCGTGCTTAGGTGTTACTTTCAATATAATTGTACACATTCACTGTAAATTATTTGTTTGTTTCGATCAAAGAGATAGTGATCAGAGTGTGAAAACTCTGAATATTACGTAAATACTTTGAGGCGTGTTTTGTACGTCCATGCAGTGCACAATTTTATTTTTATAAAAGTTTTATAAAGCAGATAATAATTATTTTTTGAGCATAAATAATTTGTCTTGATTTTATACATTTTATGCCCATAAATCACATAATGAAAATATTTACTGAAGAAAATGCAAATCGTACAACGTAGACTATATTAACCCTTCCCAAACCATGCTGTAACACGGGTCTACCATCATAATTAAACCTGTAATATTTCAGTAAATACATGCAACATAAAATTTATATTTTAGATAATCCTAGAGAAAATATTAGCGCTTAGGAATGACTAGTGAAAAACCAATTATGAAAAGGGAATCGTACTAAAACAATTATTTTTTTCCATTCAATCCGTTGTAAAGTTAATAACGTTGGTAAAAATACAATTTGTGATATGAAAGACAGAGATCACATACTATTTTCACAGTGAAAAGAACAACAAACATACAAATATAATTGTCGTTTTCTCACTAATTAAATGAAGAGAGATAAGAGAGAAGGACAAATTGTATACACCTTAATGAATGTTCAAAATTATGTTATTAATCATTTTTTCAAAATTGAATGCTCAATATTTAAAGTAAATTCGTGCCATTAAAGCCATTTATGCTAATAAAAACATTTTTTCTAACTGTTAATTACGGTAACACGAGTTGACAGCATGGCTGCGTTCGGGTATTTTATGTCATGGTATGGTAAAGGTTAACAGACTATAACATAGATCGCCACGATTTTTAAATTTTAAAATCAGTATATATTTTTAAAATATTGTAATAATTAATCAAAGGTACAAAATCACGAGCTTTTCATTAGTATTTAAATAAGATTAGTATAGATGCATAAATCAATTATATTATGTGATAAAAAATCGTTAGGATCTGACTTTATTCTTAAAACATAATTATCACTAAACTTATCTGAAAAATATTTATTCTTATTTACTATTTTATATCTTTAAATTTATTTAATTTTACCTTTCCTTTACATTTTTAAAATGTGGTATTATAATACACAATGCGCTATTTTGTTATTTTGTGCCTTTTATATTTAGGTCAGGTAGGTGTTTTGCGTTACAAAAATGACAAAATATACAGCTACAAGTCGATTTTTTGGTCACGGCACTTCAAGAATGGGTTGTATACTGATTATTATTATCAAGATGTGATTAATATTATTTCATTCCCTATCCATAAAATGAATAAAAATTAAACAAATCTATGTACTATTGTAATAATTAAAAAAATATATACTAGCAACACATTCGTCAGTGGCCGACTGTACAGTGCCGTGAGTAAAACATCGACCTGTACCATGCCAAAGCGTATAGAGTTCAAGGAATATGTGCAAATTCTTCGAATACTTTGAAATAAATATTTGTGAAGTTTATCCATTATTAAACTATATGTTTGCTTCAGGCTCTATATAATCTCACAAAAAATAGTCTGGCCGCTTGAAATTTGATAACCTTTAACTTTCTGCATTTTATATATGATATAATTTTGAATCAATAAAATATTTCAATTAATCGAAATAATCGCATAATATATATATATTTTTAATGCTTATATCTCTGACATGGTTGAGATTAGGCACATATTCCTTAAACATAATTGACTTATTAACATAATTGTGGATTAGGTCTGTCACACTCTGTATAATATTTCTTAAATATTATCAAAGTGAGGATTTACCAGAATTTGGCTTTCGGGTCTGTGACCGCGGAATCTGATCTGACGACTGATATTTTCTAAGAAATCATCCCGTAAAATAAGAAAAATTCATGCTCTACATTCGCGTAACAAAAACAAATAAAATTGGAACGCACTCTCAAGTTCAGAAGCTGGTGCCATTGTGGGTAAATATAAAAATATATTCCATCGATGGCCCCCGGAAGAGTGATCCCGCGGATGAAGAGCACGAGCAGGACGAGGAATGGAAATGTGGCTGTAAAGTACACAACCTTCCCCACCGACTTCACTCCGTTGGCAATGCAGGCGAATATCACGGCCCAAGCGAATAAGTTGCCCCAAAACAAGTGCCAAACTATGGATCCTATTTCTTCTATACTTTTCGATATCATCAGGATGTTATTGCTGTAACAGTAAAATTACAACAATTGAAAAACAATTAACTCATTATTAATTAGAATTTTTAAAAATGTCACTGGGATGACATTCACAGGTCCCGTGAGAACTATAGTGATGAGAAAAATTGCTACTCTTGACTCACCGGTGTGATTGTGATTGATATTCGATAACATCAGTGATTGAAAACTGTGACTGTGATCACAGTTTCATTACTAATACGCGTGCGCCGCACAATACACAAAATAAATAAATAAAACATAATTTTGAGTACATTTACTTATATTATTCAATCTTCATCTGCGTAAAAAACATTCTAGCGTATATAATTAATATATATCTAATTTAATATCATCACAAAGAGAATGAAAACCCTTAAAAGAATGTGAGTTTATTTTTCGGGTCAAATTCTCAGCATTTAGGGTTAATTTTATCACGAATTATAACGTCGTTCCTTTATGAATATTTTCGTTTCATATGCACATGCGCCAAATTACGGTTTACAAACAAATATAAATTCAATAAAAAAATGAATCACGATATTTCCAGTTATTCAACCATTGATAGTGTGTAACTCAAAGATATCAGTGATTGACTCACAGTTCGTGATTTTGAGATCATCACTAGTGAGAACTCTAATGTCTAGAATAGAACCAATCTTTGAAAGATCTCAGTTACAAAACTAATATTGGAACAGATAATTTCGGATGCTTCAGGACGAGTTGGATCTGAGTGTTCTGTTCAGAAATGAATAAAACTTTCTCAAGAGAGACATGAATAGTTTATTGAGGCAGTGAATGAAGACTTACAAACGCATTAAAAGAGACTGATGTAGAATTTCAGTATTTTGTATTGGCGGTTGAAAGAATCCAGAGAAAGTTTCTAAGATTCATTAATTTGTAATTAATACGCTCTGAGGATATCAATTATGATTATCTCCTTAGCCGTCTGAAATTGTTAAAATTATCAATGAGATGTACAATGACCGACCTCATATTTCTATACAGGATCATCAATGGTATGATAGACTGCTCCCAGATTATTGGTCTGCTTAACTTTCACGCACCATTGAGGTCATCGAGACACAATTAATTGTTCTATTACAGTGACAATGTCAGTACTCATGCATTAGCTAACTTCGCAGTCCCCAGAATGCATTCTTTGGGGAATGAATATGTGGGGAGGTAGTCAACATTTTTGCTATAAATTTAATTTTTTATATGACTACATTATTACAATTTTTTATGTCTCAACTCAATGGTGACGGATAAATTGCTTTACTTTAAATTTTATATTTATTTAAAATTTTGATTATGGAAAAACATGCTGACATTATATAATTTTTTTCTTTGTGTATTGCGCTTCTGATGAAATTTTCTGTTATTTTACAAATTATGTTAATGCCTGAATAGGGCGTGTACAATAATGATAAATAAATAAATTTCAACTTACTGAAAATATTCGTCAGATGGGGTGGTTATTGAAGAGTTTTTTGTAAAATTTTTACTTATATCCTCATCGCCTGTAATCTGAAAAATTATAATTGTGAACTGATTATGAACGTACGTCGTTGATAAAATATTGCATATATTATATAAGTAACTGAAAAGCGAAAAATACATTACAAAACATTTTATTGAAAAAATTAAATAATTCTATTTTGCAAACTGTGTGATAGATTAAATTTTGTTTTTAAATATCTCGTTTTGAGAGATAATATCAGGGTACATACAATTTTATATAAGTAAGAGAGATTAGATACACGGTCCAATATAAAACCAGTTGCTTCTCAGAAGATCGGTCGGAGAAATGTCAAGGAAAATTGTTACAGAGATGAAGAAACTAACTTTCATGCAGTGCTCCGTATTCCAGGGCTGATCGCAGTCCTCCCAAGGCAATGTATTGCTGAACGAGTTTTTGATGAACATCAAGGGGTAGGTCAGTATAAGGTTGTAGTACGCGATGCAGAATACGTTAATAATAATCGTTGCATATCCAGCACCTAAAAACACACTTTATTAAAAAAAATTCCTTTCGGCACTGGCCACAAGATTTTAACTAATGTATAGTCTAATACGAATACCACCAAACAGGTACCTGTTGCCGTAAATACTTCGATAGCTAGTTCTGGGTTTTCTATTGGTAATGATGAATACAGTAATTCAATCATGTAAATTCAAATTACACAAACCTTTGTGAACCTGTGCTGGTCGACGCCGACGTCGCTCTCCTTGTAGTCTGATGGTCCTTAAATTTGCCGGTCGGCCACCGAAAACCTTCTCACAACCGATAATCCGAAAATATATAATACACAATGTTTTTATTATCGCCGCCGTAAAAGTTCGTCCGAATCGCAAAAACTATCTTTTCCAGAAGCAGCTTCGCTTTTGTTTTCTGTTTTTAAATCCACACAAAAAGAACACACATATTCAAAATTTTATATCAGGCCTACCTATCGAAGTATAAAAGCGCGTAAACAGTACAACTTACGCAATCAAATAGCTCCGCGATTTAAAAAAAAAATATGACTGTATTGGAACGAAAACTTAAACGCTGACAATATAATATGTATTAATATTTTTAATGTAAATACTTTTACTGTTGCATAAATGTGTCATAAACTATCGGATTTATTTTTCCACCAAGAATGTGTGTAGAATGTCCCTTGTTCCTCAATAAATGTTTCAAACCCCTCTTCTATATGTACACTTTATTTCATGTCTATTTATTTACTGGTGTGTGGTCTAAAATTATTTCAAACTGGATAGTATGGAGTAAAAAAATGCCAACACAATATAAAAAGCATAACACAATGAACCAACCTTTAAATATTGGAGAAATTTTAAACATAGTAATGCAGCCGAGACTGGAGAACTGGCCGATACTCGTTTCTAGGAAGTACAGCGGCAGTCCACACAGAAAGAGCATCAGCAAATATGGGACCAAGAACGCTCCTGGAATATTACAAGCAATATCAATATACTCGAGAAACATTATAAAATAGTCAGATGGTTTCATAACACATGTGTAGCAATCTTTTAACGTTATTTTTAAAAAGTATTATTGTAATGGAAATCTAGCAAAAGGTTTAAAAAAAAATGCAATTTAAAGCTGTAAAATTACAAATTATTAATTAACATGTACGTTTCAGCTCATTTTTGAATGGACTCAATTAATATATAATTTAATAATGTAACAATAATATATTGAACGTTTGTAATTTTACAGCCCAAGGGTAGGGGATATTTCTATAAGGGCTAGTTGTGTGATCAGTAGTAACATTATTAAAGTAACATTTTTTGCCAAAACGGGTTGTTTGATCGTTAGTAAAATATATTTACTTATCGAAAGTACATCCCATAGTAAACTCATTTTACTCTGCGATATCCGATAGTAAAAACGAGAATCGATAGTTAAATATGGCGGACTTTTCACAGCTGTTCCAAATGTCATCTGACATATTGATAGTTTGAATGTTGCAGTATACGACAATTGATCATTCAAAATCCCGCTATTTTAGTGGTGAGAGTTCGTCCGATGACGATCTCGTTGTTTAATATAAAGGTGTCCAGCGGAAAATTTTCAAGTTTAATATTAAATAAAAAAAAAACTGCAATGTTATTCTCTTATTTTATTTATACAAAATGGAGTTTGATGATGCGGATTTTACGTTTTATAAACAATATCGTCTAAATGCCGTCCATTTGTCTCAAGACACTCTTGCAATCGGACTCTTAAATTTGCGAACACGCGAGAGCAAAGCATCGGTTCAATGGCAGGTTCACGGCGGACATTTTCTTGTAGGGCCTGAATTGTTCGAGGATTGTTGCTGTAAACTCTTGACTTAAGGTATGACCGAGGTGCCCAGGGTACGTCTCCGTACTTGCTGATTAATTTATTGGAAAAAATTTTCCTCAGCTTCTCCATTGAAACTCTAGCTGTGTGTGGAGTGGCCCCGTCTTGTTGAAATTGTGTTATGTTGTTGAACCCGGGAAACAATTGCAGTTGCGGTACCAAAAACTCGTCGATCATTCGGCAATACTGTCAGCAGTGACTGTCTCTCGCTGGTTAAAAAATAAAGGCCAATTATCCCTCAGACAGAAATTGCACACCGCACTGTCGTTTTTTGACAATGCAAACGTTTTTGATGGCGTTTCTCTGAGTTGTCGGGTCATGTTCTGTTTATTAACATAGCCATTGATATGAAAATGTATTTGGTCAGCAAGCAATATGTTTCCAAGCGTTCGCGGTGCTCCAAAACGTTCCAGCATCGTTCTCGCTAAGGTTTCACGTAAAGAATAGTAATTTTCGTTGAGAAACTGCACGATTTGTAGTTTGTATGGGTGAAACTGTAGTTTCTTTTTCAAAATAACGAGCATTGTTGATTTTTTATTCCAATGCAGGCTGCAATCTTCCTTATCGATTTACACAGATTGCGCATAATTTCACGTTGAACTTGAGCCACATGTTCTGACGTCGCTGCTGACGTTGATGGTCCCCGAAGAGTTTGGTTAACCATTGTCCCTTGAATTTTTCTGAACTTTTGAACTTAACACCAGATAAGTTGCGTGCTCGGCCCCATCATTAAAGTGAGTAAAAAAAGCGCGAAGCGCACGAACCAATGAATCACCGCACTTTAAATATTGCTCAATCGCGAACGCGCGGTGGGCTTCCGACCAGTGACTCATTAGGACTGGCAAATCATAAATCACGCGCGTCGAACAATACCACTCCCACTTACCTCACTCTGATGGTTAACGAGAAATTACAATTTAATCTTGAAATTTTTCCGCTGGACACACTATGCATTATTACACATAATACGAAAAAATCTCATCACAATTCATAGATAATGCATAAAATAAAGCATATTACATGATTATAGTGAATTTAACGTTCGAACAACCTTCAAACGATTTTAACCACGGGCGTTAGTAAAAAGTTACTAATGATCACGCAACCGGCCCTAAAAGATTTCTTGGTTTGGGTTTACAAAAGGCTTCAATTTAACTGGTGTCCAACATAATAGACTGGACTTCATTAATTTAAACTAATAGCAACCACTAATTAATTAAATATATAATATGAATATCTTACCTCCGCCATTTCTATAACATAGGTAAGGAAATCTCCAAACATTTCCAATACCTATAGCGTATCCGAGGCACGAGAGAATGTACTCTGTTTTTGATACCCATGTTCCTCTCTCGGGTTTTTTATTTGAGGCCTTAAATTATTACACATTAAGTTTCATTTCGATTAAAAAAAAGATTAGTGCAAAAATGTTATAATTTGGAAAAAATATCTAGGTGTATATTTATGAAAATTAATCATTAATATAATACGTTGTATTGTTTAAAAAATTAAAACATATTTGTGTTTATAATTAATTATTGATTGAATAAATTTCTCTTATTAGAAAATAAAGAACACAGTTGACTCACGTGTTCCTGTGTGTCGCCATTGTCCTTCATTTCCATTAACACTTTAGTTTTTATCCAGGGAGAGTTAATTCCCTTTCCCCATAGTGCAGTAGGTACTTTATATTTATATTATTAACCTGAATATTCCGATGTGAGGAGTATACGTGCCGAGCACCAGCGGAGCTTGGGCCGCGATGGCAAATGTTCAATCATTCACAAGTGAATAATGCTCTACGAGATTTGTGTCTATTAAAATTCTTGTACATTATTCAATTGCTCGATTTTTTCGCACTGAGTGTGCTGATAAATCTGCTAGGGGCTATGTCGGATCCGCCGCGATGATTTATCTGAATAAAGTTTTATTCAAAGTATAGATCATTCATGAGTTGAACAGATTGAACGCGGCAGAAATACGACTGTAAGTCAATTGAACACAAGGGTGTGAAGTGTGGACGATCCCCGTCAAATTGGGAGAAATGTTGGATAGTTTTGAGAGAGAAGTGCTGCGGACAATTTATGGTCTTTTGCGAGATGGGGATGTTTTGAGAATATGGTACCACGACGAGTTGCATAACATTGATCACAATTCAAAACTCTCCATTCACAAGAAACAGCAGCGGTTCAGATGGGCGGGTCACGTCCAACGGATGCAGAAAGCGCGGATCCCAAAATGAAATGAACGGAAACCCAGGTGGTAGGAAGGTTGCGACTTCGCTGAGAGCTACTACAGGTTCCGAACTGGAAGACAGTCGCCGAGAGCCGGAGCATGCGGAGGCGAAAGATTCAGGAGGCCAAGACTTGATGTGGACTTCGGGACCTTTGAAGAAGAAGGAGAAGAAAAAATACGAAATTACGCCGTGTAAAAATCGAAGATGCTAGGAGAAGAACGTATTAGTTAGATCAATGAAAAGTTTTATTGGATAGTTAATACATGTGAAGATGTTGACGTGGATATAAGTGAATACAATGTACATATATATAGATAAGATTTTGTGGATTCAATTTATTTGCGTGCAGGCTAATTTGTTTTTAATAGTCAAACGAAAATATGAATTAGTATGATACATGTAAATATAAAAAAGTGTGCCGAAATAAAATTCGAACATCTATGAGGGAGAAACTTGTTAATTTGATTTTATTAAAATTAAAAAATAAATTAGATACTTTCAGAATTTCAAAGATCCACACTTAATGTATTATTAGGATGTATTTTTCTTAGGACACCAAAACTAACATGACATGTCAATTCTTCTGGAAATTCTAAGTTTTCTATAGATTCATTATTTTTTTTCAATTTTGCTACTTTGGCGTGATGTGTATCTGGGTACTTCCGGTCCTGAAAAAAAATTTATCGTTTTATATGATTAGTGTAAAATTCAATGAATATATTTTTTTAATCAACATAGATATTTTATTCACCATTAATCCATCTCTTATTTCTGCATCTCGGTTGTTCAAACTCTCTGTCCACTCAAAATCTAGAGAGGAGTATTTCCACGTCGGCGAGTGCAGTTGACACTGAAAACTGCATATTTTTTCTTGGAGTGTCTCGTCTGGTACTGGCACACTGTCTTCTAATGGTGTTATTTTGGAATCCTTTCGAATTGTACCTTTTTTTTTGGACGGGGTCTTCAAATTTACCGTACGTATCTGTAGTGAAAGAAAATAATGAGTAAATATGACCATTTTCGGTCTCTTTTCTTAAAGCTATATTTCAGTTTTAAGCGCACCCGTATCTTTATCGAGAAGGTAGAAGAGTATAGACTGCTAATAGTACTATTCCTCAATTCTTAACGTGGAGACTAAAAGTAAAATCGTGAAAATCAAAAGTAAACAAGTAGATATGATATGAAATCCATTTTATATTCATTAAGGAATTCATTCAGGAAGAGGGCATTTTTCGTAATGAATCAATTTATTATAATTTTCACAAAGCTGTATCAGTCGCATTGTTGGATATAACAAAATATTATCGATCAATTAAATCAATATTATTTCACACAGTACAATATTTATATTAGATATTCGTGAAGTGTTTCATTTTGGTAGGCATTGTTTTGATCAATAATTTGGCTTTAGAGCTAGTTTGTATGTTGTTTTCTCTGCATGCTTTGTGTGACATAGCAATGTGTTAAATATGAAAATCTTACCGATTCACTTATTAAATTCACGGTCACTTTCGATCTGAAAGTATCTCGCAGAAGGGATAAATCCTCACACGGGATTTCAACGCTTGGAATATTAAATTCCATTAGGTTCTTCCAAGGAAGTTTCTGTGTTTTAGTTCGTGATTTATTGTATATTTCCTGCAGTTTATACGACGGAGATATTGAAGGGTGTATAATGTTTGCGCCTGAATTATTCACCACGTCAATTTCTGTTTCTGTTACAGATTTAGTGGCAAAGTCTTCACCGAATTCACCCCTGTTGGTTTTATCTGTAGAATTTTAACTTTTGTTAAACATTTTATATCATATTTACCTATATTTAAATTTCCGCAAAACTTCATTTTTTAATGTGACTACTACCTGTTACTTGACTCATTGCTTCATGGCTTTCACTTTTTTCTGTTGGTGGCTCTGGCACTTTGTTTTGAGGCAATTGCATGAAGCTGACGTCATTATACTTTATAAATTCCGTTAGCTCGCCGTCCAGCAGAGGAATGCTTATTTCCAAATGATACATTTTTGTGATGGTCTTAAAACAAATTGGTTGTTATTGACGTATAAGCTGGTGTTTCGATCGTGTGTTTGAATTTTTTAAATAGATTGCGTATTTTATACACACATCGTTAATATATTTTAAAATTATTTAACCCACCAACCTTGTCTTGTGGCGGTGCAGGCAGAGCCATCACGCGGTAGCACGAGAAAGTAAATACTCCACTTGTGAAAATGTTTCCATCTTCTGTCAGTTGCGCTGTGCTCATTTTTGGTGTTTTATCTTCTTCTTGAAGTTCAATACCGTCTAAGTAAAGGAGTCCAGGAAAATAGCTTACGATGATATCCTTGTAAGCTTGGCAAAACTAAAAAAATCTAATTAATTAAAAATAAACATAATAAAAATAATATTACGTATTTAATACAGAATACCTTTGTGAATTACCGAACAAGGATTGCCATCTAGCGAGAGTGCCGTGAGAGTTTTTACATTCATTAAATCTGAGAGTATTCCTCTCAAATCAGAGATATCATTGTCTGATAGATCTAGTACAGTTAGACACGTATTTTTTAAAGAAATTAAATCGTGGTTTTCTGTAAAATCAAATTTATTCGGTTAGAAATATTTTAAAATTCATAAATTTTTGTAATATATTGGTATGTACATCACAGACCACCAAATATCGTATATTTAAATAGAGATGCGTACACGGAATACGTATCACATCAATATTCTTACTATTTTTAAACTAAACAAAACGCTTGTGCTATGAAAGTAGGACTAATTAGCTGGTCTCCTGGAATGAGGCTCGAACCCCCGATCACTGAATCACTAGGTGAGTGTCGTAACCATTAGACCAATAAGCACGTCAGTTGTTTATTAACAGAATTAAACAAATTTCATATTGATATAACGGAATGTATTGGAACCCTACCTATAGAGGAAGTGGTCTAAATATAGGCAGTGGTCCAATTATGGGCTAGTAAGGACTTTATGTTAATAAAATAACTGTCATCTAGTGTAAATGCTTGCAAGTTCAGTGTTGAGACATATTTTGTGAGGTGACAATCGCGCTATCTAAACTTAAATATCATTACAAAGTAATTAATTAATGTAAACACAAAATCCGTTTGAAACGTATTGAGGTTTAATTTATTTAGAAATAATTTTTTTATCATTAAAAGTTCTCATGGCGGTTGGTCTAAATATGGGCCACCATGTTCAATATTTTCAGTGCTCGATGTGGGCACACAACGACTGTGCTATCGAAAAATACGTGTAAATTTGTGATTTTTGTAAACAATTTTTTTCTTCTTCTGTGTATTTCAGTAATAAAATTTTCAATCAATATGTAGGGTAAAATATGTCGTAAAATAAGTGAACTCTTATCAATAAAGTAGTAGCCCATGTTAAAACCACAAAAAATGATTTGTTTTTAGTAGTGTTATTATTTAATTTTTTTCTTAAAAACCTAGTCTTATATTACAATAAAAGTTCAGAAATTATTTTTAAAATACTAAATTATTAAATAGGAACCAAATAGTATTACTTCTCTATATTTCGAGGAAAAAAATCAATAAGTGGTAGCTCACATTTAGACCACTTCCTTTTCATCTAAAAAGAATGCAGAATAAGTAGATATGTACTGTTGAAGTTTTTGAAGAAAATTCACTCAAATCTTTAACGCTTTAAGCACATATTTATTTCGTCTTAATGTGTCTCTCAGACGTCAAAAACATTAAAAAGGACATTTAAACGGTCAATAATATTAATCGTATCTTCCTGTCGAACCTGTGATTTATAACTCACCGTTCTAGTACACCATGTACACATAATATTTTTTTGTTCTATACTATAAAAATTAAATCAATTAAAGTAATTCAATCATACCATCAGAGATTTGATTCCGGCTTAATCCCAAATAAGACAACCTTTTTGGAATGCTCCGAACGATGGACGCGACGTTGTTGATAAAGTTGCCCTGCAACTCCAACATCTGTAGTTGTCGCGGCAGTCTTCCGCCTTTAACATTCGTCAAGTAATTTAAACTTAAGTTTAAAAACTCAACACCGTTAAATCGCTTCAGAGCTGTATCAACAATCGTAACCTAATTTTTAATAAATATATGAATTAAAAATAATGATTCATCAATAAAGAAATTAATAAATGAAATTAAGAAATCAGTACATTGTTATTTTTTTTAACAAAATCACACACATACAATTATTACAAAAACGAGTCAAGTATACCTACCTATCTTTAAAAAAATGCAGAAAATAAGAAATGTGTTTTCAATAATTGTGATGTCCTTGGGATTATATGATTGTGTGTGTGAGTGCCGCACCGCCGGCGTGCGTGCGTGCGAGGCTATAAAGAGCGGTGCGCGGCAGGGTGCGGCCTCTTTCTCTGCGTGTTCATCGGTTTAATCGTTTGACATACTCTAGTGATATACCTTGTATTCAATTGTATCGTATTGTAATAAATGTATAATTGTTACAAATACGTACTTAGAAGACAAGTACGTAACAATAATATTAATATAGATTCAGATCTGACATAGACATATCATTATTATAAATCTTTGTTAAAATGTTACTTTAAAAAACTACTGAAAATAGACTCATGACATTGCTTATCATAATATCATTAAGCATGCACACGTAAAAAACATTTGTTTTGAAAGTAGCTCTAAAGCTAAACAACACAGTCTTTACCGAAACATTAATAGACTTGTAGCGTTCGGAATTCAAATCCACCGCCATCTCGGTCGGCATCGACGCTAGCGACAGCGCTGCCGGCTGCTGCTACAAGCCTGGCTCGATTATTCACCGCCAGGCAGTCTCTTCAGTTTCATCGTTTCACGGCGGTCTTGCTGGCTCGCGTTCGCCGAGCAAGACCGCCAACTCGCTTCATTTCATTTCATAAGACACGTGCACCTTCTACATCTTCATTCATTCATTTATTCATCCTATCTGTCTTCATTGTTCTTGTCATATCATACTGTCATAATAAACCTCAACACACGCCAATCACATTTATTTAATTTAACCACCGTTCTAACCCCCAAATACTTATAAATACATCCATTGTTTATTTATTATGGCGATAATATTTAACCGATTTAACCTTTAGAGCCACCCTCGAGACTAAAATGTCATCGGTCGGCCTATACATTCTATTTCTAATTCAATACATATCCAAATTGATTACCTGATAATTTACAATGCGCAGAAGTTGGGCGTGATTTTTAAGCCACTCTGAATTTAATTTGGTTTTATTTTTGGCAGCTTTCTTTATAATATTTTGTACCGAATCCGTAATATTATTTGATTTATAATTCTCGAAAACATCTTCTTGAGAGCCAAATTTGTCCAAATCCCACAGGGTCATATCCATTAATTCTATGTAATTTTCTATTTTTATCTGGCAGTAAAAATCCCCCATGAAATTATAAAGGAATGACGTTTTGATTTTTGATTTTAATGCATCATTCAATGTCATTTTAAAGTATTTGTTTTTGTGATAGTTAGTATAATGCTCGATAAATAATTGTTGTAAAGAAGACCAATCAACAAATGTTCGAAGCCTTTTCTCAAATCCTGGAATACAACATAACAAAGTAAAATATTTGTATTATTATATAACCAGATAAGGAACGATAATTATGGAGTAATAATATTTTTATCAGAAACACCTGGAATTTTCTGTTTTTGTAATACTGATTTTGTAGAAGGACTTTTTGAGTTATTAGATTGTGAACTTTTCGACAACTTAGTCGACCCATGCTCCAAACTTTCTTCCATTATTCAGTTTTTAGATGTTTATATTCCAACATACGATTTGACCCCCATTCTGAATGCTTTTGATTTTTCAATATCGAGACGGAAGAGAAAAATCTGACATAAGAAAATGTTCTATGAATATAAAATTCAGAAAATATGTGATTGTAATCTGTTCTGTTTTTGAATATTACATTTATAATAATTATTAATTTATGGCATATTTTTCTAGCTGGAGTGGAAGCGGCGCAAGTAAGCGGAAACGAAAATTATTTCCATTTTATGTGGTGATAAACATTTTAGAAATAACGTCTCGAACTCGAAATATTTGAAGTTCATTCTTCAGGAAGCGTTCATTGTACACTAACAGGATTTACCGCATGCAGAAGCACGAGCTGGGAAGAAACCGAGTGAATATTTCAGTTATCCTTACAGCTTATTGAAAGCCCTAAGATATTTTTTTAATACAATTTAGAGCCCTTCAAATTTACTGTTGAGCAAATAAAAATCACCGACATGGAAGCGGATGGTTTAAAATATAGAAAAGAGACCGAACATCTGGAAATGCGCGCTGGTAAGCAGAGGTAATTCACATACCGATATTCTAACGGAAAAGAGAACAAACTTTTAGAAGTAAATTAAAAATTTTAGTGAAACATTTATTCATTATTTTAACATAGAATATGGATATTTTAACATACGGAGGCTTCCTGAATAAAAAGTGTCACGAATCTGCGACAGAAAGATCGGGTAAAGAAATTGCGTAAAATTATATAAAAAATATGAAGATCATCTGAACTTGAAACAAAATTTAATCGATGTTTGAAGAGCCCAAAAAATGCAATTATCAGTATACGAGGTAGGATAGGGCAAACCAAAATACATATTCTATGATGGGGTGGTAAGATATGTGTCCGAGACACGTTTTTTAAATACATACATTGATTTATTTAATTATTTATTTCTTAATTTTGATATTGTTCTGTTTTCAATATAGTTTGAATTTAATTTTGTCGGAAATTATTATACGTATTTATAGGTATCTATTATTCTACATATGTATATAATTTCCTTATAAAATTGAAATTCATCCGTATCATTCCGAAGTAATATATCAGTTTCGTTATGAAAGGGTCAGAGACATACCTATATGGGTCATCATATTATTTTAAATACACGGCTTAAATTAATTACCAAATCACAGACACATTATCTAACAATTTCAGTATGCCTTCGGGTTAGGTTAGCGTAACCTAACACCTACGACTAATAGTATTATTTTATCATAAATTACAATATCATTATCAAGGCTGCAAAGTAATGTGAAACAATGCCGAAGAAATGATAGAGTGGGTAGATAGAGTATTTTGTAGGTACTTAATGTATATATGAACGCGATTTGTGAATTAGTGTATTTTCTATTTTTTCATCAAACCTATTAACTACGGGACAACACTACACTAGGATAACGGTCATTTTTCAATACAACAATTTTTTTTTTATTCAATTTATATACCTACGAAGCTTAACTTCAGAGTCAGAGTACAAAAGAATAATCCTGTTCAATCAATATCATTAATGTGGCTATGCCTTTGCTTATGGCTGTGTCTTTAGGAACATTTTTATTTAGTATCCAAACCGGAGAATACTAAAAATTATGCCTTTTTGGTAATAATATTATATACTAGTGATTATCAAAAATAATACAACTTTACTAATAACAAGCACATATGATAATCTGGCTGTATCTGCAATTGTGGATGAATATTAAATAGTGAATTCTAAACTTAACTTGATTTTTGACTTCATTTATCACATCTGTGAATGTCCAATTCTTGTTTACCCCTTGCTTTAATATTTTATTATTTCGCTGACCTATCCGCTTAATAAAAATTGCAATTTAAAAAATGTATACTGTTATATATATGTGGTGTTTAAGGAAGAATTCAATTTCCTTGGTTACTAAAAAATTCACAGCCCACTTTAAAAATATATAGATAATAAACGCTGAACGATTCCGCAAGCATTCCTTCGGCATATTTTCGTAAATACTTATTTTATTCCAGCAGAATTCGCAGTAGATATAAAAGAAATCTACTTGTGTCGGTAAAACAGTTATCCGTCTGGTATATCTGGTACAACGTATAATCAAAAGGAGGTGTATAAGTGTACAGCGAATAGCGAGCAGATTCGGCAGCCGGCAGATGTTCGATTGGCCGATTGTATCATTTCTATTTCGTCGAGGGACTTGTCGCGCTTGTTGTTTTCCATATAATTTTGTAAAATTTTTCATTTAACAATACCACTGTTCTTTGAAAATTGAAGAAGCTGAAGTTTTATTTGCTTAGTCGGGATTTCCGTCCACAAAATAAATATCGCCTTAAGCATCGCAAAAACAAAGGTCGCACTCGATGCACTTGCGTCAGTTGTCGCTAGAGTGACCACTTTCATAAATAACTGGCGGGAACTTTGACACTAATTCTAGTTTCTAGTTGGTGTTTCTAATTATTTAATAGTGTACACGTTTGTGATGTCGATTGCGCGATTTAATTTGCGGGTAGATGTACCGTTCAATTTTCAATCGGTCGTACGTCAACATAAAATAAATCTTTTGGATTCGTTTTCAATATCCCAGTGAAGTTTTTGTACATCTGATTATTCGAATGGTAAGTGAAAGTTATATTCCGCTTTTGATTTATGTAATACATTTATCATACACCTTCAATGTTTAATTTAGATACATCAATTATAAAATAACGAGTCGTACGAATTTTTACGCGCTCCTATATTAAGTTTCACATTTTATTTACATATTATTTATTATCTATCACCAATTTTTCAACTGACGCTTTATTCAAATTATTTTGATACCCGTGCACCGCATACAAATTTTTTGTGGATATTTTTAGTATATGCAGGTCCGTTATAACGTGTATGCAGGTCCGTTATAACTTTTATTTAGAGTTCGCTTACGACTCAATCTAATGGAGCAAGTTATGTGGTGGTATTTGGGTACATACCTACATGATTGTGATTTCTGTTGCGAATTTATTTAGCATTTTGTTCATTTTTAGTATACACCTATTTTATTATGTATTATTTTCATTTATGATTCCTTTTTTTGTAAAAAAAAAGAATGTCGACGTTAAATATTAATTTCATTTTAATGTCAGTGCAGGAGAACAATAATTATTTGGCGTTCCGGTTGCAACATTACATTTTCAATGAAAAAGGCGGTAAATATAAATATATTATAGGTTAAACGTGTCCGAGTCTCGTTGGGAGTAGTTGCGGGGTACATATAATTTTTTCAGTATTTAAATAACCATTGTAGGAAATATCTAACACTGGTTAGTAACTTAACCACGCATTATTTATCGCACAGCGCCATTCTTTCAAACGTACTGTTATCGTGATGTCATGTCAAAATAATATTGTGTGTCAACGACGTCGTAAGTTTTACGATCAGCAAAACGCAGTAACTGACAGCGTTCTAATTTTACGGGACGGGTTTTTTTTTGTAATGGCGGTGAAATAATTTTTTGATTTGTAATTTGGATTAAATATTTATTTTTAGATTTTTTAAAATTTAATTATTTTAAGCGTTTGTGGCTATTATGATGTTTCTCCAATATGTCTGATGCTATTTCTGTGGGAGTATGGTTTACGACGACCCGTGCTATGTTTTTTCTATTCGCACTATTGAATGTCTATGAACAGATTGACTAATGTTATGAAAATAGCACTTACCATGGATACGGCACGGCGTTCGTCAACTTTTTTTTATTATTTCTTGTATTCTCAAATATTAAGCAATAAAAAGTGTAAAAAAACAAATGCTTTAAGAACACCAACACCATAAATAATTAGCAATCAATAAAACGTTAATAATTAATAATTTATTGTTTACAACGAAGCGATAGTTAATTGAGATTTATAAAACTAATATTAAATTGGAATGTATAATACTCGTATTATCCATCTAATACAATATTATCCCACCTTTTTCTTCCCGATAATTTTACTTTTTTCGCGTACAAAATTAAATGTAAAATGAATTGCAAGCATTGCCGCCAGTTGGATTCAGTTATGTAATTAAATTGAATTATTAAAAATATCTAACCACAGAGTAACGTGGATAACACAATCGTGTATTTTAAGGGGGCTTACGATAGCGTATGTAAAACCTACGAACCTTTGGCGGATTTTGGTTTTCCAGATAAGCTCATCAAAATGATAAAATTGATAACGAGAGAGGTAGACTACATTCTATATTCTATATTCTACACGGCTAACAGACTCCGAAAGAGTGTTGCGTATCTATACCAAGTGTTTAATATTGCGCTGGTAAAGGTCATCCGAGATTCGAATCTTCACGGTTCTGACACGATTTTCAATAACAGAT
Organism: Eubasilissa splendida; assembly: GCA_031772225.1. Taxonomy (NCBI): domain Eukaryota; kingdom Metazoa; phylum Arthropoda; class Insecta; order Trichoptera; family Phryganeidae; genus Eubasilissa; species Eubasilissa splendida. The sequence continues at coordinate 22,101,539 of CM062846.1, read as the reverse complement.
GTAGATCATCATCGGTCGATCTAGAGGAACTGTTGGGACCAGATGGTTCTCTTGGTCAATATACAGAAAGCCAAGTTTAAGCCCAAATATATGATAATGGGACCTCAACCGGAGTTGCGTATGGCCAAGATTTTTTGTTTCTAGGGTCTATGGTGAATGGCGAAAAATAAAGTCAGTGATGAAATAATACCAACGGATGCCGCTTTTCAGTTAAGAAATAAAAAAAAACAGATTCTCTGAATGACCGATAAATGGCATTTCGTGATATACTATAAAAGTACCTGAAAACCATCCGTATATTATCACGAAAATCATAAATTTATATACATGTTGGCCCAAAAAAATTGAGAACATCTTGTAACACATGAGTTATTTCAAAATATAATATAATTCTTAATGTAATTTTTTTTGCACAATATTTGGCTAATCAGAAATCATCAAAACACCCCATATTGCATAATCTACTGGATTTAAATCTAGGCTGTTCGGTGGCCACATGCCTGGCTCGATGAAATTAACATTCTCACGACGAAGAAAGTTGATTGTATTTCTGGCTGTGTGAGATAGAGCTCAGTACTGCTGTAATGTCTAGCTATACTCCACGCTTTGTTTTGAAACTCTTTGATAATGTTCCTAGCACCCCAACGTTTTTTAATTCGCAAATGATTTTGATTTTTGTCATTCTGGGCAACAATTTAAAAAAAACAAATATAAACAATGGGAAAATTAATAATCAAAGATGTGGCGACCGCAAAATGTCAAAATAAAACGTATTATAGGTAAATAGGTAAGTAATTATTAAAATATTTAAACTATTGTTGATATAGTTAAACTAATTTTGATATAATTATATCAATTTTGTTCTCACTTTTTTGGGCTACCCTATATTTAAGATTCCTATTAGACTAGTGTTGATATAATGAGCGAAACCTGGACTCTGAGCTCTGTCGACTCGATGAACTTGCAGGGGTTTGAGCGCATAATTCTGAGAAGGATCTTTGGTCTGATAATATTTGGCGTTGTCGCTATTACTTCGAAATTTATGAGCCTGACGTCGTCAAATTTATCAAGAACCAGCGTCTTCGATGGGCTGGACATCTGGTTCAGATGGAAGAGTCCTGACCATGCGCGCACCTGATATTCCATAAACCAAGGGGAGACGGAGCATTGGGAGACCATTGGCTGGACGAGATCCGGAGGAACCTGGATGTTCTCGGGGTCAATGATTGTCGAAGCGTGGACAGAGCACAATAATGTTAAAAGTTCTGTCTTTTGAATTTTATGAATTACCTACGTCATGACTTCTTATTTCAGTTTTGTAGTGATACTTGCTTACTTTTAGTAAATTATTAGTTAATATGCTCGGTTTTCCCAAATTTCTAGAATTCTTGAGAACTATTTAAAAATGAACCCCCCCCACCTCACTAATCACTCTCTCACCACCTATGTAGGGCCTGTGTTATCCGCCGTGAAAAGATACCCCCGGTGACCCTGGTAGGCCCTGTACTGTGCTCTTAAAGCTTTTCATCTTGCCAAGCGTGCCCATTCAATTGTCTTGCATAACCCTTTTCATCATGCTTATGACACGATAAACGCGGAGCGACTTACAATTGCCGGAAGATGTGAAAAAATATACTAACAAATTTCAATTGAAACAATGCGGAATGGAATGTCTATTAATACACAGTTACCGCGTGCCACGATATGTATAAAAACTCTGCTTCAAATTACAACTTAAACAAAACAGTCATAGACGTTCGCATTCGATAGGAAGAAGTAAGATTTATCCAATCTCAATTCAGTTCGATAAAGTAACTTCGGCATCTTCCAATTGCAACATTAAAAATATAGTAAACTCTCGATTATCCGGGGTACGCAGGGAACACAATTTATCCGGATAATCTCCGTCAAAAAAATTTTTGTCAATTTTACGTGATTCTTCCTGCCTCCTTTCACCAAAAGTAAACGCTGAATCTGAGCGTGATCAAATAATAATTTACAATTATGTCGTCAACCGGGATTTCCGATCTTATTCTCTGTTACATAATATTATCAATTTCGCCAGTTTAATTTTCTAGTACGCATATTCTGCACCTACTCGAATGAATGTTCGGACATGTTGCGAACCTAAGCGAATTTTTTTTTTTTTTTTTGAACTGCATAATCCAAAGTCTACTGTACTGTTCATATTGGAAATTGGAATGATATACAGGTAAAATCAATTACGTTTGAGTCCTCGCTGTCAGATAGAATTTTGACTCTTTCTACCGATCTCAAGCTGATGTCAAGAGTTTATCTCCAGAATAAAATCTCAACACGTGCACATAATTTTTGAGATGTACCTCAACTAGTATTGCAACTGAATATTTCAATATTCACAATAAAACTGTGTTCTACAGTCCACAGTCCCTCAGCGAACAGTTATCACCTGATGATGAGTGACTGCACCTCTCGAAACTAGTAGTGAAAATAACTCATGTGTGTATAAAACAAAGTTTTATTGTGAATATTAAAACAATCATGTTGCATCACAAAGTAACCGCCATGTCAATTAATTAAATCTCTGAGATTATCTCATTGTGGCCCTTAAGAAATAATTAATATAACGTAGAATAAAAAATCAACATTTATGTAGTGTACAAGAGGCAATATTATGTTGTCCTTAAGATGTCCAGCTACGAATGGTATTAGGTTATCATTATCAACCATTCCATCACACACCGGTGACTACTGTCTTTTGGCTTTTATTTCGAATATAAAAAAATATAATTAAACGATAATTAGTTTTTAAAAATTAATTTTCGTTTATTAAATTAAATACGCAACAATCGTTAATAAACATGATTTTTGCCGAATAGTGACGTCATTGTGATATATTGAAAAACAACGGATCCTATTCGTCTCACCTGGGTATAATAAATTGCATTGATTAGAATTCATAGATCGCGACACGTCACGTTGATTAATTAACTATAATTAATAAGATGTACAGTCATCACATTGCACGTCTCGCTCCGACCTATGTCGTGTGCGGTCATCAAAATCAACATCATTTATGCATTTAATTAAATTTGTAATATTATTGCAAAATAAGGGCATTGTTTCAATGTGCATATTTTATAACGGTGAGTGACGTTTAAATATCAACTCTTGCCGCCCGCGCCCGCGCCCAGGGCCGGATTAGTTGGGCCGCACCGATAGCCATGCGATCCCACATCAAAACTGCATATTTGTTGTTTTGTGGTAAGGCAAAGTACAGCGTGTCGGCGTTATAATTGACGTAACTTGAAATATTTTTACATTTTAAGTACCTATTTAGTTATTTTTGTTTGTTATGTTACCAACTAGTACATCCCTGCACATTGAAATTTATAATTAATGTTTTCGTGTATTTTTCGTTGACCTATTACTACTATAATGATTCATATACTTACTAATTACCTACCTACTCACTTACCACCGCGCCGTTTCTCCGCGGGGGTAGGCAGAGAGAATAGAACGCCACACTCTTCTGTCCTGACACGCGATTCTCGCCTCATCCACATTCATACATCTTCTCATACAAACTCGACGATTATTAAGGCTTTTATCATATTAACACCAAACACTATCAGCAAAATTCTATATATTTAGGGATAAAAAATTTCAATAGCCTCCCTACACAAATTAAAGAAATAAAGAATATAAGAGTTTAAAAAGAAACTAAATGAACACTTCAAAAACACATAATTGGACAATAAACAATATTACAGAATACTATAATTCTGTATATAATAATTATAATAATAATAATTCTGGCGTCTGCTATCAGTTTACTCAAAGGGATTTGAGATTCTGTAAAAATAAGATAGATGGCTCTTTCAAATAATGGAACGATTAAATGTATTAATATCAAAAAGGTAACATATAAGTTCAAAAATTGTCGCTTAAAATATTGTCGCTGTAGCATAGTTGGATAATGCACCTTCCCCGGTTAGGAAAGAGATCCAGGTTCGAATCCCGGTGGTGCAACAACAATATTTTTCGATAAAATTGATTTTATATGTATATCTTTCTAATTAATATATTTAATTCATATTTAAAATATCACAGACCGTCTGTTCTGAATAATTACAACTTCACAATAAGAATGTGTTCTCCTAAATATATTATTTTATACATTAATGAATTTTGCAATCTTCAATCAAACAATTAATAAAATCAATGTAATATCTCTTGCACATTGATTAAGATACCGAAGTTGCCAACTTGACGTGCCGCCTGTAATCTGATGGGTTTTTATATCGCATACCCATTAGTAGCCGTCTTTTTATTTACCTCGTGTATGTGAAATGCTTTATTTCTAGAACAAATCGTGGGTGTGTTGTGTTTTATTATAAAAAAAGCCATGTACAATACTTTAACTCAGTTTTTAGCATCAAAATAATTTAATATTTAAACAGTAAAATCAATGCCAAGTTTTTTTTAATGAAATGTGAAACATGAATAGTTTTTCTTTAAGCTGACTAATAAGGGTAATAATATTGGCAATTGAACAAGGAAAACATTGCACTCCCGCTCTCTTGACGACAGCCCGACTGCCTGTTGGCTGTTGTAGCAACGGACTGTTTGCGAAGCTTCTCGAAGCTTCAGACAACATAGATTTTTTAGACTCATTCTCACATACGTCACGTACAATTACGTCAATGTTGCCAATATATTACATTTCTGTATGTGTGGAAAACCTTTTTTCATTCGCGTAACATAGATTTATACAAAAAATAAATTATGTAAAATTATAAAAAAATAAAATAGACAAAAAAAAATACTTAAAAATATGAGGAACGGCAGATTCCCAGAAAATAAGCAACGTGTGAGTGTAGGTATATATGCGGATTTTATATTCTTAGTTTTTTAAGTAACCTTTATTTGGAAATAAATAAATAATAATAAAATAGTCGCTTCGTACAAAACATACATATACAACCGTTTCAATCCAAACTTAACTAGTTGTTTTTTTTTTGATAGTGTCGTAACAGAAACATTGCAATATTGTTGGGTAATCTCAGAGCCAAGGACAATTTTCTTATGCACGTTTTTACTTTAGCTAATAAAGAATAATTTTATATAGAATATCCGAGTCGCGCGCGCCTGACCTGGCCGACTACCTGGAAAGCAATAGAATATTATTATACGACAGGTAACAAAAATACATTTGCTTGTCGATAGTGGTAGCGTACGTAGGTGAGTCAATTTTATAAATTCCATGTTCTGAATTCAAAATTCTTAAAAATTTGAGCAGATTGTTGGTGTAGTGGTTAAGACGTTGGCCTAGTGATCTAGTAGTCGGGGCTTCGCGCCTCAGTTTGAAAATAGTAAGAATATTGATGTGATATGTATTCCGTGTACGCATCTCTATTTTTTTTTTAAATAAAAAAACCTTATTTTTGTTTATTAACTTTTCTCATATTTATTTATTAGTTTGCGTAGTTTTCCAAATTTAATAATAAAAAGGTTAAGGTTTAAATTACGGGTCCAGGGCCACCGAGAGAATTTTATTGGCTCGTAGACGTTTTATGAGAAACTTTTTTTTTTCTGTTTAACCCCTTCCCTCACCTTATCAAACATAATCAATCTGATACAACGCATGTAACAACCCCCTTTCCCTGCAGCTTCAATAATAACCAATTTATTTGTTATAACAATAGATTTGAGTCACGACATGCTCAAAAAAAAAACATCTTCTCAGTGTATGATATGTCATATCTCCGCTGCAAATATTAGATTTATATGAGGTAAAAACTTGTCCTTCCTTATAATATATGTGTATTTATATAATGACATCTTTCAACCTCGTCCATCATATCCAGCAATGTGATTTCAGAGTAGGTTCCAAGTATAAATACTCGGTATATTTCCTACAGCAATCATCGAACAAAGTGGACGAACTGTTTGCATTGCAAATATATAGATTCAAACAAGTTTCATGTGGGTATACGTCGTGTTAATTTTTTAAATATATACTTATGTTTGTGTTCATCTAATGATAAAATATTCAAGAAATTTTTTCTTCCTAGATGCTTAAAACCGCATTCGTATGTATACTAATATTTGTATAATTTTTTGCTTTCGGAATAATTTGTCTATAAACTGAAGCGTATGTTTTACAAAATGGATCTCTCGTGAGATAAATACATCATACAGACGATTTCAAACATTTTTAGTACAAATTTGTAAACGTTTTTCTTACCATCTTCTTACAGTTGGGATTAATCTTTAAAATATATGACAGGTAACTCCCGTTGATCGCGGGGGATACGTTTTGAAGATGGTCGCGATAAGCGAAAGTTCGCGATCAACGGGGGATTAAAAAAAAATCTTTTTATTAATAAAATGAACATTATTAATAACAAAAAAAATATTATACATACCAATATTACTTAATTCGTTCATTTTGTTTCGCGTTGCAAAAAATAATCTAGATTCCCTGTATTTATTAAGCAAACTTTGCCGATAACTGTCAAATAATCTGTTACAACCAAGCTTTACAGCGCTCACTCGCTCTTAATCTTCGTCGTTTTCTTCTAATAACTCCAGGCTTTGATTGTGAGGAGAAAGGGCATTTTCAATGATTTTGACACTTAACTTTCGCGCAGGAACAGGTTCCGAGACGTCATTTTCTTGGGACACAGTATGTCAGTTAGTTTCCTCCAGCCGACAGATTTTTCACATTTTAAAAATTACGAAGGGATAAAAAATATGTAAGCTGTCAATTTAATTAGTGTGTGTTTGACAGTTCAGCTAAGATTACGCCATATGTCAAAGTCAGACAAGTACCGATACAACAAAAAAAATACAAAAAGATCGCGTTATAACGAATCCGCACTCGCCGGGGTCGCGAGGAACGGGCGTTACCTGTATATCTATGCGTAGATTCGCATTTGTTTAAAAAATGTTACACGAATACAATATTACCGCTATATTTAAATGAAATAATTGTTGGTTACTAACCGCCTTTTTATTTATGTTAAGATGTGGCGGTGATATGAGCCTAATTCATAATTTGTTCTACAATCTATGCATCGTGCAGTTGCTGAAGTTATCGACAGCCACGAACAGTGTGTCACCTTTTTTAAGTCATTTCAAAAATAGAACGAGTGTTGTGTATTATGCATGTCTTCGTTCGCGTCACTAGCCACTGGCGATCCGAGCATCGAGCACCCTGCACCGGACGCCGAGTATGTGCTATCAACTTATCCGATTGTATATTTCACAGTGTGTATGAAGCAGATGATCCTACTTAGTATAACACGTTCAAACCGTTGTATCTTTAATCAAAATAATTATATTTTAATGCATCAACAAATACGAAGGTAGTTAGCGGGGTATGTATTATTTTCATTTTATTTTATTTATTAACAATAAAAATGTCGATATATATTTTTTCTACTTTAGACCACGCGCGCGTTCACAGACTGCTTTAATATAATATAAAGGTGCTACATATTTTGTGTAATACCGAAATTGTTACACATACCAATGTTTTGTCGAAAATGTAAATCAATAAAATGTGCATTATTTTCGCAACTTAAAATTTATGACTACTTTAGGAAAATTTAATAGGAAAAATAGCTACAATTCTTTTCACAATATTCATGGTGAAGTAGATTATATTACTTTTTAGGTATTAGTTTTCTTTTATAGAGATCGTAAAACGTGTTCACCTTTTCTAGTGAATCACGTGAAGTTTTGTTTTTAGTTTAGATAAATGTAATCATACTCGCAGCCTGCGTTCAGTATTGCCATTTGTTCTCGTAACGCTTGTGACGTAATTTTGATACTTGTCAGATAGGTGTTGTCAAACTTTTTATTATTTTATTTAAACTTTATAATTCACATTCACTAAGTTTAACGTTGGTACATATTTATGATACTTTTGATTTTACACATTAACATTTTGGTCACGATAAAGATTCGAATTGATCACATTCAGGTAGTGGTTAGATAGGTTCAGATCGCGGTTGGACAGATTTCACTATGGTGCACTAAGAAGCTGCGGTCGAATGCTTCCGTAAGACACATTCGACGATCCAATACTTTGTTTTTCTTTTGTGGATTTAAATTGCTCAACTGCCGAGTACTTAATGCTATCATTCGTGCGCTGTAAGTACTTCTAAACGCGTTAATCTTGTTAGCTACCTTCCTCGCGACGACGTCAGTAGGTCGTAACAAAATATTACTTAATATATATACGAATATTCCGAATTAATATTGTCCGCACCATAATTATTTGCGCGTAGTCCTTTTATTTTGTTTACTTACTTATATTGTTTACATTTTTTAAATTTTTATATATTGGTAATAACGAGAAAATTTAATCGGTCCCTCCCCATTTCTCATTACATCCAACCAACATTTGCTACACGTAAAATCATTTTTTCTGAACTATTTTGCGAATTTTTCCTCTAATATCGGCCCGTCAATGGCAAATCTGGCACTTTTTTGGGTGTTAATACATTTTAACACCATGCTGCATTCTTTTTTTTTGTTTGTTTCCGTGATGTTGTTTTCAAATGCCGACAAGTACACATCCTTGCTTGACTTGAAACAGTTGAAGAAGACAACGAAAAATTTTACACACTTGAACATTTTTCACGCTGTGTTCTAATTCACAAATGATTTTGACTTTCTCGCGAATCGAGAGACACTCTATTTTGCTAATAGACATGTTTCTAAATCAAGGGCCAAATTGTCAATACAACATTGCTGACGCATGAAAACATTACTTTAAACGATTTCATAATAAATTTGAATTCAGAAAAAACACACGTGTAAAAAGGGAGCGAGATTGTAAAATGGCATTTTCGGATGTCTGTTTTTTATTTGACACTTTTGTTCGATGCTCAATAATAAGTTGTATGCTTCAACATGGTCAAAATTTTGGGTCATCAATGATATGACCCGACGGTCGGTGACGGTCAGCGTGTCCGCCACTTCTTTTACTTTAATTGCTTTTTTTAGTTCCAACAAACACACAAATATTCATGTGTTGGCCGTATTATTTGTTCGGTATACCCGAGAAGCAAGCTCGTTATAACAGTTCATTTTTGTATGAAAATTTGCGTAAACTAAAATATCAAAGAGTTTTTGCTTACTATAGCCGTGAACTCGCTATACCCGATCTCGTTATAATCAAGTTCGACTGTACTTATTATGATAAAATTCCTCATATATTATTGAGGAGTATTAAGCTATATTATTGGATTGGAAAATATTTTGTACCTTTGGTTTCTCTAATAAATAAATAAATAAATTTTGTCACTTTATCTCGATATATTTATTTCGATACACCGATTCTGTATACGCTATTTATAATCATAACATTTAAATATAATGAAACCCTATTAGCTATAACTGGAAATGATATCGATATGAATTTTGTTTTTTTTTGCCAGACTATATTATATTATAGTTATTTATTTTTGCATTCTTTATTTGAGTCCTGCAAGTAAATGTTGTTGGTTCCTTGCATGCAAATATTTAGTTGTTCAGCCACAAAGTGAAAAACTGGTATATCCTGTTTTACTAAATTATTAAATGTATTTTAAAGGCTATGTCAAGTCACAGTTGAGACTAATTAATGTTGATACAGAATGGTAGCTGGGTATAAAATCAACACAATTGCATTCTTATTCTAACAAGGCGCGATGACTTATTTAGAATTAAATTGTTTTTACGGTTTAGGAAAAATGTTGTCCAGTTTTTTTCATTTTTTTTCCCCCCACATTTAAAAAAATTGAAAATGTTTCCACGAAACGTGATCGAGAGAGTCTTAAAACAAATCTTCATCGGAATGCCGCAACACAGCCAAGTTTCATGCAAAAAATATCTGCAATTTGAAGATGTATCTACCTAAGATGTTGTTTTTTTGTTTTCTTCAATTCCTCACAATAGAATTCAATCAATTTGTAATTGTAATTTATATTTTAATTAAGGAGTACATTGGTAAATTATTACTGCCTTAGCTACCTAATTAATAATATTCTATTCTATAAACATTATTCAAAATCGTTCTTAATTTGCATGCGAGTTTTTATTTAATTAAAACTTAAATTGGCGTGATATTTGACAAGACGCTGTTCCACGAATTTTTGATTCCGATGCGTAATTCGTAAATTGTCGAGAATTGAAAATTGATGACATGCCAGAATCATTATCTTTGGTAAGCCACTGTCGATTTATTTATATTGTTAGTGTCCAATATAGAGTGAGTGAAGTAAGACTAGAAATTATAATTTTATTTTTCTATTGTAAGAATTGTTTAATGCTTTTGTCTAAAAAACACGTTTTTCAATGTACACATTTTCATTGGACTTATCTTTTTGTTCAGAACTGTCCCTAGACATTGTGTCGCCCTTGGGCGAGGTAGATAATGTCGCCCATATGTAAATATTAAATTTTTGTAACTTAGATTAACTACATAAGACATGACCCTTGAATAAGCTCATTGTTTAGAGTTCCAACATATGTTATTTTTTAATTGCATCCACATTGCTGTTTTAAGTAAGAAATTAAATGTTTTGTTTGTTTACTTTTATTATTGTTTATTTTAAATTTGCCGCTCCTTGAAAATGTCGCTTTAAGATTTGCCTTACTCGCCTATTGGTTAAGGACGGCCCTGTTTTAGTTTGTCTTACAGTTTGTATCATATCAAATATATAGTGGTGGCATTAACCTTAGAGTGCAGGAAAATAGGATCGAGGGCCGGAGCGGGGTACAAAGCGATCCCATTAAAATTTGCGTTTTAATGAAGTATAATGGTTTGAGCATGTTCTATCACATTTTTAATTAAATGTCTTAAGCAATGCGAACAAGGTACTACTAAATTTGTCGTCATTTTATAAGAAGCCGTAGTATTTTGAAGTGTCATCACTCATAAGCGTTCGGCCCGCTGGATGTGTCGCGTTCGCGAACACACCGCGCATGTGCATGTCCCAAGTCAGCGAAGAGATCTAGACGCGACTCACCAAATACGTACGGCATGTCTGCCGTTACCTAATGTGGGGAATTAAATAATAAAATGGTCCCGATTGCCTATGGAAAAACATCGTTTTCTCTACTTTTTACTGTCTTTCTATATACATTGCTGTGTTTTTTTTTTGCGCGTTGCATTCTTTGGCATATTTATGAAGATTACAGTAAACACCAGCTCAATATCATTAATGTTTAATAAATAGTTCTAAAAATAAGATTTTTGGGATTATGTTGTGCCCCGTTCCGGAACGGCAGTGTTTTACTAGCTAGGCTATTTTAACTTTGAAAAGTGATCGGTAATCCGACGTAATTTTTATATTTCCACTTACAATTTCATACTTAACATATTCAGTTTGATAGAAATTGAAGACAAAATAAAACATTATTATTTTCGTGTCCAATAAATATAATAATGTGTAATAGAAAACTTGTTTTTTAGCCGATTTATTTTCTATACTTCACTTATTAATATTTTATTGGGTCGTATAAATAATGAAATTCATAAATCACAAATGATATTCGAATTCGCAACTTTATGATTAGATAATTAAAAACAAACCATCACGCGCATGTGTTATATGAACCTACAGTCCACCGGGATAGAAGGAATTAACCTTTATTACATTCATTTTTGACATTTTAAATTTTCATTTGTGTTTGCCTGGCATTCTGTGTATTTCGTATAGGTAGGTGTCATCGGTGTGATGAGATAAACCACGATTCTGGCTGTGATTGTGTGATTGACGTTCGATTGTAACAATGATTAGTAACTGTAATTATTCGTAATTAATTAATCACCGGTATACTTCATTAAATCGTAGTTACCAATCGACGGCACAATTGAACACAAATCACAGTTTATCTTATCACTACGTTATATACCTATCGAAACATGATATGATATATATTTTAACTATGTATTGTAACTTTTCGATCATTCGCATCTCTAAAAAAATGTGTTTGACGTTTATGATGCTGAATAGAATAAGTAGTCGCCATGGCAATTAATTTGGCCTCATTGACGTCACATTTTTGTTGGATTATTCTAGTACAGTATTTGGAGGGTGGGGGGGGGGGGGGGGGAAGTAAATGTTTGCACATGTAAATCTGAATTACTGAATCACACGGGTTTTTTTTTTTTAATATCGATCAGTTTTTTATGAGGGCATAATAAAGTTATCTAAAATATCTTTTTTTTTTTCTTCAATTTACACGTTACATTGATGAGATATTTTATGATTTCTATTTTGTGTATTTCTAACATTTCTTAATTAAGTCCTTTCATATTAAATAAATATACATTTTATACGTAGGTGTGGTCGATATCAAGTGTTGAACCGAGTGGTCGAATAGAAATTCTTAAATGACATTTTATCCACTTCTCGCCTATTCAGTGAGTACTTTCATCAAATTTTATTTAAATAATTATTTTTTACTAAATACAGATTTTTAAATTATTATAATTTTTTCGAATCCTTAAATAAATAAAATATTGGCGATTTGTGTTTCGCGAAGGCTGTTTGAGCTAGGTGAGCCTTCCGCCACGTGTGAGGTCCACGCGATTGCCGGAGTGGTATTAATAGAATCGGGGCCCTAAGCCGGACCTCTAATTGGGGACGTTCGAAAATTAACATAAATATAATTAATAAACACGTTAAGTTAACCGTTATCATACCGTGATATAAAATACTCGTACGCAGCCATGCTGTCAACTCGTGTTACTGTAAGAAATTAGAGTTCTATTAGCCTTTAAAATGTGAAAAAATGGTTAATGCCATAAATTTACTTTAAGTATTGAGCATTAAATATAAAATAAATATTTAATATTATAATTCAAAGCATTCATCAAGTTCTGTATAGGAGGTTGCATTTTTTAATACAACCTTTCTTTTTATCTATCTTCATTTAATTAGTGAAAAAAGATATACCATTAAATTCGTATGTTTGTTATTGTTTTCACTGTGAAATTAATGTGTTATTTCTTTCTGTCAAGCCTAAAATTGTATTTTTGTCAAGGTATTAATTTTACAACGCAATGAATTAAAAATAAATATTTATATGTGATTCGCCTTACATAATTGATTTTTCACTAGTCATTTCTAAGCGTAAATATTTTCTTTCAAATTAACTAAAATATGAAGTGTATGTTGCGTATATTTACTGAAATATTATAGATTTAATCAGAGAGGTAGACCTGTGTTACTGCATGGTTCGGGATGGGTTAAACAAATTATTAATTCGTTTCTTATGTTATATCTATATTGTATATTATAGATATTTATTGCAGCGTTTTCGGGTCAATAACATATTCATAATGAATTGTAGATGTAAAGAATGTGTGCATATATTAGTAACTAAGATAAGCGTTTTGTATAATATGCGCGAAGTGATTGATTAATAATTTTATTAATTAATTAATAACGTTTTGTATAATATGCGCAAAAGTTATTCATAAAAAATATAATTACGCCATCGGAAGGAATACTGCTAATTATTACGTCAATTAATTATTTGCTGAATCGTCAATAATTTAATTACACTATATTATTGATAGAATCGGCGTTAACTTTGTAGAGTTTCATCATAATGGATGGATATACTCGTCGATGAGAGTTGCTGTTTCTATCGAGAAACTCGAGTAGTGCTAATAAACTTAAGTAGAGTAATAACATTGTTTCATTTATATCCATCCATTAATTACACTAGTTTTATTTATTTCATCAAACTCTTTTCCTCACGTTAGCTTGTAAAAGCTAATACATATACGATTTTAGTTATGTTTATTTATTCATTATTTTCAAATATTCTCTTAAAAATGGATTCAATTCTGCTTCCAGGATTCCAATATTTCTTTTGATTTTTCGGGATTGTCTTTTTTCGAAAGATTTTGGCCTCGGGCGAAAACGTCTGTACTGCGTATCGAAATTTCGTAGTGATCGAAAATTGTATTTTCGATCGAATATGATAACTAAACGTAAGCGATCGAAAATTGGAAATGATCGAAGAAGGTGATAGAAGGAACGTTTACAAGCAAAAAGGTCTAAGCAAATATAAATTGTCAAATGTTATGGAAATAACGGGAACTGAAAAAACATAAAATAATGTAGTTGAAAGAATCATTTGTCGCGCTCGAAAACTAACGAAATACGTCCACATTCGCACGGCGTTGTGAGTACCGGCGATGTCATTTCATACCAGCAGAAAACAATCGGCTAATTAAATGCGTTAAGTTGTGTGGGGCGAGTATTAAGTTGTTCCAACAACACATTTTCACCAAATCGACATTTTGATAGATTTTTTTTGATAATACGCGATATGATTATATTTTATTCTATCAAGTTCTACACTGAATATAATTCAATGAAGAATTAAGTATTTTTATAGTTATATTTAAAAATTATGATAAATAAAAATAATAGATTTTTCACAATGGAAAATATTATATATTGCATTGTTTGTTTAGAACTATTTTAGAATGGTAAAAAAAATCTTGAGAGTATATAAAATTTTTTGTTCTTATTTACCTAGAAAGTGCACTTTTCATCAGCAAATTTAGAAAGAGCATTTTATAATTTTTTATTCAATGTTTTTTTGATAAAAAGCATTTTAGTGTACTAAAGGAATATAATTTATTTTGTTATTAATTTATTAAATAAATTAATAACAAAAATATCAAAATAAATATATTAAGTAAGACCATTTTTATTTTTTCTCTGCTGTAAAATTGTAAAATTTTCCATTAAAACAATGCACTACTCGCCCTGTGAGGTACCATTCAATTCATATCTGTCTTTTTTTATTTTTTGCTTGCATTAATTGATTAAGTTATGTTGTTCTGCGGTCCACCACTTCCCATTGTTTGATAATATATTATGTTTTAAACATTGAAAAATAGGTTTTATTGATCATTAAATTCATAAAAACGCATCACGACAGCAATTATTGCGGGTGTCAACACAATATGACTGACTAGCGACGCTAAGTGTTTCCAATACACCGCAGTAGCAGAATTTTGTGGAACTACATAGTTACTCGTGTCGCCATCGGATAATGGCGTGAATAAAAATCTAGAATCAATCAAAGTTATAATTTGTACTTTTTAAAAAAAATTTAAATAAAGATGCGTACACAGAATACATGTTACACAAATATTCTTTGTATTTTCAAACTAAGTTAATCACTTGTGGTATGAAAATGGGACTAATTTGCTGCTCTCCTGGAACGAAGTGTGAACCCCCAACCATCAGATCAGTCTTAACTGTTAGACCAACAAGCTACCCAAATCATTTATCAATACATCATGAATTTCCCATCAAAATAATATCCGTGCACAACCTCATAAAATTACAGATTTTTTTGTTCAAATATTATTGCAATTTGACAGAAGAGGAAAAATCAGATTTACAGACATACAAATTAACATTTTCATTTAGTAGAAGGTGTGCGCTCGTTTGTTTTTCTCTACTCTCGGCTAACTACTAACTTTTGATGGGAACTCCCCTATTTTTCACACTGAGTAAATCTGCAGCTTGTACACTTCAAAATGAAGTAATATAAATAATTAAATCATAGTTTCCCATCACCAAGTAGACTGCTATAGCTCGTATTAGCCTCCGCCTGGTATTGCTTCGATGTGGAGTGACTAGCCAGAGGTAACTCATTTTGTGACAACTCGATGGATTTAAAAAAATTCATGGCGAGGTGATCTTTTAACTAACATAAATTAATTCTAGTTAATAAATTAAATTTCTTTTCAATGTATTCATAAAATATTAGAGATGTTACGCATCAGCCTGTACTGTGTGTCTGGCATTCCGTGTCATAAAAGGTGATTGAAACGTCATTTTTATATGTGTGAAATATTATGCGGCGACGTCAGCGCAAAATTCGTATGTTTTTTTTTTATCTCTACCTGGGCTCCTATATATATCATTATTTTGGTGCACATTTTAGAATTATATATGATAATAATAAAGTGTTTTATTTATATTTATTTTCACCATTAAAAATCAAAAATTTGTTCTAATTTCTCTTAAAATATTATCTATGATTTCTTCTTTCAACAACGGGTATTTAAAATGTTTCATTAATAGTACATCAAAAACATATACATATTTAAATAACTAGCTTTACAGATTACCATAGCCGAAACTCGTAACAGAAAGAATTTATTTCAACATTTCATTCTATGTAGGTAATATCCAAAACATGCAAAGTCGCTCGTTTGATAGATAATTGACAAACTCCTATGAATTCATGAATGAAATCTATGCAAACACCATACGAAATGACATTGGAATTCAGCATGGAAACAAAACCTTTAATTATTAGCAAATCAAATATGTAGAAGGTGTCACTGCAGGCAGTTTTCAGTAAGTATTAATCCCTTTCGAAGACAACAGAATTAAGTTATGCTATGCTAGTTAAGGTTACGCTAATCCAGGCTAGCTAGAATTTTACAGGGTCTTTTTATAAGATAAGAATTATTTATTTTTATTTCCCAAAATCTTTAGTAATGCAGTTTTGTTTGTATGCAGTGAACGCCCCCTGCTACATATATATACCTACTAATTAGATTCTTATTTTCACATGTTAAATAATTTTTTATTTTTATCTCTGAACTCATTTATTCCTTATTAAGTATATAAAGATTTTCTGTTTATCATAACATACATTTGGCAACAATAGATTATTTATTAATTTGTTTTATTTTTAAAAATATACAGGTCTTGTGTCTAGGGCAAAGGATAGTTATTCCTAAGGCTTACGTATTATATTCCATATAGATATGTGTAGCAATTGAATAAAAGTTGTTTAAATATATTTCTATTATACGTTTTGTTTTAAATTATGTAGGTATATGTTAATGTACTATTTTACATGCGAGATCCAGACTAGATGATATGCATTTATTTATTTAATACTATTGATTATGACTACATATATTTGGCCTGAGATTGTCTTTATTATGTTTGAAAAAGACATGCTTAAGTGATGTATTTAAAGACATAGTAAAAAAGATAGATAATAAAATAAAAACCCTTCTGCTTTCGACTAAAGACCCCACATAATTTTAACATATTCCTTTTTAGAATGAGAACACTTCGTCTAGTTAAAACTTTCTTAGAATTTATCTACTGAAGAATAGAAGATCTTGGCAGAATCTTCTACGGATTTGAATTTCCGTCGCACTGCATGTATAAGCTTATTGCTTGCTTTCTCGGTTACCAAGTACGTCTTACGCAACTAGAAGCATTTAAAATTAACCTTCAATTGAATTCCGTACTGACTGCTGTGACCCTCATTCTCTGGACAGGCCTTACAGATGTGTATCTTGCTATTAATACTTTGATAATGAGAGAATGTTTCCATGAATAGAAACAGCACACAAAAATTTACACATGTAGGATACAAATATGTGCAATTTGCTATATATCTTTCAGTATTCTCAAATACATTTTTGAATATCAATTATGTACCTAGAAAGGATAGATGAAATTTATTAATTTCAAAAATGGAATGGAATATTTTGTATTAAGGACGTTCCCAAAAAATCACTTTTCTCACAATCCTTTTGAAACTTTGAATACACATACTTATGAGTGTCTTTTATACGTAAAAATTATTTTCAATAGTCCTTGCGGTAGTAAATTTGTAAATATTGACTATTAAAATTTGCATATTTAACATACAAACTATACCCCGATCGATGTTGTAGCGCACGTTTAATTGAATAGCAATAGTAATTTTCTTACGATTGTTTTGGAAAACTGAGAATCATTAATTGAAAATTTAACAAATATTTTTCTGTAAAAATAACTAAAACAAGCGGTATTCGTTTTGTTATAAAAAATGTTAAAAGTCAGCTATTTTTGATGGTTTTGATGTTTCCTTTTATAATTTGAATAGTGAGAGATGGCGACTTGGCAATGTGGCACTACGTTGAAAGTTTGAAATATCGAAAAGCGCAGTAGTTTTTAATAAATGCGAGTAGCTCACAGATATAGGTTAACTATAGGTTATTGTGAATGAAAAATATATTTTTATAACAAATGAAATATTTATTACTATTCAATATTAATAAGCATCATGCTAACATAATAAATAAATATTGATTCTAAAATATAATCTGTGATAGAGTTTTCATAAAGAATTTTATTTTTAACATCAAACAAACATAAAATCCTAGCAATACATTTTTTTTAAACACTAATACTTTCTTATTACTTTTTTTTTTTTTGGTTTTTAACTTTTTATCTTTTGCGAATTTAGATTTTTTAAGAAGTCTAGTTATAATATATTTATTTTTACTTATCTGCACTTTCTTATCATCTAATTTTTGGGTAAACAATTGCACAAAAGCATTTTCACGGCCTTTGTAGATTTTTTAAAAATGATCACATGAAATGTCATTTAAAGCTAGTTTTTTACACATATTGATAGAAATAATATCCTTTAATTCTGCCAACATTCGTAAATTTACTTTATCTTTGTCTGACTTAAATAATTCTTGCAAATAATACTCGCATTTTTTGTAAGAGTTAACAAATTACTTCGTAATTTTAATGTGTTATTCAAATTTTGTAGTTCTCATCTGGAATTTCACATTGAGCTGTTTTATGAATTTTTGTTTTTTAGCTTCAGACATACTTGCTAAGGCTTTAGCTATTTTATCACCAGTCTTTTTTTTAACGAATCTACCATTTTTTAAACTCAAACTCATTATTAATAAACTATTCGCAATCTCTAATATAAAAGTAACCTCCAAAAATTTTTCAAAACATTGGCAGCGTAGGAATATTCAAAGTAAGAATACCATGTTGTCGGATCGGAGAAACGACGCAATGAGAATATTTTTGAATTTCTGCGCATGTGAGTGGAAGCGAAAAAGTACACTGTACATCAACTATTTTTTATTCTATTCATAGTAGTTTATAGTAGTTTACATACGGGGGAATCTTCTTGAAGGTTGAGTACGACTGCTCTTTGGGAACGTCCTTAAAGAATTGTACAGAAATTTGTAATGATGGTTGTCCATAATTTAAACATAGCATATGATATTTAATTTCAATATAAATAAAGTGACTGGTCAAAATATATGTTTTATTTACCGAGAGAACATTATATAATACATACTGATCTATTTATTTACAAACGCACCTTTTCAAAAAATCATTTCCATAAGTGAAAATAACAATTTTTAATTTTAAAAAACAAAGATAATTGTAGAATTATAAACAGTTTATGTGTAAAGCACCCTTGAGGTGGAAGTTTTTACGAAAATGGCGCTATACAAATTATCCATTATTATTATTATATTTATATATTTGTTCAAAATTCCAGGTATAATTTTTTTCATTAATAGATTTGACAGTTACTTTGTGGTGTAACATTTTATTTAAAAAATATTATTTAATTAAACTTTGTACTACACACACAATTATTAAGTATTATTATTTTTTCGCAACTAGTTTCGGAAAGAGCATATATTATTTACATCTGTCGATGGAAGGTTCTATTCCTCCCAAAACTAGTTGTGAAAAAAAAACATACACAATAATTGTGTGTGTAGTACAAAGTTTAATTAAATAATATTTTTATATAACTTCTCGCTTTTACTTCACTATCGAAATACACAATTGAAATTTTTGCCTTTTTAAAATCATCTATATTAGCATAATTATTGCACAGAATACTATACTACATCTATATCTTTATCATAATTGGGTAATTGGGCTATTTTGCTGTGTCAAAAATGACAACCTTTACGCGACACGCGTCAGAAGAGCCCAGAAAACCATAGATAAAATATATCTTTGTAGATTCAATCGATTTATTTAAATTGTAAATCATTATCATAAGTAAAAACAAATGTGGATAATTTAATCTGAATTGTTAACAGTGCTTACAATATTTTTACTACAAGCAATAAGTAAGACAAGGTTTACTTAACACAAGTAATATACATGTGTATACTATTTATGTTCATGCGATTGCATTCAAACTACAGAGTAGTGAACATTGGAATATTTATTTTCAGTTTTGTAGAAATTTAATTTATTTTCTAGAGTTATTTGGAATAGTTTTTGTTTATCAATTTGGTCAAGAAAAACTAATATTATTTATTTTTGTTTAAAGACTGACTAATTAACTTGTAAATGTCACTGATACCCGTTGTAGGTTAGCCATGACCATGTATAAACAGGCAATATTTCCTAGTAATAGTTACCTACTAAGTTTTAATGAAACTTATAATTATTTTTATAGTATAATGCGATCAAATGATGTGAAGAAGGTCATACCAATTAATTGGATGAATTCATTAGCATTTTATTGATACATATAATCTACTCAATAAAAAATTTAGTACTATGGTTTATTTTATTCTTATAAAAAATACCGATAACCATTTGAATTAGTTACAACCTGTTTCAATGCCACTCTTTTTATTGGTCTATATCGTATTATGGTACACACAATTTTATTTTATAATACATATATGCATTTAACACAATTGTTGAGAGTTATTTTGTATCAATCTTCTTTTGAAGCACAATCGGTTTCAAATTTTACTCATTAATTTTATTCTTTCTTTATTAACAATTACTTATAAAATTCTGTCTGGAATATTCATTCCGTGTTTTAGTTTATAAAATGATAATTATTATCTGGTACAACCAGTGGGTGTAATAGTTCATTAAATCTTATATGATTATCTGGTACAACCATTGGATATAATAGATGGATATATTATTATCCAATGGTTGTGAAAATCAACCTAACCTAACCTAACCTTTTTGGCATCACAGCACACTATTCAAATTTCAAAATTTTCCAGGCACACTGAAGAATACTTACATATCTATTACTTTTTTAAAACTTTTAAAATGTTTTTAAAACTTTTAAAACCTTCTGTATTTCATCTGAAAAATAATCACATGCAATTCTTTGTAATATATATATATATATTTCGTAATAACATGGTATAATAAATTATAGAACAAACTTGGAAATGTAGGAAAATTACATATCGATTTACATGTTCTATAATGATTAATAGTATTTTGATGATGATGCTTATTATCAGTTTGTTTGTGTATTAAATTATGTAGCAAATAGTATATTAATTGAATTTGACTGTAAACAAATTTTGCGGCACACTTCTCAATCACTCACAACACACTGACTGGAAACCAGTGCCTCAATGTGCACAAATACAGATTTTTTATGAGTATGTGTTAATGTGTATACATATTATGTATATTCATTATTTCTCAGGTTGTTGCGTACATCTTGAGCAATGGAAAAAGTGGCAGATCGGATGAAGGAGACCACGTGGTCTTCATCAGCGAACTTGCTCTCAGATGCAAAGTTCACAAGTTTAGACTATTGCTTGTTTGCCGCCATGCTGATCCTGTCGGCATGCACTGGACTCTACTTTGCCTACAGAAGTCGCTCCCAAGCTGCCAATGTGCAAGAATATCTGATGGGCAATAGGCAGATGAAAACTTTTCCCGTTGCTATGTCACTTATAGGAAGGTAGGCATAAATTACATGTTTTTTCATACATGAGAAATATAATGTTTATATTCAAATTTACACATTTGTGCCAAGACAACTGTTTGAAGGAGACAGACTTCGATCAGTTGTTCACATTATTTGTACAGACATGATATTAATGTATCTAATATTTTCATTAATACAATAAGTGTGAGTAAATTTTAAAAAACTTCAAAATTGTTTTAATATCTTAATAATTAAAAAAATATGTGATTTGTTGCAAAGCTTTCAGCCCGCCATCTTATATCTTTGGTGGCACTGTTTACCACTTAGCAAGAGCCTGGATGTTTTTGTTGTATGTAAGAAGTATTAGTGTTTTAACTTAAAAAGATTGATGAACTGTGTTTCTTCCATATGGGTGGTGGCCTGTCCAGCTATGTTTCTGGGGTGACCATTCTGGGAACACCCGCTGAGATCTACAACTTCGGAACACAATACTGGCTCATTGTCTTCTCCATAATGCTGAGTGGATACATTGTCACTGTTGTTTATCTGCCTGTCTACTTCAATCTTAAACTTCAATCATCTTATGAAGTAAGTGGAATTTGGAAAATATTTATCTAGAATTAATGTTGCAAGCATATGTTTTTTAAATAAATATTTTACATTTACCTGAGAATGCAAATAAAATACACAGTCAGTTGTTACGCAAAATATTTTCAGTCAAGTTTTCAAATCATATTCATTTTTCAATTTTTTCATTCAATTCTTTGTGTTGAGAATGAGTAAAGTTATATGTGTTGACTGTGCACATTATTTCACACTTATGCTTATTCTGTATGATTTTAAATATGGATTATTTTATAATTTTTTTTTATTCTGTATACCTATTATGTATTCCCAAAATGACAGATGAATTAACGTTGCTTTGTCAGTGTAACAAATTTCTTAATTTGACATTCATTTCACTTCCCAGTGTAGGAAGTGAAATGAATGTCAAATTAAGAAATTTGTATTGTACAAATTCATGCGGGATTATCCATGTTCAAAATACAATATATATATACAATAATACAACATATTTTATTCATATATATTTCATTATACAGTCAATAAGTCACTTCCACGCTGTATGGAAGATGGAAATTGTGAAATTTTGACAAGAATTGTCATAAAAGAAATATGTATGAAATATAACAGTCTTGTTATTTTCATCTTATTGATTTTAGCTTTTTTAGTTCTGACTTGTATAGGTTAACCTTAGGCTTCGGTTATGCATGCTGGTTTTAAAGAAATTTCTATAAAAAAATCCTTTCCGATCAAAAAGCATTCATCTTACAAATTATAATTATCTTCTTACACGGCTGGAACCGTGTAGTCTCTAAATTGTAGAATCATTCCGCTTATTTGGTTAATATGCTTTGTATTTGATCCTTAAGTCTATTTTTATATGACAAAATAAATCCCCAAGTATTAATTTAGTTTCTTGAAGTTTAATACAGTTTTAACATATAAATAAACAATTTTAGTTAGTTTATTTGTTGATAAATATAAATTATATGAATATTGTTTTAATGGATGCGAAAAATTAACATAATATTTTGAAAAAAATTGTGTTGCATCCCAACATCTCATTCATTGATTATATTGTATATTTAAAAAATACATTAATACGTTTTTGGTCATATCGGTTTTGCTTTTCAACTCCTCAAGTGAGATAATTCCAAAATTTATTCAGTAATCCAACTACTGTGTTTTGGTATACACATATTTTTATTATTATTATTTTTAGTACCTGGAACTACGATTTGACAGATCTCTGAGGGTTTTGGCATCGATCATGTTTCTACTTGATGAGGTAATTGATTATCTAAACATATTCTGATTTGCATGTAATAATAGATTTTTCTCAGTGCATCGTGACATATTTACTTATATTAATTTTATATACATAGATACATTGCGAACTACAAGCAAATGAACTGAATACCTAAGTACATATTTTATGAGTCAAGCGATATTTAGCATTTGTGGTTTACATTCAATACAATATAATGTAACCATTTCAATTTGTACTCATGGATATGCAATTTATATAATTAATGTGTGATTCATTCATATTGTATTAACCTCCTTACTGCAGATTTCATATTATTTTTAATGATATTCAATTTTATTTATAACTTGTTCCACCAATGTGCTAATGATTTACCGAGTTGTCGGAGCTGTGGGCTAATTATTATAATGCTTTATATTTTTTTGCAGTTAATGTTTTTGCCAGTCGTCATCTATGTACCTGCTCTTGCATTCAATCAAGGTGAGAGCTTTAGTTTATATATCCAATGTACATGTATTAAGATGACATATTTACATGTATAAGTTAAACCAAAGAAAATAAGTAATTGAAAAATGCAAAAAAACTAATCTTCCTTTTCTTGCCGGTAGAATGCTTTTCCAGCTGAGCTGCGACATCAATCAGCCTTGTTAATCATATCAAATTTGTTATATGTATTTTTCAATCACTATTTTTTGCAGTAGAAATCAATCACCATCTTTTGACCCATTCCCCGCAGGTAACTCATATATGAGTCGCGCCTTACGTGCCCACAGCGCGGGTGACTCAAATATGAGTCGCCGTGTTTCGCCCGCCACTAGTGCATACATATGCGCTGAGGATTGGTGAAGATCATACCAAAATTATTTGAAATCTTTATCCTACTGACATCTGTCGATATTTGTCAAGTATTATTAGTTATCTTATAAACAAACACGAAATAATAAAAGTCCTCATATCATCCAGTATCGCTCAGTTATTCAAATTCTCAAACTCAGTTTATGCATGTAGAATGTAATCCGATTCAAAATATAGAGTTAAATTTAATGTCAGTATTTAAAAGCTTGTAAATAGTGTGCATTAGTCTTAGAAGTCAGCGCCCGCGCAGATCACTACTTCACTCTAGTACGTATGAATATCACCATAAATGGCGCTAGTGATGGTGTGGGGCACTGTAGTGTTCTCTCATGGATTATTTTGTAATTGTGGTTCTGATTCCTGTATTTATTTATGTTTGTGATGATATTTGAGAACATTTGCAATCGATTTTTTTAAAACAAATCATAAATATGTTGCATTATCGTACTGTAAAATCGCAAATTATAATGCCACCAAAGAGTGCGGCATATGAAAGATGTCATGCGTATTTATGAACGGGCAATCAATGGGTTAAAATACAATGTTTCTGAAATTCAATTTTGAGCGAAACCTGCCAGATAGTGCCAGGATTTCCATTTTTATAACTACAGTATTTTAACTAATTTTACAATTAAATGATAAATTCACATTATATTAGTAAAGTTGTGATTCTTCAGAATCATAATGCCATTAATCATTCCATGATAATTTAAATTAGTGAATTTATCATTATAAGAGACTGCGATTATTATTATTTTAACAAATCTATTTTTTTATACCATTTATGACTATTTTGATTTCATACTGACATTACTGACTTATTTTGTGATGTGAAATCTAGAATTCACTTAATTCTCAATCACTAATCAAAACCCTTTAAATAATAATATAAAATCAATAATTTAACCGTTTTTGATTTAATTTTTATAATACACCTAGAGGCTATATAATATTTCATTAGATTTGTAGATTCTAATCATACTTCAGTAGTCTGATTGACTTAATAATTTATATTAATATCAAATTAGAATTAAAACTTTTGATTTAAGAAAATATTACAAATATAAATATGTAACTTTTTTTTTTCAGTTACGGGAATAAATCTTTATATTATTGGTTGTTCTGTTTGTCTGCTGACTATATTTTACACTGTATTGGTAAGTTTTATAATTATTTCATCATATTTTATTAACTAGTATTAAATTATAAGTGACATTACATTATTGGTTTCATCAAATATCAAACCACCCTTGTATTAAATGCTATATCAATAAAATAAAAGATTTGCTTCAAAAGGGGTAAATGATAAAAAATTTGTCAAAAAATTTCTACACTTGTTTGCAAAAGCTGTACATACTTGTACCTGTCTAGCGGCCCGTACCCGGCCTTGCCTGGGTTTCAGATATGTGGAAAGGGAGGTAGTATCCATGCAAAATTTGGTCCCGAAGGTTGGATGTCCGGGTGGGGTATGAATATATTTTCTTTCTGTATCTTTTTGCCAAAAATCACACAACCATTTGGAACATTTTTTGTATGAAACTTCAAAAATGACAAAATTGTATCCATAGCCTTTTGTGCCATTATAGTACTGATTTTTCATATATTTCACCGCAAAAATCATTTGGCTATCATATGACATATGGGGCCCAAAAAAGAGAGAAAGATATATGAAATATAGTTTTATAGCCACACATACCCGCACCGGCGGTGCGGCACACATACACATACACACACCATCCCACCATTCCAAGGACATTACATTTATTTTACTTTTTTTTTTTTTATAATTTTGTATTTACCTCAACAATAGTCTTGTTATGAAGTAATGTTTTATATAATTTGTTTCCAGGGTGGATTGAAGGCCGTGGTATGGACGGATACTTGGCAGGTGGCCATCATGTTTGGCTCAGTGATAATATTTGCAATTGTGGGGACCGTGAGTGCTGGAGGATTTGGAAATGTTTTTCATAGAGCTAACGAGGGCGGCCGCATTGTACTTTGGAAGTGAGTGTTTCTTTTTACATTCTTAATATTAATTCTGTATGTGTGACAAGAGTCATTAGCTCAATTGATATTTTTTAACATCCTGTAATGAAAATCAATTAATTAATTAATGGAATAATTTATGGATAGCGCATTGCATAGTATGTATATGTCAAGAAAGGCTATTGGCAGAGGGAGGTTGTCTTATTAAATAACCTTGTCACATTCATAAATATAATATTATTATGGATTAAATGTCAAGATAACCTTGTCATATTCATAAATGACAAGGATGTTTTCTTAACATTTCTTACATACGATCACACTGAAAGCAGGAATTGATAGTCTATCCTATAATTAAATTGAATGATTAATTTGTTTATTTTTAAAATTCCTAGATTCTAACATATTTTTATGGGATTTCTCTAGATTAAATATTGTTATCGCTTACTATATGAAAATATTTATAAACATAATAATAGGTACCTACATTATAGTTAAATAATTAACCATCATATAAAAATAATGTACAATTCTTTTATATTTTTTTATTTGAATATAATTTTTCAGCAGCAATGGTAATTTTTAAAAATCACGATGGAATAACATTTTTGATAAAATCAATTAATTAATAATATTTTTGGGACATGTATTTTGACAACTGTTTGATAATGACAACATGTAATTTTCAAAACACGTTTTGCTCCACTATTATTAACAAAGTATTTGCACATATGTAAAACATAATTTGTAAATAATTATGGTGATTCATGATGCTGTACTAAAGAGTTGTCAATAAAACTTTTTTATTAATTATTTTAAATATTACAAATGACATTACATCTGAAGAGTTCGAAATGCTCCAATCAAACAAGTGTTTTGAGATAGAGTTCAAATGTGTGTAATTTTAATATAGATATTAGATACAGACTTTTTTCTTATACTATTATCGTTATCTGTTTTTCTCTAATTTTCAAATAATAAAATATGAAACTATTTAATTAATGGAGTTTAACAAAAATTTACATTTATAATAAATCACTAAGGGCTGGTTGTGTGATCATCACAAAGATGATAAATTTAACAATTCTGGTGTCTATAAACTTAGTTGCAAGGATTGTGCTGCATTTTATATAGGTAAAATGGGTAGAAATTTTAATATAAGAGTAAGGGAGCATTTGAGATGTTTGAACAATAGTGGGTTTTCAAAATTTTCTAATCATTTGATAGAAAATGGTCATGGTTTTAATAAAAAATTGGTATTGTCAATTTTGCATATAAACGGTGTTGGTCACAAATGAAATAATTTGGAATCGTTGGAGATAAATAAAGCATGTAAAACTAATCAAAAAATTATAAACAACCAACTAAATTTAACTACGAGTCCCATTCTAAAATTTTTTCCTAAAAATTATTCGAGTAAATTTGTATTAAGTAATGATTTGAGTTAGGTACTAAATTAATTTTTTTAAATAATTGTTTTTTTTCAAAAATAGATTTTTTAAAAATAGATTCTGGTAAAGAAACAATAATATATGTTTTAGTTAGTTATGACATCCTGAAGAAGAAAATGGTATTTTTCAAAACCGGTAGATGTATTTAAACTCAATTAAGTGGTTAATAAAACAAAGATAATAAATAAAAATATGAATTTTAACCACAAAATTAATGTTGCTAATTTTAAAAGTAATAATATTGTTATTCACAAGAAGCGTTATGTTGGCGAATGACAACTTATTTGTATTTCTATGCGCAAATAAAAATGTTTATTAAGATTTTTTCGTGCTTCAGTTATGACACAGACCCATTCCGAAGACACACAATTTGGGGAGTGCTTATTGGTGGTACCATGTACTGGACTGCGTTCAACTCTATAAATATGACAATGGTGCAGCGTTACATGTCATTACCTAGTAGGAGGAAAGCTGAAGTGTAAGTACCTGAATATTTATCATAGCATAAAGTACATAGATGTATTGATGTACCAATGTATTGAATGACTGTTAGTTAACCCTATAAATATTACTGCATTGTGAATTGATAATTGTAGGATCTATTTTTGTATTATCTATTGCGTAATTTTTGAAATCAGAGTTATAATGAGAGCTCTCTGAGAGAATGAATATAATCCAATTTTTATGTTTCTATTTTTTTTTATTTAAATTTATTAACACTACAATAAGCTACGAAGCTCAATTACAATAGCGAAACATATCACAAAAACACCCTCCAGGTTTGTGAAAATCACACAGATGTATTGTGGCCTCACTGGGAATCAAACCCGGAACGTGAAGCCCGCACCTTGACAACTGGACTACGAGAGTCGTCTATATACAGATAATGATTGAGGAATGGTTAATGGTACAATTATAAATGACGACAGTAATCAATTATGTTGCAACACGATCTTTTATTAAATACATTAAGAATATTGATGTGACGTGTATTCCACGTACTTATCTCTATTATTTTAAAAAAAAAGAAAAAAAGATATGCACTATTTAAATATTTTTTTGTGTCCATCAGGAAAATATAAAGAACTCATTACTACCTATTTAAAAAAATTACAGAATTAACAATTCTTAATGTGCGCTAGCCAATATTTGTGTCACATACGCAATGTTTGGACAGCTTATCAACATGGATTCCGGAATATGGCTGCAGGATGTGTACAAAATATGTTTTATTTTTTTGTAAAATATTTGAGATTTATTTCACATTTCTCTTCACTTCATTTGGTACACTACATATTCTGTAGTAGAATTTTGAATTTTTCTGCTGTTTGAATTTAGTTTCACTATTTTTTTTAGGACTCATTTTATGTAATTATTTTATAAATATTTAGCAGTAAAACTGAACTTACCACATAATGTGTACTCGGCGCATTATTACATTTTTGGTCATCATAAAAATACCCTAGTAACTCAAATAATTATCACCATAATGTTACTGTAATAATTTTAAATCTCCGATAATCAAAACTGCAAAAATTGAGATATTCCTATATAAATATAGTTTCAATGTTTAATAAGTTGTGTACCAAACAGGAAAATTTCATACCCTACCGTATTTATTTGAAGAGTATATTGTTACGCTGTGATTATGGTGGTCTTGTTTGTCTTGGAATTGTTTTTATTTATGTATAAAATAATATGTTGTATAGTTGTCGGTTAGGAGAATTTACAATTGAATTTTTCTATATGACTAACAGATAATAAATCTCCGAATGTATTTTGAAATGCTTCCCGAGATCTTGATAGTTTTGGAAGAGAAAAGTTAACATTATTAACGTAAATAAGTATGAACCACACCTGACATTTGGCACTTTCCTTATAGGTCTGTGTTTCTCTTCTCAGTGAGTGCCGCCTTTATAATATCACTTTGCTGCTACACGGGCCTGCTGATGTACGAGAAACTGGGAGGGTGTGATCCTCGCGCTGCGGGAATATTGATGACAGACGACCAGCTGCTACCTGCTTATGTAGCCCTCATCTCTAACAATGTTCCTGGTGCACTTGGAATCTTCATAGCAGGAGTCTTTGGTGCTGCTCTCAGGTTTATTGAACTTTTTGTTGTTTGTATAATTATTGAAATATTTTTTTTAGTTTTCTATTTTTGGGGGACATCTGTTTACCTTTCTCAAATCCAAGTGAATTAGCAATATTTGAATATGTCCAAGAACACACAAATACTGGATTTTTACCCACAAAGTCACTGTTATTAAACAAATATCAGATATCTCATAGAGACAAAGCTATTTTTTATTATATTTAATGGAAAATTATGGAAGTACGGGGTAATTATAGGGCTTATGACCTGTCTTCGGCTGGCTTAAGTGATCACTTTATATATATATATATATATAATGTTCACCAATTCTCACCCCTCAATCTCCATATTTATCAAATTTTATTTTGAAAGTTGTATATATGTTAGTATGTGGACTCGTTTCGAGTACCACTACAATTAGTGAATTACATTTTTATATTATTCTATACTTGGTCGAGATAAAGCGTGATATATAATCAAATTTTGTAAATAATCAGAATCGTGTATTTAGAGCAAAATAATGATGTCATTAGAATACTGAATCCATATTTAACATTTTTGTAGTTTTAAGTATAAAATGAAGTATTATCATTTATGATATTCATTTTAGTTCAATGTCGGTTGTGCTGAACTCTACATCAACAGTGGTACTGGAAGATTTGATTCGAGGATTCTTCAAAAAGACTCCAGGACCCAAAACTGCAACGATGATTGCTCGTGTTACTGCCACAGGCCTTGGATTAATTTCTCTCGGAATGCTATTCGTTGTTGATAAATTGAGTGGAGTCCTAAATGTAAGTTCTTTTTTTTTATCAAATTCAAATATCTTATATATAAATTTAATATTGTTTAGTTAGTATTATATTATTGACATAATTTGCATGTAATGTAGATTATTGTGACTTCCAAGGTACGTAACATAATTACATATATAAATATGTAATTGCAGATATTTACAAATATCTTTCTTACCAACATTTATTCGAGCAGCAGTGAATTGTTCATTCACATTCAATGTGATATTTGTTTGCTACCGCAATGGCAACGACATAATATTATAATTAATTGTTGTAGTTAGAAATTAAACATAAATAAAAATAAACCAGCTAGACAAATATGTAATAATAAAATGTTATGTTTTCATTTAATATATGTATCCACTAATAATATGTCTGCATTGTTTAATGCCATCTTTCGAACGATACCTGTCAAAATTTCAGACAGATTTATCAAGTAGTTTTGTTTGTTTGCAACCATGGAAAAAGAGCAATATAGGCCAGTGATTCGATTCCTTCTTTTGGATGGGATGATATGTGAGGAAATCAAAGTGAAATTGCATGTCGTTTATCATCAGATATTGGTTTAATGAATTAAAGCATGGTCGAATGTACGTTTTTGATGACGAGAGCGCCCAGACCGATTGAGGTGACTATGGAGGATATGGTCAACAATATCCATGATATTGTGTTAGCAAACCACTGGGTGAAGATCAGAGAGATTGCTGACATTGTACATATCTTAATTGAATGTGTACAAAATATCCTACACAAAAAATTGGGCATGAGAAAGCTAGCACCGAAATGGGTGCCGCGTGTTAGCTCACAGTGAAACAAAAATGAAATCGCACGACCACTTCGGTGCACTGTTTAGACATGTTTAAGTGTTAAAAAAGTTTCTGTGGCGTTTTGTGATTGTTGACAAAATATGGATCCATCACTATCCGCCAGAAATGAAAGAACAGTCAAAACAGTGGGCTTCACCTGGCAAACCTGCTCCAAAGAAGGCAAAAAGGGTTCCATCATTTGGAAATGTCATGGCCACTGTTTTCTTGAGATTCGCGAGAGATCATCTTCACTGACTATTTGAAGAATGGGAGGACAATCACGGGGCAGTACTATGCTGATTTATTGGGCCAATTTGACACTGAATTGATGAGAAAACGGCCCCATTTGGCAAAGAAAAAAGCGCTCTTTCACTACAATTACACTACGAATTGCTGCCTCGTCCACCATATTCTCTAGATTTGTCCCCATGTGATTTATTTTTGTTTCCAAACATGAAAAAATGACTCAGTGGAAAGCGGTTCATGTCAAACGAGGAAGTCATCGCCGAAACACAGGGCCTATTTTTGAGATGATTTTGTGAAATATGCCAAAATATGTTTTCTTTTTATGAAATTAGCCACTTTTGTTTGTTCCACATTATTTTTTGGTCCCTTGAATTTCTTATTAACGGGGTTTTGCATAATAGGAATTCTTTTTTTTTTGGTTCTTTGAACTTCGAATTAATGCGGTTCTACTGTACATACATACAATTGTATAATCTTCTAGTAAAGATTTTATGAAATGCTGTAATAAAATTTTTATATAATATGAATCCATCTGAAATATGTTATTTACATACATTAATAGTGCATCGGAGAGTAATAGTTAAATCAGAAATATCCAGTGGAAGCCAGAAAGTAATAATTTTATAAGAAAATGTAAATAAAGTGATCCAGCTGAATTATTCCTGTTTCTTCTTGACACTAAATAAATCACACAATCATTCACACTGACAGTCAATATATCCATGGATTTAGCTTAATATTGATCGTTTTGACTTCATCAGGTGGCCACATCACTATCAGCAATCGCGGCAAGCAGCATGTTCGGCGTGTTCACACTGGGCATGCTGTGGCCATGGGCAACATCACGGGGCGCTCTGACGGGGGCCATCGGAGGGGCCATCTTCGGTGGATGGATCTCCCTGGGCTCCCAGGCTGTATCCGCTTTGGGACTCGTGCCTCCAGACAGGAGGGATCCCGACTTGAGTGGTTGCTCACTCCAATTTAACGAGACCGCTAATTGGTCAGCAACCAATGATGTAAGTGTTCCACCAGTTTTGTTTGAGGAATGTTCATTGCCATTTATCAAAATATTTTGCAACTTGTTTCGGTTGCTTTGCTGTTTGAAACATGTGCATGGTTATATACGTAGGACTAGGGATTTATGTATTTGTAAGCTTGTGTAGAAACTCGTACAATATTTTTTCCTGGATTAAATACTAACAGTTAAGTTACCATTACGTCATTTCCTCAGTGATAGGCAGATAGTATAGAGCGCCATCCACATTATATATCTTCTCCTGCAAGCTTGTCAATTGTTGAGGTTAACAGTACCACCTTCCAGTATCTGATTTACCCGCTCACGCCAAGCTTTCTGTATAAATCTTCTGGTACCATCAACACTCGCATCATACATCTTGCCTTTCGCTCCTCAATAAATACTAACTATTTTTTGTTACAGCCACTGGATCCGACATCAGTATTTCCCCTCTACAAACTATCTTATCACTGGTTGGCACCTATCGGAATCTGTACTACCATTATAATCGGAATTATAGTTTCAACATTTACAAAGTCTAAACCATTATTAAGGTAAGATATATGCGATGCATTCTGGTGTATTTATTTCAGTTGTTTACTTATATCAAAAATATTTATTTATTTATCGTGTGTACATGAAATTATTTGATTAATCTGCTAAAAGGTGAAATTTTCATGATTATTATTTTTATTCAGAGTATGAAGCTGGTTAAAAAGTAGTAAACTTAATTAAAAAAATATTTCTTGGATTCTACTTAGAATTAATTATTTTATTTATTGATTTTATATAAAAAATATTCTTGTAGATATAATGTATAAACAGGCATCCGCATATAATGCCCTGATATCCTATTTAAGTAAGAGGGCAGTGTAAGTTTTTTTGTTAAAAATAAAATTTAAATAAACCCAATAAGGAAATGGATATGAAGTAATTAATATTTTTAGCAACTTTAAACATATTTCTAATATCAAAAAAACATTATTCTGAACATACCTAGTTATTTTTTTGCTTGTGTCGTTTAACAGGAACTGTGCAGAGTTAGAATCACAAAAACATGACATCTTATCAAAAGATCTTAAGAATGTACGATATTAATTAATCTTCATAATAAAAATATATTGAAATTTTATGTAAATGTGTATTAGATATTTAATAATTGAGATCAATTTAATTGATTATAGGAGGATATTGTTTCAAAGAATATTATTTGCTCTTATCGGGTTTTGATTCTATCTATTTAAAATTAATAATTTACCAATCCTAATGTAGATAGGTGAATGTTTTATTTTCACATATTTCGAAAATACTGTTTATAAAAGTTTATTGTGAATCTGAGTTTAGTATCAATAAGTATACTCCTTTACATTTAGAAAGAACAATTGTATTAGTGTGTGTTAATACCAATTGTAATATGCACGTTGTAAGAGTGTATTAATGCAGTTCTGCATTTTATTTGCTCAGTGGGTGGGGTTGTCATTTGAAATTAGTTAAAAATGGTGATGTATAAGTTGTCTTTTTATATTATTATCAACATTTGTCTTAGTCAAATGCATTTGTTGGGTTTTCCATTGTTATAAAATATATAACTACGTACTTACACTATAAAAGCCATTTATTAAAAATAAATATTCCTAAAAGTATTATTTGTTTCAATAAACTATTTTTTTTCTATACATAAATATATTTAAGCAGCGGTGGTCTGCACTTTATACTGATATATTATGTAACAATATGCAATATACCGTAAAATAATTAATATCAATAGCTGAAAAATGTACTTACCTACTTTGAATTGCAAGAGTGAATAGTTCCAAGATTGATGCAGAAATAGGTACTATTCTTTTTGCTCCAATTCCATGTTTCAAAACAACACTGGATATCAGGAACTGTCCTCAAATCTGTGCACAATTACGGTAATGGGAAAAGATGTGCACGTCTGAAGTTTTAAGGATAATCGTTCAAAGTATTGTTCACAAAAATGTTGCATCAAACATCTAAGAATATCTGGAAGCAATATATATTAAATATTAGCGTTTTTAAGTATAAACAAAAAAACTATAAACAAAAAAACAGCTAGGTCTCTTTTATTATGTACCTTAAATAAATGTATTTTATGAGAGATTTTAAGAGGCAGGTACTGATTTGATCTGGGAATACTGTTTTTTCTTAATTTAACGGCGCGGGCCCCTTCGAATCCATCCCTGTACTTAACCCTATTTCTATCATATATGTATTATATATACAGCGATGGAAAACATCAAATATATATGGCAAAAAATGGTATACATGAAAATTTGAGCTCTGTACACGTTATGTCTTCTATTTCCTATGACTATTTTGGCACCACGTATTTATTTAATGTTTCAAAAATTAATACTTAAAAAAAAAAGTATTACATGTTTTTGAAATAGGCTGGTACACACACAAATACAATTGTTCTTTCTATATGAAAACTGGTTTACCTATCGCTAAATTCTATTGTTACACTTCAATTTCTCTTAATCACCCATATAATCTTATTTGCAAGTTGTTTTTTGATTTTAAATTTTTTAATGATGTCTATTTAAAGACTCTGTTTTATAAAAAACTACTTAGAGTAATGTTTGCTTAAAACATGGTATCAATCATTAAACTATAAGTCATGTTAAGTGAAAATTTTTCAATTTTATATTAAAATTTTAACTGTATTCCGTGACACCAATATGTTGTAGACTATATTTATTATAATATATATGAATATTTCAGCATGGATCCCGATCTATTTTCACCAGTTATACACCGATGGTTACCTGAGAAAATGATGAAGAATGCTGGCTCGGCCACCAACCATCTAAGAGCTAGTGTTACGAGACAAGACAGTTCCCCTTCACCAGCTACCGGATTACTACTTGAAAAGGTATCTAGTTGAGTAACACTCGGCAAACATTTATAATACAGCATGGACCAAAATTCATTATAGGTTCCATCCACGTCAGTCGCTCATGACTGAGTATCGTGATCTCCATGAATCCTTTCTTAACTATGCTCCTCCACTTTTCTCTGCATCCTGCAGAGTAGAGGGCTGTCACCAGAGAAGTACCTGTTATTTTTTTCCATGTTGGGGGATCTTCGTCTTCCTCTTCGTCTTTCGACGAAACAGTTTACCTGCTCCGATAAAA
The DNA here is from genome assembly GCA_031772225.1 of Eubasilissa splendida. NCBI lineage: Eukaryota > Metazoa > Arthropoda > Insecta > Trichoptera > Phryganeidae > Eubasilissa > Eubasilissa splendida. The sequence goes on along the minus strand of CM062846.1, from coordinate 22,065,777 downwards.
ATAAATTTTCTGCTGAATATGCTCTCTTTAGATTTTGCCGATAAGGCCCACCACAACATGTCATAAATTACACATTAAAAAAGAGATGACTTCCTATTTATATCAAAGTGTTGTAAAATGATGCTTCTCACTGTACTGTGATCGATATTGAATCTGTATGCAACTGATCAATTTTTTTGTTGGTTTCGTGACTATTTTTTTACTAAAAATCTTTAATTTTATTAATTACTATGGAAGATGACTTTTGTCCTATCTGTATTATAATTTAGATATTTACTTAATGAATGCGTGCAAGGTTATAGATGATAAACATTTAAACAAATTATAGATATCTCATAGAGATGAAGCTATTTATATTATATTATATTTTCCCTTATAATATAATAAAAATAGCTTTGTCTCTATGAGATATCTATAATTTGTTATAACAATGCCTTTGTAGGTAAAAATACAGTAATTGTGTGTCCTTGGACATACTCAAATGTTGTTAATTTGATAAACATTTAAATTATTTTTTATTTCTAAGCGTGATAAGTGTGCTTGACCGTTATTAGGTATATTTTCATATACCTAATAACTTTCTTATGATTTAAACATTTTGATCTAAAAAAAAACTGTATTTGATTAGATTTTTTTTTTACAGGTTATTCCAAATAAAGCATCTTCCAGTAACAACAGGTGACTTAAGACAAGTATTATATTTAGTTTACGAAATTTAGTGAGAAATAATTAATTTGGTGAGCAAACAAATGAATTTCAGAGTAGGGCTGATGAAGTAGCATAACTGCTTGAAGAATGTTGACGTACGTAGTTATTTAAATATGATGCATTTTTTCATCTATGTATATTTTCAATCATGGCAACAGAAATATATAAATTTAAACATTGAATAATCAAATGGATATATATAATGTAATGTCATTAATTATTAAAGTTGTAGAGAAGGTAAAAAAAATATTTTTATGTAATGATGCATGGTTTATAAAGCTCTTACATTCTGTAAATTTTTAATCAAAGGCAAAGAACTTGTTCTTAAATTTTTTCTCTCAAATGTAAGTACTATAGAACAATATAATTTTTTTTAATTGGCTATGACTAAGACTTTATTTAGGTTTATTTTGAAAAAATGACAAATTTTAATCATGTATGTTGTTGATGGTACTAGTAGCTTTTGTATGAATATTATTTGAAAACAAATGAACAAAAAATCTTTTAATGTAAATAAAATAGGTAATTCACTTAATATTAATTATCTCAGAATGCATCTTTCCGAGTTTTTGAAAAGTCCCCCCACATTTTTTGTGGTTATGTACCAGTTTTTACCAAGCACATACATAGTGCACATTAGATTTTTTGATTTATATAGAGTTTTATATTAAAACTTATTATTTTATGCTCCCCATTTATAGGGTAACTGACCATTAATTAAAATAAAGCTCTCTAAAATAATGACTGGAACATCATCTCTCAATCCAAATTATTTTCTGATTTTTTAATGATTGATTTTCATAATTTTCACAAATATGTATTCAAAGTTAAATTTGTTTAGAGAATTATTACCTCACTTGTGGTGCTGACGATGGATTTATAATGTTTTCTGTTTAAAAATATTATTTGTGAATCTCTGTGATAGTTATTACCAATAAAAAATTCAAACCTGTTTAGAAGTAACTAACAATGGAGTGCTATGTCATTCTGTGTCATACGGTTTAACACTTTATAGTGTCGAAGGTATTAAATAAAGTATATTAATATTATGGGTTTAATTAACCAGTAGATTGAGTCAATGTACGCTTCAAAATAAAATAATGTCCCTAATATGTATGAAATAACGGCATGCTACAAAAAAATATATACATATTGTTATAAGCTGATTAATTTAAATCTGATATTTTTACTTTTTTTAATCTTATATTTATTTGAAATTGTCAACTTTTGATTTATTGTTAATTTAATGTTAAATAAATAATAATTAATATTTTTTAAATATATGTAGAGGTTGGTTACCATACTTGTTTAATTAGTAAGATAACAATATTAATAACAGTTTAAATATCACTATAAAGACTATATCTGTTAACTAATGGATTTTTATTATTATTCTTTAAGGATCCAGAGATTTACAATTATTTATTTAGTGAAGGTTATATTTAATAGATTCAGCGGTGGGCTGCCAATACGTAATCTGTTTAATCTCAGAGCTGTTTGTGGTGTTTTTGAAGGGGTGGATTTTTTTGTCACTCATACAAAGAAACGGCTAGGTCTCTTTTATTGTGAGCCCGAAATAAATGTACTTTATGAAAAATTACAAAATTTACAGAAATTGCAGGTACTGATTTGATCTGAGAATATTGTTTTTTCTTAATTTAACAATGGACTTGTCGGCCTTAGTCAAATTTTAACAAGCTTCTCCGTGCCCCTTCCAGCCCACCCCTGAATAGACCCCCTATGAACAGTGAAATCTTTACAGCTTGGAAAAATTAGAAATGAAAGGATATACACATTTCAGAAGGTCTAAGTGTGGCGCAGGGTTAATCTTATAAATTATTTCCCCTAGTAAAAGAATTCATAAATGAACTACCACAGCACCGGGACCCCACATTAAACGTTCTGTCAACTTATGATATAAAAACCCCTTGCGTATTAAACGTCCTAAAACCGTCCTCCTTTAGAGGTTATCTCCTGCTCCAGCTAGAAGCTCCTGCATGATTGCAGTAATAATATAATATGTACAATAATAATAAACACATCCCATTTTTGCTGATGCGCCCATAGGGCATACATCATGATGGACGAGCAAGGGGTCCAAATGGATCTGGTACTTTGAATGAAATGATACAAAAGTCAAAGACATGGCAATTCATCTCAGTTTCAGTTCTTTGTTTTGTTTTGTTTGTTTGACAGATAAAACTCAATTAGTGCGAGAGCACACCAATGACTTTCTATTGTACGACAGTTCTGTCGTGATGGTGAGGGCTATGAGAGTGTATAGCAGGCGCACACTGACAACTATATTTTCAAATGATAGAATACTTGGTAGCGAACTGTTGTACAACTGTTTTGTCTTCAGTGTGCGCTTGCTCTTAGAGCACTATTCTATATTTCATTGCAATGTCTATGATGTGAAATTAATTTGTTTGTTTCCCATAATATGTTACTTACTCACTAAATTTCGTATAGGTGTTTTGTAGTAGATTTTTTACAATAATTTATTTTTAGAATTTAGAATACCTACCTACTATGTAAAAAAAATTATAGGTGCTGTTTTTGTTAAAATGTTTCGATATCTTTTATAGAAAATGTTTTTATATTAAATTTTGATATACATAATATGTTTGACTGGAAATATTATGTTGTGTATGATGAGAAGAAATACATATTATTTTTACAAGACTAATTTTTTATAGATTTTTTTATTCTATTTTTAAAGATTTTTAACCCATTTAAAAAAAAATGTAAATAAATTTTGTTTAGCAGGATAAAAAAGAATATATTAATTGTATCATGACGAGGTTCATATTAAAACATGGAGGAAGATTAACACTGGCAGGCTATTCCACAATGAGATTACATGAGTTAGATTTATAAGCGGGCTGGGCCATTATTGGAATTGTTTTAGTCAAAATTTGTATTGCTTCCGTTCTGAGTAATACAATGCCTCGAAATATACAATAATATCAAAATTGCTGAGACTGTGGAGTCGGAGTTTTTGATTCATGATATTTTAAGATGAGCCAGATATTGACATACTCAGACATCTTTTAATAAAAAATATGTTCTATTTTAATTAATTTAATTTATTAATTGTGTACGTCATGGGTAATTTACAACTGTGTGCACTTTGGAAGTTTGTGATGAGAGCGAACCCTCAATACCAGATGCATATATGCGGGCCACCACAAACCGGTAAATGAATAGACATGAAATAAAGTGTGAATTTAGGAGAGGGGTTTGGAACATTAGTTGCGGGACGAGGGGCTTTCTACACACATCCTTGGTGGAAACATAAATCTGTTCATGACACATTTATTTATTATTATACATGCGCCACATTCAGGCATAAACATAATTTGTAAAATAACAGAAAATTTCATCAGAAGTGCAATACACAAAGAAAAAAAAAAATATAATGTCAGCATGTTTTTTCATACTCAAAATTAAAATTAAAAATATATATAAAATGTGAAGTAAAGCAATTTATCCGTCACCATTGAGTTGAGAAACAAAAAATTATAATAATGTAGTCCTGAAAGAATTAAATTTACAGCAAAAATGAAAGAATGCATTCTGGGGACTGCGGAGTTAGGTAATGCACATGTTCTGACATTACTACTGTAATAGAACAATGAATTGTGTCTCGATGACCTCAATGGTGCGTGAAAGTCAAGCACATCAACGATCTGGGGATAGTCGATCATACCATTAATGATCCTGTATAGAAATAAAAGGTCGATCATCGTACATCCCACTGATGACAGTAAAAGTATTTACTCTTTGAAAATTAAATCTTTGTATAAACAAGATATATTTTTTACATTAACGCATATTATATTGTCAGCGTTAAAATTTTTGTGCAAATCGAGTCAATTTTTTTTTAAAGTCACGGAGCTATTTGTGATTACGTGGGATTGGGATTAATATTGGGACAAGAAATTTGCTTTAGTTCATATTTATATAGGTGGTATGTGGAGGCGACCATTCTTTAACATATTATTATATACAGGTGACCCAAAAAAGTGAGAACATCTTGCAACACATGAGTTATTTCAAAACATAATATAATTGATTATAATTCTTAATCAGAAATCATCAAAACACCCCATATTGCATAATCTACTGGGTTTAAATTTGGGCTGTTCGGTGGCCACATACCTGGCTCGATGAAATTAACATTCTCACGATGAAGAAAGTTGATTGTATTTCTGGCTGTGTGAGATGGAGCTCCGTCCTGCTGTAATGTCTAGCTATACTCCAGACCTCGTTTTGAAACTCTTTGATCATTTTCCTATCACCTCAACGTTTTATAATTTGCAAATTTTTTATTAGAATACGGTCTTCTGCAGTGATTTTTGTCATTCTGGGCAACAGTTTGAAAAAATTAAATACAAACAATGGGAAAATTAATAATCAAAGATGACGACCGGAAATTGTAGAAATAAAACGTAATATAGGTAAATAGGTAAGGAAGTGAATTAGTAAACTATCTAAGCTATTGTTGATATAGTTAAACCAATTTTGATGTAATTGTCACATTTTACGAAATGTTCTCACTTTTTTTGGGCCACCTGTAAAGTGTAGTCTCGTTCTAATTTAATTAAATGGAACGCTGTGATATTCGACCAACCATGTTTCACATTCAAAAGTTTTGTTATACCTTTCTGCTTTTTAAATTTTTTATTTAAATAAAAAAGATGCTTACATGGAATACGTATCGTATCAATATTCTTACTATTTTCAAACTAAGCTAAACGCTTGTGCTATGAGAATAGGATTCATGGAACGAGTCTCGAACCCCCGACCACTAGATCACTAGGCGAGTATCGTAACCACTAGACTACAAAAACACGTTTTGTTTAAAATTATTAATTTAAACGTACTGCATTAATTAACTTGTTTCATAATTACATAGTATTTTTACTCTATTTCATAGGTATCGATGTGCAAATATATTAAGCTGAACCAGCGTAACAAAATGCCACAATGTTTTCTGGAAATTAGAAAAACTTTTTTATTGGGTTGAGTGTTTAGAAAATAAATACAATATTAATTCATATTTTTGCTAAAATACGCGAAAAAATATATTTTATGAGCGTTTTTCTCCATATTACAGCGGAGCAACTGATTATTGCGTAGCCGTTCGAGTCGGCTTTGTAAAGCAAAAATATCAATATAAAATACAAAATTATAGAATCGATAGAAATATTTTTTAGTTTGATAATATAATACTATGTTTTGGATACGAAACAATTAATTGAAACCGTGAAGCACTTGAGTAAACACAAAAGGTAGATATGTTAATTAAATATTACGTTTACATTAATATGAAGCATTTCAAAAACAATTAATTGAAACCCTGAAGCACTTGAGTAAACACAAAAGGTAGATATGTTAATTAAAATTACGTTTACATCAATACGAAGCATTTTAAAAACAATTAATTGAAACCGTGAAGCACATGAGTAAACCACAAAAGGTAGATATGTTAATTAAATATTACGTTTACATCAATATGAAGCATTTTAAAAACAATTAATTGAAACCGTGAAGCACTTGAGTAAACACAAAAGGTAGATATGTTAATTAAATATTACGTTTACATCAATATGAAGCATTTTAAAAACAATTAATTGAAACCGTGAAGCACTTGAGTAAACACAAAAGGTAGATATGTTAATTAAATATTACGTTTACATCAATATGAAGCATTTTAAAAACAATTAATTGAAACCGTGAAGCACTTGAGTAAACACAAAAGGTAGATATGGTAATTAAATATTACGTTTACATCAATATGTAGCATTTTAAAACATCGAAAACTGACATATGTTGACAGTTTTTCAAATAATGGCCGTATTATCTTAATTTTTACAAATGTTCAATTTATTAGTTTCACTGGCTGTTTTAAAAATATATAACCTAGTGTAGGTATAACTTCTGATATAAATTAATAATAAAAACTCACATATTCATAAAAAAAATTATATGAAAAGTGATTGGAGATTGGTCCAGTCAGAAGCCTCATGAATCGATGGAAAAATAAAATTATCGTCGACTAAAAATGATATAATATTACATTTTCGCGTAATGGACGATTTTCTCTAATTCATTAAAATTGACACACGCACCTCCCACACTGGCAGGCTAACAGAACAGAGCGCTCCCGGAGACTTTATTGAACATAATTGATAAGGCTAGCAAATATTCCTTCCGTCTGCTTCTCGACCGAGGAAGAAAGTTTGAACTGGAACGATTCAATATTTCACAATCATTTAATATGCAAACGAGACAGGCATTCTCTTTTGTACCGCGCGGTACACCCGTCGAGTTACACAAATTTTAAATTATCCATATTATTATCATCCCCCGAAATGAATGAGGATGGGAGTTTTGTTAAAAGTACAATGAGACCGCTTGAATATAAATTGACATTTTAAGATTCTCGCCCAATTTCCCGCGTAGTTTTTCCCGTTCCCGGGTCGACATCTCGTTATGTACACACATATTTTAATTAGTACCCTGTTTAAACTGGGAAAACTAATAACGCCCATTTGATCTATAATAATTCATTATTTTCCGTCATCTGAACGTTGTCTATTGATTCGAACAATCGAATATTTTATGCAAGTACCTACGCACGTATTACGAAATAAAGTGAACGGCGCTTTGAATGGAATTATATCTAACGGGAATTTGTCAACCGAGGCAAGACTAGCGGTGCACAATGGAATCCTGGTAGCGACACTGATGTATGGAAGTGAGGCCTGGAGCTGGCAGATAAGGAACGAAAGTAGACTGAATGCAGTGGAAATGAGATCACTTAGGCGTATTTGTAGCAAATCTATTTATGACAGAGTAAAGAATGAAGAAATAATAATATAAACTTAGGTGGTTCGGTCATATGGAACGGATGAATGAGGAGAGAATGGTAAGAAAGATATATGACGCAAGTGTTGATGACACCAGAAATAGAGGACGTCCGCGGAAGACTTGGCACGACCAGGTAAACCAGATAATGGAGGATGGTTCTATTAGAAGCCTCAACAATCGGCGAGCGTGTCAGGACAGAAGAGTGTGGCGCTCTATCCTCTCTGCCTACCCCTGCGGAGAAACGGCGTGATGGTAAGTAAGTAAGGAAAATCCTTAGTATAAAAATACATTTTATTTTACCTAGAATATGTTTTAGCAAAGACTCTCCTTTATAATATGTGTGACGAGACTGTGTTAAAAATAAAACGTCAGAAATATCGACGTTTGAAATATTTTACAAGACGTTCGCGGGTATATATTATATATAAGAAAGTTGTTAGGGTGTTTAGTATCTTTGTGGACACTAAAGAGGAAAAAATATGCGCAGGGACGGTATGATATATACACTTAATTTTCTGGAGATTATGTAAAACTGAAATTGCTGCGATTTTATTTGGGAAGCCCAAGTTAATATAATATATTTATTCGATTACCAGCAAATATCGTGAGTTCTTTGGACTTTTGGTCACGAATGACGTACGTTTTTATTAGTAACTTACGTGATGATATAGATTATTTACAGATTTCAAATTTTCAAAAAAATTCATCTTGCGGAAAAAATCTGTAATAGCCGAAGCGAGATGGGCACGTGATCAAAAATGGTACAAGAAAAACAAATTCTGAAAGATGAGCGTGACAGAAGAATGGATGTGGAATATAATGATCCGGTGGTTGATGAAATATGTGTACATCTATTAAACATTTCATTTATTTTATTTATCGAAAAGGGGATGACTGCAGGGAGAGAAATGAACGGCGCTTTGAATGGAATAACATCTAACGGAAATTTGTCAACCGAGGCAAAACTAGCGGTGCATAATGGAGTCCTGCAGAAGAGGAACGGAAGTAGACTGAATGTAATGGAAATGAGATCACTGGGAATGAAGAAATAAGGAATGAATGTAAAGCTGATCTTAGTATAGTGATTAAATTAAGAAATGATCACTTTTGTGGTTTGGTCATATGGAACGGATGAATGAGAAGAGAATGGTAAGAAAAATATATGACGCAAGTGTTGATGCCACTAGAAATAGGGGACGTCCGTTGAGGACTTGGCACGACCAGGTATGAGAAGATGTATGAATGTGGATGAGGCGAGAATTGTGTGTCAGGACAGAAGAGTGTGGCGCTCTATCCTCTCTGCCTACCCTTATAGCGAAACTGCGTGGTGGTATGTAAGTAAAATATTTTTAGAACATAAATAAATACTTTTTTTTTTTTTTTTTTAATTGTCGCTAAAAATAATGCCGCTGTAGCTTAGTTGGATAAAGCACCTCCCCCGGTTAGGGAAGAGATCCAGGTTCGAATCCCGGTAGCGCAACAACAATATTTTTCGATAAAATTGATTTTATATGTATATCTTTATAATTAATATATTTAATTCACATTTATTTATAAATAAATACGTTGTAGGTTTTTTTTCAATTAGGTGGGTATACCAATTAATGTACCTATGAAATATTTTATTCGAAATATGCGTGCGTATGGCTTACGTTATTATAATACAATTGTGACCGACGCACAAACGGCGAGAATTATTTTAATGTTGATGAGTAGTCAGTTATTAAGGTTACTTTATTTTCAATGATAGAGAAATGTTAATAAATGCTCACTTACATAACGTCGAAATTTTTCATGCATTCAGTGCGAAATGAATACACAAGTTTGATAATCATATTATAATTCATCCGCTTATTCGGAAGGAATGGTTCCCAAAGCCGTAGACAAAACATTTACCACGTTAATGGATACGATTTAACATTTGTATTCAACTAATTAATTCCACGCCGCTTAGAAACATCCCGGAACGTTCTGTGCCATAAAAGCTCCGACTTCATTCCTCGTAATTTCATCCCCGAGAAAGTTATCAAACAATAGGCAGGTGAGGAGCGGAGTCGGGCAGGGCCGGCACTGGGTGATGGCTGTGCGCCTCGCTCGAGGGTGCCACGATCACAACGCAATTGCAGCGCAAAAACCTAACAAGATCAATACATTTTGTAAAAATCTATACTAAAAACTAATTAACATCTACACATACGTATATATATATATTAAAGACGTCCTATTTCTCTATCCATTCTTATTCGCTACGACGAATTTCCGCAGAACTTGATGATTTCATCAGTCCAGCGGGATTTAGGACAACTTGTTAACCTCATGGTTCTCCTCGGGTAACAGTGGATAACTGCATTCGTTCAACGATTAACATTTTTCCATCAATAACACCGTCTCTAACCATATAATTATAGTATAGCATTCTGCGGAGACAACTATGAAGAAGCGATAATATTAATTTGATCAGATAACCACTTTAATGGTGTTATAAACAAGTTTCATTTCATTCGAACAGTGAAGGTTTTAAAGATGATTTTTAATTGGAAATGGGATAATTATCCTGAGGTGGACTGGTAATGCCACCTGTGTCCAACGCGCCGAAGCTAGATATGGCGTGACGCGAGGACTAGGAGCGTACCTTTACCTTACCGACAGAGTTCCCGAATTACGCAGCGGAATTACGAGCCATTCTCTCTCCTAGACCCGCGGCGATCGGAGGTTTTAATTAGTACATAGTATACTGTGATAATTGTTCTGATTCTCATTCTTATTATTGTGACCAATAACTATTCAGATCAATATAAATAAAAGCGAAGCAAAACTAAGGTAATTTACCTCCTTTCTTTAGATCGACCTGTGTATACCTAATGTATACGCTCTAGCTGCTTGTACACTAGGAGTCATTTCGCAAATTAAATGGTGATACCATGACGGATAGTCAATCTGCACGCTAAAGTGATTCATAATCACCATAAACGCAACACGTGAGCTGTCCCGTTTTAAGCTATTACTAATTAATTAGAAGGTTATATATATAAAATCGATTTTAACGAAAAATATTGTTGTTGCTACCGGAATTCGAACCTGGATCTCTTTCTAATCCGTGGAATGTGCATTCTTCTTCATTCATTCATGCAACAATATTTTTCGATAAAATTGATCTTTCTAATTAATACGTTTAATTAGTATTTAAAATATCACAGGCCTATGTTCTGAATAATTACAACTTCACAATAAGAATGTGTTCTCCTTAATAACAATCTTTTTAATTTGTATAACCTTAATTTATTTGAAAAATGAATGTAAATATAATACAATAGTAAATTAATTTATTTTATTTGAAAAATTGACAGCAGATCTTGTATATTTTATATTACTTTGCGACACGGATAGCTGTAAATATATTTTTACTTTGTATTGCTACGCGACATCGATGGTCGAAAGGACAGTCGCAGATTTCAAAATAGGCAATAGATATTCTCTCGGAGTCGCTGCATAATATTAATAGATATGAAATATCGGAAACATCCCAGAAATATTATGTTGTTGCGTCAGGCCGGCCCTGTCGGCGGGGCGCAGCGGACAGGGTGCGCCGCGGCCGCCATTACAGTTCCAAAACTGTATGCAAATCATCCCACCTAGAATCTGAACGTGCTCAAGGAAGGAAGCGGAGGAATATGAATGGAAAAGTGAGTAAAAGCCGTAATATCTCGGGGCTGAAAGAGAATCGTTTGGTGAGGGGGGCATATTTATGAAAGTCAGTAATGCCTCTGAAAATACGTAAATCGCGTTCATTTAAATGTAACAACTTGCGATACTGAAGACAGGTGCGGATCCGAGACAGTTGAACACAAATTAGCATTTCACCGAGGAGTTCCGGAATAAGTTACACGTGCAAGGTGCCCGTGAAGGTAATTTATGGCGCGGGTGTTGCGGCTTGTTAACGTCATGTACAATATTTCGAATACATACTTACTTTTTGAAGAAAACGAGACCATTTTCATAATTTTTATTAAATATTCAATGTATACTAAGCGATGGAACGATTAATCAAAACAGAAAACTAATTTCTAACTCTAAAACTCTAATTTCCCAGCTGCAGGTGCTAATACCGCTAACGTATATCCTATTTGTCTATATCATCCCTCATAAAATATTAGATACATTTTATTAATGTATATTTGATTTAATTTACAATACATGTATATAAATTTTGTCATTGTTAAATGAGTATATATATATATATATATACATTTTACATTACAGTGTTTAACATTTTTAATATCCCAGAAATGTTCATCTGTGTGTCACGCGTAAGAATCTTTTATACATTAATAACGAATTTCAGTTCTGAATGGACGTTATTCGAATAGGAAACAAACAAGTTCACTTCTTCACCAACAATTTTAAAACTATAATGTTGCTTCACTGTAGGTAGGTAATTATTTAAATTACTAGTGTTTATAACACATTCTAGGATGAAAGCGAAAGTTCTGTGATAATGTGTCAATTTTCAAATTTCTCTTAAAATAATTGACTTGTTTTGAAAAATGTACCTTCTAGACGAAAGTTTACATGTCTATCTAAATCATATATTTTAAAGGAAATTGACACTTCGCTGTAATGTAATGTATCAGTTTTTTTTTAAATTTCTGCATGTCTGTCGCATTAATGAAGATACTCAGGGTGGCGAAGGTATTTAAGCTTTATACTATTTTAATTTTGTTTCGTTTCGGAAAACGTGTTGTGAAATTGACATCTCTAATAAAAGAAAAGTCTTTACGCGCCTTGTTACTTCGATTGGCACTACTGGGTTTCCTGGTTCATAATAATGTACATGTGTGTGTGTGAGTATTGCCGCCCTTTTTTCAGAAAGCTAAGAAGACGGTAAACGATAGGCGGTTTAATTAATCCAGAGGTCCAAATAAACTACCAGTGCGCGCTTCGGTCAGTCCTCAGCTAAAAGAACAATAACATCGGATCAGAAAGGCAGCAAAAATAAAAAAGGTTAGTGCAGTTCATATATCATATGTGTGCTTATTGTTAATCGGAAACCTGGGAACCAGCTATCGAAGGCATTTACATAAACACAAATAAATATCCGTTTATACCCGCAAGCCGTCCCTGTCCCGAGATCCGTCACCGCACCTGGAAGATAAACGCGAGTATTCCGGTTTGTATAATTTCCCAGCAATTAACCGTCGCTCCTCTCGCGAACAATAATTTTATTAGACATATGAGGAAGTCGTTAGGCCGCCGCGACGCAGCCGGCGGCGGGAGGGCTTTACGAGGTTCCCGCGCAGTGACGGCGTCGGCGATACCAGCCGCTCGACGGCGCCGGCGTCGCCAGCCGCTCGACGGCGTCGGTGTTGCCACCCGCTTGACGACTCCCGATTGCCGGCGCGTTATTGTGCCGAGTGGTAGTAATACAAGTGGCGCACTTTACGACCGGCAATGAAAAGTGTTTTAATTCACCACAGTCTCGGTTTAATATTCGCCACGCCACCCCGAGGAACGACTTGTGATTTGTTATTTGGGAGAATGCGCCGACAGCCGTCTCGCTGCTGCGGTTTGCGCGTAAATCATTTCGTAGCGCCGTTTAAACTTTACGTCCTACAGAATGTATTCATCTTAGCAAGTTGGAGCACTTCTTGAATGTATAACGTTGCGGGGAGATATAAACATTCCAATCAATGGGTGGATTGAGTTTTGCAAGTAATATGGAGAAATTCCTAAAACAGAATAAAACATTTAAAAGATTTTCCAAATAAAATGTTTTTTTTATTTTTTATTAATAAACTATTCCAATCTAACTATTAACTTGTCATCGCGCCGTTTCCCCGCGGGGATAGGCTGAGAGAATAGAGCGCCACACTCTTCTGTCCTGACACATAATTCTCACCTCATCCACATTCATACATCTTCTTATAGAAGCTCGCCGATTATTGAGGCTTCTAACAGGACCATCCCCAGTATTTGATTTACGTGATTATAACAAGTCTTGCGCGGACGTCCTCTACTTCTGGTGCCATCAACACCTGCGTCATATATCTTTCTTACCATTCTCTCCTCATTCATTATTTCCATATGACCAAACCAACTTAGTGATCCTTTCTTAATCTTACTCACTATACTAAGATCAGCTTTACATTATTTTCTTATTTTTTCATAATATATCTGCCATAAATACGACTAAGTGATCTCATTTCCACTGCATTTAGTCTACTTTTGTTCCTCTTCTTCCAGCTCTAGGCCTCACTTACATACATCAGTGTCGGTATCGGGACTCCATTGTATATTGCTAGTATTGCCTCGGTTGACAAGTTCCCGTTAGATATAGTTCCATTCAAAGCGTCGTTCACTTTATTCCCTGCAATCACCCTCCTTAACCTAATCTAATAACATAACCTGAACTGACCTAACGTACCCAAAGCTAACCAATATATATATATATATATATATTATGTATAAAAAATCAATACTTCCACGACTAGTATATTTAATAGGTTCGTAAGATTGCCATATTATGTTTATACAATGTTTTAGCTGTAGAATACCATTAAAACTCTATTAATCGCTTATTTCTCTTTTATCAATCCTTTACATAGAAATCGTCATAACTCCACTTTCACAGATTCCACAACACCATATTTTATATATAAATATAAATTTTAGCTTTCTAAAACAACTACTGATGTTATAATTTAACTCAATAAAATATTAAAGAAATATCCGCCAAAGTAATAAATTGAATTTCATAAATGCACATATTATATCATTCTACTTATATTATATAATACTATTATCAGTACTGTTACTACGCATGCTATTTACATTAACCTAATACTATTTATTATATTAGGTTGATGAATAATTATCCGCCATTTTTTTCGTGATGTTATGTTTTTTGAATTTTATGTTTAATTGACATTTGTCATAATATAAATAAATTAGATTTTTTTTTCATACGAATGGCACATTCTACTGTACCACTTGGAGAGAGTGTACAAAAGTTGCTGCTCTCAACGATCTTTTCGGCGAAGGAACGATTAGCGAAAGGGCATGCCAAGAGTGGTTTGTTCGCTTCAAAGCTGGTGATACTGGCTTAAACGACATGTCAGGAAATGGTCGATATTCGGATTTTGATAATCAGGCTGTGGAATAGGACGAAAGTTGCACCACCAGAACACTGACTGAGAACTTCAACATCGATCAGTCCATTATTATGGTGACTACGCCCCCAAATGATTGAACATAATATATTTTGAGTTTATTTTCGTTTATGTTAAAATATAATTTTAAAAAAAAACGGCGGATAATTAAGCATCAACCTACTATTAGTATGATTCTATTTCAGACATTCTTCTGGTCATCATTCTTCAGACCAATTTTGCTTATTACGAATTAGTCTAAAACAATTGATATGTGAGCAGCACATAATATATATCTGAAAAAACCCGCACAGCTGAAATATAAATATAAACTGAAGTAAAATAATATTTTCTGCAAATTTTTATATTCATTTTAATATAGATTATTTAACTTTGAATTTAACCACTTGATTAATTATATTGATAAACCAATCGATTTCGGAAAATACAATTTCCTTCGAAGATGTCAAATTGACTTAACTAAAACCATATATGTTAAGTTGTAATGTTTTTAAAAATCTATTAAAAAAAATGTTTTTATTTAAAAAATAAATCAAGTACCAAACTTAAATTTTTACGATGATAAAAGATGTGGAAATTGACTTAATGATACAAAATTATCAGAAAAATGAATTAGGAAAAAACTTTAGAAAAGGATTTGTTATTAAATTTAGTTGGTTATTTGTACAATTTTGGTTAACTTTATTAAATGCCACGAGCGCGTTAACACGCCAAACTTTGTATGTCACGGCAAGCTATAAGCGTGTTAACACGCACTTTAGGATCTTGCGAACTTGCAGGGATTAAAGTCATATTTTTAAATCATTTTGCCATCTGTGGACAACAAGTCCCAGCTTTTGATATATAAGTAAAAGCCTAGTCTTACCCTATGTGGTGTCTTCCATTTCAAACAGAGTTGGCAGTTAAAAAGTTAATGGATAGTTGTCCATTTAGAAAACATGTATTCAAAATTAAATCAAGAAGTAAAATCAAATAAACAATATATACAAAATTAGATTTTGAATATATTTAAGTACAAGCAAGCCAACAGGATTAAGTCGAAGAAAAGACTAAGACGGATAAGGGCAGATATCAAGATATACCTGTAAGAGGTAGGCAAATGCCCAACAGACCAGACAACACAGGGATAGATGGTGCTCAGTTGTTATTGCGGTCACGGACTTCCGGGTCCCATGAGGCCACTCAAGAAGAAGATGAAGAAGAAACAATAATATCCATAGCATTAGATTTGTCTCTAAGCTGCATAAGAATTCTTAAAAAAATGACTGAATCTTTTCAGCCTTGAAAGTCTTAAAAAAAATGTTAATAATTATATTTGGGATATATATTTATTTGATGTATAAATATTAATTATTGAACGAAAATAATGCACTGTGCCTTACCCCCCTTTCCTTCCCCATCGATTGGCGACCTTGAGCCAGTACGGTTATACGTGTTTGGTGCAATTTACAATATTATACAATCTCGAGACTTCGCGTCTATACTGTGTCGGAACCTTTGACGAAATAGTGAGTTAAAATATACAGTCCACGTTTTTAGCGATGTCAACAGAATCCGAATTGTGGCGAGTGCCGGTTTCCTTCCTATCCTGAGATTTTTCCGGCATGTATGCTTTGTGCATTAAGTTATTAATTACATTAAATAAATCATGGAGTTGAAAAGAGACAAAAGTGTGTCGTTTCCAAAAATTGATTTTAATTTGTGTTATTTTATAATTAATTTTTTAGAAAGGCACATAGGATCGATACAGAAACAATTTTAGATTATAAAACTCATAAAAATAGATATCGTCATTAAATACGAACTCTTAAGGCCAAGGATATGCGATCGGAGTTGCAAATAGGGATAATGCAAGTGGTGTTAAAAGGTCCCCGGAGTCAACCTTGGCTGTCTCCTAGGGTCCAATTATGTTTAATTGCGCCTGGCTGAGCGGTTCCATTATACGGTGAGGGGCGAGGGGCGAGGAGTGAGGATAGAGGGAGGCCCCGGGCCCCACCGCTGGAGCCCTAATTGGCCTGGGACCTCACTACAGTCTTCCCGGTTAAGGAGTTCTTTCGTTCATATACGAAAATAATTGCATTGTTTTTGAATTCCAGCAGTGCCAGGTAGGCCAGCTTGAACTCGGATCAAATTTTACGTGAATTATAATTTAATATGTATTATTATAGAGATAATTAGACATATAATCATATCGGTTCAACATAATCGTATCAATGCCAGAAATATTTTAAAGCATTAATAAATAAAGCAAACGGGGATTATCTAACAGTGGTGTACATAATACGTTTTTATTAAGTTTCTTCGTAACATGCAATGTTGTTCAGGAAAGAAAATAAATATAATTGAAGGAACAAAAGAAGATACTTTCTATACGTATATTAAAATACACAGAACAGGTACGTGAATTCGTAAATTTCGCCAAGAATAATTTTCTCAATAAAAAATACTTACTCAAAATACTCAACAATTAGTATTACATTTATGGTATACCGTTCGTTAAGGATGTTTCATAATGTACACGTGAATATTATGTTCCAGATCGATGTTGTTTTTGAAAAACTAGAAAATAAAACACAATTTTTTAATTTGGTTTTTATTTATCAAATATTTAATTTATTACAATTATGTATAAAATATGACATCGGCCAAGTGGCCGCCTCTGGCAGTGTCACAAATGCAAGCTCTTTTAACCATATTTTTCACAACATTCTCGCACGCTTCCCGTGTTATTTCAGCAATTTTATTTTGAATATTGTCCTGTAGCATTAGAATGTACGAATGTGGATGAAGCGAGAATTGTGTGTCAGGAGAGAAGAATGTGGCGCTCTATCCTCTCTGTATACTTCCTCGGGTAAACGGCGTGATGGTGAGTACGCGGTCGGGAAAAATTTCTCGCAAAATTTCGACATGTGTGGCAGACCCAATCGACCCAATTTGATCACCAAGTAGTTTTCCATCATGTGACGATAGCGATCACCATTAATGGTTACCGCATTGCCATTTTTCTTTAGATAAAATATTTTAATAACTACAATACGTTGTTGAGACGTTAAATGCATCGTGATAAATTGTAATCAACTATTCTCTACGATTATCAAACATGAATTAAAAAATATTTGTCAAACCAAAATAGCAGCCAAACAAAATCGGCCTGGAACATAATATTCACTCTGTATATATACAATATGTATTGAGCAACTATAAGATTATTAAAGGTACGCAAATAAGGGATAAAAAAATATTAATATGTATTAATTATAAATATATACATATAAAATCAATTTTGTCAAAAAATATTGTTTTTGCACTACCGACGTAGATGGCTTTCAAATAATGGAATGACAGATGTATTAATTTGAAAAAGTGTAATATATAGGTTCGAAAATTTGTCATTAAAATACTGGCACTATAACACAATTGGTAGTGCAGTGAGATCCAGGTTCGTATTCCGGTAACGCAAAAACAATATTTTTCGACAAAATTGATTTTATATGTATATATTTATAATTATTACATTAAATTAGTATTTAAAACATCACATACCGTCTGTTCTGAATAATTACAACTTCACAATAAGAATGTGTTCTCCTTAACAAAAAAATATTCTTATTAAATCACAATGTTGTACTATGGTTTAGTAGACTTTTCTCATATAATAGAAGCGTTTTGAAGGCACTTCCAGGTTGGTTGTAAACCTGCGCGACACCCTAAAGCGCAATAATTTATCAAAACATACTGGTCAAGATCTCGCTGGAGACAAAGCCTCGAAGTGATACGGCCATCAGTTCTCCGGACAATGTGTCGGGGTCCGCTGAATAAATACACGGACACTTGCACTGTTTGCAGATTAAACACCCCACCGTTGGGGGTGAGCGCTCACGCCGCCCAGCCCGCTCAGCCCGCGCAGCCTAGAAGTGATCCGGGGACAGTTTGCACACGTATTTAAGATATATCTACCCTCCGCCATTACACGACATTGGCGAGTATTGGATTTGTTTTTCCACTTGATTTATTGGCGCTTAGTAAATGTTAAGGGTAGAAGAGAGTTTTATAAAAGATATTTTTTTATTGGATAAGAAAACTTATTGGTTGTGATTTAAAATACTTGGGCTCTATCACAGACCAGTAAATGAAAAGATATGAAATAAAGTGTATATATAGAAGAGGGGTTTGAAGCATTAGTTGTATTCTACACACATTTTTGGTGGAAACATAAATCCGTTTATGACACATTTATGCAACAGTAAAAGTATTTACTCTTCAAAAATTAAATCTTTGTGTAAAAAAGACGTATTTTTTTTTATTGTCAGCGTTTAAATTTTCGTTAGGAGAACACATTCGTATTGTGAAGTTGTAATTATTCAGAACATAGGTTTTTGATATGTTAAATGTATTAGAAAGACATACATGTAAAATTAATTTTATCGAAAAATATTGTTGATACGATAGATGTATTAATTTGAAAAAGTGTAACATATTGTTTCGAAAATGTGTCAAAAAGAATGTCGCTGTAGCATAGTTGGATAATGCACATTCCCCGGTTTGGAAAGAGATCATGATTTGAATCCCGACGGCGCAACAATATTTTTCGATGGAATTGATTTTTTGTGTATATTTTTCTAATTAATACATTTAATTAGTGTTTAAATTTACGTTCCAAACTAGTCATATTTGATTGCGTAAATGGTACCAAAGTGATCACGTGGGTGATACCAAAATGAAAAGATATATATTTATTTTTTATTTTTTATTTATTTGACATTTTTACAGTTTTTTATAAAATGAATTAATCAACATTTTTAAAATTACATGGTTTTTCTTTCGTTTACTTCTCCAAAAAAGAGACCAGCTCTTGTGCTTGGAGAGAGAGTTACACTACAATAATTTTATATAAAACCTTACATATTTTATTCATTGTCCATTTGTGTGTTTCTGAAGTGTTCTGTAATATTATATATTTTCCAATTATGTGTTTTTGAAGTGTTCATTTAGTTTATTTCTAAACTCTTTTGTATCTTTTACTTCTTTAATTTGTGTAGGGAGGTTATTGAAATTTTTTATCCCTAAATATATAGAATTTTGCTGATAGTGTTTGGTGTTGCATTTAAGGATTTTAAAGTTATTTTTACACCTTAATGATGTGCTTGTTTCAAATTTTACAATGTTATTTTCTTTAATTAGTTGATTAATTGCGATTTTTTTGTAAATGTTTTCTATTTTGGGAACTGGGAATTTTGCAAAAAGCGTTTGTGTTGAAAAGGTTGATCTTTTTTTAATATTACTTTGATGATTGTTCTCTGTATTATTTAAACAAGAAATTTGCGTTAGGCTTATCCGTGGGCTCTATCAAATATTATCATTATAGCTGTACCAGTACATATGTAGGTACTACAATTGGGCACATCCCCCAATTTGATGTATTGCCCTTCGTCTGTATCTTCTCCGTACTTTCCCTGTCCACCATTCACACACATCGTTCGATATCATACAAACATATCATTCAATCATGACGTTCAATATTTTCTACGCTCGTCCATTAGATCAAAAATTATAGGTTTCTCTTCTTTTTAGTTTTTCTTCTCTCTTTCTTGCAGCATTTAAATAAAGGAATAAATTTCATCTTATGTCATACTATTTTTAATGAATTTACAATGAAAACATTAACTTTATATAAATCAGCGATCATTATCAATATGATTTTTAACATAAACAAAAATATGGAATTCTATTTTAGGTACAATTTTCCATGAAAATATAAATATAATATAAATATAAATTTCCCTTATACGAAATAAACGATTAATTTTTTTTATATATTCATTAGGGAACTACTTTCATATATTTAATAGGGAACTACTTTCATATATTCATTAGGGAACTACTTTCATATATTCATTAGGGAACTACTTTCATATATTCATTAGGGAACTACTTTCATATATTCATTAGGGAACTACTTTCATATATTCATTAGGGCTCTACTTTCATTTATTCATTAGGGAACTACTTTCATTTATTCATTAGGGAACTACTTTCATATATTCATTAGGGAACTACTTTCATATATTCATTAGGGAACTACTTTCATATATTCTTTCACAGAGAACCAACGGTTCGAATATAAATTCTTCTTACAAGTCAGTGATTAACAAAAATATACCAACATCTTAGTTTCCACAAACACATCAGAAATAATATACTTTAGCATACATCAATATTATATTATAATATTACCTTAATTTATAAAGGTTGTATGATATAATAAATGTTATAATTTTTAATACAAATTAAATGTATAAATTAGAAAAATATACATATAGAATCAATTTATTCGAACCTGGATCTTTTCATATCCGGGGAAATGCATTAACCGATTATGCCACACCAACATAGTAAGTTGTCGACAAATTTTCGAACTTATATGTTGCACTTTCAAATTGATATAATTTTTAATAATTAAAAAAATCAATTAAAATATATTTGCAATTTAATTAATTTTGTTAGACGCGTGATCACACACTTTCACTGCTGTATTTTGATTGAATATAAAATAACGAAAGGAGCAGAAAAACAGGTGCTATATTTTTTTAATGCCCTCCCATATAAAATCAAAACAGAAAAAATATATAAAGCCTTCAAATCGCAAATCAAACAAATATTAGAAAACTCCGACAGCAATTACAAGTTCTAATTGATTATGTATATGTATTTAATAATTTAATTCTATATTTTAAATACTAATTAAATGTATTGATTAGAAAGATATTCATATAAAATCAATTTTACCGAAAAATATTGTTGTTGCGCTACCGGGATTCGAACCTGGATCTCTTTCCAAACTGGGAAAGGTGCATTATCCAACTACGCTACAGCGATAGTATTCTTGACGACAAATTTTCGAACTTATATGTTACACTTTTCAAATTAATACATCTATCGTTCCATTATGTATATTTTTTTTATCAATACATTTTTTTAGTATTTAAAATATCACAGACCTATGTTCTGAATAATTACAAAATCCCAATAAGAATGTGTTCTCCTTAATAATTATATATTATTTCTATACTTACCTTTACAATATTTAAAAACTTAAATACACCCCAATTGAAACACGAGAATTGATTTCTCTATTGAGTTGGGTAATATTGTGTAAAAAAAATATAATTAAGTAAGTTATATATATATATATAATATATGCATAATAAAATAAGTGTAAATTAAATTAAAAAAAATAAAGTTAATATTGAAAGGATATCACGAGCCAGAGCTGTTTTTGTGAGAATCTGGCGAACCATTCCGAGTGTCAAAAGCACTCCGTTTATATAAAATTCCTAAATATCTATGTATTTAAAAAATAGTGTATTCCTTGCCTTATTAATGTCTCACGACCATTGCGCGCTCGTATAATGTATGTAGAAATATACAACAATATTTATCAAAATCTTTTTGTCCCTATCCTAAGTATCCCTCTTTAATTCTCTCGCAAAATTAATTATTTTGTACAATACAGTTTGAAATATACGTATATTTGTTTAGTGGATACGATGCCCATAAAGCCGACAGATATTTACTGCCACGTAATAATTCTATTAATTACGTATTTATTGAAGTATTTTCGGAATATAAATGGATTTGAGTTTAATACACAACAATGTACTTAATGCGACAGACAAAACCTGACATAATTTAATCGTATCTTCCGGGAGACTATCCAACAACAATAGGCAGCGGAAAATAAGCCGGCTCCCCGCAAACAATACACAACACGTCAGCCGAGTGTTGGCGGCCTATCCGACGGGCTGAGGCGCGGAACGCAAAATGGACACGTGACAAAAATAAGGGATGAACACATTATTTTCTAATACATACATATGGTGTGTGTCTCTGAAAGTTGCTAAAGATCGGTGTGCACCGGTTGCGACGTTCTACTTTGTGCACAAAATGCATGTGGGATCGATTCAAAGGTCAAGTCTCGTGGTCAATTCTGTACGGTCTGCACGCGCACTCGAGACGAATCTCCGAGAGAAATCTCATCCGTGTACATCTCACCGGCGTGTCACTTTTGAACAAAATAAATATTATTACAGGGTTGTTCGCGGAATTCTCACAAATATACTTCCGGTTTGTGAGATTCTCACAAATACAGCTCTAGCGCATGATGTCCATAAAATATCAATTATAGTTTCTGTTCGTTCTTTTGTATTCAAAAAAATATAGCAGTAAACATATTGCAGTATTGAGCCCTGGGTTGTACGCTCACTTCTTCTCACTATTACTAAAATCCATGGGCGTGCACTGTATACAAGCAAAAAAGCTGTGCATTTCTAAAGATTCTGGGAAATAAAAATAAATTAAATAATCCTTATTTTATGAAAAGATCCTATAAAATTCTAGCCGTTTTTATCCGGATTGACGTAACCCATGGCTAGATTTTTGTTTAGCCATTATTCCGAAGAAAAATTGCGAAATATTTATGCACAACTTTATGCACTTTTACACATTTTACTAGGACATACGCGGCGGTCGCGTCTAACTTGTTTGTTTAATCCGTATGAGACACCTACTAAACTACGTACTTCCTTACTCAACTTATTGGGCATCTTAAGGCTGCCAAGTTTCTGCATTTTTCAAACAATTTTCTTAATTCGAAATAATAAAAATTCATACTGAAAACTCCGTGTCATTACACTTTTACGTATTTGCTTTGCTAACTAAACTCTTTTCCACAGAGTATTCTAACGGCCAATTTGATTCATATTGTCAAATTGTCAATCATCTGCAAAGTATGAGAGAATGTAATACATATTCATATTATTTTTAGTTAATATATAACATTTTTTTGATACGTAGTATACGTATTATATACTAAGTTAGCATCGTCGGTAATAGCATAACTTAAGTTTGTGCCTACTGCATGCCACTGCCAAAATCACAGACATATAACTTAATTTGAATTCCAAAAAATAAACTCTACATTTAGTTTAATTCTATGTGTTTCCGAAACTCCGTATAAAGCAAAAAAAAATAAAAAATGACACGCAAGGTTCGGTATAATATAAAGATGATTTGATTGTGCAGGTTCGTGAGAATTAAGTGCATATATTATATAAACTTTTACCCCTAGAATACGTTTATATATAACAGTCATAGACGAATCATTTAATAAATTGAATGACCTTTATCGCAGCTGGCTAGACAAACTTTATTTGTTAATCCATTTAGATTTTTTTTGTTTTAACATATTTTAAAAATCAGAATTTTTAACCAGTGTCAGCAGTCTCACGCGACAATAGCCTTTAAGCGATCGATTTGTTTTTCTGTAACACCCAATACATTTTCGTTTTGTCTTCGATAGTAAATCGAATAAATTGATAAATTCAACAAAATTGTCTCATTTAATTCTAACTTCTCTACGTTAAAAAATTGTGAATGAATATTAGTAAAACAACAATTTTTAAACCTACGTATGTTTGAAATCGTAAAATTATTATTTTTAATCTATTATTGTAAGTACCTACGCCTCACATAATTTCTATTCCGGGTTTCATCATTATTCTAATCGCCTCAGCCTCTTCTCTTCTTTACACTCTCTTATCCTTCATATTTTAATTCCTGATAATCTTCTTGTATCACACAGAATTTAAAAGTCGCCGAGTTGACGCCAATTAATTGATGTTGCAAGGATACGAGGCAGTGATTTGGGAGGTATAATCTTCGGCGTGGCGCCGGAGAGACGTGGGATAGATTTCGGTAAACAAATACTGCAATTTTATTATACAATGCGCCTTGCTAATACTGTGGGAAAAATATGAATAACTGAATGTACTGTTTGTAACTAAAATATGAATAACTGAATGTACTGTTTGTAACTAAAATAAAAGGAGGTATTCTGCGGGTAGGATTACATTTTCGATGTTGTCACCGTAGTGTACTTAGATTGAACATCTCTTGTATTTCATTTCTTCTGACCTCATAATCATCATCATCATCATCGCCAGTTGAGAGAAGCGGAGATCGGCGAACTACCCTTGTCCACATTTCTTGTTACCTGTACGGAACACCCATTATAAATAAATAAATAATATATAATCCTTTTTTTTGGTGGCATGTATGTGCTACGACCCATAATATATACGCGTAGCATAAAAATGATCTATTGATAAAATGAAATATGATGACACAACAAAATTTTGTAAATAAATCTTGTAAAACAGAAATATTTGATTGTACGTGAAATTTTATTAATCGAATCCATTGACAAATCGCCGTTTTAGATTCTCCAGATTTTAGTTATTATTATTTTAGTATTGAAGATTAAAAATGAACAAGTGTTTTATAACTTTCAGTATTATGTTATGTTATGAATCAGAATAAATAAATTTATTTTACTTCACATAGGTATGTTAAAATAGCTATTGTTATAGACATCTTAATAATTTCAATCAAGATATTGCATAGAAATAGTGTGAAAAAGAAAGTATATCTTATATAAAATAATTATTTTTTCATGTTAAGATTAAATTTTGGTGTAATGGCATTGATTTGTGGCGTATATCAGTGGCGTCTTTTAAGAAATAAGGTCTTATGGCTGGTTGTCTAGTTAGTTTGACATCAAGCAAAAGACGCTCTCGATAAAAAAATCATCAGATGGATACCTGTAGGCTTTTTAAAAGTAATACTTGTAAAATAGATTATTGAGAATTAATGTGACATTTTATCTATTCCCCTTGTGAGCGAGTCATATGTATATAAGTATCGACTGGCATGAAGCATAGTGGACTAGAATTCAGAATGATTCTTACAGTATGTTTTCAATTTTAACAACCTGTTTGTTTTGGTACGTTCAACGCCAAATTATTAAATAGTTCATTATATTCAAGATCATTGCTTCAGAAAAATATAATAATTTGTGGCATTCTTTTGAAATCCTTTTCAAGGTTATTCAAATACACGGTTAATGATATAGGAATAATAACTAAAAATGCATTATGCGGGAAGGGGGGACAGAATACGAGTTGTTATCAAAGTTGCTTTTGTGGAACCGATTGATAATATTTATAATGCAGAATTTATAAGAAAAATTTATAAGAAAAATTTATAAGAAACATTTATAAGAAAAATTTATAAGAAAATTTATAAGAAAAATTTATAAGAAAAATTTATAAGAAAATTTATAAGAAAAATTTATAAGAAAAATTTATAAAAAAAAATTATAAGAAAAATTTATGTAAATCAACACGAGCACGAACATCATGCAAGAGGAAAAAATAGACTAAGACTGCAAATCAGAAAGAAGGCTAAATCTCAGAAATCGATGGTGTACAATGCAATGAAGATTTTTAATGAAATGCCAGAAAACATAAGAAAGGAGGAGAAACTACATACATTCAAAATGGAACTAAGCAAATATGTAAAAGATAAATTGTTGTAAATAGGAAGCATATATAAAAATACTTACATATACTAGCGATGAGAAAAAATGCTACTCTTGACTCACTGGTGTGATTGTGATTGATATTCGATAATATCAGTGATTGAAAGCTGTGACTGTGATCACAGTTTCATTAGTAATACGCATACGCCGCACAATATCACAATACATGAAATAAATGAATAAATAAAAAAAAACATAATTTTTAGCGTATTTACTTATATTATTCAAACTTCATTTGCGTAAGAAACATATTTTAGAATATATAATTAGTATATATCTAATTTAATATCATCACAAAGATAATGAAAACCTTTATAAAAATGTTAGTTTAGTTTTCGGGTCAAATTGTATAAAACGCTTTGCAGAATCTACTAGATGGCGCTTATCACGAATTATAACGTCATTCCTTCATTAATATTTTCATTTTATATGCATATGCGCCGAATTACGGTTCGCAGCCAAATATAAATAAAATAAAAAAATGAATCACAAATCACGATATTTCCAGATATTCAATCACTGACAGTGAGTGTGACTCAAAGTATCAGTGATTGACTCACGGTTCGTGATTTTGAGCTCATCACTAATATGTACATTATATTAAGAGTAAATAATGTAAAAATAGGTAAGTAATATATTAATAAATAAATTGGCACCCTCAATGAACGTTTTCCACTTCACGAACATTTACAAAAAAAAACCATATAAAATAATATTCTTAAACACTTCGCTACCCTTGAACAATGGCCGCCAATCGGGCACGGTGTGGAACGGATTTAATCCGCCATTTGTCCCGCCGTGACAATAATCCGCCAACACTTGATTCTCTAACGGTCTGAGATGATCACGTTAGTGGAGTTTTTTCACCACCAGAGCTTACAGACTTCACAGGGCGGGCTAAGCGCCACCACCTACTTGCGGAAGTTTTTGTCCTGAAAGTGCTCGGTCCCCGCCCGGCTCCGGCGAGTGTCGCGCCGAATAAGACCCACCCCTGCAAACGGATCTAATGGGATAAGTAAACGACTGAATGGGTGGTTTTTGAAATACGTGTTCGCTGTTGAATTGGTTTCTATCACGGAGTATAAAAATGTTACGCAAACTCGGCTGCACAATTTTATAATACTAATTCGGAATCTAGTATTTTTTGAAGTGAAACTTTATTTTCTATTCCGTGTCTTTTGTCATACGGATTTGAAACGAAAATTATATCATTTTGGATTATAAAATATTCACCTTGAAATATTTTACAGAAAGATCACTTTCGTTTGTGAAATATTTCAAATCCATTTCTTTAATTCTTAAACCGTGAAACCGAAATTAACTGTTATTTCCATGAGAATAGGAAATATTTTAATTCGAGTATTCGAAGGTGCTTGTTACGTTTTGCCTTCAGACTTTTCCATATAAATATTTTGTTTGGAGATAAACCATTTGTATAGGTCTTCATGCGTTGAAGATATTTCTGTTTCATTTCAATAAATTGATTTTTTAATAAGTTTGTTTCGTTTTTTACGATTCTTTTGGTAGTTTTTCATCTCCTTTTAACGCTTTATAAAAAATATTTTAATTTTACCCACTGTGTTTATTTATATCTTTACTAAAAAATAATAAAAGTATATTTAACTTAATGATTATTATAATATCCGACTATCAATTACAAAATCAGGAATTACAATTTATGCAGTTTTTGCGAGATATTTAGATAGAATGTCATATTTTAGATATTATAAGCTTATAATTTTTTATTTATTATCTTTGTTTTATTAACCACTAAATTTCGGTGGTTAAGAAAACAAAGATAATAAATAAAAATATGAATTTTAACCACAAAGTTTATATTGCTAATTTTAAAAGCTTATAATTTTATTTTAGATTGTAAAGAAATGGATATATCTGAATAAAGATATATTGTTGTTCGTCATGCTTTGTTCATGTGTTGTGCTTTTTAGAAGTAATAATAACCGTTATATATTAAGTTTCACTTCAACAGTGTGTAAGCGTTATTTACATACTTAATTAAAAAAAATTATTATTAAGAAAAATTATTTAGCATGTTTTGTATTATGATATATTATATATATGATTAAAAGTATGTAGAATTAATGATCCAGATAAATAGAACAATATCCTCCAGGATGGGCGAACATTAAAATACATTTATAAAATGTCCCTTAATAATGGAAATTAATTTTTCTTATGTTATGGCATGTTGCCAGAAGAGATGGAACTAGTGATCACTGAGAATGTACAAGAACAAGAGCAAGTTATCGATCTCCAAGAACATGAGCATGAACATGACATTACATGTCGCGTTAAACAATGGCCAGGATCGCGAAAAGTAGAGCCAAGTAGTTCGCGTTGCAGAAGCAGGTTAAAGGACCGCGATCGTTAAATTTCTGTTTAGGCATAATTATTAATTTCTAAATAAAAAGCCGATTAATTTAACGTCGGCCGGATTAATTTATCGATGCTAAATTACTCTTAAGTGGCTTATACAAAGTAAGTTATTTTATAAAATGAACTGCAATAGTTTTTCTCTATTGAACATAAAATGTAATTCAATTATTTTTTATTACATTTCTCGAGAAAGCAAACCATAAAAAAATGTAATTATATTTATAAAAATCAAGTATTTAAATATAGTAATATTTTTCTTGTATGAATATGATTCTATTAAACATTATTTATTGAAGTATCTCCAGGAAAATGTAAAAGCAAATATTATGAGAGGTGAGGGCAGAAGAGAATATTTTGTAAAAAACATCTGTGTACCTGGGTCCATAGCACAGCATCATCATTACACTCAAATGATTTGAATCTTTTGATGTTAATATAATAACATTGAAATAAAAAATTTACATTCGGTATTTTTTGCTTTCTGCGTCGGCTTTTAAGGGGTTTACACTGGAAATCATGTTCTCCGAAGAGGATTTCGCTCTCCCTACCTTCGGAAGGCAAACATTTGTTTAGCCCGGAGCTCAAACCGCGGATAGTTGTGACGGGCCGTGGACTCTTGATGTCGAATTTACAGAATCCTCGGAATAATGTCGGCCCCCCTGGCCCCCCTGTCCCCCCACAATGGACTCCAACGGAAGATCCCCAATAATTCAATGATAAAATCACCAAATAAAAGGGGATTTGCAGGACACGAACAAAAAACGGATTACTCCGTGTTTCTGCAAGTCCGCTGTTTTCTTGATCCCACCAGCACCCCCATGTTTGATGTTACTGATTCTGACAAAAACGGGAGCTTTCCTTGATTTTTTCGTACATATTTATTGTAAGTCTGTGCATTATCATATATTATATTATTAACTGCTAATAGGCTGCGTCTGTATCGAGATGTCAATAATGTAGGTTTCAGTGTTATTATTGTAATTATATATAAAATGCATATTCAGAGTAGAGATTTTTTCCCGCGTATATTACCTAGGTATGTATTTTTTTCGTGTGTAAGTTGGTACCGTTACAAATGAAATAATTTTAATTATGATGAATGTAAAACTTTTTGTATTACCGAGGTACTCTCTCTCTCTCTCTCACTCTGGCGTCCCGAACATGTTCGCCCAGTATTGTTATCCCACAATTCTTCACCGAATACACTAAAAAAGCATATTTTTGATAAATGTTTTAATTTATAAGGGAATTTTTATTTTTATTGCTGTTTTTATTTAGAATTTAACTTTATTACATGATTTTTCTTTTTGTAATGGTTAGGCTATGTTTGGTTAGGTTTGTTTAGTAAGTTTTATTTGAACTTTGTTATATTAATTTGTGTTTTATTTCATATACCTACTATATTGTCATGCTACCCTTTTTTTAAAATTCATACCTACATATTATAGAAATATATAATGTAATATGCAATGTAATTAGCATGTGATGGAAAAATTAGACGTTCATCAAAAATATATATTTTTTAACGCGGCGAACAATTTTCCAGGCAAAGAATTGTGGGCGAACAATGTTCCTTATCGTATCTTTATATTACTTATAACTGTATATTTATGTTCAAACCAGAATAATAAATACCTACATACATATTGTCTAATTAATGGTTTTAATTATTGATAAAATATATCGTAAGAAAATGTGCTTCAATAATTTTGTGTTGTCATTTTCAAACACAATATATTGATATTTCTAATTAGTGGAGTTTAAGTGAGTTAAAGTAAAATGATTTCATAACGAGCATAATAAGGAAACACTCTGTTTATACTTCAGAATGCAAGCATAGACAAAAACAAAACTATAAAACTATAAGTTAGCTTTTGAGTTATGTTTGATTATACAGTGAATTACAAATAATTAATTTCAGGAATTTTGATTTAGATGATATGCAATTCTGTAACAGATTTACCTTAGGTACGCTAAATTTCGAATTTGTTTTGAACAACATTATTATTATTATGAAAGTGGTTTATTAATTATCACATTGTTTTAAATGAATTGTGAACAATTTGAAGCGTTATACGTATTGTATTGTTACGACGTTCAGCGGTATTCTGCCAGTGTTTATTTTAATAATTACATTTTTTATTTCTTTATAAGCTACATGCAACATTTATATGTCGAAATAAATTATAAATCTAGTTGACTAAATAAATTTTAAAACATTGTGATCTGTTGTATAAACATATTTTTTAATTAATTCAAACGCAAACCTTTAAATATCTCGAAACGAAAGAAACATGACTTGGACCACTTTCGTAATAATGGGGTCATTATTAATAATTAGGAACCATTCTGAAAATAAATTTAAAAGGTGGCTATTTGCAAAAAGGACTTGGTTATTTATAATTGTATCCCGAAGAAGGGAACATGTTGATTTATAAATAAACAGCGGTGTAAACAAAGTGTTTTCTTATTATTAATATAAAATGTTGCCACAAAGTAACTTTGCGATTATTGAAGAAGTTAATTAAATGACCGAGTACTTGTAGGCGGTCTCGGCTAGCAGCACATACTTGTATCTCAATGTTCTATGTCAAGGTGGTCATACTGTTTATAGATCTTTATAACGTGTGTGTTCTACGTCATAAAGGTTGCCTTTGGCTGTACCTTCGATAAATTTAGCTTTTATGTGAAACTAAAAGGGCGAAAATATGCAAAGCCTTTGAATGTTGCGGGCAGAGAAAAAGATTCACGGGAGGTTTTTTGTATGGCTCCCGTTTATTTATTCGCCGGCGCGCGGAGGTAATATCGGCGTCGCTCCCAAAGCCGCCGACGCTGGAATGTTTTTCGGTATATTTATTTTTTAATACAAATAGAAAAACAGACGGGAAAGTATTCCGGCGGCCGTATGCAATGTTTAATTATCAAATATACCCGGGGTGCTTTCCGTTTAATTTACCCTGGACCACTCGCACTCCAGACGGACCGAAAACAAAAGAATTTAATAATATAAAACGGGCAGAGTTGCGTGGCATTAGCGCCAAGTATTCCAGGCATTACCTAACGGGAGTTAAATGAAAATACACATACCTGTGACCTCCGCTTCGGACGCGCGGGGGATAGCGACGGGAGCGGCAGAATGTCGCCGCGACGATCCCGTGCGGCGCTCGGCGGGGGGCGCTAATTCCTTCCTCGGGTCGCGGGTCGCGGGTCGCGGGTCGTGGGGAACATTTTTACTCAATTTTGTACCGATCAGTTTAACAGAACCGAAGTTATAAGTATTTGTACGAAAGTAGCGATGTAAGCCCGCGCTGTACAACCAAAAAAGCTGTGCATAACTATAATATTTGAGAAATAATGTAAATTAAATATATATTTGATATATCTATTATGTATACAGTATGTAAATCCACGTGAAAATAATTCAGTTTTCACGTTAACGTGTTAACAAAAACCGTATAACTAGAAGAAGAATTTTGAATTGACAAATAAAGCTGCGCATGTGTTTTTTTTTGCAAAATCTGTCTCAGATGTATACGAAATAAACGTAACTCTCGCACCGCGCGGTGTTCTGAATACACGCCTTCGCTCGAGCAGATGTGTTGCATAACACCACAAGTGTGTATTTGAAGCGGACTTGACTGTATGCATTCCAATATACTTTAAACGTGGTGTTATTATATATAATAAAATATTTTAGGTTTTTTATTTAAAAACTTGATAAACTTCCCAAGAATAATAGTAATAATATTAATATTTTTCAAGAGTGGATAATAAAGTCACACAGGCATACTGACACAAAGACATGCTCCTGAAAATGTGAGTGATTAATACAACCTCTAATTATAATACCCATCGCTTTTATACTATCGATATTAGCAGCACAACCTAAGTCCATGTCTGATGCACGCCGCTACTATTAACACACATGCAGGCACAAAAGTTGTAAACCGACTACTAGAACCCCAATAAATGAACATTTTAGTAATAATATGATATGTTGGACGTCTACGCATGCGCATTTGAAAATAAGAAAATAAATGTTTAATAATTATGAATTAACCTTTCATTGAGGTATTCTTATTAGATCGTATTTTTCATTATTTTAATCAGTGTAGTAATTAAAAAAAAAAATGTATATTTGTAATTCACAAAGTAAGCATATAATTTAATTTTAAGAAAATTGTATGTTTTTTTTTATTAATGTTTTTATTTACCTAATCTTTTTTTTTCCGAACATATTATTTATATACTCGATATTTTTTATAAAATATACATTTTGCAAATGCTCGCAGGGACGTGAATGTATATACAATATAATAAACTAAAACTAATATTTGATCATTCCGTTTTGAGTGGTATACGATACGTATAAAATATACTACCATTCGATGGATCGATATCGATTAGTTCATTATTTGAGTAAGGAGATGAATTGATGAAGGATCTACAAGCCGAGGGTGTGAACAAAAAATAATATTCCAAATATCTGGCTTAAGATGAAAACCATCATCGAGAATGCATGTTAAGATATACAATGTTTGAATATAAATGTTGTAAACATTGTATATTAGGACAGAATTATTTAAAAAATTTCCCTGCCTAATTCTATAACGAGTCAGGATGAAGTAAGTAGATTTACTGGGTCAATCATAGATTTTTCATAAACACTAATTCGCTTTCAAACGCAAACGAATTGTATGTATCAGTATATAAATTATACCACGCATTTTGGGTAATGATTCGATTTCTATTCCAATTAGTGACCTCCTTAAAAGTACGCAATGGAACTATGAACAGTGAAAATCACACTGAAATGTCGACACTGTGATTTCATTCATCAAAATTATCATTATAGAAAAAATATCCCAATGCGAGGTTGGTTGTGGTTAAATCAAACAGGTGAGAAATGTTAATGATTTGTCAGATGCGATTGGGTTGTTCTTCTATACACTCCCATCTTGCTAATTAAGAGACGTGCTACTCCTGAATTTATAAATTTCAACAGGTGATAGATCAGAAACATTTTTTTAAATTGCTTTATAAATGATTTACCAACCGTCTCTTGTTCAGGATTCATTTAAACAAAAATACAATCACTTTCCCAAAAATGATACAATTGCTGCTTGCAGACTGCCGTTTCTGAATATTTAAATTATTTTTATGGAGAACACATTCTTATTGTGAAGTTGTAATTATTTAGAACATAAGTCTGTGATATTTTAAATACTGATATACATATAAAATCAATTTTATCGAAAAACATTTGGAATGTGTTCTTCTTAATAATATATAAGTTGTATCAATGTGTCCAAAATTTAATAAAAATAAATTGTTAATTATGGCGTTTGCTATCGATTTACTCAAAGGTATTTGAGATTCCGTAAAATAATGTAGATGGCTTTCAAATAATGAAACGATAGATGTATTAATTAAAAAAAAGCGTAACATATAGGTTCGAAAATTTGTCGTCAAAAATACTGTCGCTGTAGCATAGTTGGTAATGCACCTTCCCGAGATTGGAAAAGAGATCCAAGTCCGAATCCCGGTAGTGCAACAACAATACATTTAATCAGTATTTAAAGTACCACAGACCTGTGTTCTGAATAATTGCAACTTTATAATAAGATTATGTTCTCCTTAATAACATGATAAAAGTACGGGGAAATCTCATTACCGAGTTCCTCTGCCTCAGTTTGCCTTAGTTTTTGTTAGCACAATATTAAATTAATATGACTATAATACCGCATGCACGGGACGACACACAAGCGATATTGTTAAAAATTAATAAATAATGTAACCCGTACTTATTATGACGTGATTGTGAAAAATTATATAATATTAAAAAAGTTAAATAATGTATTTCGAATTTGATACTTTTTACACAGAAACAGCATTTATTACACACGTTATTGTTCAAATATCATGAAATTTGTAATATTTCATTATACGAAAATTTCGTACATGAATATTTTAATATATTATTAAAGAGAACACATTCTTATTGTGAAGTTGTAATTATTCAGAACAGACGGTCTGTGATGTTTTAAATACTAATTAAATATATTAATTAGAAAGATATATATATAAAATCAATTTTATCGAAAAAACAATGTATAATGGAACGATAGATGTATTAATTTGAAAAGTGTAACATATGGGTTCGAAAATTTGTCGTCATAAGTACTGTCGCTGTAGCATAGTTGGTAATGCACCTTCCCCGGATTGGAAAAAAGATTCAGGTTTGAATTATATCTTTCTAATTAATACATTTAATTAGTTTATTATATATTTTTTCTTCAGATAACACAATAAATATTTTATGTAGGTATATTAAATATGAAATCTGAAGAAAAGTTTATATTTTTTCAATGTGACATCATTACGGCTCATATACAGGGTGATAAAAGTGAAGAAGTCTATATTGATCTATTGCCGCTATCGAGTCAAATATCCGAGAGAAGTCTCATCCGTGGACATGCCTCATTTTATAAATGAAATAAACTGTACAAAATGTAGAAGAAACATTTAACACAGAAATTGAAGTAAATCTGAGAGATTAAACATAGTTTTCATTAAAAGGTGAAGGCTTTCATAAAAATATTTTATAAAATCAGTCGGGAGCATTTTATCGGCAATATTCCTGGGTTCGTGTCCCGTTATTGGCTCTGTTTTTTCCAAAATTCTAATTAGTCGTTTGCATTTTTTTTACAGGCAGGTAGGCACTTACTTTTAATCTGCCGCATGCTGGTTCATTTGTTGATTCCTCTCCACCACAAGTACAAGCGTTGCCGCGTGTATAGTAACACTCGCGAAAAGGATTATTATGTATAAGCGGAATTAAGGTAAGATTAATTAATACGCGTTAGCGGAGTAAAGAGAAGTGAAGTACATCCTTCATAGAAGAGTTCCAAGCGTATTAGAGAGATTAATATTAACTCTGTTTTTTCCAAAATACAAATTTGTCGTTTGCATTTTTTTAGTGACATATAATATATTTTGGTCTAATTCATTGTAAATTCATTCGAGAACGTTTGCGAAGAACGATGAAGGCGAGTGAGATGAAACCAGCCTCTGTGCTGGAACGGTGTCCTCCCGCGCCGTGCGAGGGCGGTGCGGGTGCCGACCGTTGCCGCTACCAAAAAGAACTGTAATTCATTCACTGCTCGCAGTGGAAACAATCCTTGAATCGCGCAGCGGATTTCAAATATGAAAGTATTTCGCCGGCCATTGCGGGGAAATCCAGCCAGCCATTTTTCACCGCGCTGCTGTAAGGAGCTGTATAAACGGCAAAAGCTTTTGTGTTGCATGGATTAGTAGGGTAGTCCACCCTCCCCAGGTCTCTCGCAGGCTGTCGGGGAGAGGGTGTCGGAGCAGAAAATTTCCTGTAAATAAAACGATGGTTACTACATTATTCAATTACTTGTTTCAATTAATTCTGAATAAAAACATTATTTCGTAGCTTTGATGCATTAGGAGTCGTCGCTTGTTAAAAAAAAAAGATTTTTTAACGCAACCTGCTATATATCATAAATATTTTTAAAAAAAAATCACATATATAAAAAATAATCGTGGGTGGTTAGGTCATGTGAAAAGGATGACAACGCAAGACCATTAGAGCGAAGAAGCTGGGGAAGACCTACGCTATGACATAAAAATCGTTCATCACGAACGAGTAAGAAAAGAGAAATATACAACAGTAAAAAAGTTTTAGAAGTAAAAAAAGTGCCTTCTTAACCCTTCCCAAACCATACGGTAACACAGGTCTACCATCATAATTAAACCAGTAATATTTTGGTAAATACATGCAACATAAAATTCATATTTTAGATAATCTTAAAGAAAATAATAGCGCTTAGGAATGACTAGTAAAAAACCAATTATGTAAAGGGAATCGTACAAAAACAATTATTGTTTCCAATCAAACTGTTGTAAAATTAATACGTTGGTAAAAAATACCATTTGTGATATAAAAGACAGAGATCACACACTATTTTCACAGTAAAAAGAATAACAAAAATACAAATATAATTGTCTCCTTCTCATTAATTCAATAAAGAGAGATAAGAAGGAAGTACATATTGTATAGGACTTAATGAATACTTTAAATTATGTTATTAATCATTTTTTCAAAATTGAATGCTCAATATTTAGAGTAATTTCATGCCATTAAAGCCATGGAAGCTAATAAAAACATTTTTTCTAACTGTTATTTACGGTAACACGAGTTGAAAGCATGGTTGCGTTTGGGTATTTTATATCATGGTATGGTAAAGGTTAATAATAAACAGTAGTATATGTATATAAGTATATGATGTGAAGAAAAACAAAAGGGCCAAAGGACGGACTTATTGCAAAAGCAATATCTTCCAGTCAACCCGTAAATAACTATTTATATAGAAAAATTGTTATGTATCTAATACTCCTGTAATATATTCACTTATAAAATACAATAAATTCTAAATAGATAATATAAACATTACAAAAATGATTGGCAAATACTTTGTCGTAAAAAGTTTCTTAGGATGGACTGGTCTCTACTAAACGGTCCAAACCAGGGAACACGTAGATTATAAAAGAAAGACAAAATTCAAACTTTGTCGAATCACTGAATACAAATATAAGGACAGAGAATTGTAAAAGATGAGTGTACAATAAATTAGTAAAACTAATATTTAACTTACGCATCAACAGCAAGAATCCTTTAGCAGCGACAGAAAAAAATAACATCAAAAATCGCGCAACAGCGCTCAAAGCCATGCAAACGGTGGACTGAGTGGTGTCGCGGTGTTTGAAGATGTATTTGGGCACATTACGGATGTGTTGTTGCCAAACATACGTTTCGCTTGTCCGTGCGTTGTCGAAAACAGTACTGGTCCAATCTAGGAGCCGGAAACTCTCCCCTATATAAAAAGTAGTTTAAAAAAAAAAGTCTATAAAATATTATATGAAGGTTTATAAAATAATGGTCATTGCGTTATTCAATTATTTTGTCATTATTTAATTTGAATCATAATTTATCGAGCTATAAGTGCTTCATAATTTTTAAGAGGTTTTTCAATAATACTACTTACTACCATTGCGATTTTACAAAGGTTTTACAAACCTCAACCCTTCGTATTGTTAACCACTTTGGTGGGCAGCATTTACTTTGATATTCACTATCTTCATTATTTATTATTCAATTCTTTGTTAAAGAATCTTGTAAGTCGCTTATGCTGTGTCAGTTAAGTATGCTCAGTTCTGCAATGGTGACGTATAGTTAAAGAATTATAATTATGACAATAAAATTTAATGGAATAAGTACAAATTATGTACTTTAAAACTGATTTTCATAATCGTTTACTTCTGCCGTAAATTTTTATTTGAATTTACTTCAGGGTCCGAATGAATCGGAGCAAACAAAAACGTCGCTCCGGTTCGTGAGATTTTCCGGTTCGTGAGATTCTCCGGCTCGTGATATCATTTTAATGTCAGTTACAGTTTAAATACTTTTGACTAAATAAAAATCATTAAAGATCAACGAGTTTACCAATACTGTAACTAAAATAATAAAACGGCAATATGTACGTGTTGTAATTTTATAACTTAAAAATAAAAGTAAAATTTCGGAGATCGGTTAAAGAGGAGAGAGATAAGGGCTGAGCCCTCTTGTCTCCAACATATGAGGTAACAACAATGGCATGAGATTTTTTTTGGGGGGACCTTATGAATCAGGAACATAGTGAAATTGTTTTTTTAATTTCAGGAAATTTTAACTTTGTATATAATTGTATAAAGTAGTATCAAAAATTGGTAAATTTTTATATAAAATACAGATATAATCGACTGTTTCTGTTCTTTAAATATATATTTTTTAGCGCTTTACTTACATTTAATGTGAGCTTGCTATACATTTACAATGTTAAATTTTAATAACTGAATCGGATATTTAAGCTGATAGTAGGTGTTAAGTCTTAAGTCAACAATTATTTAGCTCTGATCTTTGAGAAGATTTATTATCACCATTAAAGAAAATTCAAAGGTTAAAATTTCATTAATAAATTTTTGTTAGAACACATTAGGTGATGGCTCTTTCAAATAATGGAACGATTAAATGTATTAATATCAAAAAGGTAACATAAAGGTTAGAAAATTTTTCGCTAAAAATATCGTCGCTGTATGTTTGGAAAGAGATCCAGGTTCAAATCCCGGTGGCGCAACAAATTTTTTTTGGATAAAATTGATTTTATATGTTTATCTTTCTAATTCATATTTTAATAAATTTTTGTATAAATTTGTTTTTTTTTTTTGTTAGAATATATATTTTTTTCGATTTTTGTGTATACGTTTTTGCATATGTTCGGAGTAGTGAGTTGTATCCCGTAGTAAGTGTGGTTTGAAGATCCGTCAAAGTAAAGTTATGCCGAGCTTTAAATTCAATAGAAATAATTCATAAGCTCACCCAGGCCACGTAATAATTAAGTTTATCCGTCCGGGGCCGAAACGAAGCGGCCGTTTTCCGAACCTGAAGTCTGAAGGCTGGCCGCCATATCAAAGTAACGTAATCCCTTTCAACTGAATATGCACAAACAGCCAGGTCGGTTGCAAATAAGAAACGGTTCGTGTTTGCAGTGTATATAGTTTTCCCTACTAATTTCCTTCAGTAAACATTAATTTGTGCTAACAAATAGAAGAGCGCGGTAATATTTGGCCGCGTTTCTGGGGGATGCTGGATGAGGTCAAGAGGCTTGGACCGAGCGGGCAAATCCTATTTACTCTGAATGATTAAAGGTGTGTGTGTGACCATCGCAAAGGGAGCCCTGCAGATTTGGATGGAGTGTCAACATCCGATATTTGGATACCTGAACGTCGTACTTCGAGGGATGTTATTTCATATTTACTCGAAACTGGACCGGTATATTTCGCAGTATATTAGCAAACTGAAAATTAAATGAATAAATTAATGGCTTTTACGCATGTATTTAATAACGTATTATTTATTTACGTTTACAATGATCACATTTAAGGGACCATCACCACCCTCGGAGCCTGAAATTTAGGTAGAAATTGGGTGATTTTTTACAAGGTGATTAATTATTTTTATTGGCACTTGTTAATGTACATATTAAACTATTATTTTATTTTAAAAAAGGCTGCGTCTTGTCTATTCCCGTGGAGCTCCTCCGACGTTACTCGCGTCACTGGCTTACAACCTTTTCCATTGCACGTTTATTTGAAACAAAAAAAAAGTTATACATTTATTCAAAATGAAATATCTAAAATGTAGCATATCGAATTAAAAAAAATATATTTTTTGTAAAAATAGGAGTAATTTAAAATTATTTATTTTTTTAAACAATTGTTATTTACAAATTGTTTATTGAATTACCAAATTCATATGCTACATTGTAGATAATGTTGTTTAAAATATCTGTTAAAAATTTAAAGTTAATCAAAATTAAATCGCTGTTGCAAAATTGCGAGCCAGTTTGAAAAACGCAATAGAATAAATAATGTGATGTTAGGACGCTGCGTGGCCGAACACCTGCCGTGTCATCTTGTCGTCGATACTTCATATCTCGGTCATTTTTTGGAATTTTTCTAAGCGTACTTACGTTGAAGTACAAACTTTCGAAAAATGAAATTAAAAATTCCATGGCAGTGTAACGCCTTAATAATCTATTATTTACTAGTTTTTACTTTTTAAAATAGAAGATAATTAATGTTTTATATTTGGTTATATTGCCAAGCTTCATATTCGAGGATTCTTTAGTTCATAATCAGTGAAGAATTTGATATAAGCATGCCTAAATAGTCATACTTCTTTCACTTTGATGTCAGATGAATCCAGCATACCAATATATGGATTTTATTTACCTTTATTTCCAGGCCAAACATCTGATCCACTTCTGTATAGATCCTGATGATCTCTCGGAGGTCTTCTTCTGAGAGGGCAATCAGAGTGTAGTCATCAGCATATTGCAACTTTGTGGTGTAGGTGTGAGCAATTATTCTTTGGGCACGCAGGTTTACATTCCGCCGTCGCTCCTGTATCTCAGTTCAACGCCTCTGATGCAGAGTTTTCTGTCGTCTACAAACATGAAGACTATCATGCATGCATTCAACTTTATATTATTGGATCATGTAACAACCGGCTTTGCAGGATGTTACAGCTAGGCTCAGTCAAATTTATGGTATTTTTAATACAAATCATCCTTATTATTAATATCAATCAGTAAGATATACAGAAAAAATAATTTATCGAAAATGTATTTTGTTACCAGGAACCCTTCCTATCCAGGAAAGTATGCTAACCATTACACCATGTTAACATAGTAAATTAACGACAAATTTTCGAAACTACATGTTTCTCTTTTAAATTGATACATCCGTTATTCCATTTTTTGGAAGCAATTTTTTATAAATATGGTATTTTTTCACTGGGGACATTCAATTGTTTCATGGTTGTTAAAATACGTTTATGTATTAAGACAAATTTGTCATTTTCTAATCAAATTTTGGTATCACCGGGATTCTCGCCAGATCTGGAACCACGTGTCGAGAGAATAATGTTATGACTGCGACATGCGACACGTCAGTTGTCCGTTAAATATAATGCTTTCGATCTTTTCATGAATGAATGAATTTTCGTGAATTTTAATTAAAATCGTCAGATGGTACCAGAACGTTTAATAGATATTTTATCGGAGTATTATATAATTTTTTTTTATATAAATGAGGTGAGTATGGAGACTGCTTCACGAATACATTGTTTTATAGCTGATAAAGGAATGAGGGAGAAATATACAAGTCACTGAATTAGCTGTGAATACAAGCGCGCAGTTTGATTAGATGATTTTACCGCATTCTTGGATGTCATACATTTGTTTTTTTTGTGCATCTAGCAATATGAGATTTCAATAGAAAAATATATGTCTCAATAAAATAATAACATACAAATCAATAAAAAAGTAAAATTTGCCGAGATGATAAGTTTGTTCAATGTATCTATCTAAGCGATATATTTAATTTGTAGAGTTTTAGCACGTCCATTCGTACAATTGAATAATCTGAAAAATTGGATAACTCCATAACGTGTTGAACAGATAAAGCTTCGATTTTAGTAATTTTATTATCATTCTAAGTAAGACATCCGAAAAATCACAATTGAACAAATGAAATGTGAGTATATTAAAATTAAATAATTATTTTACTAAATATGAATTAAATATATTAATTATAAAGATATACATATAAAATCAATTTTATCGAAAAATATTGTTGTTGCGCCACCGGGATTCGAACCTGGATCTCTTCCCTAACCGGGGGAGGTGCTTTATCCAACTAAGCTACAGCGACATTATTTTTAGCGACAATTTTTCGACCCTATATGTTACCTTTTTGATATTAATACATTTAATCGATCCATCATTTGACAGAGCCATCTATCTTATTTTTACAGAATCTCAAAATACCTTTGAGTAAATCTGATAACAGACGCCAGAATTATCAATTCATTTTTATTAAATTTTTGGACACATTGATACAACTTTATTATTTTTTAGGAGAACACATTCTTATTGTGAAGTTGTAATTATTCAGAACATAGGTCTGTGATATTTTAAATATGAATTAAATATATTAATTATAAAGATATACTTATAAAATCAATTTTATCGAAAAATATTGTTGTTGCAAAAAAAAAAAATACTAACTATTTTAAATTCTACAGAGTTTTTTCGCTTGTCCATCGGGGATCACCATTTTTTTTACAGTGATCCAGTCAATAGTAAATTTCACCTCTCGTCTATCATGGGTCATCTTTTATCTCTCAACTCGCCACATTCGATCTCTATGATATCAAAATTTTTAAACGTCAAACTTGAGCCACATGTTCTGGCGTCGCTGCTGACGTTGATGATTCCGGAGGACCATTATCCCTTCTTGTCTGATCTTTTGAACCCAACGCCAGATAAGTTGCGTGCTCGGTCCATCACATACTCGCCGAATATTAAAGTGAGTACAAAAAGCGCGACGCGCACGAATCAATGAATCACCGCACTTTAAATATTGCTCAACCGCGAACGCGCGGTGCGCTCCCGACCAGTGACTCATTGCGACTGGCAAATCCGCAAATCACGCGCGTCGAACAATACCCCTCCTACTAACCTCAGCCTGATGGTTTACAGCAAATACAATTTAATCTTGAAATTTTTCCGCTGGACACTTTTTAGAATAGTGTTGACTTTTAATATATCCTATTCGCTGTACTAATATTGTACTTACTCTATAAAATATAGTTATAACTTGATTAATGGAATAAATCACTTTTCAAGAGTGTATTGCCTGAGTAAAATAATAATAAATTCCATAGATGTTCACTACAGTTCATTCATGTTGTATCCTTAAGAATATAATAAAAAAAATCACATCAATGACGATTAAATTTTTTCTAAGTATATTTTTCCACTTTTTCACGAGATATGTAGTCAGGATATTAACACTGCGGCGCCCGTTCGTATTCCACGTGTGTTGGCAAATACCAAATTGGCTCGTCTGTGTTGTAGGCGCTCTTTGTTTAGCCGTCAGAAAAGCTACAGCACTTGAACAAGGCTTTCATGGGGGCTAAATGTTTGGAATTAATACGGCGCAACATTTAATGCCTTCAACCGTTAAGTCCTGCCTCGACTGCTGGAACAAGGGCAAGTAACAGAAAGGCACGTTGGTAAAAATTCCGGACCATGAAAATAATTATTCTTAAAGGGCTTCCGTTCGCCCTAAGGTTCTACTCGGTGCCGAGAGTACTGGGCGGTGCGGGGACCAGGTTTTAGAAATGCGAGGCTATCCTATTTCCCCGATAAAAATGAAGAAGCTTAATGAAATTTCTGTTTTTCCGTAATTAAGTGTTTCATTTTCATAATTTTCATGATAATAATTTTATGATTCAATTTACATAAAAGTGGGTAGGTACCTATTAAGTTTAGAAGTACTTGCAAATGCAATGATAAAAAGATTTTATCAAATGGAGAATGTATCTACATATATATATATATATATATATATATATATCAAAATTAAAACAATAATTATACAAAATAATTCTAGCATTTAATGAGTTGATTAGCTATGAAAAATTTGCTCCCCTACATTCTTCCCATGTGTTTAATAAAACAATAATTCGATACCAGATGGTAGATAGGTATATACTTAATAATTACAATTTAGATATAATATAAAAAAATAAAAAATAAATTATATTACGATATATTTTATAAATATTTGAAAATAAGATTTTTTTTTTTGTCATTTTTGATGGGCTATCATAACGTTCAAAATATGAATGTGGCTAATTAATTAATTAAATCAATAAAATTGTACGAATTATACGTGAAAATAATATAAATTTTATGT
The DNA here is from genome assembly GCA_031772225.1 of Eubasilissa splendida. Classification (NCBI taxonomy): domain Eukaryota; kingdom Metazoa; phylum Arthropoda; class Insecta; order Trichoptera; family Phryganeidae; genus Eubasilissa; species Eubasilissa splendida. The sequence continues at coordinate 22,021,800 of CM062846.1, read as the reverse complement.
GAAGGTTAAGAGTTTTTAAAATATCATAAAAAATATTTTGAAAGATTAGTTAATTATCTATACCAATAATTAACTAATTCCTGGGATGTTTTCGCGTAGAAGCACATTGAAAAACACGTTATTTTTCAAGTTATGTAAATCTCGTTGAAAAACCGTTATACAACTCCTACGGGAGAAATGATTATTTTTTAACTTTGACAGAACTCTCTCTGAAATATTAACAAGGCTATCATTTCACGCTCTTTTGAAAACATTACAAAACGGGAGACGTTGTTTCGAGAAAATTTACTCTCCGGGAAAATATTTATCCTTGAAATAAAACTTTATACCTGCGTCATTACCAGCGTTTAATATTACATAATCCACCTAGAGGTTTCAAGTATTACGTAGGTAGCTACCTAATAAAAATATGCGTATTTTTCAAGGAATACTTTACACCGCATAAAAAATATTAAAATTTTTCATTTGAAAAAACTGCAGCCGTCCGGGAATCAATTCGTTACTTCAAATCTGCTTCATCATCATCATCATCATCACTATTTAGATCTACAACGCCTGGCAGCGGGTCTTGGCCTTCTTAAGAATTTTTCTTCATTTCATTCACTACACGCAGTTTTTCTCCAGTTCTGAATTTCTAAGATAGATTTGTCTTTGAAAATATTATCACTCCATCTTAGCTTTAACCTTTCTAAGCTCTTGCATCCCGTTGGTCTTGAGTTAAGCAATGACTTCTGTGATTGCTGTTCGGACTTCCTTTCCTCATGGTCCAACCATCGAAGTCTTCCTATTTTAATAAAACCTGAGACGCTTAGATCTGGTTTTGTGATCGGTAGTACCTATTTACTATGGTTAAAAAAGTTATTAATATCCTTTTTTTGCGTAAACGGGTTGTCCGCTCGTTGGTAAAAAATCCTCCAGCGGTAAACTAATTTTACTCTCTGATATCCGTTAGTAAAAATGTGAACCGATGGTTAAATATGCGAACTCTACCACTATGACTGTGTAGTTTTATATTTAAAGTAAACTCATAGTAATGGATGGATATAAATGAAACAATGTTATTACTCTACTTGAGTTTATTAGCACTACTCGAGTTTCGAGAGAAAGTATTAAACTCATCGACAGGTGAAGTTTTAAATGTTTAATACTTCACCTGTCGATGAGAGTTTCTGTTTCTCTCGAAACTCGAGTAGTGCTAATAAACTCAAGTAGAGTAATAACATTGTTTCATTTATATCCATCCATTATGATGAAACTCTACAAAATTTACGCCGATTCTATTAATAATATAAAAACATAGTGTTTTAAGTTTTGTGTAATATTATAACACAAATTATTGAAAATATTCATTTATAAAAATTGATTTAATAATTATTTTATCAACAAACTTCCGTGTAATGGTATTTCAGTAGGTTTTCTATATTCGTGGAATAGGTATTATGATTCCCGATTCTTTTTTAATCTTTATTATTGATCTTGATTGACGCGCGCTCCCGCCTGAGCTACTACTGGAGATTTTTAAAACATCACAAGGAGGTATTCCTTGGAAAAGTGACTTATAAACGTTCCGTTTTATTGACACGTAAGTTGAATGATTTTCTTTTCAATGATTCTCAATGTAAGCTGCGAAATATATATTTTGTTATTGATATTTCATAATATCCTCTTCTGTACAAATTATTAAAGGACTTAATAAGGTATCATTTGGCTGAAATTATTTATTGATTTCGAGATAGGTAGCCAACATGATTTAATTATATATCGTAAAATCACACAAGTTTGTTGAAGAAATACAACTTTCTTAAAAATTCGTATTTTTTATTTCATTTCAATTACTTATAAAACTGGCACCTTTATAATCAGGGCTGTGTTAATCGTTTAAAAATCTAACGACTCCGACTTCGCTTAAAATACCATAAATTAACTATATTTTGAGTATGTCTAAATCTTTGTATGAACTAATTACTGGGATTTTATCCCCTGGGGGACTGTCATCAAGATATAGATGTCTCACAGAGACGAAGCTATTATTTTTACATGGGAAATATGGAAGTATTGGGTATTACAGAGCTTACGACCTGTCATCGACTGGCTTAAGTGATCACTTTACACAATGCAACTTTCACCTATTTACCCATGCTACCACATCTATCAAATTTTTGTAAGTTGTATAAATGTTATCGTGTTGAAACATTTCATTTATTTATTACCAACTACGTTGTCGCCATCTATGGATTTTTTGAAGATTTGATATTCGATATTTGATATAACAGTATAGATGTTGCTGTTGCTGAGACTATTTTTTAATAAATAATTGAAATGTTCCAACATGATAACATATATACAACTTCCAAAAATTTGATATATGTGGTAGTATGGGTAAATAGGTGAAAGTTACATTGTGTGAAGTGATCACTTAAGCCAGTCGATGAAAGGTCGTAAGCTCTGTAATACCCAAGACTTCCATATTTCCCATGTAAAAATAATAGCTTCGTCTCTGTGAGACATCTATATCTACACAAATTAACTACTCCGATTCCATAGCCCCGATTATAATATAAATAGATTACAGTTCATCGTATGCTTTAAAGACAAATAATACATTTTACATAATAAATAAATAAATTTTGGGAAAGTCTTATTACTAAGCTAAACTAGTTTTATATGTTTTTTTACTAAATATATATGAAAAAGATATTCGACCCAATGTAAAAGTATTTTTAAATGAGGTGTAACAAATTCAACGTTGCTGCAAAATTATTCATTTTTGAGAAAAACTAAATTAATTTTTGGAACAATATTGGGCAGTTCAGAGGTAAAAATACTGCTCTTATTTTTATTCCATTATTTATTTATCAATAGATTTATTAATAATCTCGAAACAAGGTAATTTGTCGTTCTCAATTAAACGATAAAAATATGCCTATATAAAAATTTATTCAAAACTTGAAACAAAGTTGCTTACGATAGATTAGATTAGATAGTTAGATTTTACGATACGTACTTGCTAGATTCCTCGGGGAAAATTAATGAATATTAATTCCTTGTTTTTTTAATTGGATTTATAGTACTTATATAAATAGAAAAATATTGAGTTACTTACAAACACAAACGCGTGCTTGTTGATCCTGTGGTTAAGACACTTATCCAGCGGTCGGGGGTTTGAGCCTCATTCCAGGAGACCAGCAAGATAGACCTATTTTCATAGCACAATCGTTTAGCTTACCTTGAAAATGGTAAGAATATTGATGTGACATGAATTCCGTGTACGCGTCTATATTAAAAATTAATTAGTTAATTTCGTGTTATTAGTAGTAAAATAAGAATAATAAATTCTTAAAGTAAAATACACATTTATAATAATAAACTCCCACACTCTAATATAATAGAAATAAACTACATAAGTACGTACTCTAAATACAATAAAAAAATATGTTAAAAGTATGTAATCTACTTACAAAATAATACTCTGACATTCTTAGAAAATATGTTTATGCATATTATCTTACTGTTTTAGAAATTATGAACCTAACACATTCTTATTTGTTTTAAATATTTATAATTATATGATTGACTAATTTTATTTATTCAAGTCTTTTATACCTATATAAAATAACTACGATATTTCTCACAACGAGGTACGTCTCAAGATGAGAATAACATTGTTACGACTTATTACTCATATTATTTCTTTGAATGTTACGTATTTTATTTCTTAAGTAAAATATAAAAATGTTTTATTTTGAATAACATAACAGTTCAAAGTCAAATATTAGCACGATTTTGTATATTTTTCAATACCAATTAACTTACCAGCTTAACCAAAAGTATACAACCTATCTACTTGATTTAAATGGTTTTTTAGGAATATATATAAATTTTTTTTAGAAACCATATAAAATTTTATAAATTATACTGATTATTTATCTTGATATCTATTTTTAACTTCGGTAAATTCTTTAAAATATGTAAGAGATGCTATTTTTATAGAACACCGTGTTTTTTCTCATAATACCTATGTTAATAATATAAGATTTATTAATATGTCATTAAATATCATTTTTAATGATCAAATTTTTCTTGCTAATTTATTTATTTCAAGAAATGCCAAACTGCCAATTTAAGAAGTTGCTAAGAAAATATAATATTAATTCATCCGATACTTCTTCCCGAATTCCAAGTCGCACAGTCTCCGACAAGTGACATCTCCCGGGATGTATCCCGTCAGCCGGGATGGCTGGCTGGCACTCCCTGCCACTTGATAATACTCCGACAGATCGCTGGCACCGCGGGAGTCCCTGCTCCAGACTGATAACTTCATACATACGTAACGAGTCGATTATGTAAATTGATTTTGCTCTTTTTCCTGAAACAAATGTAAGTGTCATAATCTCTCGGGGAGAGCGAGCGCTCTGATCTCGCCCGGGAGTCCGTCTCACTGTCAAGGGGTATATATATTCCGGCTGAAATACGTTTGTTTTAAAGTAATATACTGTATATATTAGAAAGAATGTGGAACATAGAGCAATGATAAATATTAATTAGATTGGTAGGAACATAATTGCGGTTTTCATCTTCTGACATCAAACCTTATTTTTTTTTCAATGAAAGTGTCATTTTATTATATTAGTATTAATATTATTTTAATATGCATTGTTCAGTTTGTATGTTTAGATTAATTCTATTATAATTCGTATTTTTTTTTAAATTTTCACGATGACTGAGATATATTAGACGATCGACGGATACAATATTCGTTCATGATAAAAATTTTTCGTCACCATAGTAATAAATTCCCTCACGAGATGGTTGCACTATACCTATTATGTAGGTATTGCACGATAAAAAGTAATTTCATCTTCGAACAGTCAATACGTAGACACAGATCTGTATCAGATATATTCTATCTTATGAATACGGGAACACAAATGAAACGTTGTTCTTAAGTCTTAGTGAAAAATTAGTAAAGCGTTAGTTGGTTATTCTGTTTTGCGTATAAAATACTACGAATGACAGCTCACTGCGAGCTTAATCCAGTTCTTTATCCCGTGCACGCATTTTAAATATTTTTTTATAGATATTTTAGTTAATTTACAAATATAGTGATGTTTTAAATATGAATTAAATATATTAATTAGAAAGATATTCATATAAAATCAATTTATCTCGATCTCTTTCCTAACCGGGGAAGGTGCATTATCCAACTATGCTACAGCGACAATATTTTTAGCGACAATTTTCGAACCTATATGTTACCTTTTTGATATTAATACATTTAATCGTTCTATTATTTGAAAGAGCCATCTACCTTATTTTTACAGAATCTCAAATATCTTTGAGTAAACTGATTCATTTTTATTAAATTTTGGACACATTGATTGATTTTAAAATAAAATAAAATAGATTTTATAAGTATATCTTTCTAATTAATATATTTAATTCATATTTAAAATATTACAGACCTATGTTCTGAATAATTACATCTTCACAATAAGAATGTGTTCTCCTAATATAATGATGTTATTATGATTGATAAATATTTTCAAGTGTAATATTTGTTTTAATATAGATTATTTAAAACATTGTTTTTAATCACTATATGAGTTATATTTAATACACCAACCGGTTTCGGAAAATACCATTTCCAACACCAGGATGTCAATTTAACTAACTAAAACCAAGTATGTCAAATTGTTCTGTTTTTAAAATTCGATTATATAAAAATATATAATAAATTATAATTATTAAAAAAAATTATGTAGTACCTAACTTAAATTGTATGGATGATGAAAGATGTAGAAATTAACTTAATAATACAAAATATTTTAGAATAAGACTTGTGGTTAAATTTAGTCGTTACTAAATTTATTTTTTAAATAATAATAATTTTTTTCTTAAATTTAGTTAATTTGACATAAAATGATATTTTCCAAAATAGGTTGGTGTATTAAATATAACCCATAAAGTGGTTAAAAACAAAGTTTTAAATCATCCATATTACCATATTAAAATGAATAAAAAACATAATATAAAAGTTGCAACGATAATTAATAATATTTGTTGAATAGATAATAAAAATCGTTTTAAATGTTCCTGAACCCACTAGATGGTATTAAGATGTGGAGAGGGCAGTGAGGCATGTGTCAACTAGTGGGGTAGAAATATTTATAAATAAAATATACAAGCGTACATATAATAGAATGGCTTAAGGGTTAATTTAGAATAAAACATTTTTACATGATAAAAAAGATTTATTTGTTATATACTAAATAAAATTAATTATTTTTTCTATATAACACACATTTACAACCGTAAATTATATACACATAAAGAAGATTGTTATTTATTTACATAATACACATATACCGCACACCTAAATCAAAACTAAGACAACTCAAAAAAACAAAAATTTTGAGTTATTATTGTATTCGGATACTCTGTCAAATGCACAACTAACTTAGCCCCAGTTCTCGAATAATGTCATTTTAGGATACATTTATGACCTAAAATATTATTTAGTTTCATAACTTCAGTAACGAAAATTGGAGAAAAATGTTAATATATTTTGTCTACTGAAAAATTACTTTTTGTATTGTCGTAGTTTTGATCTAGGTGTGCGATATGTAGAATATCTATTCTATCTAATATACTAATACTAATCTATTCTACACGTGAATATTATGTTCCAAGAACTAGGAAATGAAAAACATTTAAAAAAAATGAATATATGGAATGTGACGTCGGCCAGGTGGCCGCCTCTGGCAGCGGCACAAATGCGTGCCCTTTTAACCATATTTTTCACAATATTCTCGCACACATCGCCTGATATTTCAGCAATTCAATTTCGAATATTGTCCTGTAGCATCGGAATTGTTGTTGGCTTATTGACGTAGACCTTTCCTTTTACGTACTCCTGCAGAAAATAGTCGGGAACCGTCAAATCAGGTGATCGAGGAGGCCAGTCGATATCACCACTTTTTAACATTATGCCAGAAGTTTTCCAACACAACGTGTTCATCATCAATAGTTACAGCATTGTCATTATTATTTTGATTAAATATTTTGATGACTGTAACACATTGTTGGAGCGTTAGATACTCCGTAATAAATTGTAATTAATATATTCTTTTTGACAACTAAATGTGAACTAAGAATTTTTTTCTGAATCAAAATGGCGGCTAAACAAAATCGACCTGAAACATAATATTCACCCTGTACCTACAATATTTTACAAAATTCTTAAACTATTATATTTGTGCTCTACCAAATAAGAATAATTTTGAATTATAATTGACTGATGCAAATATAAAAATTAAGCATTATAGTCTAGTTTTCATTAATATTATTCCAATTTTTTTCACTATTTTTTATTTTATCAACCATTAAAAGGTATATTTTGTTACACATGACTTAAATATTACTACAATACATTATAATTTAATGTCATACCTAGGACCTAACCAACGACCTGTTGATGATCTGTATATGAGAAAATAAAATTTTTAAAATACTGATTCATTTAAATACTTTATTCATTTAAAAATTTAAAATGACGTGTTTTTAATCGATATTTTTATAAAAAAAAATAGGATTCGGTAAACTTTTTTGATTTGTTCGTGTTAAGGCTGTATCTAAAGTAGTTATTATAGCAATTTATGCCTGATTAAAGAAACAACATTGAAAAGCTTGCTCTTATTAACCAGAATTCTGTACAGGTATAATCCGTTTTGAATTATTTGTACTTTCGGGCTCGTCCAAAACACACGTCCTGACGCAATCATCATTCTTATTTCCCCGTTCGTGCTAGAAAAGTTTTATCGCCAATTCAATTTGCCTTGCGGGTATGACGGCTAAATAATAAACCCTAGCGGGCCCGGTGAGGAGCCCCAGGGACCTGAACCTCGCCCCCTTCTCCTCTGCTCCTCTCTGCGGTAAAATGTGCCATTAAATATGCACCAACCTGTTCCTCGCGTCTCGAGATGGCGTCTGCTATGGTCCAGGGGAACATAGAACACTTGTTAACTTTTTAAAGAAATAGGAAATATAGTTGGAGATAAAATAAAGATCCTTTGTTCAGTAATATCATACTCCATTCCATCAAATAGCTGTCTTGTATCTCAAGATGTTGTTAAAATATTATTGGATATTGCAGTGAAGATCATGAAGAATGTAGAAAAGTCAGAATGGGTTAGATATTTTGGAGTATTATTTGTTTATTACTCTATCTTCAGACAAATTATGATTGTACTATTATTTATTTATTGTTTATTTATGTATAAACCGGCTTTAAATCTATGTTAGAACCACAAAACAAATAATTAATTAGATAAAATTAATAGTTAGAATACTTTTTATATCCATTCGGATTAATTTGCAATTTTGAACATTAGATATATTTTTTTTAACAGAGGTACGAACACGTAATACGCGTTACATCAATATCCCTATTATTTTAAAACTAAACTAAAATGCTTGCGTTGTGAAAATAGAACTAACTTGATGGTCTCTTGGCATGAGACTCCCCAACCAATGGATCACTTGGTGAGTGTCTAAACCGTAAGACCAGCTTCATATTTTCAAAAAATTCAATAAAATTCATATTTTTATTTATTATCTTTGTTTTATTAACCACTTAATTGAGTTTAAATACATCTACCGGTTTCGAAAAATACAATTTTCTCATTTTGTCATAACTAACTGACATGACATCCTGAAGAAGAAAATGGTATTTTTCGAAACCGGTAGATGTATTTAAACTCAATCAAGTGGTTAATAAAACAAAGATAATAAATAAAAATACATTACATATTTAATTATTGTAATACGCCTTGATTAATAAAAAACATGTGTGCAATGACGTTATATAAATATTCAGATGTAATTTGTTTTTATAATCAGATTTAATAGCGGCATTTAATTAAACCAACTTTAAAATACCGGTAGTAATATATATATTATTAAGTTAATTTTATTATCGCATTATACAACACTGAGGCGTTAACATAATTTAGTTCCGTCTTCCTCTCCGGACTCGGTCTCTCATATTGCATCATCGACGTCACCTGACATGTCACGTGTCCCCCACACCTGCACTTTAAACATAAATGTGAGACGTAATAGATAAATATTTCAGCGCCGAGAAGGACTTCATTGAAGGAGCGGAATTGACACGGAGATCTCCGCCACCCGACCTACCGGCGGGGATACATCGATACGGTTGGGGTTACACGCGACGGTCAAAACAACGGTCAATTGACTGTTTAATTTTTTATTTACTAATAGCGCAACAATACATTTCGATTTATGCGTACGTAGATAGTAATGTACAATATCTTAGTTTTACGATTATTGAATCTATAATATTATTTAACATTGCAAGACAACAATAAAATTAAATACTAATTTAATGTATTCTCTATTTCCAATTCAGGGAAGTACACTACCAATTGTGTTATAGCGTCAGTATTTTTCATGACAAATTTTCGAACCTATATGTTACACTTTTTCAAATTAATACATCTGTCGTTCCATTATTTGAAAGCCATCTACATTATTTTTCCGTAATCACAAATACCTTTGTGTAAACCGACTGCAGACGCCAGAATTATCAATTCATTTTTATTAAATTTTGAACACATTGATACAACTTATATTATTAAGGAGATTACAATTATTATTAGTTGAAATTACAACTTCACAATAAGAATGTGTTCCCTTAATAACAATAAAATTGTTTGAACACCAATGGAACAGAATGTTGTTAAAAATATTGGCACATTTGTAATCAAAATCCAAGTAAATGTAGCTCTACAATAGATCTTTTTAATATCGTACATAGTGAGGGCTACAAATGAACTGGAATCTTACATAGAAGCTCAGCAACGAGAGAAAATGTATGAAAACTGTATAGGTATCTTGGACATATGCTTCGTGGTAAATGCTACATTTCCGAGTTGGTCATGAAAGGAGGACAAAACCGAAGAGGTGTAAGTCGAAGAAGGCTTTCACGACTGATACATATTCGCCGATGGACGAGTTTCGAAAGTATGAAGGAGCTCGCACAGACATGGAGATGTTTGGCAGAATGGTCGCCGATATTCTATATCGAAAGTGTGAAGAAGCTCGCACAGACAGGGAGATGTTTGGCAGAATGGTCGCCGATATTCCATGACAATACTGCACCCAAAAGAAGAAAAAATTATAATATATTACATCATAAAAACACATAGGTACATATATATAATTCTAATTTTCATTCACTTATGTTATCTATGTATGAATACCAATTATAATTGTGATACAGATATATGAATTTTTTGTGTAAAGATTAAATGTTTGTTTTATTTGTGAAAAAATATTGTATATATTGTATATATATATTATATTGTATAAATAACGTTAATAAAATATATTGATCACAGAGCACTCTATGATATTGGTAAAGTCATATTTAGTAGCTCATTTTTAAGATTGTTATTATTTTATTAATTTACTAGCATTGTGGCCACTGCGCATCTACATGAATATTCAAAATATTCGATCAGTATCGAAAGTTTTAATATAAATTTATCATAATTATGCATTTTCAATAAAAACAAAAACAACAGCCTATCTTCTAGTTTTAGTTTATTACTAAGGATGACTCAGTAAGCGTCGAAAATGTTTTAATTAATTTATAATTAATGTGTTGTGTGAAGTGAACAAGGTTGTGTTTTATTTTAATAATTAATTACGTTTTTTAAAAAGTTCAAAAAACTACGGGTTTTATATGTAAAAGTATCATCGCAATCTGACTCATAGTGATCTATCAAGTTGTATATGGGAAATTTTTCAACATGGGTATTAAAGGGATGAATCAATCGTTGCGCAATCTCCAATTCGTCGTAATGGATTGTGAAATATTAAAGATTATTTTATTTTGTATTAAACATCTAATCAAGTCGGGTAAAGCGGTCAGGAAATGACCGGCGGCCAGCCCTGGCCCCCAATAGTGATACCGGAGGTGGGACGAAGTGTCAGGGCGTCATTATTAAGTAATGCAGTTTATATATTATTATTTCACGAAAAGGTCCCTTTTTGGGTGATCAGTAATGAGGCGAAATGAAATGGAAGTTGCGGGTTCGTGAATAATATACGAAAAGGAGAACACATATTTCGATAATATTTATTAACTAGGTTTAAATATTCAGTTAGGTTTCACATTTTATATATTTTTTTGATGAATATTTATTTATTCAACATAATTATGATAAGTTTGATAATAGTGATTGTTTTAAATAGATTTTCTTGTTGAAGGTCATCATTAAGTCACTTTTTATTTAGAAAAACTAAAAGAATTTTTCAGAATTATAGAATATTGAAATTGATGCGTATTGACGGGAGAAAAAAATTAATTGATTTATTTTTCACTTAAAGGTTTTTCCTTAATTATTAAGTGAGCTTATTAAAAATTCATAAGAGTGATTGTGGGAGAAAATGTACGCTTAGTGAAATAATTATTGAAACAAAGTTTTAATTTAAAAAAAATCATAAATTGATACATACAAATTAATACTTATTTATTAATATTAATTTAAAAACAATCTTAAAGCAAATTTATGTTTTATTTTCACTGTTTATTTGCTTACTTACGTAAAAAAATATATTTAGAAAATTCACAATTGCAATTTGCAATCGTTCAAATTTAATTTAATAAATTGTGTTTCATCTTTTATTTGGGTGAAGACTGCCACCATAAGAGATTTTGATTGTTTTCAAAAACGCTTTAATTATAATTGAAAAATGATTAGATCGAGTAATATTGCAGTGTAGTTTTAAAATATTTACTTTATACGCACGTTTGAAAAATCAATGGGAATCCGAGACTCACTGTCTCCACGAATAAAGTACAAGTGATCAGTATGACTTGTGACTTACATCATGTCACACAAAGGACCTGCCCCGTGCTATAGGAAAGAGGTGTCCTTATCCTGATCGTTAAAAAACACTCGCGATAGAAGGAAGAATCAGCATACACTTTGCGTACAAGCAGTGGTGTAACTACAAAAATTGGGCCCTAATGCGCAATGGAAAAAAGACCCCCTAAATAAGTATTGTATATAAGATATACGAATGTTAGTACTGCGTGGTTAATCTATTAAATGGTAAGAAAAAAAATAGTCTCTTGTTACATGTAATTCGTGAAGAAAACATAAGTGTTCTTAGACGTTTATATCTTAACCCGTCACATTAGCGGGGTGCTGCTACTATATATATATATAACGATAATATTTTCATATTTTTTCGTAATAACGTGACAAACGATGTTTCATATTTTATAACTCCATTTCTTGGGTTGGATTACTGTTAACACTCGGAATATATACTATTCTCTGACTTAACTGATTTGATACTGTACTACTGAGCATTTAAATGGATTAATTTATATGAACGATGCTGAACTTAAATATATTAAACAGAGTTATTATTAGGCTACAAATGGGCAATGACATGCTAGAATTTTTGATAAAATTAACACAATTGGTATCCCTCAACCCAATCAAAATATTATTTAAACATAATTAATTACATGTTAAAACGTGATACATGATTTAAATAATTTATTTCTCAGTTAACGATATTCAGTCTGCGTTAAGTACTACATATTTCTCATCGCATGAAGACCTGGCTGCATCCCCCAGGTACGAATAGTCGACTCCGAACTTACCTGATTACTCAACAACTTAGTGATGGCAAACTTCGCCGAGAGAGAGAGCACTTAATCCCAACCCGAGTTCCTGATTAATTGATATCTTCATTTAATTAATTCAATCTGACCTGGTTAAGTTCCATATATCGTGAATTAATCAAAAACTCGCAGAATGTATTCAAGTAAAACATTACGTATTAACATTACACAAATATCCGATTCTAATTTTGATGATCTTTATTTTTTACGTCGGTGACAAAGAATATTTTTATATAATATAATAATTTTATTATTATTAAAAATATTAATTAGTATTATTTTATACATTTGTACATACATTTTGAATATCGTAGCTTTTTTTAACCCACCGTTTTGCGGTACCGTTTTCAGAGTTATGCACTCCCGTATCAGTTCCACACGCAAAGCAAACCCGTGGCTTTCATTTAATTAGATAAAAAATAGATTAGATTTTTTTTCGGTACTCTAAATTTAACACTATTTATACTATAATTATTACAGTTATTACACTATTTATACTATAATTACATTTGTATAATAATTACGATGGTCTATTTATTTAGTACAACATATAAGTGTAATTATATTATACGTCACACTGCGGCGCACATTACGAAGAAAAGTTTTAAACAGTCCAAGTGGTTTTTTAGCAAAATAAGGAAAGCTTAACAGAGTATTCATAATTTTTTTTGAGAAGTATTTATCAATTTTAAACTTAGATTCAGTTAGTTCTACCCAGGGCCGATCTTCTTAACATTCCCCATCGGGATACCCACTTATTAATGAAATCGCGGAAAATTCCGAGGATCCTCAACAACAAGAATGTAGGCAAGGGTGGTTCGTCGATCTCGGCTTCTCTCAACCGGCGATGGTGTTGATGATTATGAGGTCGAAAGAAATGAAACACAAAATATGTTCAATACAGGCACACTACGGCGGCAAAATCGAAAATGTCTTCCCGCCTGCAGAATACTCTGTTTTTATTCAAATTCATAACAATACATATAGTCATATTTGCAAGTACCTGGCCGCCGCTGTGCATTTTACTGAGAAGTCTTTGTTTTTCTGATATTTATCCCATGAGTTTTTTGACGCCACGCCGATGATTGCAATTTTAAACTATTGATACGTGTCTTATCGTATCAATTAATTGGCGCTTCTTCGGCGAGTAATTCTGTGCGATACAGGGGCGATGACAAAATGTTTCTAATTCTTCAGTCATTCTCTCATGAGCGTCCCTCAATATGGTGTCAGTTTGACTCGCCGACAAACGCACGCGTAAGACCCAAGTCATACAATTAAGAACTGACCATGGCCCGATATCATCCGAATCTCATAGTGATTGAAGACCGGAGGACCCCATGTAATTTTCAGTTTCACTGCCAAGAAAGGGAGGAAAGAATATGTCCATCTCCCTTGCCATCTCTCAAGTGTGAGTTTTCTCATTCTACTAATCAGGTCCCGATATCGGCCGTCCGTGGGTGTAAACGTATACCGTGACATTTGACTTGTTCTTAAATAAAATGTATTAGTTAGGTATCTATATTATATAATATAACGTGCCCGAAATTAGTACTCACTTATAGCAATATTTTTATTCTAAATTATACACTGACATTTTTATTAAATTTTCACCACATCACATCAAACTTCGGCGAAGAGATTGAAAAATAAATATTTAAAACTTTGAAGCTCAATATCTCATGTAAACATCGGAAATAGGAACATTGTTCGACAGCAATTATTCGTCCACAATTTTTCCCGATTGTTAAAATTAATAGCAAAATAAATACAAATTGTGTTCTTTTTAAAAATGTATTCGGCGAACAATTTTCCAAGCGAAAAATTGTGGGGTGCAATTGTGGACGCGAACAATTGTGGGCGAACATTGAGGTTGAAAAATTATGGCTGGAGTATCAGATGATACCTTACTATTCCAAAAACACGTTGTGAAATGTTTTTAGTTCATGTAGAATCTAGAATGATCCACCGTAATCGTGCGAGCCCGCCCCGCCCCGCCCCGCCCCGCCCCGTCCTGCCCCGCCTCGCCGCGTCACGTGCGTGTGTGACTTTTCTGTTTGTTATGTCCCTGAATAAATAATCATAACAGAAGACAGCACTTGGCATTATTTGTTTTGTGTTAATATTTATTCCTGAAGTGAACAAGTGACAAATACTAGTTAGTGAATTAAGATACCTAACAGGTGCGTAATAAAGGTCGTGATGGAATATAATATATTGAATTTAAATTATTATTATATTATATTACACAGTGGTTTTGGTAATAATATGATATAATGTAAAAATATTTTTAAATAACATTTTTTAAAATAAAATATTATTTAGAATTACTATTACATTTTAAGTAAATACTTTGTGTTATTTTATTACATATTTATAATAAATCTAATTTGTGGATCCCGTATGATCGTAAATTTAATTGTTTTGGAAGATATCTTTATAAAAAATAAAACAATTCATTAACAGTATTCAGATATCAAGTCTGTCAAAAATTGCTATTAAGATTTAATCAAGTTTTAGTGTATAACATTTATATTTTATAAAAATATATATATTTTTTTATCGTTTCATGTTTCCGTGATCTTAAATTCAAATTCAGTTTGTATGAATATAGTTACATAATAATTTACTTAGTTACTTACCATCACATCGTTTCTTCGCGGGTGTTGGCAGAGATGATAGAGCGCCACACTCTTCTGTCTCATTCACATTCATACATCTTCTCATAAATCTCTCGCCGCTCATTCATTCAAGCATAGATATAAAAATAAATTATAAAGTGCCATCACTAAGTAGGAACTAATATGAAAATAAATTTAAAAGGTGACTATATGCAAAGAGGATTTAGTTATGTATAATTTATAGTTTTGTTTTTTAGGTATGCTTGTATTTTTAATTTATACATTGTTTCCTAAAGAAGATACCATAGGTATCGAAACATGTTGAATAATCAATAAATAGTGGTTTAAACAAAATATTTTGTCTTATTATTTATAAAATATAATTATTTAAAAAACATCTTTTTTTTACATAAATATAAATTAATATCAAAATAATAATAAACTAAAAAGAGTACCTACTAAAATAAGCAAAAGAAACATATCTAATATTTAAAATACTTATATGGACTTGGCGAACCGTATTTTATTCTACGTTATAATGGCCAAAATCAACAATTAACAATAAAAACTGATCCACTAATTTTTATATTTAGGGCAGTTTTAGGATCTAGTTTGGTTCTCCTAATATTGTTTTTACTCCTCGATATCTTTAAATTATAAAATACAAAACAAATTGATGAAAAAATATAATTAAAATCGCTTACCTTGGTCATGGCCTAAGGTACGGTACATCGTAGTCGCCCAAGATACGGTACACACAGTAAGACGAATAAAACAACATTTTTAATGTAATGTTTTTCTTGGATAATGGCGAATTTTTTATATTTTTTATTAAGGGATTTGACAGTGAAAACATATTGAAATAAACATAATAATTATTTAACATGCGGTATTAATTAAGAAAATCCATAAAAAATATTTTGATACAAAGTATGTTTAGATAAAAGAAGGAGAAGGGTGGAGAGGTTGCAACAAACGTTGCTGTAAAGGGAGAGCAACATAAGTTTTTATAGGTATAGTGAATGTTCAAAGTTTAGATTGTGGTGGTTCATAAGAAGAACCCTTTGAGCTTAGTAAGGCTAATGTTGAACAAATCAATTTCTGTAAATTTTTCAATATGGTATTTGAATGACCGGTGAATGAATGAATTTTGTATGTAAGATGTTCTATTTCTGGGAATGTGGAAGAGTACGGATTGCCGGGTTGATCTAGATGGCACATGGAGAGATATTAACTCCAATTGGCTAGGACAATCAATGTGGCCTTGCAGTAGTTTGAAGAGAAGTATTTTTCGATAGATGAGCGTAGATAACCGATTGCCTAAGGTACTGTCCTCTCCCTTTGCATATAAATACATGTAAAACAAACTCACTGACTACTAATTTCATTATTAATAGGATCATTTTAAATACAATATGTATGTATGTATGTACTTAAATAATAAATAAAAAAAGTGTAAGTTTCCATACTATTTATTTGATTAGATTTTTTCGTTTGCTTTATTTTGTTTTTTTTACGGTGACACAGAAAATAAACAATACTCGCAAACGAGTAGTTACATTGTTTTCTTTATTCAGTCATTTTTCTTAGAATGAAACAGGCAACATTTCAAAAAAAAATTAAGAATTATTTACAAGACAAAACTATACACGATATGTGATATGATATGCAATACGCATTATAATCTATACAGTAATTAAAATCTAACATTAGTAGAAATTTAAAATGATTTTGTTTTCCTCCTCAGAATTTTTATTCGATATGATATGTTATTCTAAATAGTTATTTTAAAATTGTCATAATTATTTTTCATAGTGTGTTAACGGATATTTCAAATTTGAAAGGCTCTGTGGGGGTGCTCACCGCGCGTTGCACCGTGCGAGGATATACAATAAAAGCCACAACGATAAACCACCTTTATTGGTCCAAGTGGAGTTGCGATCAATTATTCAGCAATTAACCGTCGAAATGGTTTCTGACACGTGATTATGCCATTGTTCTCAAACTAAACAACTTATTTATTATCTTGGTGATGCTGGGTGACTAGATAACGCAGGATAATTGCGCACTCGGCAGCTGCACACAAGACAGGAGGATTTTAGTAGCTAAACGTGAATCGTTATTTATTGCAATGTTTATTTAATCATATTAATAATGAAAGGTGGGATCCCTTCGTTGAAATCTAATGCCGCATTAAGCATGCTCGTGCAACCTTCATCTGCTTGAAACAGTTGTTATGCAGTCATGATCTCAACCCTAGATTACGTATGAGAATGGTGAGATGGTATATTTTCTCGATATTATTTTATGGAATGAAAGCGTGGACTAAATACAAATACAAATTGAATGAATCATTAGAAAAAAATCAATTTATCGAAAAAATATTTGGGCGCTACTAGGATTTATTTACTTTGTATTAAAAATACCGCAGAACTATGTTCTGAAAATGCAACTTCACACAAAAGTGTTTTAATTTAAAATATTTGATAATTATTTCCTACAGATGAAATGGACCAGTTTACAAGTGATAATGTCAACAGGTCTCCTAATAAGTATTAGGCGTGGCTATTATCCTGTTTTTGTTTTATTATCCATTCAATATATAAGATGGGATATTATGAAGACGCCATAATTGAATAAGAGTGTTCAGAATGAAATTAGTTTTGTAATTAATTAGATTTTTAAATTTGTAATTTGTTTTTGGAAATAAAAGTGACTACGTAGTTGCATACATAATTTGTCATTATTTTATATTTGTATATATTCAGAATTCCTCTTAGTTTTACATGAAACACTGTATATATAATAGCGAGGGTAGTTGGCTTTCAATCTCACTGTTCACATGCTGAGTGTAATTATTTTCTCGGAAATCCTCCCCAGACAAGAGTTTCACCTTCTTGGAGGTGCTTATTAATTATAACAAATCACATAAAAAATAGTTAAATACTATAAGTAAGACACTTAAAATAAAACCTTTATTTTATTTGTTTTACGACCCAAAATCAGCTTATTAAATTTAATATATAATCATGTTTTAGCAGTTATTGAATTTAATTTTCTGAGTAGGAAAATAAATTAAATTTATAGAGTATTTCTGCTTCTAGATTTATTCGCTGTTTTCTAATTCTATTTTAATCTTTATGATATGTACGAATAAATACCTATTTCATGTTGAATAACCTACTTATTAGTAGATGATATAGTTTACTCGGTGACTAACGTTCACGTGCAATCATTGCGTATATTATTTTTCTGACACAATGTTTGATTTACAAACAAACACAAATGCTCCGAACAAGTAATATAAACCATTTTAAAATATTCACGAATATAGCGTAGATAGATGAATTGTTCCGGATAGAGGTGGATACCAATATTGAAAACTTTTTTGGCCAACTTATTTTCTTATTTTACCGTAAGTATGATGAAGTTCATTAATCTTAAGCGGTTGAAGATCACAACGGATCATCGAACTGATCTTTGATTCAAGATTGATTTAGATTTAAATGACGTTATTAATGATTTTTGTTTCAAACGATGCCCGCTATTTATCGTCGGGCGTACGTTTCGCTTCGCCGCCGGCCGTTGCATTCGATTCTAGAGTATTAATTATATATATGTATATATAATATATATGGTCGCAATCTCAGTAAACCCCCTTATTTTTTTATTAGGAGAAAAATATGAAGAGTTAATAGGAGCCTGAAAAACAATATATCTATTAAAGCATTTCTTATTATAAATGATAATCCCAATAATCTGGTTTAAAATACAAAATAAATGTAACACCTTCTTTCAAAAACAAGCTAGTTTCCATACTGGTAGCCATTTAAATTTGAGAGTAGCAAATACTGCTATTGGTGGAATTCTGATATCAATGGCAGCGGGGGAAAGCGATGATTTTGAATGATCATAGAATATATAAAAATACATTAAAAAAAAAACCAAGTTTGACTGTTAATAAACAATGCGTAAAACTATATGAGAAGACGTCTGCTTTAAAAGTTAAAAAAATATTAATAATGAAGGTACCGACTTGGCAACTAAATACCTTCAATTATGAGATACAAAGTTGACTGTAATTGTGTTTATTAATATAATTAGAAATGCTATCGATTTGAAATGTACTTATTTAGAAGAGAAGCAATAATAAACTTTCTAGAAGATTTCTCCTCACTCTTTAGATGAGAGAGTAGTGTCTTTTTCGAAGACTCTTTAGAATAAAGTTGTTAGTGACTCTTTTTAGAAGGGACTTGTTAGTGACTAAAGAATTCCAATTTCTAGCCAAAGTTATAATATATTATTATATAGGCACGTAATTGCTGTACCCATATGTATCATGTACTGTAATAATAATGCATGCATTTATATCGCGCATGAAAAGATTAATACAAATGTGTAACAAATTGTAAATAATACCTACATCTAAATATAAGTGCCTATATTTAAATTAAGTATTTTATATTATTTAGGAGAACGCATTCTTATTGTGAAGTTGTAATTATTCAGAACAGATGGTCTGTTATATTTTAAATATGAATTAAATATATTAATTATAAAGATATACATATAAAATCAATTTTATCGAAAAACATTGTTGTTGCGCCACCAAATGCATTGATAATTCTGGCGTCTGCTATCAGTTTACTCAAAGGTATTTGAGATTCTGTAAAAATAAGGTAGATGGCTCTGTCAAATGATGGAACGATTAAATGTATTAATATCAAAAAGGTAACATATGGGGTCGAAAATTGTCGCTAAAAATATTGTCGCTGTAGCTTAGTTGGATAAAGCACCTTCCCCGGTTAGGAAAGAGATCCAGGTTCGAATCCCGGTGGCGCAACAACAATGTTTTTCGATAGAATTGATTTTATATGTATATCTTTATAATTAATATATTTAATTCATATTTATTTTATATTACATTACTATGTACTTAAGTTAATAGTTCGAATTAATTATATCAGAATTTTGCTATTAGATGTAGACATATACAAGAGTAAACTATATTTTTAATATTAGCAAAATCAACTTTGTGGTTAAAATTCATTTTTAGATTATTTAACTTTATTTTTCTAATCACTTAATTAATTAATATACCAACCGATTTCAGAAAATACCATTTCCTTCTTTAGGATGTCAAATAAACTAACCAAAATCATATGTATCATGTGATTCTAATGTTTATAAAAAAATCTATTATGATAAATAATAATTAGGTATTCAAAAATAAATCTACTACCTAACTGAAATAAATATAAAGTAGTGATGAGCTCAAAATCACGAATCGTGAGTCAATCACTGATATCTTTGAGTCACACTCACTATCAGTGATTGAATATCAGGGAATATCGTGATTCATTATTTTATTTTATTTATTGATTTATGATTCGGCGCATGTACAACTGAAATGAAAATATTCATAAAGAAATGACGTTATAATTCGTGATAAGCGCTATCTAGTAGATTCTGCCAAAAAGTTTTACACATTTGACCCGAAATGCTGAGAATTTGACCCGAAAAATAAACTCACATTTTTTAAGAGTTTTCATTCTCTTTGTGACGATATTAAATAAGATATATGTTAATTATGTATGCTAGAATATATTTTTTACGTAAATAAAGTTTGAATAAAATAAGTAAATACGCTCAAAATTATGTATTTTTATTATGATATCGTGCTGCGCATGCGTATTAGTAATGAAACTGTGATCGCAGTCACAGTTTCCAATCACTGATATTATCGAATATCAATCACAATCACACCAGTGAGTCAAGAGCGGCATTTTTTCTCATTACTAATATAAAAATATATGCCGGCGCGTGCAGTTAGTACATTGAAATAAGCTGCCCTTAATTATATATTTTGAGAAATAAAGCTAAATTAAATATTTTTCTGACAGAATGCTACCAGAATGAATAATATGAAAATAGTTTTTATAAGAATATAACGAGATTTATTTCGCAGAAATTTTAGTCAATTACAGCTTATTTCGATGTACTGCTGCACGCCGCTGGATATATGTGTTTATAAACATAGCTGTAAAGATTGTACTGCTTTATATAATGATAAAACAAGTCGAGATTTTAACATAAGAGTGAAAGAGTAATTAAAATGTTTAAATAGTAAAGATTATTCAGAATTGATTAGAAAATTATTATATTTTTGACAAAAATTGGGGTTGTCTGTTTTACATATAAACAATGTTAGTCTGAAATTGAATAATTTAGAATAATTAAAAATAAATAAAGTATGTAAAATTAACCAACTAGATTTAAACACAAGTGTCCTATTCTAAAAAAATTTCCTACATTGTTTTAAATAAAAGTTTTGTAGCAATTTAAGTTAGGTACTAGATTTATTTTTAAATAATTTTTATTTTAATTCATTTTTATATACCTACTTAAATAGGTTTTTCATAAAACACATTAGAATAACATGATATATTTAATGTTTTGGGTAGTTCATTTGAGATTCTGAAGAAGGAAATTGTATTTTCTGAAACTGGTTGGTGTATTAATTAATTATTTAAGTGGTTAAAAAACACAGTTAAATAATCTAAAAACAATAGTAAACTATTTATCCAAATTCAACGACTTAGTTATCGCAATCCGTCACAGGACTTATAGAATAAAGATGAGTTCACATTTCAATAAATATAATTAAAATACTAATTTGATGTATTAATTATAAATATATACATATAAAATCAATTTTGTCGAAAAATATTGTTTCTGCTCTACCGGGATTCGAACCTGGATCTATATTGCCAATCCGGGGAAATACACTACCAATTGTGTTATAGCGCCAGTATTTTTCATGACAAATTTTCGAACCTACATGTTACACTTTTTCAAATTAATACATCTGTCGTTCCATTATTTGAAAGCCATCTACATTGTTTTTATGGAATCTCAAATACCTTTGAGTAAACCGACTGCAGACGCCAAAATTATCAATTCATTTTTATTAAATTTTGGACACATTGATACAACTTATATTATTAAGGAGAACACATTTTTATTTGTATTAATTATAAATATATACATATAAAATCATAATATATTTATAATTAATAAATTAAATTAGTATTTAAAATATCACAGACCTATGTTCTGAATAATTACAGCTTCACAATAAGAATGTGTTCTCCTTATTAAAAATATAATTTAAATCACACGTGCATGAATTATGATTTTAATTATTCTGATTCGTGATAAAGTACTAAAATTTTTCTAGTTTTTCATTTATAATTTTGAACATTATTATTGCAATGATGCAAAATCTTGAATTTCTTAAACGATACATTCGTCAACTCGTTTGATCAATAACATATCTCTCGTAAGTTAAAAAATTTCTTCTCTTTATCGTCTTTTTTTGTTTCCTACATGGGTTGTGACGGCGTACTTCAATGTATTAATATACAATGGAATATATTTTATCGGAGACTCCCCGAGAACTTTAGAAATAGAAAATTAGAAATCATCATCCAGGGGATGAGAAGCAGAGGACCGCGATCTCCGTGAACTTCCGCCCTCTTGACTATGCTCCTCCGCTTTTCTTGGCACCGTGCAGATCTAAAAGCTGATCGTCCCCTTCCTCTCCGTATTTAGCCGTGGCCCATCGAATGGTTGAAAGTGTGTACTTGATGTTAAGATTAGTAGAATAGAGAATTGTGCGTTGTCCATAGTGTGTGCAGCATGCGGCAGCACGTGGCAGCACGTTAGTAATATCGTTCGAAAATTTTAGAAAAATTTATAGGAGATTTATTGGTGGACTGTGATATATAAGAACGTTGATATGGGTATTTAGTATCTTTGTAGATACAAAGGAATAAATATATAGGAAAAACATAATTTATGCAAGGGTGGTATGATACATGTAATTTATTGTTAAAAGACGTTACAAAATTAATGCTAAAACTTTAAAAAATATAGCTACGCCAACATAGTTAAATCGCATTGCATTATTTTGTTTCGAGTTATATGTTGTATTAACATTTCCCTTACGGTGCTAAAATAAAAACGCGCGTTCCGGTGCTGTAAACTCAGTGTATATGTAAACTTGCGATTTTTAAGTCGAATAAATATGAATATTTTATATTTATTACTTATATTCATCATTAAAATAATAGTTGACATAGGTATATGTGATTGATCATCACGAACGACAGCATAAAGACGCACAAGGCACGTATAACTCGGCTATCGCACGCTCTGCCACTAATGTGATGATCAGCGTCCGGCACCCCGCGCATGTGCCTTCCGCACCGCTCCACACTTTCGCATACACGTATTGACAAATTCATGTCAGGTTCTTCGAGAAAACATTTTTTATTGTTGCGTATAGTAAATACTTATATATTGTAATTATTTTATCCTATACATAAATATATCACGCGGGAATATCTAAAATATGAACTCTGTATTTAGTATATTTACAGACATATTCACATAATTAGAAGCACTGCCAACTCAGTTTACATCATCGGAGATGAAAGGTTAATAATTTACATCACGCATGTGAATATAAATAAAATGAAGTTCCAGTGTTGTCAGGCGTAGGTGCAATTCAGATTTCATCGCATGCCTAATACGAGTAACCTCAATTGAAAAGTTGAAGTCGCCAACATCGTGTGAAAACAGTTTCCGCCACAAAACGGTTGACCATTAAGTATTTCTTGAATGGATCAACATGTAAACACAACGAGGCCAAACGTTTCGCGTTACTTCCGACGAAGAAGCCGCGGCGGGCCGCGGGGGCCCGGCCGCGAGGACGGCCCCGGCGACCTCGCGCGGCGCGCCGTCACGCGCGGCGGGGCCGCCTCGATGGCCAATTAGCGGCCAATTCTCGATCTTTTGACTATTTAGCAGCGGCCAGTCGGTGGGCGTGGTGGGAGGGCGGGCTGCGCTCGCGCCCCGCCCAGCGCGGCCGCGATTGGGCCGGGGGCGTGCGGCCCGGCCCGCCCTGCGGCCGCCCGGCCAGAGTGTCGCCCGCCGCCCGCCGGGACGGTCGCGACTGCCGCCCACGCCGACGCTCAGGATCGCGCCACATGTTCGCGCGCCTCGACAGAACGCGCAGAAAAAACTATTTTATTTGCATTTCAGTGACCACCGAGTGACGAATGAATTATGATGAACTCTCGCCGCTAATGGAAGGCTGGATAAATAACAGACATTTATATAAAGTTTCATTTCATTACATAGAAAAAAATAATTCGAAATGTAAATTAACAAATACATTATTATAAACATTCGATATAAAGAATGTAAATTTAAAAAATGTTTCGTAGTTACATTCCATCCAACAGATGATTTGTCAGGACACCTGTTGAAAGTTACAGCAACACAGAATGAACACGTGTTTTTATGTGTTTACAATGTTAAGGCAGTTAAGAACTTGCCTATATTGTTGCCGCAAGAACAATAAAAGTTATTAAATATAATGTATTTAATTGAGACATTAATGACGGCAACGTTCTAGAAGAATATTTCAGCCCGGCGAGAACACGTAAGTAGTCATTGTTTTGCTATTTTTTAAATTATGTATAAGTATTAGCTTATGTATGTTATAAAGAATGATAAAATTGTTGTATTTAGAAGGACTAAAATATTCCGGAAAGCAATAAAAAAATGGAATCAACCAAATAAATTCATCTAAAATACAACATAATTATTATAAAATATGTATCGTTGCCCTTTTTTTACCACCAAAAACGAAAATCTTCAAAATTGTTGCATATCTGCATTTATTAAATATGCGTATGTTAAAAATAATTTCATTAAAAAATATATATTGGCAGTACGAAGATATATTAATATAATAAATTATAATAATTCAAATTTATAGGAAAATTTACACATTTAAATAATATATAGTTATAACAATATATCTACGCAGTTGTGATTGTGTAATATTTAAAAAATATTTTTTCAGTACCATATTTTAGATTATTTTCGTGTCGTTTTAATCGTATAGAATTTTAAATACGAACGAGTAACAAACAATATGAATAAGAATGTAGGATAATACAATTATATACGAGTAGTGCGTCGAGTGACAGATAGATGGCATTGACGTACTACTTACAATCGAAACTAACTTGTAGAAACTTTTAACCAAAAACAAATGTGTTTTGTTCGAAAGAATTATATTTTTTTCTCGGTCAATTATTAAAATAATATAAAGTTATCATTTAAAAATCCGTTATCCTTTTTTTACAATAAATATATTTTAAATTTATTTCAATCAACATACATATGGCAATAGTGATACCAGAAAAATATATAGATAATAGAGACAAAAAATATGTACTTTCAAATTGAGTCGTTATTGAAATATTATTTATTTTACTGCCGTGAACAGTGAACTGGCCAATCAGCGAGTGATTAAGATAACCGCGACCTTTTCTGGATTTAAGTGTTAAAAAAACAAGTCATTGAAAAGTAATAAAATATGTTAAAAATTCCACCCGGCCTCGAAACTTATTTATTAAATAAAATTTTGGTAAAAACCAGAATAATTCCTGATATATGAACTATTATTTTTCATTACCTATATATTAATGAGATATTAATCTATCATTTCATTACCTATTTAGATACTAATCTAGTGCATCCTATAAAACGCGAATTTGTTAGGTATTTGCCAAATTTGGGGAAAATCTAAATTTGACAATATTAAGATCCAAGAAGACAAATGATATTGATCATTTATGTGGAAGCACACACTTGGCTGTTTAAAGCGAGCACGAGAAAGTTGATAGTATCACTGAAATTTTGTTAAGTACGAAAATAAAAACATATTTAAAAACGTTACCAAAATATGTTGCACATTAAGAATTTACACAAAACTTAAGCATCTTTTTTGAATAAGAGAAAAACACTAAAGGAATACACCGTATTAGGCTCCGCGGAGGCGCTAGTAATTGATGTAGGTAGTATTAATCAGTTACTAAGAGTACTCTTAACCCTTCCCAAACCATGTAGTAACACAGGTCTATCGCTCTAATTAAATCTGTAATATTTCAGTAAATACACGCAACATCCACTTCATATTTTAGTTAATTTAAAGGAAAATATTTACGCATATTTGTTCGTTACGTTGTAAAATTAATACGTTGACAAAAATACCATTTGTGGCAAGACAGAAAGAAATCACACATTAATTTCACAGTGAAAACAATAACCAAACATACGAATATAATGGTGTCTCTTTCTCACTAATTAAATAAACATATATAAAAAAAGATGGTTGTTATATAAGTTATACGATGCAACCTCATACACGGAACTTGATGAATGCACCAAATTATAATATTACATATTTTTTAAATATTTAATGCACAATACTTAAAGTAAATTTATGGCATTAACCATTTTTTCACATTTTAAAGGCTAATAGAACTCTAATATCTTACGGTAACACGTGTTGACAGCATGACTGCGTACGATTATTTTATATCACGGTATGGTAAAGGTTAATTAGGATGTTTACAGAGAATAGAGCAGAGTTTTACCTGAAAACGTTTTTTAATGTTTTGTACTAAGTATCAAATAAATATTTTATTAAACTGATACAGGTATTGTTAAATGAAACAATTTTTTTTCTTTATATCCATCATTTGTGACCACATCCATAATCAAAGACTACTGGAGACGAATTGCTGCACAAAAACTTGCCATATTTTTTGTGTTGTGCTTTCGCGAATTTGATGATGTTCCTGCGTAACTAAGTTTTAAAAAAATCATTCGAATAAAAGAGGAATATATGTAATATTATTATTTTTAGTGCAAAATATTATTACATTATATCAGTATTCATAGGTTCATTTGATCAACTTAACTTAATATAGAGAATTTTTAATTTTTTTATATTTATATTTTATTATATTTTACAACGTCAAAATCTAATCACAATTCCCCCAGATATATAAATATTAAATATGTAGTTTTTTCTAAAGATTTATCTGCATAATGCGCTTACGTTGTATAAGAATTGTTAATTATTTCTATAATGTTTCTAAACATTTTTTTACACGTTTTCTACGAAAATAATACTTATATATATAATAAAAGTACTTTTAGAAAGGATGCGACGTTCCCATTGGCTGGGGCATCCTATCAAAATTCTTTATCAAGTTGCAATGATATTTTTACAGACTTATCGAGAATTTTCTTGAGTTGAACTGATCATTGTGGGTAATTACTAATTTTCGGAGCTCCCGGATTTGGTAGATCGGTCATAACTCGATAAATAGACTCTCTTAATCAAAAGGCTATAATTGGAAGTTGACATTGGGGATATGATAATGGGAAATAACAAACACGTGGTCTTGTCGAGATGTTTATTAGTTCGGCTTCAAAATACACGAGGTAAGAATACGTTTGTTATTATTTTTGCGTATAAAGTACTTAATTGAAATATCACAATAAATTATTAGACACTATGATAGCTGCCTCGTCGGGCCAGTCACTAGAGATGGGTCCACACTGTACGAAGTACTTCAATGAACTAGTTCTTTATACGCTTCGTAGTTCACATGTTTTAAATCGTGCTGACGCTCCAATAGTTCAATAGTTTATTACTTCACACCATATTCACACACACACTAGCAAATAACTTAGTTGCCTGCAACGAGGCTTAAGAGCTTCGTTGCAGGCAACAAAGTAAGCTGAGAAAGCTCAGCAACGCACACAATTAACTACAAACTGTGTATGTATAGAAATGAAAGAGTTTTACGCTCACTTCATTGAAGTATGTGCTTCGCGAAGTATCACACTACACACTTCGCTCTTCGCTTCGTACTTCAGACACTTCATTGAAATATAGTTCAACAACGGTTTAAATAACGACTTCACCACACTTCATTGTACTATATGAAGTGCGAAGTGATTTCGACCTGCATCGCGAGTTGGCCAATAGGTCCAACTTCATTATTCATTCGGATTTTAATTTAAAAAAACAAATATTACATTTTCTTAAATATATGTTGCCGCGATGTGTTTCTGAATAAGTTTTAAATGTAACCATAACGTGGTATAATTCGAGTCATTTCAGTCGCTAGTCTATAATTTGCGGTCTGCCGAGCTCTGGTTCGACATTCAACGTCTGCGTGGAATTGATTTTATGCAGGTTTTCGTTGATTTTAAAAATGTACTCTCTAAAATTGTTGGGTCTGGTTACGATCTAGTAAAAGAAGCAGCAGTGCCTAATGGCTACATTATGTACGTAGATTATTTCACCTTATCGAAGTTGTGAACTATGGAAATGGGCAATGTGATGTTACGGAGAAGGACGAGCGTTCCTCAACGCGGGAAAAGAGAGAAATTAGTGAACTACAATGTGTAAAACTGTGTTTAATCGGTACCGTCTACCTTCTTCTATTAAATTAATTCGAATTACATAAATATTCAACATAAGAGATAGAGAATTAGTAATAATTATTTTCACGCCTTACAATATCTTCTAATTGGCTCCAAAATTTCGTCTTAGGATCCAAATTCCGACAACAAAACTTCATATATTGTGTATTTTTACAACAACATTTTTTTTATCAAGGAGAATACATTCTTATTGTGAAGTTGTAATTATTCAGAACATAGGTCTGTGATGTTTTAAATACTAATTAAATGTATTAATTAGAATGATATATATGTATATTAAATCAATTTTATCGAAAAAACAATGTAGATGGCTTTCAAATAATAGAACGATATATGTATTAATTTGTATAACATATGGATTCGAATATTTGTCGTCATAAGTACTGTCGTTGTAGTATAGTTGGATAATGCAACTTCCCTAGTTTAGAAATAGATCCAGGTTCGAATTCCGGTAGCGCAACAACAATATTTTTCGATAAAATTGATTTTATATGTATATCGTTCTAATTAATACATTTAATTAATATTTTTAAAAAATAAATTGTATCTGCGTTCTTCAAAATTCCAAAATATTGATTACAAAATCGATTCAATATTCAATATAATGAAATATGAGCATATTTCATTTCAATTTATTAAATTTTTGTTGGTTAATAAATAATATTCATCAACAGGTGGAAACCTGGATGGATGCATTGGCTGATTAAATTAGACAAAAAAGAACATCCAAAGAGAAATATTTTTTGAAATCAATTCATTGACAAAGTGCCATTAAAGAATATAATTATTTTATACATGGGCTATATTATAAGTATAAATAGCCAGATATTATTAAAAGTATGACTTGCATAATTAAATACATAGTTGAAATATTGAGGGCCATAAAATGATATAACGAAATAATTATTATTACATACATAGATAAATTAAATCATTTTCTTTTATTATTGTTTAAATTTATTTAACATTTAAAAATACGTATTTTACAATTTATGTTAGTATATTATAATTTTAAAACCTAGCATTTACATGAAAAAGTGTAAAATATGTGGATCAACACGAACAAAGCCCAGTGACGCTGAATCAAGAATATAATTTCGTATAATAATCTAAGAATAAATAATAAACAAAACAAATTATGCATAAAATCTCCACTGTTTCAAATATTTTAGAAGTCGTATCTATTTTTCCTTATTTGATGTCATACTTTACAATCAAACGATGGAAATACAAAGAAATTTAAACCATAAATTAAAATACATCTGCATAAGCTAAGCTTACCAACAGCTGTTTCAATAGAGTACAAGAGAAGCAGTTCTGCAGTTCTTTGACAATGAATTATGAATTGTCTACTGTGATATGTAAAGCGATCTAATTTGCGAGTAAAAACACTTTTGTCGTCTACTTTGATAATTTCCCCTTCAGAAATATTTATAGTTTTAAAACTATGCGAATATATTACATACTTAATGATTAGATAATTAAAAGAAATTACTATTAAGAAAGGTATCGCTTATTGATTAAAAATCGTGGTTCAGTTTGCGAAATTTACCGTGCGCTACGTCCACTTTACGGTCGACATAATCGTCCATCCGAGCAAGTAATTCGAATTACCATGGAATGTTTTCGCACCACGCATACTCCAATTGATAATACGCATCCGCAGGAGATCGCACAGTGCGCACCGAAGAAGCTGTTTCTTCAAAAATGATGCCGGCCAGAACGTTACATTATGTAACGTTACATTACGCAACAATAATGATTACTGACGTTTTCGTTCCCCAATTGAATGGCATTAATGTGGAAGAGCTGTGATTACAACAAGATGGAGCAACACGCCACACAGCGCGTACTACAATCAATTTATTGAAGGAAACATTCGATGAGCGCATAATTTCGCGTAATGGACCTGTGAATTGGCCTCCAAGATCGTGTGATTTAACACCTTTGAATTATTTTCTGCGGGGATATGTGAAGGCGGTAGTCTATGCCGATAAGCCAGAGATGATAGACCACTTGGAAGACAACATTCGTCGCGTTATTGCTAATATACGTCCCCGAAAATTGGAATTCCAGATCGCGCTTTATTCGAGCCAGCCGCGGCGCCCATATGCGCTAAATCATATTTAAACACTAATGGCATAAAATTATCTTTCCAATAAAGCCATTACCACGATTCTTATGTATTTTATTTTATTTTCAAGTTCTATACCTTTAAAAAACATTATTTATCTTGCCTTACATAAAGAGTTTTAAAATATCATATTTTTCATTCCGGAGAATGTGTCGGAAGTAGACACCTTTCCTCGATAGTTGTTATTAGTTCTGTTGGACATATTTATGCATCTTAATACAGCCACATAGCGCCAAAACCCACCGATCTATAACGGATTTCAATACATCGTGTCAGATGAGTCCTAGGAGCTAGTCAACCACTTCTCCGCAGACAGTTCTTTCGTCAACATCTCAAGCAAGCCATTTCAGTCTTCATCTTCATACGCGTACATATCTTTCTAATCGTTTTAATTTCAATCCTTTATAACAAATATTAACAATGTCACATTTCTTTACCGTCTCAAAACATTACTTCATAATTGTCACATGCAGCTCGCTAACATGTACACGCATACAACTAGAGCAAAGGGCACGGTATAAAAAAGTTCAAAGAAAGGACGGGCTGCGGATTAGTCCGGTGGGCCGTTATCGTAAATTTTCTTTTTTTATTGAATTTTTAAAATACTTTTCTGGCCTAATTAGCAATATAGTCAACATTAGTGATGATAAACCGTTTCGTGACTGTGATTGTGTCGATGATTGGTAACTGAGATTTAACGATGATTGGTAACTACGATTTAACTGTCGGAGGCTTACTTTCTAGTGTAGCAGTCATTACTCAAAGAATTACGTTAATCAGTTATCAATCATCGTTAAAATCGAACACAATCACAGTTACAATAACAGTCACAATAACAGTCAAAATAACAGATAAAATAAGGATTTAACCATCACTAGTCCACATGTAGTCAATAGAATTGGTCCTTAAAATAGCACAATATATATTTTTATGCGCACACTGTGATCCAAAGTTAGAAGGAATATTGTCCAAAAGTTGTCTACGTTCGCCTTGCTCATTATTTGACGAATGTATTTTTAAATATGAATTAAATATATTAATTAGAAATATATACATATAAAATTAATTTTATCGAAAAATATTGTTGTTGCGCCACCGGGATTCGAACCTGGATCTCTTTCCTAACCGGGGAAGGTGCATTATCCAACTATGCTACAGCGACAATATTTTTAGCGACAATTTTCGAACCTATATGTTACCTTTTTGATATTAATACATTTAATCGTTCCATTTGATTCATGTTCTGAATAATTACAACTTCACAATAAGAATGTGTTTTCTTAATAATAAAGTTGTATCAATGTGTCCAAAATTTAATAAAAAATGAATTGATAATTCTGGCGTCTGCTATCAGTTTATTCAAAGGTATTTGAGATTCTGTAAAAATAAGGTAGATGGCTCTTTCAAATAATGGAACGATTAAATGTATAAATATCAAAAAGGTAACATATAGGTTCGAAAACTGTTGCTAAAAATATTGTCGCTGTAGCACAGTTGGATAATGCACCTTCCCCGGTTAGGAAAGAGATCCAGGTTCGAATCCCGGTGGCGCAACAATAATATTTTTCCATAAAATTGATTTTATATGTATATCTTTCTAATTAATATATTTAATTAATATTTTTCTTATCCAGCTTATTCTTTCTATTCTTCTCCGGCATTACACCTTGAATGCTTTCTCTCTTATTTTATTTCTTAAATATGGAAATTTATAAGTTGGTCTAATTTTGTTACTCACTCATTTGTCGTCAGAAAATTTGTACTGCTAGTTTCCGTAATAAATAAACAAATAAATATGCGTATTATATATTATAATTATTAAGCAACATTCTCTTGTCAATACTATGTTCAGAAAGGAATTGATAATTTTAAAAAATCTCGTTTAGTAATAGCGATATGTACCAACGTATTTACTACTTGCAGATACACCCGTACACACATCCCTGTCGTCACTAATCGTTCTACTTTCTAGCACCCCTGTCTCCTGCCTCCACCCACCGCAGGTTTCATATTCCACCCTGTCACTAATTGAGGGTGTAAAATGCATTTCTTCCCTTGCCAGCATATACCGCACGCGCATCTTTAGGAACCTCATATCCATATCCCTAATGTGGATATGAGGAGGCACGTCTTGAATTATGTATGACTTTAATGAATTAATTAAATTTGAAGCGATATTCTACGAAAAGTTTTCTGGGCTAATCTGCCGCATGTATATTACCTCGATTACAGGGCTCACGATCAGAGCTAGTCTGACGAATGATGACGCCGTTTTGATATGAGTAATTTTGTTCGGCCGGAAAAAATCTGATAATATCATAAACAGTAAATTGTGAACAAAATATTATTAAGATACATCAATATTTAATATATATGAGTAATCACAGACCAGTAAATTAATAGACACGAAATAAAGCGTAAATATAGGAGAGTAGTTTGGAACATTAGTTGCGGGACGAGGGACATTATACACACATTCTTAGTGGAAACATAAATCCGATAGTTTATGTATTTACTCTTCAAAAATTAAATCTTTGTGTAAACAAGACGTATTTTTTTTACATGAATGCATATTATATTGTCAGCGTTTAAATTTTCGTTCCATCTTCTTTTCTTCTTTTAAATAGGCAATCCACCCTTCAAGAGTAACTTTAATTTATAGAAAAAAGTACAATAATATTATACAATAGGAAATATTATATTACAAGTCGATACCATTGTCGTTCAAAAAATTTGCTAATATATAGATTAAATGTGGCGAGTTAAGGGAAAGAAGATGACACAAGTTTGGGACAAGAAATTGGCGTTAGTTCATGTATATATATTTGGTGGCTCTGTGTGAGATCTCTCGAAAAACGAACCTCCGACCGCTTGATAACTAATGGCGCTTATGTACGAATGAAGTTCGTCTTGAAACTCGCGTATGTGCAGAGATGAGCGCTAAGGGAGCTGTTATTTGTTGTCTGTTGTATTTTGTACGCAGAGCAGCTTGATCAACTAATGCAAACCGACCTTTACGAACATTTCCTAGACGAGAGAGCAAAGTCTCATCCGTATACGTCTACACGCACCGTATGCTAGATTCTTGCTGCTAGACCGAACAAGCCCGTGATAGCGATGTCTTTTTTAAAATTAATGATATTTTTCTAAAGTCAAAAATTTGAATTAAAATAATTAATGTTTATCGGTAGTTGACGATTGAAGTCCTGCAATATAAATTCCGCGACCAAATGTTTTACAAAACAAATTCCCAGTAATGTTCTCAGTTCAGTTTTTTTATTCCTGGCAATGACGCAATAGAATCCAGCCCGAGATGCATGGAACAACTTCTGCGAGAGAGGGGGGAGGGGAAGCAGGTACAATCAGTCAGCCCTCTCTCATTAAAAGCTCAGCTCTCCTTCACACTGTTTGAAGTCCGATTAGTTTAGTTACTTGTAAAAGTGTTAGCCGAGCCCACCACCACTCGGGAGGGCGCGCCTCATTTGTTTACCGAAGGTCGGAACAGCGCAGCGGTGACATCTTACAGCGAATCTCCAAAGTTGGAGACAAATAAAATGTTTGAAGGCACTCTACCCAGTTTCCACGCGTAATAAATAAAAAATATTTAACAATTTGAAAAATATAACATAATTAAAAAATTGATATATTACGGAAATAAGATTATAGCACGTATCAGAATATTTTTGATGTTTGTAGCGTTAACATAATCTAAAATTGTATTTATATTTAACTTTGTTTAAACCACTTCAATGATTATATTTTTATAATACAGTTTTTTTAAAACATATATTTTTAAATGTTGGATGTTGCCATTCAACTAGCTCTAGGACATGTTCCTGAGTGTCCGTAAAGTTACTCACTATATTTTCGCAGTTTTATTGATTTCTCTTTCTCCTCGCTTCAATCCCAGTCATTTGAGATCAGCGGTTCGGATACTTCTTTTCTATGTCTCCAGGCTGTGACAATCGACGATTGTCAGGCCGAGTTAACACATGTCCTCCTTCAGTCTAGAGACCAGTATTTTAGGACTTTCCCGGTACCATTTGGAGAACTGTTAGTTCGTACCCTCCGTCAAGGTAGAAACTTCTCCTTTCATTGGACATGTCTAAGCTTTGTCAACTGTCGTCACCGCCTTGACGACGATCTGTCGATTGTTCCTCGCATTGCTTCACTTCTGATTCTATCCAGTCTGGTGACACCTAATGAGTCATCAGTCATTACTAATGATCGCCTAATGAATAGCTGAATTTTGACCTCCGAGACGTAAAGAGAAACAAGTTCTTACTCTTCATACTAATGACTTATTAGAATTCGCGATAAGAAGTCGCTTCTCTTCGCGTCTCAGAGGTCAGCATTCAGTCACATTCAGCCTGGTCAGTTTGACCACTAAAATGTTGTCTGTGATTTTTGTGTGCACGCAAATACCTTTTGTGCAATTTTAAAGTCCAACGCTAGATACGCTGATCAATGCAAAAAGTGCTTTCCACTTTTATTATTTAACATCGATGGTTTCTGGTTAAATAAACGTTCAATTATTGTTTTGACACACATGTCAATCGTTAACAGTCTAAATACGTTAGCTTTGATATATTTTTAAGTAAGAAAGACAATTCTCGATCACCAGCTCGAAGAAGACAAACAAAATGTGTAATATATATATAATTTACTGTGAGTAAGCGCAAATATTTTATTATGTGCAGTTGAAATTTTTAGAAACAGCTACACTACGCATTTATTTCTGGCGCACTCTTCCGAGCTACATTCTAAAACCCCTTATTTTCGGAATCACCGCTACAGTCGCGATCGCATTTCCCAGACCAGTGTACTGGAGTTTAGCATCCGAGAGAGTCGCTTAACGAGAACACTATTTGCGGGGCCCCTGTGGGGGGTGAAGGGAGGATCATTATTTGCCAAGCGATTTTTGCGCGGAGTTCAGGAACTCCTCGGGAGTGCGGGGAGGGGGTCACCAATCAACAGGTTGGATCCCTAATGATTCTCTAATGATTTACCAGCACCCATATCGGGCCATCGCGCATCGCTCCAGACCCGCCAGCCTTCAGATTTAGATGAAGTAGGGGGTGTTAAGTGGCGAAAACCATTTTTATATTCCCGTCCACCATATATTTTATATTAATGTCATTTTAAAACATTTTTTATTTATTGTCAAGAATTTTGTTATAAGGATTGAACATTTTTCATAATTTGAACACAAATTTCAGAATTATTGATGAAATGAAACACTTTTCCTCAGCGGCACAACTACGTCAATGCGGTGCATAGGGTAAGGACACTCATCACATAGGAGCCCTTAAAGTCCGGGGCCTTAAGGTCCACGCCCTATCATATTGGTATTTTCGTTAGAGCTAATTATAAAAAATAAAGCAATAAAAATTAAAATATGACTATTAAGGAAAACACATTCTTATTGTAAAGTTGTAATTATTCAGAACATAGGTCTGTGATATTTTAAATACTAATTAAATGTATTAATTAGAAAGATATACATATAAAATCAATTTTATCGAAAAATATTATTGTTGCGCTACCGAGATTCGAACCTGGATCTCTTTCCTATCCGGGGAAGGTGCATTATCCAACTATGCTACAGAGACAGTACTTTTGATGATACATTTTCGAACTTATATGTTACACTTTTCAAATTAATTTTTACTTCTATTATTCCATTATTTGAAAGCCAACTATTTTGTTTTTTACGGAATCTCTTTGAGTAAACCGATAATTTGGTTCGTGGAGTGGACCCGTCTTGCTGAAATTGTGTTCTGTTATTGAACCCGGGAAAAAGCTGCAGTTGTGGTACCAAAAACTCGTCGATTATTCGGCAATACATGTCAGCAGTGACTGTCTTTCGCTGGTTAAAAAAATAAGAGGCAATTATAACTTGGGCAGAAATTGCACACCACACTGTCGTTTTTGAGCAATGCAAACGTATTTGAGGGCATTTCCTTGGGTTGTCGGGGGCCACCAGTATCTCATGTTCTGTTTATTAACATAGCCATCGATATGAAAATGTGTTTCGTCAGTAAAAAATATGTTTCCAAGAGTTCGTGCTGTTCCAAAACGATTCAGCATCGTTCTCGTTAAGGTTTCACGCAAAGAATAATTATTTTCGTTGAGAAACTGCACGATTTGCTGTTTGTATGGATGAAATTGTAGTTTCTTTTTTAAAATAACGTGCACAGGCTGGAATCTTCCTTATTGATTTTTGCAGATTGCGCATAATTTCACGTCGAACTTGAGCCACATGTTCTGGCGTCGCTGCTGACGTTGATGGTCCCGGAGAAGTTTGGCTAACCATTGTTCCTTCTTGTCTGAACTTTTGAACCCAACGCCAGATAAGTTACGTACTCGGCCCATCACTTACTCGTCGAATATTAAAACGAGTACAAAAAGCGCGACGCGCACGAATCAATGAATCACCGCACTTTAAATGTTGATCAACCGCAAACACGCGGTGCGCTCTCGACCAGTGACTCATTGCCCATTGACTGGCAATCCCGAAAATCACGCGCGTCGAACAATACCCCTCCCACTTACCTCATCCTGATGGTTTACGAGCAATTACAATTTAATCTTGAAATTTTTCCGCTGAACACTCTATATGTTCTTTTGGGCCACGAAAGAATGAATTTAATATAATGATGGAATAATCTAATTCAAAAGGTATTTAAGTACTCATTTTTGTAAATTTATTTAATGTATTATGACTACATAGAAGTTGTTGGCTATTGTTCACTTAAATATTGTAAGGCTAATATTGTTTTAATTTTTATTAATAATTGAACCTGCAGACAAGCCTGTAGTAAGGCACATTGTGGGTCTACTTTATTTTTAGATAATATATAAGATTATGAAAAAAAAAATTGTAGGTATTTAAAAAAAAACATTTACCTTTACATTAAAACAGTTCACGGGACACAAAGATCATAATAATACGAAGTTGTAAAATTCAGATACAAATTCAGAACAAAAAGATCACAGGTAATTCGATTTACAAAGAAAATTTACGCTTTACTACGGTATGTATCGGTTTCCTATACAAAACTGGACTTTCATGTATATGCGATTACTATTACATTCCCTCTGCTTATATCTTTGGTCGAGTTACATACTATGTTTATACATACAGTTATGCATTTAAGTGCATAATTACAAATATATATATGTGTGTATTAAAATGCATTATCGTATGTAAAACCCGGGATGAATAACATTTCAAAAGTTGACGTTGGCTGTCGACGAGATTTGAATAAAAATGGCAGTGGCGTAATTATATAATTATTAATTAATGAAATAGAAAAATTGGGCCCAAATGCAAAATGAAAGGGGCATCACTGTACTTGTTTGCATATAATATATAATATTAAGTACATACATCAATTAAAAAATGAGTACAAAATCAGTGTCTCGTTTGCTATATAACATGTGAATATTCACATTTTCATGAAACAAACAAGACTTGTTCAATATACGCAACCTGCGTGGTCTGACTTCAGTACGAAGCTCCTGAAGAATAGAGACAATAGTTCCCAGACACATGGTCCCAATAACACATCTCGAAGCGGTTGAGCATATTGCTTTCTTCTTTCTCATGTAGTGACGTAAAATAAAATGGACCCTAATGCAAAATGGAAGGGCCCTCTTTATATATAATAGAGGGTGAATTATATGTTGCAAGCCGATGTTGTTTTTGAATAACTAAAAAATGAAATACATTTTTTAATTTTAGTTTTGATTTATCAATTACTTAGTTTATTACAATTATGTATAGAATATGACATTGATCAAGTGGTCGCTTCTGGCAACGGCACAAATGCGTGCCCTTTTAACCACATTTTTCGTAATATTCTTGCACATTTAGCTTGTTATTTCAGCAATTTCATTTTGAATATTATTCAATCGTATCGGAATTCTTTTTATTTAAGTAGACTTTTTATTTCAAGTACCTTCACTGAAAATAGTCGGGAGCCGTTAATCGACCCAATTCAGTTACCAAGAACCGGTTTCCAACATGTAATGGATACAGCATTGTCATTATATTCAGATAAAATATTTTAATCACTTCAATACGTTGTTGAAATATTAGATGCTCCATAGTAAATTGTAATTAACTATGCTTTACGATTACCAAATACAAACTGAAGAATATTTTCCAAACTAAAATGGCACTTAAAAAAATCGGCCTGGAACATAATATTCACCCTGTATATGTATTGTGCACACGGGGTATAGAAGGTATAGGAATATTAATTAATCTATTATATAGCAAGAGAAAAATTTCCCACAATATTCAAAAAAGTGTGTTTTTGGGAATTTTATTTTACGTAAGATATTAAATGTATTGTAGAGCGTGAACCTTTTGGGTCCCTATAAAATGTGTGTCTTGGCTGCATTGGCGTGGCTACGCCACTGATAAATGGAGTCTATTTTAGCAGTGCTCAAATTATACAATATTTCTATTAGGCACACGTTTTATGCATTAAAATTAAATTTTCATTAGTCACGCCCATCGCCAGATGTACCATTTCCGGATTAAAATTACAAATCTGCGCGTTTTCCTTGAAACAACGACTTCTTCAATAAAGACGCGTCCATGTTTCGTTTGGTCTTACAAAGGGATTATTCACTCGGTGTAACTTTTCACAGTGGATGGGTTTAATGAGATGCCATACATGAGAACTGTTTTTAATGTCTTAAAAAATAATAAACATGGTATTCAAATGAGAACGGAGTCGTACCGGAGGCGCTATATACATTGTATGATTTAATCGCCAGTTTTTTACGTATTTGTGATTAGTTAGTTGGTTTAAATTGTTTTTTAATTAGAATTTAATTTATCTTCATTAGAACACGTTTTTTTTAGTATTATTGAATTATACATCTCACAATGTTAATGAATTTTAATATTAATATTCGCCGATCTAGAGCGCCACTGTTCCATATTAAAAATAACGTCTTAGCTTGTATGTATAATTTATATCTCTAAAAATGTATATACACATATGTACATATTTTAGTTTTTTCTAGTTATTTCACAATATTATTGTGAAGTTTTAATTGTTCAGAACATAAGTCTGTGATATTTTAAATACTAATAAAATGTATTAATTACAAAGACACACATAAAATCAAAATTTAATAAAAAATAATCGTTAATTCTGGCGTCTCCTATCGGACTACTCAAAGGCATTTGAGATTCTGTAAAAATAATGTAAATGGTATTCAAATAATGGAACGATAGATGTATTAATTTGAAAAGTGTAACATATAGGTTCGAAAATTTGTCGTCAAAAGTACGGTCTGCTGTAGCATAGTCGGTTAATGCACCTTCCCCGAATTGGAAAAAGATCCAGGTTCGAATCCCGGTATCAACAACAATATTTTTCGATAAAATTGATTTTATATGTTTATATCTTTCTAATTGATACATTTAATTAGTATTTAAAATTTCACATTATAATTATTTTTATTAATATATTTATTTTGTGGTATTTTTATACAATTTAATTAAAAATTCGGAATTAACTACATTAAAATATAATTACGAGTTTATTTAAAAATATACTTTATTTTAAAAAGACAGATTATCGAAAGGTTGTTAAATTATATATTAAAATACAATATGAAGATACAAATGTTTGACAATTTTTGGTTTAAAAATAAATAAAATGTCACAGATTACACTTCTTGCAAGTTAACAATTAGAAACACAATTTAAAAAAATTAAAAAGCGCGTTGGTTTTAATACCAGCAGTCCACTTTCGCAGAGGGGAAGCGAGAGAACCCGAGGGCTAGCTGTACACTCGCGGCGAGGGTAGATGGCACGAGACGACCCGAGTTGACACGAGAATAGGCGATGCAAGCCGCCTCGGCGAGAGTGCACTGCTGGCATAAGACCAACGATGTTGGAACAGACGACGTGTGACAATATAAAACATTTTTAGAATAATCAGGATATATATATATATATATTTATTTTAACATTTATTTCTTCTCTATGAGAGTAAGACTCGTGTATAGAGAAGGAGTATATAAAGAGAGTTTGTTTCAGTTGTCTGTGTACATATTCTTTTTACTTCAGATACAAATTTATAGAAGTCTGTAATTTTTCTAATTGTGATGGGGAGATAGTTAAAAAATTTGATGCCTTGATAAATATAGTGATTTTGGGTTGCGGTATACTTTAGTTTCAGAATATCAATTTGGTCTCTGAAACTTGTAGTTCGGAATTCGCTTCTAAAAATTAATTGATTTTTAATTTTGAAAATTTGGACTATCGAATTTTTTTTGAATATGTTTATTATTTTTGGTACTTTGAAATCTGCGAAGAGTTGTATAAATCCATGTAGTCTTTTTTTTAAAATAATTTTTATTATCATTTTTTGAGTGATTTCTAATTGTGACATTGAAGTTTTATATATTTCATGTACAACATTATTTTCAAGCCATACCGTATTATTTAATTGTAATTCTAATGATGGTGTTTGTACATTAGAAGAGTGACATTGTTATCTCAATTTGACGATTGTTTCTATGTGAAATGGAAGTATGTTATCACAGTAATACTTGAAACGGGTTTCATTCTAAAATACATATACATTCATATATAAAATACAAATCATCCCTAGAATATAAAACGAGCGCATTATTATTTTTTTTTAATGTTAATAATTACAAAATAGGTATATCTTTATTTATTATCTTTGTTTTATTAACCACTTAATTGAGTTTAAAGTTTTTTTTTTTTTTTTAAATAGATTTAAAAAAAATAGATTCTGGTAAAAACAATAATATATGTTTTAGTTAGTTGTGACATCCTGAAGAAGAATATGGTATTTTTCGAAACCGGTAGATATATTTAAACTCAATTAAGTGGTTAATAAAACAAAGATAATAAATAAAAATATGAATTTTAACCACAAAGTTAATATTGCTAATTTTAAAAGTATAAAATAGGTACATATTTTTTTGAGTTTAATAAAAGTTAATACGTTAAAAATTTATCAAAAACGTGACGGATAATTATTTAACAACACTAAACAACGTGTCGGGCATTTGATAAAGCTGTTAAAACGTGTTTTCCTTAGTTTTATTTATAATTTATCGCGCCGCAAGAAAAACTCGCTTCGCTCCTCGTAAAACCCCGACTCTGCGCTGCTAAAGTTTTTCTCAATTCATTCGCGAAAATAATTTGATGTGTTGCGGAAAAGGTGTATAATTCCGGCGGAGCGAATTCCCTGTGATGTCTTACAGTTACGAGCGCGCCGCTCATTTTATGCGTCCGCCGTCTATAAATCCATAACAAACTTCGGGGTACACTTACCGGATGTTTGCGCGTTATGTCCTGTAGTAGTTTGATCTGGCGCTCTGTGTACGCGGCGCGCGGCGCCCTCGCAGCCCGACTGCGCGGGATCTCGGGTGAGCCGACTCTGAGCATCACTCGTTTCGTCTGGCGCAGGGGTCGGCAGAAGTGGCACATGCGCCTCTTTTCGTGGACGTGTTTGACCTCATCTCAAGCAGCCTTATAACTTATCACTCGATGAGGTAGAGCCGCCGAACAAACATAGACTCGTAAGGAATACTCTCAGCCGCCGTTCGATACAGATCACTCCAGGTGAAGTTAATAGATTTAAAAAATAAGGCACTATGGAGCAACAAATTTGCATATCTGACCAGTCGCTTGGAAGAACTCGAAAGAGAGAGACGCAATTTGATTTCTTAGCACAAGTAAACAGCTATAAAACAACTGCCTAAAATAGAAACAATAATATTTGATACATGGAATAGTTTGCCTTACGCATTAAAAAAACTAGGTTTTGGTATTATCACAATATTAGGAGAACACATTTTTATTGTGAAGTTGTAATTATTCAGAACATAGGTCTGTGATGTTTTAAATATATTAATTAGAAAGATATACATACAAAATCAATTTTATCGAAAAATATTGTTGTTGCGTCACCGGGATTCGAACCTGGATCTCTTTCCTAACCGGGAAAGGTGAATTATCCAACTATTTTACAGCGACAATTTTCGAACCTATATGTTACCTTTTTGATATTAATAGATTTAATCGTTCCATTATTTGAAAGAGCCATCTACCTTATTTTTACAGAATATCAAATACCTTTGAGTAAACTGTAAACAGGTTCGAATCCCGGTGGCGCAACAACAATATTTTTCGATAAAATTGATTTTATTTGTATATCTTTCTAATTAATATATTTAATTCATATTTAAATTTTCACAATATTTGGCTCTACATATATATGCGAACAAACATTCTCAACTATGAACCAAATAAAAAATAATCATAGGAGTGGAGTAACAGATGAAAATTTACAATTATGTATTCAATTAAAAATAAGTACCTATTTGCCAGGTATAGTGAAGATATCAAAAGCGATGCATGGACGCCGTTCTAATTAATTTTTTAAATAAAAAAACATTTTTCACTACAAATCCTCATCCATATACATATGTATATTCCATATATGCGGCTCTCTGGTACCATTGTTATCCTGTTTCCTTGACAATTTGGCTCTTCTCATTTGACAAACTGCCGACCCCTGGTCTAACAGAATCAATCCATTTTTAGCATCAAGGTTGTGTATTACAAATTAGGCACGCCCTTGGATGTTTTTAGCCAAACGGTCTCTCAACTGCAACGGAAAACTATTTTTGGAGAATTATTGAATATTGATTTTGTATAATAAATTTGTATTAACCTTTTCCATACAGTGCTAAAATAATAACGCTGCGATTTTTAAGTCTGATACGAATATTTTACATTTAATTTATAATAATCATTAAAATAATAGTAGATATATATATAAATGAATATATATTTTATTTTATTTATTATTATACATGCCCCATTCAGGAATTAACAGAATTTGTAAAATAACAGAAAATTACAACGGAAGTGCAATACACAAAGAAAAAATAATTCATAGTGTCAGCATGTTTGTACATAATCAAAATTAAAAATAAATATAAAATGTGAAGTAGCAATTTATCCATCACCATTGAGTTGAGACACAAAACATTGTAATAGTCTAGTCCTATAAAGAATTGAATTAACAGCAAAAATGTCAACTACCTTCGCATATTCATTCCCCAAAGAATGCATTCTGGGGACTGCGGAGTTAGCTAGTGCATGAGTTCTGACATTGCCACTGTAATAAAACAATGAATTGTGTCTCGATGACCTCAATGGTGCTTAAAAGTCAAGCAGAAATGAATGAGAAAAAACATATGGAACGATAGTACAAAGACGCATAAGACACGTCTAACTCGGCCAGCATACGCTCTCGCTCTGCCGTTAACTAAAGTGACGATCGGCATTTGGCACCCCGCGCCCCGCGCACTACACCTTCCGCACATCTCCACACGTACACATACATATCACGTCAGGTTCTTAGAGACAACATTTTTTATTGTTGCGAATGGTAAATATTTATAAACTGTAATTATTTTATACTATACATAAATATATTACGGAGGAATAGATAAAATATGAACTCTGTATTTAGTATATTTACAGAGATATTCACATAATTAGAGTACATACAATACAAAGAATGCCTGTTACATCAATATTACTATTTTCAAACTAAGCTAAACGTTTGTGTTATGAAAATAGGACTAACTGACTGGTCTTCGAGAACGAGGCTCAAACCCCGACCACTGGATTATTAGGCGAATAT
Source organism: Eubasilissa splendida (assembly GCA_031772225.1). NCBI lineage: Eukaryota > Metazoa > Arthropoda > Insecta > Trichoptera > Phryganeidae > Eubasilissa > Eubasilissa splendida. Next base: position 21,977,205 of record CM062846.1, on the reverse strand, counting down.
CTTAACCACTAGACCAACAAGTATGTCGTTGTATATATTTTCGTCCAGTTAAAGTATGAAATCTGCTGTTTAATGAAATAATTCGTTTGTTGCATTTTACAATTTTTTTCTAAATTTATCCTGAGACTGCGGCGCGTTAAACAGTACTAGTATCAACACTAATATATGAGAGTGAAACCCGGAATTAGCAAAAAAAGAACGAAAGTAGACTGAATGCGGTTATTTAGGCGCATTTGTCGAAAATATACATGTGTCAAACCATTCAACGTAACACTTTATTAACAAATTTGAGAAATATACAGAGTGTACCAGACCTAGTTCACAATATTATATGGGTGGATACCTGACTAAATTATGAGTCGAAAATGTTCAAGGAATATGTGCAAATTCTCACTGTTAAGAAAAATATTATCGTTTGAAATTTTTACAAAATCGTGTTAAGTTTGAAGTCTACGTATTTTGAAATTGTTTCATAATTAATTTATGGCATTGGTTCAGGCATAAATCATCTAAAAAAAATAGTCTAGCCGTTTTAAATTCAATGACCTTAATTTTTTTGTATTCATTATATAATTCATAATCAACAAATTATTTGAATTAATCGAAATAATCGCATAATTACGATTTTTTTTGAAATGCTTATATCTCTGACATGGTTGAGATTAGGCACATATTCCTTAAATATTGAACAACATCTTGAACCCGCAAAATATTATGGACTAGGTCTGTTACATTCTGTATATCAGCGGATTAGGAATTCATTTTTTTATTTTAACATGTATGTGTTTCATTTTAAAAATACTCTTTGTTAGCTAGCAACATATAGTATAATGTTAGGGTGAGCAAAACCCTTGATTTTAAAAACCTGCCATGTTTTTTCTTTATATCCTACTGAAATACATATTTGGATTCAAATTAATACAATATTTAACATAAATACATAATATTTTTATTTTCAATGGAAGAAATGAATAAATTTTATAAATAAGCAATAATGCCTGCCATTAAAGTGTGGCGGTTTTGTTTGATTTTCTCGGTATTATGAAAACGTGTTATAGCGGGATTTGAAAGTCAGCGACTCATATGATCGATTAAATAATAAACAAATCAGGAGCGAATGTAGAGCTGTGGGGAAACAACGTGATGCAAAGTTAGTTTTGGTTATCTTGAAAAAGGTGGGGTAACCACGCTAATGCGATGCATAGAGGATCATGTTAGACAGTGGCGTAACTAGAAAAATTTAATTCCAATGCAAAATGGAAAATAAGGCCCTCTGCATGTGAATTGTATATGAAATATTATATATTGTGCAGCTTTTAATAAATTTTTTTTTTCATATCTGAACGAAAAAACTAATGTATGGTTTTAGGTATTATGTGCATTTGCAACTGAAAAAAGTTTCTTAATTTACGGAGAATTTCGCTTTTCGACGATAGTCTGGTTCTTAATTAATATATTAGCAGGATATTACAACATCCAGCGAAAGTATTTTCAAATATTTTCGTAAAAAATGGTTTCTAAAATTTTGTTTTAATTTCTTGCCGTGGTGTTTTTATAAAAATATATGTCCATACCATGCCGGGAAAAAGTAGAAATCAAAAGTAATGTAGAGCCCTGACCTTTTGGGCCCCTATCTGCACCACATTGGCTTAGTTACGCTACTGACATTAGATATTGGTACAAAAGGTCCACGCCGCACAATATTTAAAAAAAAAAATTTAAACCTAATTTTTTTCAGCACTAACTAAATAATAATTACTAAAATTTAACATGGCAAGAAATTAAATTATAAAATTTTAAAAATTATTCCTCTAATGTCTAATGGATGTATACAGTATTATCCCGCTAATATGTCGGGTTAGGGACCAGACCATTGCCGTTTATTTTTTCAGTTGCGAGTGCGCATAAATATATATATATATTTTTAATGTTTAACGATCCTGCTTAATGATCTAATTATAGGTGATTGGTTACTATATTTTTTGATTTGTTATAATTTCAGAAAAATCGCAATATATAAAATAAAATTTAATTACATTAAAAAATAAATATATATATAGATATTGACGTTATTATTTTTAATGAGAATTAGATGTGTTTTTAAATAAAAATGAATTATTATCGGGCACAGCGTTTCGGTGCATTCTGCCAGTGGAGCTTATCACTTATCCCAGGAGTACAGTCAGGCGTCAGGGTGTATTCGGGAAGTAGAGTAGATATCACATAAATATTCAATTGGCTTAATGTGAGTGATACCACACTGTGTCAGTGTATTGGTGCTTCTCAGAATTTTAATTGGTCAGTCGGCCGTCAAAGGCGGAGGGGAGGGGTCGGTCGTCGTACACAGTGTCTGTAATAAATGTAATTTTTTAAATGAATTAGTTGTATTTTTTTTAATGTATTATACAATTAATTTTATAAACTCGACTCAGATCATACGCGTAGATATATATACGCGTATGTAAGCTGTATATATATATATATATAACACAGCTTACAGAGCGGATCGGGGTCTCACATGGCGTTGGATCCTCAAATCAAAAAGTGAATATAGATAGGTCAGATAAAATAAAAGAGATATGTAAGTTATATATATAATAAAACATTTATTTTTATAGAACAGCATTTAATAACTGAGGGTGAAGGAAGAATTCTATGGTATGTCTTAGTCTAGGTTGTGAAATGATATGAATACACTTGCTATCCTGACATGAATTATAAAAACGGCGGCAAAGATGTCCATTGGCGCATTCCCGATGTTGAGAGAAATAGGAGAGGAAATGAGCCAATCACAGCCCGTAACTGTCGGGACGTGTCCATTATTAAAAAAATGGCATTGAAATTAATGTGCGGTAAATTTGAAATATGATTTTTAAATTTGTGATGAGGATACTGCATCGTTACAGTATTTTGAAGCATTTACCAACTTGATCGAAAGTAATTGTATGTTTTTCTATTGTTATGATTTTAAAACTACCCACATTCATTGATAAAAGTCATTGACTAAAAATAAATATTCCTAGAAGCAATACATTTTTCTCTGTACATATATAACTATATATCTTTCACATATATCTACACGGTGTCGGAAAACATAAAAATATATAGGTAACCCAAAGAATGATGTACCGATATGAAAATTTGAATTCTATGCGTGTTGTGAATTTTATTTATCTTCTACGAGGTTTTCAATATTGTGTATTATTCTATTTTTTCACTAAATATTACATATTTTTGTTACTCAAATTAAGCCAAATTGAATCAACCACGTATGGACAAATATATTTTAAACACCTAAAGCCTGAACTGTACAATAGAATGTTAGAAAGTCTATCAAAATTTAGGTATCCGAGGAACCTAAAGAGTAGAATTAAAAGTTGGATTAGAGAGATGGGTTGACCTGTTACTGAGACCCATCCAAGCATAGTGTCAACTCTATTGCCGTTTGTTAGGTAACATATTAAGGTAGTCAATGATTCCAAGTATGATATGTATATTTGTGGTAGAATATAGTCGACGAATTATCAGTTTTTATACATGTTTTTTATGTACTTGCATCAAATTAAGTCTTAATGGTAAACTTTTTCTGTCTCAATACAGAGTTTTCTGGTGTGACAGGCGTAGTACAACTAAAACCTAATTAAATGTAAAAAATGTATGGCATTGAAAATAAATGGGACTGTTCATTTATTGCAACTGTGTTGTACAAACTGTATAAAAAAAAATAGTATATTTAATTACATAAATAACAAGATATAGATGTCTTACAGAGACGAAGCTATTATTTTTAGATGGGAAGTATGGAAGTTTTGGGCATTACAGGGCTTACGATCTGGCTTAAGTGATCACTTTACACAATGTAACGTTCACCTATTTACCCATGCTACCACATCTATCGAATTTTTGAAAGTTGTGTATATGTTATCATGTTGGAATATTTCAATTATTTATTACCAACTATGCTGTAACATGTAAAAATAATAGCTTCGTCTCTGTGAGACATCTATATCTTGAGGACAATGCACCAGGGGATAAAATCCCAGTAATTAGTTCCTACAAAGATGTGGATATACTAAAATAAATAAATAACACTTGACAAGTCATCGCTATAAAGTCCGCGCCAAGATTCTGATTTGTATATCACAAAATATTAAAATAGTTGGGTATTTTACAGGATTTTTATTTTATAGAAATTACGTATATTTGCAACATACGGTTGCATATATTTCGGTTATGTGTACGTTAAACATAACCTCCGTGATCACGCCGGTGGAGCGGTGTGAAGATGACATTTGCTTTAGTAGTTCTGGCAGTCGTAAACAACTATGAACATCAGTCTTTCGTCAGGTCCGTTATGGCCGCCGGAAGGGGTCCCACGGCAGGGCGCATAACTTTATCTGGAGTAAACGTTCCTGGTCATATTCATCAGGAATTATAGCTTTATAAACACTTCGTCACTGTCCCAATTAAATGCTCGTACCTGCATTCTGTTTCGGTACGGTCATTCTCAAAGTACTGCGTAAGTTTTTGACATTTTTTATAATACGACATTACTTGAGTAGTTAATTTAACAACGCAGTATTTTTATTTCCGCTCTTTGAAGTTAAATTTATAAGATACAATTATACAGATTTGGTACTTAAAAGGATCATTTTAAATTGTTGATAAAGAAGATTATTTTAAATTCAAATTTCCAAAGAATATAACTTAAATTTAGTTTATTTTAATGAGACAGATTACCAACAGGTCTATAGTCCTACAAAAATACATTAAAGTAAATATAAAATGAATATGGAAATGTGAAAATGTATTTTTTTTTCAGAACACTGCTTTTAAATTGGCAATCCACCCTTCAAGAGTGATTTGTGCTATAACTTTAACTTATAGAAAAAAGTGCAATAATATTATAGAATAGGAAATATTATATTACAAGTCAAAACCGTTGACGTTCAAAAAATTTGCTTTAATATAGATTAAATGTGGCGAGTTAAGGGAAAGAAGATGACTCAAGTTAACCGGGAGTTGAAAATTACCATTGACGAGCTAACTGTAAAAAAACCTGTGATCCGCAATGGACAGATAAAAAAGATATGGTCAAAGGTTTCCTCCTCGGCACCCCACTCACATATTGGGGAATCTATTAAGTTCAATCCGAATAAGTGTGAGGCTACCTGACCATGTCCAATTCTCATTCTAGAGATATTTGAAATTGTTCTTTTGGAGAATCAGGGGGTGCGGGGAATAGATATTTGAATTATTTTAAGCCGATTACCCTTATGATTATTTGGATCCATCCATTGTGCAGTACAGATAGAATTCATACGTTTTTTTACCATATTAAGTCTGTCATACATCGGGATAAGGAATTGATGAGGGAAAACTCTAGAAAGAGTGGCCTCCTTGGCCAATTTATCAGCACATTCATTTCCATGAATTCCCGTATGTGCAGGAATCCAAACGAATGACACTTGTTTATTGTTGCTGTACAAATTAAATAGACAACTTCCGATGGAACAGATTATATCATTGTTTAGCCAAACTTTCATATTACTAGAGATGGATTCAAGAGCTGCTTGCGAGTCGGAGAATATAACAGCCTTATCGAGGTTTCGGTGTACGCAGACGTCTAAAGCCTCTTTAATTGTCCAACATTCTGCTGAGAAAACCGATGAATTTTTCAGAACACAGTTCTGTGATATTTTAATACAAATTAAATTCTTCAATTAGAAAGATATACATACTGGTATACTAAATTTATCAAAAATGTATTTTAACTGCCACCGGAATAAGTTGAGTTTATCTGTAGGTATGTATATCTTTCCAATTAATGCATTTAATTTATATTAGAAAATTTTTACGATCAAAAAATTAAGAACACGAAAATAATGTGTTACAGATTATACTTATTTAAAAAAATATATATTATTTAACTTTGTATACAATAAACATTTAATGAGTAATTAAAAAAAATGAACATAAACCACAAAGTTCAATTTGTAAATATTAAAAAAGATCGTACTTATGGTTGAAAAATTAGACACATTTAAACAGCTAAAAAAATTATGTTATTTATAATATAATATAATATATAATATAATTTATAATATATAATATTATGTATAATATATATCATTTATGATATTATAATATTTTATAGAATGTACGATGTATACAAGGAAATGGATCTCTTCCAATCCGAGGAACGTGCAATATCCGATTATGCTGCACCAACACAGTGGATTGACGACAAATTTTCGAACCTATATGTTACACTTTTAAAATTTATACATCTATCGTTCCATTAATCTACTTTGTTTTTACGGAATCTCAAATACCTTTGAATAAACTGATAATAATTCATTTTTAATAAAGTTTGGACACATTGATACAACATAATTTTTATTTAAAATATCACAGACCTATGTTGTGTTCACAATAAGTATGTGTTCTCCTTAATAAAAGGAAATAGTTAAATATTTTTATAATATGCCGTATTTACGAATGAGATTTCTCTAGAAGTTTCGACTCGAAACCTGATAAAGGACGGTACAGAGTTCAGCACGAAACGATTTATGAATCATCAGTCAGTATGTTTTGCGCACAGGTTAGAATGACGCGTACAGTATACACGTTCCTTTACAAAGTTTAAGAGATCAAAGACACGAGCCTTAAGACCTATTTTTTGTATTACACCTATAATTTTATTAGATGATTTCTTATATAGTATTTTGTAGTTACACACATATCAAATTGTAAGGACGGATTATAATATTTGTACTTATTCCTATAAATTATATGGAATAAATATGTTTGTATATACATATCTACCTCGTAGAAGACGCTCAGAATCTACTTTTTTGGTGTCTTCTTCGTCCGAGAAAAATGGTCCAGACCGCAGCCTTCACGCAAACTGGATATCTGGATTTAAGTCTAGGAATATTGTTCTTTCTCTGGTTGTCCCAGTGCAGAGATTTATTGCCGACGGGCTTGTAGCCGGCACCGCTGCTTTCGGTATTCGGAAAACACTTTTTTTACAAACTCGACAGTATTCATTGAATTCAAAGCGCTACTCAGTGCGCGCTGCTCGGGCCAATGCTGCTCGCCGGCCGTCAGGGGGAGCCGCCGTATATCATCGGCCCATTGAGAAAGCTGTTTCTAAATTATCGGAGTCAGGGATTCCCCGACTAAACGATTTCTTGACCTTCTGCCTTCGCGGTCGTACAATACTCTCCCTTGAAGAACAAACAATGAAACAACGCCCATATCGTAGTAATATTTCTACAGGCAATATATATAGACTTCATTAGACTCTGACAATTTGCAAGCAATGTTCCCTGTAATTTAAGCTTACGGTGTACGCATAAAAAACCTTTTGTACAATTTTAAAGAACAATGTTATTATTTTGAGGGCTGGGGGAGAAAGTAAGAAAAATATTACCATACAAGTATTAGGCTACTGGTAGGGTCTGGATTGACTAAATTACTATTGTATTAAGATGCATAAATATGTTAAGAGAACTAATAACAGCTATCAAGAAAAGCTACATGCTCCGGTCATATTCTCCGCAATGGGAAATACATGTACGCATTCGTTCATAGTCACTTAGAGTACGCATCTCAAATCTGGAACCCACGGCAGATGACATATATTGCGAGATTAGAACGAATACAAAATAGGTTTCTTTGACATCTTAATGTTAGATCTAATCTATCATTCAACTCCTATTTAGATGCAGCAAACTTCAACAATATGAAAACCCTAGAATATCGAAGAACACGTGCTGACCAAATACTTCTCTTCAAAATACTGCAAGGCCATATTGACTGTCCCAGCCAATTAGAATTAATATCTCTCCACATACCATCTAGATCGACCTGGCAGTCTGCACTCTTCCACATTTCTAGAAGTAGAATATCTTACGTACAAAATTCATTCACTCACCAGTCATACAAATACCATAATGAGAAATTTACAGAAATTAACTTTTTCAACATTCAAGATCTTTTTATGAATCACCACAATCTCAATTTTTACAAATCAATATAAATTTTGGTCAATCAATATGATATCTAAAAATAAAAAAATAAAATCTACAAAGATATCTCACTCTCCCTTTACCGCAACAATAGTTGCGACCTCCCCGCCCTTTCTCCCACCTTTTTTCTTTTTATTTGTCTTCTACATCTATACATACTTATGTACCTAAACATTTCTGTGGATTTTCATAAATAGTATCACATGTTAAATATTTATTATGTTAGTTATATTAAGTTTACACTGTCAAAATCCCTTAATAAAATCTTTTCCAACTCATTATCCCAGGAAAGATAGAAGGCGGCAGAGGCGTACGTAGAAAAAGATTATCTTGGCTATGTAACTCCAGAGAGCAGTTTAATGTCCAAAATATTGGTTATCATATACAGGATAAATCAACATACTAAAATATGGTCGCCAACCTTCAATAGAAGAAGGCGCATGAAAAAAAAGTCTTGTGCGTTCTATATTTTTTTGTGTGCGCTATGATGTCAAATCGTGTACGCGCGCACACCTGCTTATCTCTACTAATATTGTTTGCAAGAGAGAAAAAATATTTTCATCGAAATTCGCATTCTTAAAACTATAGTATGATATACAGAGTCCCAAAAGTATTTTTAATTTTGGTTCATTCGTTGCACCAACGCAACAAGCGAGAGAGGGGCGGGGGGTATGCCGATCGCTAGCTGCATCCTTGAGAATTCAGTCGCTATGGAGCGTGTCCTTACACCAGTTGTTCGTGAAATTTTCCCACCTCTCGGCTTCCACGTAGCCCCGATTTGACATAAATTGACTTTTTCCTATGAGGCTTCCTTAAATTAAAGGTGTTCACTAACAATTCTCCCTCTCTGGTCTAATTTTTAAAAATATCCCAGAAGAAATGGCAGCGATCACGGAGAATACGTGACGAGCAGTTCTCAGAAATATTGCTTCCCGTTTAGAAGAGTACCAGCGAAATAACGGATCACATTTAGGAAACATAATTTTTAAGAAATAAGTTCCCAGGTACTGCACTTAAATGCAAAATAAACATTTTTTTATTAAACTCTTTCATTATTTTATTACAGAATTTTTATTAAAAAAAAAAATCTTTTGGTACAACTTGTATTTGCCAAATATTAACATCGTAAGTATCTATATACATACATAGTGGCATGGGCTATGGTACTCGTAATTCTATATCTAACTTAAACTAACGTACCTATTGATTTTTTAACAAATAATAATTTTAATATTAACTTGGCTACATCAACATCACATTTTGTTATCCATTACATAACAATGAATAATTATACTAAGAATGATTTTATGACATCTCTAATTTATTAAGACTTGAACGAAAAAAGTTTTGGAATGCAAGAAGAGCTTCTTCTTCATATCCTTAGTTCTATTACGTCTTTAATCTGTACTGGGAACTGGAAATAGTATTCCATATGAAAACATTCCAACTATACATTCCTGGTAACCGTCTGAGACGAATGGTCATTTATCAAATCTAACCTGTATCGAAATTAATTATTGTTTAGTAAGACTTAACTTTTTAAAATTCTTTTATATATATACATTGTAATTTTATTTTTTGTCAAACTGCATCACAGTTTTATGGCAAGGATTACCTTTTACATAGTTATTATTGAGGTTTTATAAACATTTTTTTAAAAAATGAAATATAAATCTAAAAAAAAAAATATAAGATGTTAATAAACTAACCTACACCAAATTAGTATGTTAATATAATATACAGTACTTTCTGTCTAGAGTGGTGGGACACACTTATAAATCATGTTATGGTAAAGTTAAAATAAATTAGATAGAAAGATATAAAGAAAAATTCAATCTTTCGAAAAAATATACTATTTATAGGGTATAACAGACCTAATCCACAATATTTTATGGATGGATAGATACTTGAATATAATATAACAAGGAAACAAAAAAATTGATAAGAAAATGTTCTTTCACTTTACATTTTAAGATAGTCACTCATATTTTTTCTAAATGTTTAATAAGTGCTTTTGAAAATAGCTAAATTAACATTGTTGCTAAAATTCATTATTTTTATTTTTTAACTTTGTTTCATAACCACTTATTGAGTTTAAATAAATCTACCCATTTCGAAAAATACCATTAATAAAATTATTCGAGTGACAATTTGAGTTAGGTACAAAATTTATTTTTTAAATAATTATTGTTTTTTTAAAAATAGATTCTGGTAAAGAAACAACATTTTTAGTTAGTATTGACATCCTGAAGAAGAAAATGGTATTTTTCGAAATCGATAGATGTATTTAAACTCAATTAAGTGGTTAATAAAACAAAGTTAACAAATAAAAATATGAATTTTAACCACAAAGTTAATTTTGCTCATTTCCAAAGTATTACTTTTTAATATATAATATTTAATATGTAATATATTTTTTTTTTAGGAGAACAAATTCTTATTGTGAAGTTGTAATTATTCAGTACATAGGTCTGTGATATTTTAAATATGATATAATTATAATACTTATTTAGGCTTTTTCTCTCCTTTGCCTGAAATGCTTAATTATAACAGCGAGATCTCATCTATTAATGGCAATTCTTCATGATAGGCAAAGTTTAATAGCGAAATTATACATGAAAATCATTCTGGCGTGTAATATATGTTTACCATATATCCAAATTTAAAATAATCAAAATGGCATATAGTATAATGGTCTCACACAATTTAAGTAGTTTAAATCAAACCTGGCGTGTAATATATGTTTACCATATATCCAAATTTATTTGTTATTTTATAATTTATTGGTTTTTAAACACAAAAATGAGATTTCTTTAATATCTTATTGTTTTTAATGTAACAAAAAAATGTTAATTATAACGTTTATATCTTCACATTGGATTTTGACCATCATCGGCTATCTCTCGTCTATGAGAAATACTATCTTCACGATTATGGGTCCTCAGGTGGGCGGAGAGTTCAATTCTGGATCCATAAGTTCTGGGATATCTTGGACATCCATAAGTTCTGCTACATTCTCGGAAAGATACGTCTTTGGAGGACTATCTATTAGGGTTATTGTGTCTGGAAATTTAAATATACGTATTACAAGAACTTGAAATAATATCATCTTCATTAATAAATTTGTTCCACATTCTTCTGCTTCATTAGGGACATTGCCTTTTGGTTGTAGTTCTCTGTATATTTCTATGACGCACCAGGTATTTCATTTCCCAATAGCTTTGGTACTCGCTTCGCGTTTTCTGTTTTCCTCAGCTGTTATATTCTTCTCTTTCCTTCTCTCTATCTTCCGTCTCTCCGACAGATAATATTGATCATAATAAGAACGATATATAATAATACGAACAATTTTTTTTGTTATTTTATACAATTTTGTAAGTCTTTTTAATAAAATTTTAAATATTTGTATGAATTGTTTATAGCCTGATATTGGGGTAGATTATAGCATGATATAATCATATTACAACATTTTTGAAATATCTACATGTGAAATGGAATTGATTTTAATATTTTATTAAATACATTTTATTTTGGCGTTCATCTCTGGAAACACATTATAGAATTGGTTTGTTAATTCAAATCAACGGTCTTTTTAGCCGACATAAGTTGTGTCATTCATTCCTCCAGTTTATAAGTCAGTCAATCAACACATCAAAAAGAAATTGCAAAATTATTTATAGTTATTAAAAGGATGACTTTTTCAAAAAAATCAAAAAGCTAATGATGAAAAATTGATAAATTACATATCAACTGATAAGTATAACAATCGTTTTTTTATTTGGTATTTATTTTTTATTTATCTTTATTGTTAAAACCTACTTTAAATTGATGACATTATTTTGTTAAATAGATATACACTTTTACACTGAAATTTTATAATATTTGCACTCATTTTTATCTGTTTTGACTATTATTAAAATATTAAATACTATTTTTTTTCACATTTCAGTTTATTTTATAATTACATAATGTACATTCACAAACGTGTCATATTAATGTGGTGACTAAATAAAAAAAATATATATAATTTATTTTTATCAATACTTGTAATTTTTTGTGTAAATGAATGGTACCCTTACATGAAGATATTTTTTTACATTTGTTATAAGGTCAAAAATATGTATACGTGGTGTGGCGTCGTACTTGAGTGAAATTTTAAAAGTTATTTCGCGATGTATCATTTTTCTATCACGCTAGTTTTTTTTTATTAAATTCAGCCGCATTCATTTTTTATATTGCCATATCCAACATCTTGCCTGACCATCGAGTCTTAGGATGAGTAAAATGCTAGTAGGTTAATAAAAAACACCCATTGGGTGGTTAATAGAGTTGATAGGTGGATCACTTCAAGTTCAAACTTTAACTAAAAATGTTTGACTCTCCGTTTCTTACTATGTCCCACATTAAAATGTTTCGTCATCCTTTTCTAATAGATTTAGAGAAAAATCATACAAATCGCGATTTCATTACTTTTCATAAAAATAATTGTAGATTTGTTTATATATAGGGGAGGAGTGTACTAGTTGTCACAAAAAAACAGTTTTCTATATTTATATAAAAACCAAATGATTTTTTAAATAATTTTTAGTTTCTACATAAAGTCATTCTTCACCTTTAATAATAAATATAATCAAATGGTCAAACATATAGAAAACAGAAAATTGAATAGTTTTTTTACGATTAGTTGTCTCAGTGGTTGGGGGTACGTTGTCACAAAGGATTAATAGATATTTTGGCCCACATAATAATTAAAATAAAATCTTTTATATTTGCTTAAATTAACAAATTACGAAAATATAACATATTTATATATTTTTAACTATAATAATTATTAAATAAATAAAAATCCCAACTTTCTATCTAAAACAAAAAATACAGTTTTACAAAAACGAAATATACAAGGATATATAAACAAAAAAATAAAGAAATGACAATTTTGCATTTAAAATAAAAGGAATACATATTATTATTATGATAAACAAATTCACGGTTACTTTTTAATAATTGTCATCAGTTTCATAAATATTACAGCGAATAAATAGAGATGTTTTTCTAACGCAATTTTCATGAGCCTAGGACTTATACTCATTTTTACCATTTTTCATTCATTTTATTAGAAGACCAGATCTCGACGCATACCAGACAATACGTTTCTTCTTCTTTTACACTACTGCTGTCAGGTAGACATGCCCGTTTAGTTTTTCTCAATTTTTGGCTGCTTATCCAAAACATTTTTCACTGGCGTATCGATTCCAGTTTCAGATGATATACTCCAATAGTCTAAAAATGTTTTATTCAGTGCTGTAGCGTAGTGTAGTGTAAATTTTCGTACTTCGTGTTAAGCCATAGTAAATATCAGAACATTTTGCCAGATATTCTACTAATTTAATTTAATCTTCTTCTCCAAAAACCTGCCGTACTTTAACATATCCAAATTCAATAGTGGTGACAGATCACTGTTTGTATTTTGAGAGTTCACTTTCTTATAATAACGAGATAATATTCTATAATTTATATTAAAAGTCTTGACAACACTGCGCAAATATTTTCCTGGTTTAACTTAGTACTATCATAACATCAACAGGTGCATTACCACGCCGAATATGCCTTTTTCTATTTCTAGGCATAATAGTCTGATAATAGTCATAATAATACCATTGTATTATTTTTTAAAGAACTCCTACAAGACTTTAATATTGATGGAGCTAGTTGTCTATCGACATATAGTAAAATAATCAAAATGGCATATAGTATAATGGTCTCAAACAATTTTAGTAGTTTAAATCAAACCTGCCAAAATATAACACACCTGTTAAGCTAAACTTCTAGTTCACTGAGATAATAAATAAATTGTAAGATTATTATTTTTTACTCAAAGTAATAATTTTTACACTTTGGATGACAGCTTCAACACGCCTCTAACAATGACGCTAAATGTTTCTGGAGTTGGCCTCGGTGTGAAGATGGTCATATTAGCGGTCTCACGTAGATTAAAATATATTTCGTTTACTGGCAATTTAATTTGTGACACCTAGTACTTGAGACAACAAAGACACCCCTCCCCTACTATACAAGAATGAATTTAAGTATCCAAAAGTGATATTGTCAGTTTTTAGAGAAAATATATACTATTTTTAATATTTAAAATCCACTTTTTAGATTGTCAACTTTGTATTATTAACCACTTAATTCATTAAATACATCTACAGCTTTCGAAAAATATCATTTTTTTCTTCAGGATGTCATTAACTAACCAAAAATTGTTTTTTTTAAATAATCTTTTTTTTTTAAACAAGAATTATTTGAAAGTAAATTTAGTACTTGAATTGTTGCCCGATGAAAAAAAAATTTATTGTAATATTTTAATTAGTTTTACATGCTTTATTTATTTCTATTGACTCTAAATTATTCAATTTAAGACCGATATATTCTAATATTGTCTCTCTTTCACACATTTGAAATAACATTTTTTTGGTGAATCAGTAGGTACGTATATGTTAAAATTAATATTTAAGTACATAATTTTGCATAAATTTTCGATTTCTTTGTTATGTAAATGCAAAATAATATATTGAATAATATTCCAGAATGCTAAGCTTGCATAACCCCATTGATATCGTCTGATCACCGGCTACTGACGCTTCCCTGGGCTGATGTGTGATAAACGACCCTGTGCTGGTGACATGTGAAAGCGAAGATCGTAAAGTATGGCTCCCTGACTCCCATTCTATTGCCTAAATCTATTTGCGTTTGTCGAATCAGGAATAAAATAATTCAACATTAAGTACCCCAGTAAATAATACGTCCCCACAATGTTTATAAAAGAAAATGCATAATTTGTATGATTTTTCAAAACCCACTTTTATTTGTGAATCGTTTTAGTAGTTCGAAAATACTTTCACGTCTGGGATCAAAATAATGAAAAATAAATTCAATAGAAGGAAAGTATTATAAAATGCATACGATACGTGTCATCAATATTTTGATTATTTTTCAAATTAAACTAACTGCTTCGGCCGTGAGAAATAGATCTAACTCGGTAGCTTCCTGGGACGAGACATGAACCCGCGATTAGTTCACCAGGCGAGTATTTCACCACTGGACCACTTGTGCACAGTGTGTAGGCAATAATTACAAATACAATACATATGTTAGTATATGTATAAATTTAGAAAACTTTCAACTAATGTCATCGGCTTATAAGATTCGAAAACTTTCAACTAATGTCATCGGTTTATAAGATTCGAAAACTTTCAACTAATGTCATCGGTTTATAAGATTCGAAAACTTTCAACTAATGTCATCGGTTTATAAATTTCGTAACTTTAGTGTTAAAATAAGCGAGCGCCACACATTATGATCTTTCGGTCAAGTGAAGGTCCGTACCTATCTATGTATATATATTTTTTATTATGGATAAAAAAATAAAATTTCTCCAAAATTGATTGTTCTGCCTATAGCTTTTTTTCTATTTACATATGGCTTTTAAAGTTAATCTGATATTAGTATATATTAATTGTATTTTTATACATTACAATAATAAAACGCGCCTAATAAATATATTTTTAAATCATTCATTAAATAATTTTAATTCCATCATTACTTGTTCCAAAAATCTTCTTTTTGATTCTCATCTTGTGGATGATAGAATTTTAACTGAATTCTCGAGACATAATGTTAACTGCACAATAACTTATTTTAAAAACGATAGTTGTGTGGTTTCATATCTCTATTAAAAATATTTTATTTTTAAAAGAAACCCAAATATAATATATTATTACTAATTCCAAAGTACCAGCCCTTGTGATAAAACCCGCCATAGAATCTAACCTAACTCTGGATAGTTATTCTACGTATTTAATATGCAATCTTTACGGCCGTATTATCCTAAAATCACTATGGACACTGAGTGGGTTAAAGAATAACATTCACATTCTATTCCCACTATTCAAAATAGGCAGTACGGACGCAATCCAGCTGGGGGATATTACTGAACGGCGCGCGTTTCTAGCAACTGGACTATAATGAATAATTGAAAGGCCTCTGTGTACACTCACCCCCACCCCGTGTGTGGCGCTGGAGGGGCGGGGGTAGTTCGGAGGGGTTGGGAGGAGTACCGACAACGATCGCCAAGCGCTGACTTTGTGCTGAATGACTTTTGACACGCGAACCGCGAAGCCGAACTGCACCCATTATGTGATGGAAGCGTTCAATCGTGAGACGATTGGTCAGAATTTCAACGGTCGTAGGAATTAACCGTGTTTTTATTCTTTTCGTTTGTTGTGTATACTATTTAACTGAATAAATTTATACGTAATGTTTAGAAAAGTTTTTTTATATAATCGCGGGGGGTGGGGGTTGATGTTAAATGGGTAACTCGAGTATGAAAAGACAATATCCACGTTTACAGTACAGTTAAATTATATATATCTCTGTGTATTCTATTGGCCGACGCGTACTTGTCATGGATGCCATCCCAACCCATGGCTGCTTGACATTCTCCATTCTTACCAGTCTTCTGCCGTTTGCAAAGCTTCGTAGAGTGTTCATTCTGTCATTTCTTTCATTTGATGCGTTCGTGTTATAAAATTGCCTCCCTCTTGTCTTCAATGTTACCGAGTGTCACCAGTTTCACCAAAACATCTTCACCTCACCCCGATTCAGTATTCGCCTTCTAGACAAGATGGCCAGTCTGTCTTTGATATTGAGCTCCTGGACAATGTACGAGTAGGTACAAGTTTGTACTTCAAGCCGTACACGATGTACGTATCATGCGCCGCCAGCACTATGACTCAATTTGTATTTAGAGTACTTTTTATAAACATTCATAGCAGTTGAAGATAACGATGTGGAATATAGCAAGCTCTATTGGCGGTATTCTTGGAGAATCGTTAAAATCTTCCAAATATCCGACAAGTTCTCCCGATATGTATAAATATCAAAAAGGTAACATATAGGTTCGAAAATTGTCGCTAAAAATATTGTCGCTGTAGCATAGTTGGATAATGCACCTTCCCCGTTTAGAAAAGAGATCCAGGTTCGAATCCCGGTGGCGCAACAACAATATTTTTCGATAAAATTGATTTTATATGTATATCTTTCTAATTAATATATTTAATTCATATTTAAAATATCACAGACCTATGTTCTGAATAATTACAACTTCATAATAAGAATGTGTTATTCTAATAATTGATTTAAACAAAGTAAATCATTCATGCATAAGTTTTCGGTTTATGATTCGGTCATGATTCAAAAATAATACAGATTATTAAATTGCAATCTTCATCGTCAGATGGTAGGTATAAAGCTATTAGTCATTTGAACATTTTTTAGCTGTAAGATTGAAATAAAATTAAGAGAATTTAAAAATGGCATCGGTCGCGTAATACATAACGCTGTCAAAATTATAATCGAAAAGTGGCGTGTCTATGGTCGTGCTGTATTGGGTGCGCTTTATACGACACATACTCGTTGGCCCTCGAACGATATCTAAAATCACGTCGAAGAATAGCTAATGAACACTAAAATGGCTATAAAACATAGTGCGCCCCGGCCCCGGGCGATATAATAAAACAATTATTAATTCACATCGGAAAACGACATGTGATTCCGACTCGACGGGGATGTACTGCTGGACATGTCGAGTGCGGCTCTGAATGTAGGCAGGCATTCATGAATTGATAACCAAATGGGATTTGAACATGAAACTTCAACTCACGACAAATATTTCTATCACGGAAAAGCTGTCATTGTTGCAAAACAGTGACATTACTTATTTCACTTGGAACAAGGAACAGCGATGTAAAATTCTTTTGATTTCGGTTTAGAATTATTGTATAACTTATATAATATGATTTCTAAATAACGTAAAATGGAATTAATCCAAATATAATACAGTTTTATAGAAAAATTTAAAGCGTCATAAAGATTTTTTAATATATTGTGACGTCGTTTTTTACACGTCCACCGGGTCTAGCATGAGGCGCGTGGTTCTGATGCACAGAATTCACCATGTCGCCTGCCGCTCACATCAGCTACCATTCTTAGGGAAAATAATAAGATTAGTTTCAAGTTTTTATAAGAACAAAATTTAGTAATGTAATCAAATACGAAAACATATGAATATAAAGTAGAATGTAGTAAGAATTCTGTCACTTGTTTGTGATTACATAGAAAGATTGATTGGCAAGTCTTGCCTTAATAAAATAATGGAATTTTTACTAGCGTGTGAATATCTAAATCAACAAGTTATTATTTAAAAGTAATAGTGAGAAAAGTAACGCTTAGATTCATTGAATGTTAAAATCTTCACCCAGGAAATTATATTACAGCAATTTAAATCACCTGATGAGTTTGTCAAGTCAGATATAGCAAAAAAATCGTATAAAATAGATGTGATCAACAAGATTAGCAAGTTATTAATTGAAATTTAAAAAGTGAGAAAAAAAACAAGACTACAATACTTCAAATATTACCAATTTAACGCGAGATATCTTCGTTCATGCGGCAGTGATCAGTGATCACAGTCTCCGTCCAGAGTTGATGTTCCGAGGCACCCGTAAATACTTGTATCTCCTTACTTATCAAAACGCCAGGAAGACTGGGTCATCTTCTTCCATTTGAACTCACATGAAATCCCTTGCGTCCATTTCTGTTGCAAAACAAATTCAGTTGCGAAATTATGAAACGGAGGAGACAAAATCATATCCCAATCCTGCTTTGTTCATGAAAAATCCTTCATGCATAAAAAGCATTGTCATCTACATAACTTCTCTGCTGTCATGTAAGGAAAGGATGCGTCCATCCTGCAACCATACAAATAAAATAGCAAACAAATCTTACAATATGGTGCAGGATAACGCAGATGCCTAATATATTTGATTATTCTCACCCTTCCTTAATTCAATACGAAATCACATCTTCATGATTTTTAGCATCGGGACAACTTCCTCGTGCTCGCCAAAATTGTCAAAAGAAAGAACGCTAGCGAGAATTGTTAAATGTCAACTCCCAATACATCTCGTGCGCGGTAGGTACCAAATATAACGTCATTATATATATTTTAAATTAACGGCTATTTTAAATTAAGCCTTTTACACATAATATAACAGTAATAGATAAAGTAAAACAAAAACGAAAAAATACGATAAAAACAATAAGTACCCACATGATATAATCAAGAGTAATAATACACCGCCGTGACTTTTCGTTTCCTTCAGAGCCACTTTTTAGGGAATTTCAGGTTTTGAATATAAGACAATTATATGAGCTGAATATACTAACTAGCTTTCATAGGAAAATAAGCGCTCCATCTGTGAGGACCGAAAGATATTATCCCACAAGAGAAAATAAGCTTAAAATAGTTCCAAGAATGAAAATCTGGTCAAAAATTATTCACCTTTTAAGCTCCCAGAATATACAAATTGTAAATAAAATTAGAACTATAACTGGCATTAAGGCTTTTAAAAGAGATGTTTCAAATTGGTTGTTGCAATTAGGAAGAGCAGATACAGAGAGTAAACTTGATGTAATGAAATAATTCCTATAACTATATTTTGTGTATTTTGGTCTTGTATATTTCCATCTACCTTATATGTACTTACATTACATATTGTATTGCACATTGATATTTTTTTATCTCACTCTTTTTTATATTTTTTAAATATAAATATATATACTTTTTTTTAAAAATATTTTCACGTTTACTTGTCTTGTATGTTATGTATTCGATCTTCTTGTGTTTTGCCTTCAGTGAGTTTTGGTTTTGTAAAATGTATTTGTTTACCAATTTGCCCTAAAACAGACTGGCCTTGTTCAACAATGTATTTAAAATGTGTGTAAAATATATGTTACAAACCGTATTTTTTTTTGTTGCTGTACAAATGTTATATATGTCTAAATAAATAAAATGATAAAAATGAAAATCATTAAATACACAGTAAAAAATGTAGGAGATGAAAAATTATATAAAGTTTACCGAATATAGAAATTTTGTCAAGCACCATCTTTAAAAATCTATTTCTTATTTGTGAATATATAATTAAACTGAGCAACCATCCCAGGATTGTTATAGTAATAAGGTAAAATGATTCTAGTTTTTCTGGCAAATATATGAATGTTGATTTTAGTGATGTCTTCTTTTGATTTTTCTTGCTCAATTCACAGATCTTCTCAAGCAAGCTCAGAGTTTGTCAAGGCTTCTAACAGGATCATTATTTAGTGCCAAGTCTCTGTGTATCTGGTGCCATCAACCCTTCCATCATGGTCAAACTAACTGCCAATAGTTGAATTTTATGACTGAGCATTCTCCACAGTAGATTCAAATTTTGGAAAAAAAAAACTTCTGACGACACGAGGTGCTACACCGAGCATCTCCACAATTTGAAGACTTAGTATTTTTTTTAGTTTTAGTAACATGAACACAGATAATTATTAAGTGATGAGTAATATTTCTATGAATTAGATAATGTTATCTTTATAAGTATTCAAATATCAGATATAATACCAGTTAAACGAGTAGTCAACCTATGATCCGCGGGTCAGAAGGTGGCCCACTAGCATGACTTGATCACTGACTTGACTCAGTTGACCCGTTGTCGAACATTTTAATTCGAACTCAATGAATAAGTTATAATTAGAGCAAAGGTTAAGTTAGGATAATAAATTAAAAATTATTAAGATTTTTATCATTTTTATTGGGAGCTATGTGCAATAAAATAATAAATATTTAGCAATGTTAGGTTAGGTTTATTTATTTAATGTTCATATTTATTATTATAATGCACAAATAATTCGTTTTATGGAACAAAGTATTTATTTTAATGCGCTGTTAAATCGTACTGCTACAACATATTTTACTTACGTGTTATATAAAATGTATGTATTATTTAGTAAATGAAAATACTTTTATTAAATGATTTTACTTAACATATTTCTTATGGTGTACACTAATGAGGTTTCTTTCGAAGATTCGTATCGATAGCGTGTAAAGGACACAGTTGAGCGCGAAGCGAGCTACGATTTACTACCGCATCCATTTTGTACGCCGAGTAGAATGACGCAAACTGTACATATAGACATTTACCGACAAATCTCTGAGATGAGAAATCAAGGTCTCATTCGTGGACATATCATTGTGTAGACATGTTTTCACAGGCCGAGAGACTCGTGATGTCTGAGCAAGTGACGTCATTCGTTTTTTTTTTTTTTTTCAATTGACTACCAACTACGTAATATGTTTCCAGTGTGTATATTTTTAACGTGAATGCGTGAGTATAATATATTAAATAATAATTAAGTACCTATTATTTACAACCCCTAATTTTATGTAAAATACCTAATATTGATTTGCTAAAATTTCTCTACAAATCAGGGCTGAAATATGTTCAAGAGGTTCGAGCCTTATAAAGTCTTAAGTTGATAAATTGTCGCGTAGGAAAATCGCACCAATGAACCTCAGTCGGAGGAACACATTTGATATCAACTTTTATTTAACTAAACCTTGAGATTGCGGCGTACAATTTTTTTCTCGGTAAACTATAATTTCACACTCTTGTAAAATGTTTGTGGGGTATAATTTGTGATAATGAGACAGGAAAAGTGGCCATGTTTTGGGTTTTATCAGTGAACCTAATCGTAATATTTAAATCGACTAATTGTGTAGCTAAGATTCAACGCGTACCGTTTGATAGCTGCGATGATTATATGCTAATTGGAAGACAAATCATCGAGTGCTCTCTGAGCATGGCTTCATACACGGCAGGACGATTATTAATGTCGATAATATGAAAATACATTGTGCATCTATAGGTAATGTAATTAATTTGATGTCGGCCCCGTGCGTCCCTTTCATTCGCTACTTCACTCAGTTTTTGATTATTCATAACATCACATTTATAATGGTTAATCGTTAATCTAATGATATTCAAATGATAGGTTCATTACCCATTTATTACTACAGGAAAAATATTTTCTAATTTGTATAAATTAACATACTTTAATTATGACATGTAACTCTCATTGAGTCTTCCGTTCGTGCTAATATCGTTATTTCTGTTGTCTTTTTTATTTTTCATTAGTAGATATGGCGTAAACTTTATTTTTAAATTAAGATTAACATTTTCGTAAATAGAGCATTTGTCTAGTCTGTCATAACATTAATAAATAAATAAATAATGCGTTACATTAATTATAGGTACATGAATTATTTGTGTTTCTAATGTGTTCTAATATAGTCAGAATAATTGTAAACATATTAATAAAAATTAAATGTATTAATTAGAAAGATATACATATAAAATCAATTTTATCGAAAAGTATTGTTGTTGTTGCCGGGATTAGAACCTGGATCTCTTCGTGCATTAACCGATTATGCTATAGCACCACGGTGCATTAACGACATATTTTCGAACCCATATGTTACACTTTTCAAATTAATACATCTATCGTACCATTATATGAAAGTCATTATTTTTACGGAATCATAAATATCTTTGAGTAATCTGATAGGAGACGCCAGAATTGATAATTCATTTTTATAAAATTTTCGACACATTGATACAACTTATGTATTAATTATAATGCATTAATTACAAAGATATACTTATAAAAATATTTATTAAATTTTGTATTAAAAGCATCATAGACCGTCTGTTCTGAATAATTACAACTTCACAATAAGAACGTGTTCTCATTAATAGAACATATTAATAATTATTAGTTACAAAAAATATATATCATAATACTGTTGTTTATAGTAAACTCACGCTACGAGTATTCGGTAGTTATTTTCACCGGAGATTATTCAATGAAGTCTATATGCAGTATATACGGGAAATTAACTTCGCTTGCAGCCTTCATATTTCCACGTGAGTTATGTGAGAATTCCGTGTGGAGACGCAATGAAATGGCCGCCAACTGCCAAGTACCGGTAAGTATGGAATTGTTGTGTGAGGTGGATACCCACCGCGCCGCGGTTGGAAAAATTCACTAACACTCGAGTATGGAAGAATATGTATACTTACTTATACTCTAATCGCGAGTAAATCACTGCCCGGGGCTTAATAGGGGCAATCAGTAAAGAAGGGTGGCTTTTTATTACGAGAAATAAGTGTTGATTATTACGTAATTTCATTGCTGTTTGGTTCTATAAAAAGCGAACTTAAGGTATGTGCCATATAACGTATTATTATCAATCTTAATAGTTCTTTTTTGCTTAGAATTTTGAGCTGTCTTCGGAATTTGTTAATATTGAATACTATTCCTAATTCTTTTTATTATTATTCCAGATCAATATAATTTATTGACTAGACACATATACTTACACTGTACGTGGAGTCTTATAATACTTAGCTTAATCAGGGCAATTGTTTACATTCTATACATATTTATATAGCTTATAGTTTGAATAAACTTGTATTCATTAATATGTAATAATATGAAATGTTATATAATTATAGTAATGGCCCATTGTGTGAGGGATTTAAAAATTTAATATCTTGATGCACTGACATGATTTCAAATACACATTTAATCTTCAATATATACACGTATATGCATAGGAGATTTTTTACACTCGTGGAATATCTTACGCAGTAATAAAATTAAATTTAACGGAATAAACATTCATATTGTATTTGAAGAAAAGTCGTTTTAAGCCTGTTGTGAAATAAATAAATAATGAAAGCGTTAATTTTGTATATCGGCTTAGCATTTGAAGGAGACAAGTCAATAAATTAGTGATAATCAAAAAAAGTCAGCAGATGAATTAAAATATATAACGAGTTCATACACAACTAATAAATAAGTGCATAGGTAACAACTATTTATTTATTTGTTATTATTAATTGTTACATGAGCATTTCATCTGATCCCTACCCACCTAACCAGATCAGAGTCTGTATAGAGGGAGGCAGTATTTTTCTATTGTATTAATGATATTTATTATTAGGAGAACACATTATTATTGTGAAGTTGTAATTATTCAGAACAGACGGTCTGTGATATTTTAAATATGAATTAAATGTATTAATTAAAAAGATATACATATAAAATCAATTTTATCGAAAAATATTGTTGTTGCGCTACCGGGATTCGAACCTGGATCTCTTTCCTAACCGGGGAAGGTGCATTATCCAACTATTAATTATGCTACAGCGACAATTTTCGAACCTAAATGTTACCTTTTTGATATTAATACATTTAATCGTTCCATTATTTAAAAGAGCCATCTACCTTATTTTTACAGAATCTCAAAAACCTTTGAATAAACTGATAGCAGACGCATCAATTCATTTTTATTAAATTTTGGACACATTGATACAACATTATTATTAGTTAGGTTAGGAAAGAGATCCAAGTTCGAATCCCGGTGACGCAACAACAATATTTTTCGATAAAATTAATTTTATATGTATATCTTTCTAATTAATATATTTAATTCATATTTAATGATGTTTATTATATTATATTATAAGCAGTACTTTTAGTTCTAGTTTAGTTTGTCACGAATATGGCGAGTATTCAAATTCATGAATTCTAGCATGAAACCCGCAAGGGGGGAATTTTTCTTAATTCTTTGATTCAGAAAATATTTATGGAGGTAATTTTTTTTCCGTTGGTTATACACATTCTTCTCATTTTGCCTGCGGGAGCCGCCAGGCAGACAAGATTAAAAAAAGGACGCCGATCTATTATATATTTAAAATATTCAGAAATAATTATGTACCGTAACCTAATCAATGCAAATGATTGTTTTATAATAAGCTAGCAGAAATCTAACCATCCTACTAGGCCCTCTAGACCCGGCCCCTCTTGTATTATATTATGCAGTGGCGTGCAGTAGGTATAGATTTAGGTTATGCTATTACCAGTGATATTTACAATCATATAATATATGTAATACAATATATGTACTTTCGTTTAACCAACGTCTTTGGACAAAGTAAATCCGTAGTTTATACGATCCTACCATGTATTTATTTATAATTTTAGAGTACTATTAATAGTGTTTTTAAAGTTTAAGTTTTATCGTAAAATAATACTTTCTTACCCATATAAAAATGTATGGACGTTTTTAAGAACATTTTCTATGACTTAACATCATTAATTTATTGTTTGAAAATTCTTAACGTAATAACTAAAGGAAATAATTATTTTTATTAAAGGTTAACGTAGAAAATAGTTCTGCCAATTGCTTTTTGTTTTTCTCAAATCAAAAACCAATCCATGCCCCAAATTTAAAAAACAATCATGAAATCAACAGGTTATAAACAGTAAGATAGTAAAATTCGCGAATTAGTAAAAGAGAAAGTAGATACTTCAATGATTTGCACGCAGTTGTAACCATTTCTAATGTTATTCTGTTACAAAACAGCATAAAACATAAAGCAGCAAAACCTCATACAAAACGGATCAAGCGAAATGAATTTTCAATTCAGTAAATAGCCATTTATATGACATGAGTAATTCACTAGCTTAAAGACAGAACTAAATAATGTTAATAGCACGATGTGGCGAATAAAATGGGCGCCATGAGTACAACGGTAAGAGTTCGTGCGAGTTTTTAGAACTAGGCAATTAAAGTTTCTACTGGTATACAGATAGCGCTAATTGCAAAATAATGTTTTCACTTATGTTAATCCAATTTTTTAATTTATATTTGTTTCCCAGAATTTTTAGTTATGCACAGCTTTTATGTTTGTATGTACTGCATATTATTAGCTTTAATATTTTTTGGTTGGCCATATCATAAAATCAACTCATGTACGATATCACGCTTCAATTTGACAAGCTTTGTTCTTCTTCTTCTTCTTCATTCTTTCATATCAATACTGACATAAAGTGATCTTAATCAGATGAGATATGACTCGTAATGCGTCTCCACAAGTCTCGGTCCAATTGAGTGCATCGCATCCATCCAACTGTTATGGTTATGGTATTCGTTCAGATCTTATTCGTCATAATGTTGCACCCAGGATTATTTCTTTTTATTGATGCTTAATGATTAGTTAATAATTGGAAGAATCTTTTGTGCACATCCATAGACAGATTGTATTTTTGTAAGATTGAAGTGTTCGTACCTCATGCTGTCTACTAGTGATGAGAAAAAATGCTATTCTTGACTCACTGATGTGATTGTGATTGATATTCGATAATATCAGTGATTGAAAACTGTGACTGTGATCACAGTTTTATTACTAATACGATATGACAGTATACGAAATAAATTTAAAAAAACATCATTTTGAGTGTATTTACTTATATTATTCAAATTTCATTTGCGTAAAAAACATATTTTAGCATACATAATTTAATACCATC
This sequence comes from Eubasilissa splendida, assembly GCA_031772225.1. Lineage (NCBI taxonomy): Eukaryota > Metazoa > Arthropoda > Insecta > Trichoptera > Phryganeidae > Eubasilissa > Eubasilissa splendida. The sequence continues at coordinate 21,950,845 of CM062846.1, read as the reverse complement.
ACAAAAATAATGAAAACCCTTTAAATAATGTGAGTTTATTTTTCGGGTCAAATTCTGAACATTCTCTGGTCAAATGCGTAAGTAAATTTAAGTTTTGAGCAGAATATACTAGATGGTACTTATTACGAATTATAACGTCATTCCCTCATGAATATTTTCGTTTCATATGCCTATGCGTCGAATAACGGTTCACAACAAAATAAAAATTATAATCACGAATCACAATATTCTCAGATATTCAATCACTGATAGCGAGTGTGACTCAAATATATCAGTGATTGATTCACGGTTCGTGATTTTGAGCTCAACACTACTGTCTACAGTATACATATATCCTTTTCTAGCAATATATATCTAAAGTGTCTATTTTACGCTTGGTGCTATTGCGGACTGTCCAAGTTTCCGTTCTCTCCCGTGTACACAGAGGAGATTTTCGACTTGACTCTGAGATAGAGATTTTGATCTCATTATATGATTTGGAAATATTTCTCAACTTTCGTATTCACCGTGTCTCAGAAATTCGCCGTCTCGCGCTTTACTTCACACTCGTATGTTAAACGTCATTATGAGTCATGTTCGTTACTTTAGTGATTTTGAATCTCCATGTAGCAGCTGAAACGCAATAAATGTGTATAATTGAACACCTCATGTTAATGACTTATATCTAAATTTCAGAATAGATAGTTGTGGAAATCTACGGTAGTTTTAGGTGACATTTATGTGCGTGTATCAAATCTCGCTATCAGAACGTGCGCCGTGTACAATCGTTTGAGTTTTTGTCTCTTTGATGATCTCCGAGTTTATCTCCAGAGCAAAATTGTATCACGTGTACACGATATTGTGATGTATCTCAACTAAATCTCTGAGAATGTCTCCTTCCATGGACATGGACCTTTATATACAAACATGAACATAGGAAAGACAAGAGTGAGGAGTACTTAATGTCGTTTCAAATATTTAATTTGATAATCGGTAATATAGTGTTCAATCTAAGTCACAATAAGACCTCAATAATCTAAACGTTTTAATGATTTTTTAATAACAGTTCAGAACAACAACATTTTCTATTAAATACGAATATTATATAATATAATAAAAAAAAAATTTTGAAAGAAAGAACTCATTCAGTATAATTAATCAGCTTTCTTCGCTCCTTTGAAAAATATGGCATTATATATGTATATATATAAATATATATATATTAGTTAATTAGGATCTCCTTTGGTCTCCGCGACCTGCGGGGTAGTTGCCGGTGGTGTATGGCTTCCCCCGTCCGCCCTTCCTTACCCCTGACGGCGCCGAAGCCTCACCGCCAAGGGTTGAATTAATCCGCTAAAGTAATTAGTACCAAAGGTATTGCTGCAGCTTCATTTCCGTTCGACCTGTCCGAACGAAGTGTTTTTAATTTGCAGGGTTTAAGTACGCTTGAGATACTTGAAAGGAAATAAGTCGGTAGCTACCTGATTATGGTGCCATAGGAAGTAAAAAATGTTTTAAGATCGCATCCAAGCTTTGAAAAATTACGTTGACGAAATATGCGAATCTAAATCATTCGAAATGATGAATATTTAAATATTTATGTTCTTTTGTAATAAATTAATTTTATAATTCCTTTCTGCATAAACAATCATTGTTATCAGTGGCGTAACTACAAAAATTGGGCCCCAATGCAAAATAGAAAAGGGGGCCCCCTGTATAGTTACTTCTCGACTTACGACGGGTTCCGTTCCGAAATTTTGAACGTAAGTAAAGTGGTCGTAAGTCGAATATACAATACGAAAAATAGTATACATTTATAGTAATTTACCAATTGGGTTTTATTTCTGATTAATGTTAACAAACATATAAGTAAATAATTAAATTGATAAGTAATAATGGATAAATTATTATGGATATTTTTTGATTTTATTGGATAAATACTACTGATATCCATGGCTGACTCTTCATATTGATCATCGAGTGCAGCGATAGCTTTATTTCTTCTAAACATGTACAATTTTGTTTGGATAGTTTGTCATTTCTTTTCGCTATAACAGGCGGTGTTTGGTGAATTTTGCGTTGTACCTTTGAAAACCTATGATTGTTTGGGTTCATATTAAAATTATTTACAATTGCTTCATTAATTTGGCTAAAAGCTGCAGCTCTTTCTTTCAGGACAAATTTTTAGGTGGTTCTTCGTGTTCAGTGAGTTATTCTAGCTTCATTACATTTTTTTCTGCAAGCTCGTTGTTGTTGAATTTCAAAAAAAGTCTTGATTTAAGAGTTTATCTGCATCATTTACGACCATACACAATCACACGTGAAGTGTAACTAACTGCGTATTGTTATCAAAACTAGAGATGACGCAAACGAATGTGTCCTTATTCAGTTTACGCCAATATTTAGGGTCCAGATTTCACTAGCATACGTAAGAATTGGAAGAATGCATTGTTAAAATACTTTTAAGACACAGTGATATATTTTTTAAATAGAGATAAGTAAACGGAATACGTGTCAAAATAAACGCTTGTGTTGTTGCATCATATTGTTTTGATTTTAAAGATCATATTTAATCTTTTTTCCTTATTATAACCTTCCCTTAAGTTCTTCGTTTGGTGAGACAACTTTAGATGTGTTTAATATTTTATTATGATTCCCCCTTTCTGATATTTTTGTATTATTATTTACCATGTCCTTATCGTACTGTATTTTTTACCATGTGCCTACTTTCCAAGTATCTACTTACACATGGAATAAACCAGGCGGCAATTGCTGAAGGTGTTATCGCGGAAACGCAAAAAGAAATTACGTTTTAAAATTCTGTAATAGCCCCAAAATTCTATAACATCATCATTATTGACAATGACAACGTGCCGAATGTTACACACAAGACAGTTAAATTATCGGTTGTTAACAAAAACGAGGAATCATATGATATAATTAAATAATTATACATTACTAACTTCACTCAGTAGCGTACTTAATTCAATGCCAATGAAATGCAATTACAATCTGTTTGGCATCGATATTTTTGCGATATCCATTTGGCCTCAATAGCTTTCCCAGCATTAATATATAGTCAAATCAAGGAATGGATATATAAAATTAAAAAAATCGTTTCTCACGTGTATCATAAAAGAACGAGAAAACATTATCGACGCGTGCAGTACCTAACAGTGCCCCGCTGATATGTCGGGTTATGGTGATTCGTGTTACAGATTATTATAGACTCAGAAGGGTTACCAGTACGAGAAATGAATTTATGGTGTATCTGAAGGACGTCTGCGAAAAGTTACCAATATAAAGGCTGGTATTTGTGTGAGTCTCTGTGGCTAAAGAGAGCATATTATGAATGAAACAGTACTCACGATAACTGTGTTTATTTACACTAAAAGTATAATTGAATTTTCACCGTTTGTTATATTATACAAAATTCAAGTTAAACGTAGTTCACTGAAGGCGGTGCCGAGGAGTTGGCCAGGAGAAGAATGAGTGGTTCTGGTGGTTACTCAGACTGGTTCGATCGCAGTGTATTGTTGCTTGCAATTTGGTGGATACCAGGCGGACTGTATGGCTGTTGAGTGTTTATTTATCCAGTTATGGACCAGATCATCGCTTTGAAGTGAAAATCGCCTTAATGATAAGATAGTATTTTTTAAATAGCAAGTGTATATAAATGCCTAAAAACACTAATGTTTTTTTAATGAAAGGATGAATAATATATAAGACATTTTATTGTTACTATTTAATGAATAAACCATGCAATACTGATATTCATATATCTTATTATCTTAAAATACTTATTTAGGACCCTTTTTTCCGTTCTGCATTGGAGCCCAATTTTTGCAGTAACACCACTGACAAAAATTCTATACGGACATTCGCTCTTTTATTATTTGCAAGAGACATTTGAAAAAGTCCATGTCACAATGGGTATTTATAATTAACTAGTTGAGTTTAATTATGTTAATATTTAATTATATCACCTCGTGTAATAAAACGTTGACAAAGTAACCGCTGCAAAATTAAATAGTACTAAAAGTGTAGAGCATAAAGTTATGAATGAATTCTTCGATAATAAAAGATCTAATTAAAATTACACATAATACATATATAGACAGGTGTTGGGCGAGTTGTACCAAGTAGGAAGAAAATATATAAGAAGTAAAAAGTAAGAAGAAAATATCGATACAAAATAATTAATGTAATGGAAGTCATCAATGTATTATATATATATATATACAAGTGTGTATGAATATACTTGCATGTTTTACAATTTCTTTTGAATCAATAAAAAACAAATTTAATCCATTTAAAACAAAATTCAGATGTATAGATCATCACATATAGATAGTGTGGCAACTAAGACAAATGAGATGAAACAAACGATTGATTTAAAGTATTATTTTAGATTGTTAACATTATTTTATTAACCATTTAATGAATTAAATACATCTACCAGTTTTGAAAAATATTTTTTTTTTTACTTTGTTTCTTTAACAGAATCTATTTTTCAAAAATAAATTTAGTACAAAATTATTTGAATAATTTTTAGGAAAAATTTTAGAATGTGACTTGTGATTAAGTTTAGTTGGTTGTACATAATATTTTGGTTAGTTTTAAACGCTTAATTTATTTTAGATGATTCTAAATTATTTAATTTAAGACCAACGCCGTTTACATGTAAAAAAGACAATCCCAAATTTTTATCAAAAGTATGATCATTTTCTAACATGTATTTAATTCATTAAGTGGTTAATAAAACAATGTTAACAATCTAAAATAATGGATTTTAACCACGAATTTGATTTTGCTAATCTTACAAAAAAAATATATTTCTATGAATTAAATCATGACATAACAATTGTGTAATTGTCTAAACATAGTTTTATGCTGTGTTTTAAATTGATCAATCATTATCCAAAAATATATCAGCCTTAGGACGTTGAAGATCTGGAAGAGTACCACAACGGTAGACAGAAGCATTGCATGTGGCTGGAAAGACCCTGAAGTCAACTGTGAGGGTGACGAGGATCGAGACTTGGGGAGACATATTACTAGCTATGTCTAGACTAATTGAAAACTGTGTGTAAATTCTGAGATGAATGAATGGGGGAAGGAAAATGAATTCAATAAATAAATAAAATAGAATATTATGGCATGGACAACGACACTATTTACCCGACGTTTAAAGTGGTAATATGCACAAATATCGTATTAAGGGTAAAAGCAGTTAATTTTCATATAGGTAATTTAACCTGACCTGGAATGTGGAATTTCAGTGACACGAACAAATTATCTCGATAATAGCTTTTATCAAATTGTAAGATTGAAATATATAATATTATACAAAAGTTCTACCATTAATATTGCACTTGTTAAATATAGAAAATCCATTATTAATTTTTACACCTCGAAGTAATTTATACAATTTGTCATTTAAAAAAATACTTGTTGGTGCCGAATGATTGATGGGTTATACAGCTGACTATAAGTAATTGAAATAAATTATATTGGATAAGAATATGATATCACATTCATTTAAAAAAAAAAACTTTTGATGTATTTTCACGTACACGTCACCTTTACGTTAGTAATTAATAATTATAATGTTTTGATCACGTAATGGGCCCATACTATCTTTGCATTAAATGCTTTTTAATTACCGCCATTGTATTGCGCTGACAAAATTACTTTTTTATTTTTTGTTCATACAGAAAAACATTATTTTGATGACAGAATTTACAGATTTATGAAAAATTATGACAGGATTTGTTGAATGTTACGACAAGAACATGGTACCGAGTACCGACATATTCACACGAGATATTGAGAGTTTCATTTACCAGTGCCATAATTGTACTGGGTTTTTCGTCTATAAATAAAACACATGTGTTATTACCACATAAAAGAATTAACACTCATTTTTAAATCATACATGTACCATATCCAGTTAGAAACAAATTTTCTAAACTAACATCGGCAGAACTGAGTAGAACAGTGGATTTTGTCACGAAGGACGTGTAAGGACCATGCACAGCAATCATTTAGTGCGAAAAGTACTTTCATGGCTCTAGGGCAGTCACATGGTAAAAGTTATGATTAAAACACGGTTCAAACATAATGAAGGAGGGTGTCCATTAAATATTAAATTCTGTCGGGAATGTTCGAGTCTCCCTGCAGGCGATATTAGCATCAGAATAGTTGTAAACTATTTAACTAATTAAAATTCGCAGCGCCCGCCCGCATCCCACCGGATCTATTTACCGGTTAAGCTGATCATTTTTGTTTTAACAAAATCTCCACGGGGCAGTTTTTAAGAAATATTTACAAAAATTATTACGGAGGCTTCGAAAATCGATTCGGTGTCTGATCAGGTTTAAAGATTCAAATGTCTGTTAGCGAATAACTTCCGTTGGTGTTACTGTCAAACGAATTTTTATTTCACTTTTAAAATTAGCAATATTATCTTTGTAGTTAGTTATGACATCCTGAAGAAGAAAATGGTATTTTTCGAAACCGGTAGATGTATTTAAACTCAATTTAGTGGTTAATAAAACAAAGATAATAAATAAAAATATGAATTTTTATTTCTTTAGCAATAATTATTAGAAATATAAGCTAATCAATTTATTTCTAAAATACTTTTGAAAAGAGCAAAATTAACTTTGTGGTTAAAATTCATATTTTTATTTGTTAACTTTGTTTTATTAACCACTTTATTGAGTTTAAATACGTCCACCGTTTTCGAAAAATAGCATTTCCTTCTTCCGGATGCCAATACTAACTAAAAACATATATTATTGTTTCTTTACCAGAATCTATTTAAAAAAAACAATTATTTAAAAAATTAATTTAGTACCTAACTCAAATTGTTACTTAATACAAATTTACTCCAATAATTTGGAATCGTTGGACATAAATAAAACGTGTAAAACTAATAAAAAAATTATAAACAACCAATTAAATTTAACTACGAGTCCCATTCAAAAAAATTTCTAAAAATTATTCTAGTAAATTTGTATTAAGTAACAATTTGAGTTGGGTACTAAATTTATTTTTTAAATAATTGTTGTTTTTTTAAAAAATAGATTCTGGTAAAGAAACAATAATATATGTTTTTTTAGTTAGTATTGACATCCTGAAGAAGAAAATGGTAGATGTATTTAAACTCAATAAGTGGTTAATAAAACAAAGTTAACAAATAAAAATATATATTATTTCTAAAAAGTCAAGTCATTACCAAATTATTTCTATACATTCATTCATTAAGAATAACTAAAATGTATATTTATCATTGTTTCCTAATTATAGTATTATACTAAATGCTGAATATTATATATTTGTCTACATAACTCAATTTTATTATATCTATATTGGAACATGAGACTGTTTGGTATTCTAAAATATAATAAATAAATTGATTAAACATTATATAGCTAATGTATATAAATGTGTTATACATACCTGCGATATACAATATGGACTGAATATCCCTTAAACATCTTCAGCACTTTAGCAAACATTGAGAATGAAAAATTTAATATTTAAGCTTTTGCTTTTTACATATATTTATATTTACATAAACAATTAACAATTATATAATACAAAAATTAAGCTGTCGCGTTGACGCACTATGGTTTTCATTTGAATTGATTTTGGGAGATCTATCCATTAACAGCAGTTAAACATTCAGGTAAAATAATATTTCAATTTTGATTTTAGGCGGTCAAAGTATTCAGTATTTGTTTTTGAAGTTTGGTGATGACACATAAAGTGAGACTGAGAAGAAGTTTATGCATTAGTGATTATGTATTAATGAACGGAAAATATACAACATTTTTTTAAGTAGGTTTTAGATAAATGTTTAGTGGTGATTGACTGATAATTGATTGATATTAAAACACACGCCATCTCAGTATGCATTATTTATATTTTTATCCCAATAATCTACGTAAGGCTGTACAAATTAATGTGTGTAACGAAATGCAATGTCTTTAAAAAACATCAATAATTACAAATTTTATGTGGAGGTAATACGAATCTAATTTATATTTAAATCGTACGTATTTACTGAAATAATAAAGCGAATAATAATTACTTTAGCTTCTATTTTTGATGGGCAGTTCATTTGATTTCAACATCATTCGTCAATGATTTTAATAACCATTAATTTGTAATACTTATTATATATTGCGTTTTCCCATCTATTTTTATGACTTTTTGGATGAATTGGATGTAGTGTAATTGTGGCTTTGTAGTGTTTGATTAAACGGTCAGGTCTGTGAGACGCGAGCAGGGCGTAAAGTATAAAGTCATAATAGTATAAATAACATAGCATAAAGCGTAAACATCGTAGCATAAAGTCATCAACTTCTTCGTAGTTACTTCAAGACGATGATGACATAGAACGACAGAGGAGACAGTTAAGCGTTCGTGCAAATATGCAGTAAGGAGGTAAAGATGATCCTGTTTAAATCGTTCTTCACCAGCATGTATACCTGCGAGCTCTGGTCGAAATACAAGCAAGTGATGTATAACCGTCTCCAAATTCAGTACAACAACTCATACAGAATACTGTTCGGATTGGCGCGTTATTGCAGCGCATCTACAATGTTTACCAAAGGCCGTATACATAAATTCGTTCCGCTTCTGAGACATGGAATTGCGGGCGTAAAGCGCAGCTCAGCACCAACTCTCTGGTGCAAGCGGCACTCTCATGGAAAGTTGGTCTTCTGACCAGAGAATGGCAACGCCTACAGATATAATAATGATTGTGACTAAAGTATTTATATTTTGTTTAAATTTACATATATGTGTGAACTTTTTATATATTTATAGTTTATATGGTTTTCTTTTTTATAACATTATATTTATTTCGTAACTTTAATATGTATTATTACATACTATGTATTATCGTTATGGCGAATCGGGTTAAAAAAAAAACCTGACCACGCTGGAATAAATGCATTATTATTATTATTATTAAGGAATTGTTCTTTGTAAGATTTTTGAATTTATCGACGGCATATTGTAAATAATCTCTCATAACTTCGTATCATATTATGAATCCTTGTGAAAAATACTGTGTAAAATCTTACATTCGAATTAAAATTGTCACAATTTTTAATAAAATTAAACGTTATGGTAATAACTTAAAAGTGCATAAAATTTCACATTAACTGCCAATAATTGTACGTACAGGAGACCCTAATCACCATACCCGCTTTGTATGTCTCATGGAGTGAAATAATATGTAAAGTGAACTGCCCAGGGGAACATTATGTAATTTATAGGCGAGGATGTGGAGCAACAGAGAATGGATCACTATCTGTCCTCTCATACTACGCCCCTGGACAATCTGATGGGAATTTTATCCGTTTGTGTGGTGCATTACTAAACATTTCTCGATAGATATAAAATCATTTTAATAAGAACCTATCCGACATTTTTTTTTACCGAAAATGATTTGAGAATTATCTGTTACTACCGTTGATATATTAATATAATTAATTACTCGCCAATACGAAAGATTATGCTATTTAAAACTTATAAACCGATGAATGTTTGCAATCATATGTAGTTTTTACTGCAGTTACAGGTTGTTAAGAAATCTTAAATGAAATCTCATAGTGCTTTTCTACAGGGTGGCCCAAAAAAAGTGAGAACATCTCGTAACACACGAGTTATTTCAGAACATAATATAATTAATTATAATTCTTAATGTATTTTTTTTTGCACAATATTTAGCTAATCATAAATCATCAAAACACTCCATATTAGATAATCTACTGCCACATGCCTGACTCGATGAAATTAACATTCTCACGACGAAGAAAGTTGATTGTATTTCTGGCTGTGTGAGATGGAGCTCCGACCCGCTGTAATGTCCATAATCATTCATGTCAATAATATTCACTATTCCAAAATAAACAGTGAATATTATTGTGAACATGTTCTCAGACAAGGTTTGATGTCTGTAATTCAAGCGACATGTGGTCGCCATAACTGGACATTACAACAGGACGGAGCTCCATCTCACACAGCCAGAAATACAATCAACTTTCTTATATTTTTCATTATAAAGGCTTGATTTGTATAATTAATTGAGCATGTATATTTAAGTCACTATTTTTAACGTACATATTAGGGTTTTAGATTCGTAGACCTGTTGGTTTTCCTTAATAATTTAAATAAAATCATCTTGATCTCATATAAACTAGGTAGATATTATAAAAAATATTTTAATTGTTGAAATTGAATTAATTTATACTGGGTATGAAGATGTAATATTTTCTTCTACTCACGTGCAGGCATGAAACTATTTACTCCGTAAAATATAAATATATTAAATAATTCAAGTATCGGTTGGAACATATTTTGTTCCCGGGCATTTCTTACCCGCCGCACCAAGGAGAATCTAAATAATGTAGGTACAGAGAAGAAAAAATGTTAAATTTTAATGAGGACGTCTGAAGGCCTAGCACAGAAACGTGTGGAATTTCAAAAACGCGAGGGATCTTGTAAAAAATTACGTCGATATAAAAAGGACGATCATTAGTTGTTGCAGTCCACGCCGGAACACATGTCCCGGAGCATTTTCTTCAGACGCGACGGCCGATATAACTCACGATTATCTTCTCCGACTTATATTCTCGCCCCCCTATAATTTAGCGTAATAATTTATTGAAATGAAATGATAATGTTTTGTCCCTCGTGGCGTATTGAGCGCCCGCTCCAGGGCCAGCGGGCGTTCAAGCGGGCCGCGATGATGACGACGTCTAACAAGCTTCCAGGAAATTAATTAAGAAATTAATTTTGTAAGGACTTTGAGAATTCCGGTCGCTAAATGTGACAAGCCTGAAATCACCCCTGTCGGTTTGTATGCGTGTCTTCCGCGACCACTAATCTTTCAAATACTGCACATTTATATTTAACTTAATTTGAAATTAAATGGAAATGGAAGTTGAGTCATTAATTACAACTTTACAGGTGATCTGAAACGAAATTGTACTTTCACTTGTAGAAAAAACCTTTTTTCTAATTTTTTTTTTGTTTATAAAAATAATAACACAGTCAATTTATTTTTCCATTTTTTGGGCTAATATTCCTTTTCCTTTAGTACACATAATTAACGGTATTCATAATAGTTTTTATTGTTTCTTTTAATAGAGATGCATACACGGAATATATGCCACATCAACTTTTTTCAAACTAAGCTAAAACTCTTGTGCTATAGATATAGAACTAATTTAATAGCCTCCTGGAACGAGGATCGAATTCCAGATCGCCAGATCACTAGACGAGTATCTTAACCGTTAGACACTAGCACGTCTAAATTAGTATCTGTCATTATCTATCTCGTACTCTTAAATAATACACACACGTATATATTACTAATTTAAAGCCGATTCAAAAATGTATTACCCTAAATTCTTGTCTATAAGCCGGACTCGTATATAAGCCGGAGACCAAAAACCATAAGAATTTTAAAATAGAAATCTTATCATAGATAAGCCGGACTCATAGATAAGCCGAACTTACTATAACTAAGCCCCGTCGCATATTGAATCCAGCTTGCAGCCACGCACGGTGCGCTCGCACGCTTTTTACGACTCGACCTCACATCACAAAAGAAGTCAAAGAAAAGGTGACAAAGTATTCACAGTTGGCTGTTATTCCTGGGGAACTGACATCTAAATTACAGCCACTGGATCTAAGCGTTAATAAATCTTTTAAAGCCAAAATGCGTGAGAAATGGGAGGACTGGATGGTCAATGATTATCATTCGTTCACTAAGTCTGGATCAATCAAAAGGGCCTCTTATGCTGAAGTATGTCAATGGATCGACAAATGTTGGAGTGAAGTAACCGCGGATTGCATTAAAAATGGATTTAAAGCCGCGAATATCTGCGAATATCCAACCGAAGCGCTAACAACTGTGACTAATAGTGAAGAAGAATCTGAAGAAGAAACCGAAGATCAAATCGAATATGAAATTCCAGAATCCTTTAACGAGATGTTTGACGTATTTAATACTGAATCTGAAGAAGAATTTGATGGCTTTAATTAATAAAATAAAAATTTTTAAATGTATAACTTTTTTTTAATAAAAATTAATTTTTAAAAATGTACAACTTTTTTTAATAAAATTGATTTTGTGTATAAGCCGGACTTATGTATAAGCCGATATTCTATTTTTGCATTTTCACTACTTTTTTTCTTAGATAAGCCGCGGCTTATAGACAAGAACTTAGGGTAATATATAATTAGTAAATCCATGTCTAGTAATAATGTGGCTTTAATTTATTTCAAATTATAAGACATAAGTGGTCTATAGAATTAGAATTATTATTATTATAATTAAAAATAAAAACATTATTGGAAATTACTAACAGGCTGCAATTTACTGGAGGCAAAGATAGATACCTAATTTCATGTCTTTATTACGGTTCCCTTCGTGAAAATGTGCATACATATATTAGGAGGGTGTGTAAAGTAGAAAGATTAGGATAGTAAAGCAAACTAAATTAATATATTTTTTTATAAAATTATGAAATAATGAATCGTCATCGATTTTAATATATTTTATGTTATATGTGTGATGCGTCTCACGTTCCACAATTTTCTAGAAGTGGGAAAGATTTTATGAAAAAATTGTAACACTTTCGCAATTGCATGTTCTTATGCTGGCCCTGGCGGGCGATGGCGGCGGAGGGTGCGGGGCGGGCTCCTCGTGCTAACCTGTTATTACCGCCCGGACCGCGGCAGATCACTGTAAGATATCAAAAATAAGAGTTAATAAAATCCCTTACGCATATACTTTTGAAGGATAAGATCTTAGTGTGTATTTAGGATATTCACAAAATCTTATCCGTTGTGAATTAAACTGAGTCAAAACACGTTTATTTTGAACAAATCAAAACGCATTCTTAATTTGCTATAAACTGCATATTATATAAATTGTTTTCATATAAAAATTGTGTATAAGCACAAAGGTATTGGAGTATAGTATTGGAGAATAACACAAAAAAATTGTGAGCGTTTTCGACGTAAAAAAAAGTTTTTTCTAGATACATCAGAATTATGATTACTCATTGTAATACTCTTATAGTTATGTGAGTGTATATGTTTTGTGTACAATTCACTGGGAAGGAAGGAATAAAACATTATTACACTTATTTTTTAAATTTTAAAATGTAATTTGTTAAAAAAATTATTGCTTAGCATTGTACTACGTGATTTTAAAAAGTGTTAAAACATTTTAAAAAAATACGTAGTCACCGTGGTAACAGTGTAACTCATATGTTCGTTACACGTTTTTCTGAAATTACTAGTTAGATTATTTTAACATTAAAAAAAACACATAAAACTATTGTCATGCTATAATCAAAAAAATGTTTACGCGTCTTTACTAATCGGCATATTTCGGGTCAAAATACTGAGTATGATTATTTTGGTTTTAAATCGATTGTAAGAATACTAAAGTAACTATTTTGTATCATCATAATATAGGTATATAATAAAATGGTTCATTTGTATGTCTGTAATATCGATGTCACCTTCATTCACCCTGATAAAGTCGTTAACCAGTTTGATGCACCATCTTATTTCAAAATGGTGGCTGTTCAATTTTTTAAATAATTCCTTACTCCGTTAATATTGATTCTAAAAAAAAGGTAATTTTGGAGAAATGGTAGAGCATCTGCAGGGTATTATTATTAAAAAGGGAAATATCTTTTTTTTTTTCGTTAGTAATAAAAAGACAACCGGATAACTGAAGTTTTTATTAATTTATCAACAATATGTTATAACCTATGAAATAACCAGACGTCGTGAAATGTCAATTAATAATAAGCTAGATACATGAAAACGTTAATCCACAATAAGCTATACTTATTTAACTTATTTTAAGGGTAGCTGACAATTTTTTTGGTCACTGTAATATTTATTTATTTAATTGTTGAAATATTAAATGCAGTGTAACCTCGGTTTACGAACTCAATTCATTCCGTAAAATTATTCGAAAACCGAAACAATTATTCCCATAAGAATCAATGTGAAATGTATTAATCTTCTGTTCTTGGGGACTGGGAAGGGGACTCTCCTTCCATGAATACGTCGGGCGCTGGAAGTTCATCAGGTTTCTGTGTCATGAAAAGCCTATCTAACGATGTTTGTTTCTTCTTGCTGTTTATAACAAGATTTGATAGAGTTTTATCAGGATGATGTTTTTCCATAAAAATTTGCACTTCACTCCACTTCGCGCATATTTCGTAGAACATCTTCCATTCGTTCATCAGTCTCTGAAAATAATATTTCCTCTGTTTCCGTCTTTTGCTGTTCATTAAGAAGCTGTTCCAATTCTTTCGTACTGAGTTCTGAGACTGTCTGCCTGTTCGGAAACCGAAAATCTATTCGTAAACTGAAGCGTTTTTTCGTCAGAATTTTTGTTCGTAAACCGAGGTTCCACTGTATTTTATTTATTCCCACCAGACTGAAATAAAGATTGTCTAAATGAGCGTATGGTGTTATCTTCAAATAATTTATTTAAAATATATTATATAACGTCAACACGTCAGCGGACGACATAAAATAAATAAAATGTTTGTAAAACGTGTAGACAACATTCGTTGTACGGAAGACACCGCTTGGTGCGGTAACTACTATACAAAAGACACGATGATGATTACAGATTACTAACTAAAGGCTTACCTTTTGGTCAGATTTGTGCACGAGATAGGACAAGGACTTGAGGACCGCGGACGTGACGTAGCGGTAAAGAGCTCAGAGACCGCCTCGAATCGTGGAAGCATCTCGATGGCGCACCGTTTGCTGCTAGCTGTAATAATTAGTGTTGGCTGATATTTGTGTCCCAGTGATTTTTAATCGGTTACCATCAAGTCGAGTCACCGGGACACCCGTATATTTGGATCGATCGAGTATCGTAGGATGCAAGAAATAGTCTTTGAAATATCGATGTCACCAGTCAAAATTTTAAAAATAAAGTTATTTGTAATGTGTTGGCAACGACGATGGATTTTTTGGAAACTGTTTCAATTTTCAAAATATGTTTACAATTTATTTGTTAAAAATGTACGTAAGTATATTAATAACATATAAATGTATAATGCTATATTTAAATCTATACCTATTAAGAAATATTAGTATTCAATACAACTCATACAGAATACTGTTCGGATTGGCGCGTTATTTCAGCGCATCTACAATGCTTACAGAAGGCCGTATACATGGATTTGTTCCGCTTCTGAGATATCGAGTTGCGGGCGTAAAGCTGCAGCTGGAGCTCAGCACTAATTGTCTGGTGCAAGCGGCGCTCTCATGGAAAGCTGGTTCCCTGACCAGAGAATGGCAACGCCTACAGAATAACTATAGATACAATAATTGACGTGACTGAAATATTTATATATGTAGTATTTATATTTTGTTTAAATTTATATATATGTGTTCACTTTTTATTTATTTATATTTTCCTTGGTTTTCTTTTTCATAACATTATATTTATTTCGTAAATTTAATGTATTATCTTTATGGCGAATCGGATTAAAAAAAAAACCTGATCACGCTGGAATAAATGTATTATTATTATTATTATTAAGACATAAAATACATTGTTTATAACAATTTTTTTAATACAACACAAGTAAGAATTACTTTTTATTATGGGAGTGAGTGACTTTGACACTTCGACGTTAAAACATGGTCAAGGTTTACAATAATATTATAATATAAAATATAACAATAATTTAATATTTTATTTAAAATGATGGTCGTGTATTTCGAATGCAGGAACCGGTTCCAACAGTAACCGAACAAATTATATTCACCCGGAACTGGAACTGGTGTTCCAGTAAATCGAAGATAGCAACCATCGCTAGCTGTAAAATAGCTTTTAGTCGAGGCTATACGTATAAGACAGCATATTTCCGTATATTTATAGTAGGGTTATTAAAGCAGTAAGTTCGCTCTCGAGTGATTCAATGTGTGGATGGACTCGAGTGTTTCAGATTATTATGGTACAACATACAGATCGTGATGAAATAAATCCACTCTACTATAACTTGACCGCAATGATTGGCCGGTCACTAAATAAATAGTTTCACTGTTTTGCAAACAAAACATCACTAGCAAAATACAAAACGAATTTAGCTCAAATACTTTGCGTCCTCGCTAAGATCGTGGTATAATTTTAATTGAAAATATCCACTGTGAAACGTGTTCAACAACTTACTCAATCAGTGAATAGCAATTTAATGTTATTTTGGTTGATTGGAATTTTGTAAAGTTGATGTTGAATTGATATTAATATTTTAAATGTGGACGTAAAATAATAAGACCTAAATATAATACAATCTATTTATTAATCTTTAAAAAAAATATTAATAATTTAGGTTTTGAATGTTTTATTTACACCAACGGTTCAATAATTTTAACATAGAATAAAAGCTATATATCTAATGTAATGTTTATAATTGAATTTTATTGAATATGACATTTATCCATAAAACAAATTTTTTCCGACCTCTCGGACCTATTGATAATAATAATTATTGCCACTAGGGCGATAAAATCTGGAATTATAATTTGTCGCCAGATGGCATGTGGTTTACGAGAATTTTAAGTTAAGTAAATAAGAATATGTCTTATTGGATATCTTTTTACGTTTAGTGATTAAGTTAAGTTGTATTGTGTTAGACCTCATCCCTTCTTTGTCTTTGTTATTTTCAACAAAACTTATTATCAAAAATAGATTGAAAAGTAAGTGTTACAGAAAAACCAACTGTTGTTTCTCGGCAGTCAATATTGGCCACGAGGCAACGATTACACTCATAGTAAAAATAATTGTGCACGGTAATACTGGCCGAAGCGAAAAGGCGAAGCCGAATGCTTTCTGCTAGTATTATATATAAATTATTCGCTGTTGATACTGCCAACTTCATCATTTCGCAACATGAAGGGTAGACCGGGGTCAATTGTGACAATTTGCGTTTTGAAATATTTTGCGTCGTTGCTATAAGAAATATATATATGAAACTATTTTTCTCAACAGTAGACAATTTAGTTGTCTTCAAATGTATTATATTCTCATTTCTCTAATTATAATAGGAATAAAACACATCGAGGAAAATGGTATAACGGACCCCGACCCTTGGGTCAGTTGTACCAGTAGGGAAATTGATTAAAACACAGAATTTAGACACAAAGTAGTCGCACTTTAACCATTTTAGCGAAGAAAAATTGTTTATTTACTGTTTTTTTAAAACTGTAGTTCAAAGTTTTCACTACATTTATCAAAATACAAAATATATCTAACCTCACGAAAATACTTAGTGTTATTATAAACATTCACAATTTTAATATTTTAAAATGACAAAACAAACATACATTTTTATTTTTTTATTTTAATATAATATATTTTAGAATTATCAGTAGGATATATATATTTCATTTAACATTTATTTCTTCTCTATGAGAGTAGAACTCATGTATAGAGAAGGAGTATATATATATAATATATTAACATATATAAATCTCAATAAACATCGACAATATTTTTTTTTTCACATACTAGTACAATGTCCCCTAACAGCCATTTCAAATTAAAATATAAAATTTCGGTTGTTATCTACTCATAAGCGTTTTAAAACCCGTAATAAAGTAAATACAATTATTGAAAGAAATATGTGAATTAATAAAATGATAAAAACAGAGCAATAAAATTATAAAATCAGATCGAAAAAACATACTTTTGGCGCACATAAAAAACCTTTCACAAATGCAATCGTCCGCGTTCCGCCAAATCCTGTGAGCTACTGCAGATATGTCCGTACATGTCAAACCTACTATAGTTACATATGTACCTTGTGATGTCGTATTTTATACGTCCTCCGGCTCTCTCAGTGTAAAGCATGAGGTGCAGGGTTTTGATGCACAGAGTTTACCATGTCGTCTCTCATTCCACATTAGCTATCATTCTCGGGGAAAAAATAATAAAATGAGTTTAAATTTATAATATTATAATTTAATAATCAACCTTACAAAAGTTGAGCATGCTCAGATATAAAAACGTATGAGTTTACACGGTAAAAATATAACACAAAAACATATCACTTAAATGTAAAGATTATTGACAAATCTTTCTTCAAAATAATAATAGATTTATATCAAATATGGAAGTATCAAAATTAGCCAATTAGCATTTAGAATCAATGTGAGAATAAACCTCATGAAACTTAGAAAATACAAAATATAAAATTTCACGTCAAAAGTTACTTTACAACAATTTCAAACACAGAATCTTCGCTCTTCAGGAACCATCCCCATTTCCGTCTAGTTTTGATGTTCCGAGGCACCCGTAGAATACTGTGTCTCCTTCCATGGCAAAACGTGAGGAAGGCTGGGGTCATCTGCTTCCTTTTGAAGTAGCGTAGAACCCTTGCGTCCTCTTTTGTTGTAAAATAAATTATGTTGGAAAGTAAAAAAAGAACAGAGGGGATCTAATCGTGTCCCCGCCCTGCTCACTTCGTGAGAAATCCTTCACGAGGAAATGATATTGTCATCTACATCCCTCCTTCTGCCGTCAAGTAAGGAAGGGATGCTTCACATCCTGCAAATACACAAGTTAAATAGCAAAAATTCTCACTGTCATGATTGCAGGATAATACAGATACCTAATATATTTGATTATTCTCACCCTTCCATGTTTAAATATGAAATCACATCTCCTTGATGACAGCATAACAAGTAGCTCTTTCGTGTTCTATCGCCGTCAAACGAAAAAGTACCATAGATAAATTTATTTCCGCGGTGCAATGTTGCCATTCGATAAATGAAATCTTAACTAACATTTCGTGATCGGTAGGTACCAGATATAATGTTACAACCTACTATAGTTAACGAGTTAATTGCATTGGTACTACTGCCCCCTGCTACAATTGACCCTGGTCTACCATGCTTTATGTGTATGTATAATATAATACGTATACAGATGCTTATATACGTAGAAAGATAAAGACGCGATTCCCAGAAGTAACTTGATCTCGCTTGACGTATCGAGGTCTGAGATATTCCCCGGTACAGTAAAAACAAAATATTTTAATAGATCGTTCTGCCTGGTTATAGTGTCTACACGTGCTGTAATGCAGGCGGTACTCCTCGGACTCGCAACATCTCGCTGGTGATTGGACATGCAGGGGGATAGCGGGGCAGATTCCTCAAATGTCTTCAGCTAAGCCGACAGACTTCTCAGGAATCATCCGCACCGAGGGAGATGATCTTCTCTTGTTTATAAAGAACTCGTGGATCGGAGAAAAAAGTACGGAAGCATCGAACGATAGTTTGACATCATTAACAAGAAAGTTTTCAATTCGTCTTCCTTTTCTATTTATTTGCCACACGTACTTACATTTGATCCTGCAGCTCGTCGAACGGTAAACTCTTTTGAGGGAACGCAAGTCTACACTGATATATATATATATCCTCATCTACTCAATGCACATAGATATTATAAAAAGTATTTGTTTTACAAGAAAATTATAGATTGTAAAAAAATAAGATTTTTTTATGTAATTTTGAATATATTAATTAATTTATTAATTTGAATATATACCTATATTTTTTTAATTTATGATATGTTGAAACATAAATCATTGCTAAATGGGTTTCAACATTTCTACATTATCATAAAAGAAAATAGCAATATGATTAATAATTTAGATTTAATATAAAAAAATATTTCTAAATTCCAAAATAGATGGTGAATGAGTTCCCTTAACATAAGTGAATTGTTGAAAAGGGTTAGACTTAATATTATGGAACTACCATCTGAAAAATGTAATATCACAAATAAAATGTGTGATTTCATTAAAGTTTTAAAAATAATATAAAAATTATGACTTACATATATAATCTTAATACAAATCAATTATAAAGATATACAGAAAAATCTATCTATCATTGCTACCGGGATTCTGGACTTGGACCTGAAACTTTTGCTATTCGGGGAAATTTATTACAATTCCACTACATCTACCGATTATACATACGGCAAATTTATTATTTTTTGTAATTGATACATCTATTATTCCTTTTTTAAAAACACTCAACTTTATATTGCGATGAATCTCAAATATTTTTGAGTAATACATGCTAAGAGACGCCATAATTAAATCAATCTATTTTATTACATTTTGATAAAATCTAATAGAACTTATATATTTTTAATGAAAACATATAATCTATTGTATCGCCTGGCTTGTATTACTGAAAATGTGCACATTTATAGTCGGTATGACTTTTATTGTCAAGTGGTAAGATAATCTTGTCGATAAACTGCTCATCGATGGTACCGCGAAATTCTTCTTCTTCGTATTGTTCTCAATAAGAGCAGTTGTGATCATGGAACTGTGAAATTTTATTCTTTTTAAATTGAAGATGTTCCTAATCATTCTATCGTAGCTAATATTTTAAATCCATGCTGTATTTGTTGGGATTGTTGAATTTAATCGTAGCTATGCTGCTGCTTAGACCCATATCTGTAGACCACAGAGAAAAGTATCAAATTTTTCATCTAATCAAAGTAAGTTTAATGAAAATTAAACCTTTTGTATACAAAAAGGTATTTGAGATTTATCTCAAAAAAAGGTGATGATAGCTTTTAAAAAAATTGAATAACAGATGTATCAATTTGAAAGAGCTGCAGTATGTAGGTTCGAAAATTTGTCGTTATCTTACTCGGTTGACGTTGTGTAACGGTAGTACAATTCCCCGGATAGAAAATCCGAATCCTGATTCGAATCCCGGCGGCAATCAAAATATTTTATCGATAAATTTGATTTTATCTGTATATCATTCTAATTTGTATTAAGAAAATTATTTACAATATTTTGAGTATGTCCAAATCTTTGTAGGAACTAATTACTGGATTTTATCCCCTGGGGGATTATAATCAAGATTAAGATGTCTCACAGAGACGAAGCTATTATTTTTATATGAGAAGTATGGAAGTCTTAGGCATTACAGGGCTTACGACCTGTCATCGGATGACTTAAATGATCACTTCACACAATGTAACTTTCACCTATTTACCCATACTACCACATATATGAAGTATGGAAGTCTTGAGCATTACAGGGCTTACGACCTTTGATAGATGTGGTAGCGTGGGTAAACAGGTGAACGTCACATTGTGTAAAGTGATCACTTAAGCCAGCCGATGACAGGTCGTAAGCCCTGTAATGCCCAAGACTTCCATACTTCTCATATAAAAATAATAGCTTCGTCTCTGTGAGACATCTTAATCTTGAAGAAAATTATTTGTTATAGATTTAAAACAATTGATTAGAGAGACAACATTTCAACTTTTCTGGGTGGCTGTGTTAATAGTCAATTAAATAGAAGAGAATAATGAATATATTAAATTAAATCAGTTAAACTTCTCGGTAGGCCCAAATAATGGAGATCCCTATTTCAAAAGCATGAATTATTCGTACATCAGACATGTCTATTGTTAACTGGCCTTAATTTGAGTGTATTTCAGGTAATGCGGTAAGGTTGCAAGGAGAAATTCAAGGAACGGAATGTTGTTCGCTTGCCTACCTCACGGTCCAACATCTGAATTCCTACACGGTGCAGGAATTTCCCCGAAGGAGAATTCTCCGCAGATTTGCTTTGGTTTTGGGCTTCAGTACATGCGCTGATAATTGGGCGCGACCTAATCCGAGGATAAATTTATTCTCTTTTTTTAAGAGAAATATATTTTATACTTTCTGTAGTAGTCTGCGATTAAAAATAGCTTTATTCCCAAGTTGGCTAAATTGTGTACGTTTTATTTAATTGGAAATAAAACAGATAAAAGTTATTAGATTATTGGACATAGAAGAAAAAAATGCCGATAAATTACTTATCCTAACATATTTCACATGGACCAGAAAATGCAATGAATAATATATGATATTTAGTTGTTAATTGAGAGTAATTTAGTATGAGAAAATGAAAGACAAGAAGATAAAAAGTTATAAATATACTAATAACGAAAAATCAATTACTGTGAATCGCAGAATATTGTTAATTTGATTTATATATATATATATACTAGCTAAAGTCCCCAGCGTTGCCCGGGCTTAACGTAGGCTGAAAAGGCTTTATTTAGAGGGATGGGGGGTAGTTTTTTTTAGAAATCAGATGTAGACAGTAATTTTCCTCTTATTTTGAACGTAAAGTGTGTAAAATTTCATCAAGTACCAAAATTCTGCTTTAATGGCTGAAAAACGGGGGATGGGGGTGGTTTTAAGAAATCTCATCTAGACAGTAATTTTCCTCTTATTTTGATAGTTAAGTGTGCTAAATTTCATCAAGAAGCACCAAATTTCTACTTTAAAGTGTGGGAAAGGGGGATGGGGTGGTTTTTAGAAATCTCATGTAGATAGTGACGTTCTTGTTTTGAAGGTCATGTGTACAAAGTTTCATCAAGTTCGGAATTAAACTGTAGATTTGTATAAAAAAAACAAACAAACCGACAGACACTCTTCTTTATATATATATATATAAATATATTGAAAACTTATATATCACAAATATCTTTTTTTATAAATAATAATGATTCGTATTCAGAATCTCATATTTAAACGTTTGATATTTATTCCCCTGAAACAGCATAAATGTCTCTAATGAGAATCTTTTTTGATTGAAGTATAAGAGCTATATTCTTTATCTGTATATATGACGAATGGCTAACTATACTAGAATACGCCTGAAAAGTCAATATTCATAATTTTGATTTAGTCTAGTGTATATTTTACATTTTGAGTTTGTCCAAATTTTTGGGTAAAATTGGTGAACGTTACATTGTGCCGAGGACAGGAATAAAGGCTTCGTCTCTCTGCGACATCATATATGTAGAGATTTTATTGATATTGTACTTTTAATTTTTATATTCTAACATTATTAGAATGGATTTTCTTTCTGTGAGTACTTTCGTATTTAGTAGGTACAGCCAAAAAAAATTTACGTCATTAGAATACGTAACTTGTGTGATCTGAAAAAACTCATTTAAATATGAACATAGTTGCATTCATAACTCATTTTAGCCAAATTGTCACATATCACCATTGTGCTCTATACAGTCGATTTGAAGTTATTTTCAGCAAAGATTCACACAAAAAAACAAATACTACGCATATCTCGAAAACTCTGAAATTCAAATGCTACGAAAAACAGAGACCATTAAAACATTATAAACATATTTCATTTTGGATTGATGGCTGAAAGTGGTTTAAAATATTTTATTTCATTCAAATTTATTACGTTTTCATTTATCTTGGTGCGTCTCTCCACGCCGCTGTTTATCTCCCGAGAAGACGCGAAGAGAGGGGAGAGAAATGTGATAATCACTCTCCAAATCTATTTATACGCTTGTCACCCAAATCTAAATATGTATCAAAGAAATCTCTGTTCTAAAATAAACATTGCTCGTGGAATTTGAGCAATTTAAGATAAATGGAGGGAATGCTTTACTGACGCTGAGCTAGCCCTCTTTTAACCTCTGCTGCTTCCAAAGGGCAACTCACTTCCGGTAGTCAGGATAAGGAAATAACATACCCATACAATGTCTATATTTTTAGAAATTTGGATAGATTTTTGAACCTAAAATAAAGATTTTCGTTACTGTATGCACGAATAACAAATCTCACGAAAATTGAAGATTTTATAATCTTACATGTGTATAATAAAATGCCTGTAAACTTAATCTTGAATGTAACTTTATTAAGATACCGTCTAAATTTGATCCTCATTATTTTTAGTTTTTCATCCTCATCATCATCATCATCATCAATAATATTGTGGTATCTTTGGAAGTACTACCAGATTTCCTTGGGGTTTCGTTTGTATTCTCGAGTTGCTTTGGAGTGAAACTCACTAGATATGTGTAACAATATTCGTTTATTACAACAATGTATTTACGGTAATTTCCACTTTTATAACTCAGATATTAATTAATACTATTGCGAAGTGACGATGGAAAAGAGACCCGTTCTCCCAGTGACGTCCTCTTATAACCCTTGTCCCCCACCACTCATCTAACACACACACACACAAAAGTGACAGTTCTCACAAATATTATTTAAAAATTTAAGGTAATTATCAAACATATAGATGTATTAGGGAATTTCTTCTTCTTCATCGTTGGGTATCGTCACTTTGTTTACTGTGACCCGGAAAAGTTGTATAGTAGATTGGTCGAACCGTTGTCTTAGGTTCTTCAGCCATGATGATCTTCTTTCAGGGCACATACTGCATTATGAGGTGCAAGATCTCATACTTCTCTGGATGTCTCATCACATGTCTGAGATATTAAAGTTTTAGGATTTTTATTGTTTTAATTATTTCCTTTTCTTTATTCATCTGAACCATAACATTTTCATTCGTATCTCTATCCATACAGCTTGTTTTGAGCATTATTCTGTAGATCCACATCTCAAATGCTTCGAGTCGCCATATCATTATCATTTCTTCTGTAAGTGTCCATGCTTCTATTCCATAAAATAATATAGAGAACAAATACCATCTCACCATACTCATTCGTAATCTAAAATTGAGATCCATGACTGCATAACAAATTTTTCATGCAGATAATGGTTGCACGAGCGTGTTCAATGCGGCATTTGATTTCAACAGAGGGATCCCATCTTTCATTATTAATATTATTAAATAAACATTGCAATAAATAACGTATTCACGTTTTGCTACTAAAATCCTCCTGTCTTGTGTGCAGCTGCCGAGTGCGCAATTGTCCTGCGTGCAGTTAACTAGTCACCCAATATCATCAAAACAAAGTTGTTTCGTTTGAGAACAATAGCATAATCACGTGTACATCGCATGGTATAACATTTCAAATGCTTCAAGTCGATAGATCCACATTTCAAATGCTTCATGTCGCCTTATCATTTCTTCGGTAAGTGTCCGTGCTTTCATTTCATGAAATAATAACGAGAGTACATCTGATCATTCGCATTCGTAATGTAAGATTGAAGTTATGACTGCTGAACATCTTTTTCATGCGAATAAGGGGATATCTGTTTACGTAAATATAATAAATACAAAATACTTACATATATTCTAAAAGTCTAATTGCATAATACACATTACTTAATTTGAAATATTTTTTCATTAGTTATATCATCATTATGAGCCGTTTTCTTCCACTGCTAGATAAAAGCTTCTCCGAGTGCCTCCCACGCTTATCGGTCTATTGTTATTTACTGCCACGTATTTCTGCAGAATTTGATGATTTCGTCAGTCCAGCGGGCTTTGAGGCGACCTGTTAGCCTCTTGATATACCGTTAGTTATATATATATATATTTATGTGTTACACTTTGTTTTTGTTAGGTTATTTTTTCTTTCTTCCTCGGCTTCATGTTCAGGGGGGAGGCATCTAGCCTAACTGGTTCTTTTTTAAATATTGACAAGTCGAACGGTTATGAAATGAAAGAATATTTTTATATAAGAATATTTATAATCTATATTTTAAGATACTTGCATGTGTTAAAAGTGGAAAATGAGCAATTTACTTTAATACTTATAAATAAGGCTATTCAAAAATAATTACAATTAAATGAACATTAAATATTTGTATTCATCATGCCAGCATTAATTTCTCTGCCAAATTGTCTATATTGACGCTTGTCTGATGTAGATTATTCAGGTCCCTCACGTAAGGGATTACCTCTTAGGATAGTCCTGAATCCTGGACGTGAAGTGTAGTCAGCTCCTTATAGTGCCAGCGTAGGGTGACGGAGTTCAGGCTTGTAGTTGATGACAAGACGATGCCCAATTATCCAGGCAAACCGGGACTCTGGACGCGATATTTTTATGCTATAGCGACAGTCTGTTCTCGCTACACCGATTATATTTATCAACTTTTTATAGATCCAGCGGGACCCTTTTTGATACTTTCACATTTACGATTAATCGCAGAGAACATTACAGTCTAAGCTTAAAATCGAGGCGCACAGTTAAAATTTTCCCCGGAATTACAATCTATGAAGCGCTTGCTTGATATTTCAAAGACGATATAGATTTCATTTTCAAATTGAAAATAAAATCTCGTCTTTTGTGAAGCCACTTATCCCGGCGGAGAATATGAGAAGACTGGTCCCCTATGGTGATGCATCCCTCAAGGTGCATTTGCCTACGTGACTCTAGTCACGTTCGCCGCATCTCTTTATTGCTGTACCCTCGCTGCGTCGATACACCTGCGTCTAACAATACCGAGTTTTTATAACCGTCCGTCCCTTACTTCGACTAAGTGCTTTTGTATCCTTGAACAAAATATTGTTTTGGGTAATTTCGCATTCTAGCAACTTTTCAAATTGATACATTTATCGTTCATTTGAAAGCAATTTTTTTTTGTATGATCGTTTAATGTACGTTCTCCGGATAGAAAGAGATTCAGGTTTGAATCCCATTAGCAACAATGGTTTAATAGGAATATAAAGGACATGAAATAATATGAAATTGTTTAGTGGAAGTCTACCTTGGTATTACACTTACGGTAAGTCAAATAAAAGTGGACCGAATGCGCGACGATATTTGTTTATTTATATAGATCGAAAGTAGCTCATCTATTTGTCATCGAAAACAGACGGATTTTTATCGGGATATTTAGTTACGCTAAATAATGAAACAACGAGATAATGACTATTATTTACATTACAAATAGTTGTGTATCGTCCAAATTTTGAAATAAAAACTGGTAGGATAAGCAGGACCGTCCATAGATCAAATTTTTTGGAGTTTCTCTGCCGAGTCGTGTAAACATTGTCTACTGTATTTAATATGTACGGGAGATTTAACTCGCTATATGCATTGACCTATACAGCTGCACTCCATGTAAAAGAGTCCCATACAATAATACTGAAGTTTTGTTCGGAATAGTAAAATAGTCTAATAAAATATCCTCTAATCATTTTACTGCAATTTAAAAATGAGAAATTATCCAAGCGAGGGATTCTGTATATACAGTATCACATTATTCTAACATAATACATAATGTAACTAGTTAGTTAACTATGTTATGTTCTTATTATGAGAACATAAAATTAACATAACATATTCCTATGTTCTGAATAATTATAACTTCACAATAAGAATGTGTTCTCCTAATAGTAAAATTGTATCAATGTGTCCAAAATTTAATAAAAATGAATTGATAATTCTAGCGTCTGCTATCAGTTTACTCAAAGGCATTTGAGATTCTGTAAAAATAAGGTAGATGGCTCTTTCAAATAATGGAACGATTAAATGTATTAATATCAAAAAGGTAACATATAAGTTCGAAAATTGTCGCTGTAGCATAGTTGGATAATGCACTTTCCCCGGTTAGGAATGAGATCCAGGTTCGAATCCCGGTGGCGCAACAACAATATTTTTTGATAGAATTGATTTTATATGTATATCTTTTTAATTAATATATTTAATTCATATTTATGTTATGTTCCACTTTGGAATCACATTTAGCAACACACAAGAAAATATTGCGTAAGAAATTCACACGAATGCAACATGACGTTACTGAAAGTGGTGGGAGGTATCATACGACACCACATGACACAAATACATTACTTGTTTCACTGCCAATTTTATGTTTTTTTATTATTTGTGTGTTATCCGCTATTTCATAAAATATATTTAATATTATGTGTATGTATATGCAGTTATAACATGTACATTTTATGATCATAAGTACAATTTTTATTGAGAGAGATATATACATCTCTCTCTCTCTCTCTCTCTTGGTCGATGTGCTCATGACTGAGCATCGTGGTCCTCCATTCTGCTTCCACTGTACGGATTGCTTGCCTTCACTTTTCGCGATCATGGGCTTTGTTTAATGCACCGTGTAGCGAGTCTCCGGTCATGTCATCATATTATATTATATTATTATTAAATTTTTAATATAAAAAAATAGTATGCATACATATTTAATAATTTGTAACTTATACCGATATTTATAGAATAGTACAAAATTACCTACCTACATACACGTGACTTTGTATTTAAAATCTTTTACAATAATTTTTCTCTTTAAAGATGTGTTTCAAAGTGTCGGTAGATAAAAAGAAAACAAAAATATATCTTAGTAGGTAATACTTGTCATATTTTTTAGAAAAACAAATGTTTTAAATACACGTAAAATTTGTAATGCCCGAAATCAGGAATCAATTTATTTCATAACTCTAAATTATAAAGTACCACTTTTGGAAAAACCACACTGCGCCGAAGAAATAGATAAATTAATATTTAAAACTTTGAAGCTTAATATCTCAGTTTGGCGTAATTGTCGGATAAAATTGTTCTAAGAGTACGATTAATGGAATATAGGTAGGTACTGTAGAACAATGAAGGCCGCGTACGAAGGCTTCGCTATCCCGATGATGCCAGAATACGAAATAGGCTGCTGGGATCATGAAATACTATCTATCGTCCTGAGAGCCGCATGAGTTTGTTCTACTGTAAAATCTGAATACTGCAGTAAATTAATAAATACATTATTTAACATCATTTTATAATGATAATATTTTAATGCATATTAATATTATGCGTTAACGTGTGCAATGTGTGTAATATGTATGGCTGTGTGTGTAAATTAGCGCCATCTTCCGAGTGCGCGCGGGTTAGGCAGTGTTTTGAACCATGATGAAGTCCGCACGTAGTCATACAAAAAACAACGCCCCCGTGAGGAATTCTCTAATGAGACAGTTTTGTGAGGCGCGCTTCGAATCCCGGGGGAATAAATATTCGGCTTCTTGAAGAAGGACTGTGTTTTTACTACTGAAACGTCGGACGCCCTTAAATCTGATAGTCTATACCAAAATATAAATCACATAAAACGCGGCGAATGAGTAAAAAAGGCAAAATAGTTACACGGACATCGTTAGACGAATAATGCATTCTGTTGTCGAGTGCCGCGATACTGCGCAAGTGATTGCGAAATCTAGCAGAGCGTCGGCAGCAGCTCAACTAATACGGTTCTAATTGTAGAAAATGAGTAACAGATTCAGTCATTTGCTTCTCGGGATATTTTTGAAAGCGCGTTCGTGTTTTGTTCCTGTGATATGTACTTGTTAATTTACCTTTTGGAACTAACAATCTATGCCTCTTATTGAGTAAGTGTCGCGCGGTTTTCAATAGATACGTTATTTATATCTTTCTGACATGTGTAAGTACCTGTAAATATCGTTGATGTTATAGCGTTAACTTTGTGGCTAGACGTAATTAAAAATTGTACATAGTTAAATACTCCAATTAACCACTCACAGTGGTTAGTACAAAGTTAAATATAGATACATTTTTTTTTACCTGTAATTAATCTACTTACATTTATGTACTTCTATACATGTAGAATCTACCATTAATTACAATATTTTACAACGACCGTTAATTATAGATACTAGTCCGCCCCACTAGGTGAAAATTTAATAACACACTAGACCAGGGGTCGGCAGACCGCAGCTCTTCAACTCCAGCTCATATTTTCATCTGCAATCATATTTGACACATGGAACAGTTTTCCTGAAACATGTGACACAATAAAACAATTAGCATTTGCGAATCTCACAATTTATGCGAACAAACATTATCTTCCATGAATCAAATAAAAAATAAGTTAAGCAGAAAATTATGGTTCGGTTGCGCGACATTCTACTCTGACGATTTTGGTGGGAGCCCACACGTGGACGTGTGCATCTCATAACGTCACAAGATGTCCGCGAATATCTGGCGCGATCAGGTAAACCAGTAATTATCAACTAAGAAGCATGTTAAAGTCCATGAGATAGATGTGTACGCCAGGACATAGGAGTTTGACATTTTATTTTTATTACCTATACCTGTGGGGAACTACGTGATGGTACGTTTGTTAGTTTTTCAGTTTGGAAACCGTTTTGCCAACGAAGTCATGAATGCGTGGTGAACGCTTATGCAGGGTTTATATCTTCAACTCCTCGACTAGTCCACTTCTCTTGAAGTATATAGGTCAACGTTCAACAATCTCCTGGATTGACAATTGTGCATGTTGCCTTGCTGGTAAATGATTAATCTTCGCCTATGTATGTAAGCAAGATATACAAATTTTAAATCCTTGAAGATTGCATTGAGACACCAAATTTAATTTAACATTTATTAATAACAATTTATATCTTAGATTAACTTATAACATGAATGTATATGTACAAACATAATCTTGAAACGTGATGGCTTGTGGCAGAAATGTAAAGTACGCGACTCGGGGTAGAATTCAGCATCCCCCCATTAGTAAATTCTACCGCCCATAACGTTAAAAATACACTCAGACAATCGGTTAAGCGCTCAGATTTACCGAGAGCCGCGTTTCTTCAATTTATAATGGTCACCCTGCAGGACCAGACTGGGTAATGCTGAATTTAAAAAATGTTACGCATTAAAATATATAATCACAACCTCACACAGATGGATTACAAAAATATATTTTTATTATCGCTTTCCAGAAACAAATATTTGGTATTGCACTTTTAATATTTTAATTAACAACGAGAAACTTGTTGGATTTGGGATTTTCCGTTAGCCGATGAGCTTACCGATGCGCTTGTTTCGAGTGTGTATAAATATTGTTATCGGATGAATAGAAACTATGTACTGGAATTAAGGAATTCAAATTTATCTATGTAGTTTCTATATATTACGGATTACTTTTACCTGTTCTGTAGTTTTGATATTTGCTGAATTATTCATATGATCGTGCAATATATTAAAAAATACTGTGAATTTAAAGCTAAGTATTATTTTTTTTTTTAAACTCTCCTACCTTTATTATTTGCTAAATATTCGATTAAAAATTACACTGAATTTCAAACTGCTTATATGAGTATAATACTCACATTTAAATCAATAAAACCATACAACTCGGCATCATATTCAATAATGGTAACCGTATTCCTCAATAAGTAAACATTGGTGCAGTAAGTAATGTCCGACCGATGGTCAGTTTTTGGCCGAAGCCGATGCCGATTGATCGGCTCTTGGTCGACCGCTTCGACCGAAGCCGAAGTTGAAGGGTCAATCGAACTTAGAAATCTTAGAACACCGACTAGAAAGTATACATAACAATGTAAATTCTACACTGTTACGTAGTTTTGTGCGTTATGATGTTGATAACAATTGTAAATATATCCATTAAATAAAAATATTAAATATATTAATTAGAAAGATATACATATAAAATCAATTTTATCGAAAAATATTATTGTTGCGCCACCGGAATTTGAACCTGGATCTCTTTCCTAACCGTGGAAGGTGCATTATCTAACTATTCTACAGCGACAATATTTTTTAGCGACAATTTTTAAACCTATATGTTACCTTTTTGATATTAATACATTTGATCGTTCCATTATTTGAAAGAGCCATCTATCTTATTTTTACAGAATCTCAAATACCTTTGAGTAAACTGATAGCAGACGCCAGAATTATCAATTCATTTTTATTAAATTTTGGACACATTGATACTACTTTATTATTAGAACACATGTTCTGAATAATTACAACTTCACAATAAGAATATGTTCTCATAATAAATATATTTCAGTTTACCAGAAATGATAAATTGAATTTTATTTCATTCGTAATAGTTCGTTCGTTTTCGGCGGCTGAATACAAAGCTTCGGCTTCGGCAAAACCTTCGGCAGATTTTAGTCGCAGCCGAAGGTATATTTTTTGGCCGAAGGTGGCCGAAGCCGAAGCCAAATTGGTATCTATTTATTGAAATTTATATTGTGAAATATATACAATGCTGTAGACGAGGCATTGTTGAAATAAATTATACGATTAAGTATGACCTTATATAAAAAGAGCTCCGCCACTTTTGTTAAGTCCGTAACTGTCCCTTTGACATGCGCTATCTGTGATTTAAGTTTTAAGCTCACAAAAAATATGAACGTGATCTTAGTTCACAGCTGCTGAATGAAGCTTAGATCGTTTCAAAATGCACGCTTTAATAAATCAAATATAATGAATATTCCATTGACGCACATATTTGAGGATACAGGTACGTAAAAACACTCATCAACATCATCAACAGTGAACTTTTTAAAAAAAAAATATAATGCTTGCACGGAATACATTTCACAGTATTATTCTTAGTATTTTTAATTTAATTTTATGGTTCTGAAATACAGATATTGCTTTCATTAAATTCTTTGGAGTCAGCTCTGTTTTCACAGTTTACGTGTGTACACTATTTACATTTCTTACTTCACGCACGTCACATGTCATTGTTGTTCGTCAGTTGGGTGATTTTGAATCTTCCCAGCAACAGTTAAAATGGAATAAATGTTTATAATTTAAAGTCTTATATACTTATTAGGTACATAATATATAATGACTTGTGTCTAACTTTTCATGATAGATTGTGTGTAGGGATCCATGGTGGTTTAAGAGCACGTGTCGAATCTCACTATAAGATCATACGTCGTGTACACTAGTTTGAGTTTTTGTCCCTTTCTACCAATATAGTTCTCTTTCTACGAATTGTAGGATGAGATTCGAATCTCTGAGTTTATTTCCAGAGCAAAATCTCAACACGCGAATATAGTAGCTGTAGAAAAAGAGGAATTTTCGTAATAAATATTATTTTGTAACATTCATTTTACAGCTAATGGTGACCATATTAAGAATTTTGATGATTTGCTAAATCATTAATTTTACAATAAATTTGATTATAATTTATACAAATGTTTTATGTTATCATTTTTTAATGGAATTGGTTACAAAATCAGTTAAAACAAATCCGTTATGTTATACTAGCAACCCTGTATTCGGACAGAGAGCTCGAATTGTTTTTGTCCACATTATCTCCGGGATGTTGTCGTGAATGCATGATTCGCTTCGTTTTGCATCGGAGACGTTTTTAACCGAAGCTCTAGAAATCGAGTACCAGAAAGCCTCCAGAACATATTGAGAAACAAATACAAAACCCAGCGAACAATAGGTAGTTTGCAGGCAGAAAAAAATTATTGTAAGAAGCTGCTAGTGAAACGCGAATTAATTCATTTCGTCCGATCTCTTATTGATAAGTTGCGGCGTATAATAAACGTTACCACATTTTTACAAGAGGCGTAAATGAGAATGGTTTTTACTTTGCAAGGTGTTGAATCGTTTGTATTATCTTACTTCTTTTTATTTCACATTTACGAACTGTCTTCTTGTCGGTGCGTTGTTTGACATGCATGGCCATGCGACATATCTAGAAGTTCTTCATTACTGAGTATAGTGATCTCCATGAACTACCGCCCTTTTGACTATGCCCGTGAAGTGCCATTACTATTTCCACTTGGTCGGTCGGGGGTGGATCTTCCTCTTCCTCTTTGTCCTTCAATGTGGCTCACTACAACAATTTTTTCTAAGCTATATTCCCTTTTCGCAAGATGTCCAAAAATATTAAGGATTCTCTCGGGAAAATGGTTGAGAGTCTGTCCTTGATGTTCAGGTCCTGCAGAATAGAGACTTTCTTGCGTTCTGTCGTCCATGGCATGTGCAACACGTGGTTTCAGTACTACATCTCAAAGGCATCAATCCGTCTTCCCTCCCTTGCTATCAGGATTCATGATTCCCGATTTTGCACCATATAAATATAGAATTCGCTAGGACTTGACTTTGTCTAGACTTTCTTTTCTGTTTTCTTCCCTCGGCTACATTTCTGAGGCATGCATTGTATCTATGAATGTGTCCCATACAACGATCCCTTCGATTTTTGGTGGTGTCTGATATGGACCTCTATTCTTGCACTCTCTTCAGTCTAGATTATTTTTTACATTCTTCTCCAGCACCACATCTCGAATGTTTCCAACTTTTTTTTCTCTCTCTCTCTAAACGTCTCGCCGAACCGTTTGTTGCTTAGTATTTATAATTCAATCAAGTATTAAGATACCAAATATGTTTCAAAACATTGAGAATTACTGTTTATTTTGGTATGTTCAAAATTATTCCAAAAAGCAACTCAGGAAACTGGATAAACGCTATACTTAACATAGTCGGGCATAATACATATAATTTTAGTTAATATATACGAGGAAGGGAATATATAACCATAATTAGTTTAGTGAACCAGTTGATATTTTTTTTGTGTTAAATGCTTGATTTCCCATTCCTAACCTGGTTTTGATGTCCAATGAGCTTCTGGCATATGTTATTTTACTTTCTAGATATTTGAACTTTTCTGTTTATTCTACTTCCTCAATTTCAATGGTGATATTCAAGGTGACCTGTTGTGTTTATTGTTGCTGTAACGTTTGTTTTTTTGCTATTAAAAATTAATTGCAAAATACAATTCAAATAATTTTTAATAGGTATTCTCTGGTATCGATAGTTAAAAAAATCTGTATGGTGAGTGTGGACGGTAAAAAAAATCGGAAGAGACCACGTGGTTTAACCGAAAAGAGATATGAATTGTCGAATAAAATGTTTTGGTTACCAATCGAGTTGCAGAATGCAGATTTATCCTGTAAAAATATAACACTGCCATTTTGGACATTGTGGCACTTTCTGATGTTACATAGTCTAAATTATTTCTTTCTACCCACGCTTCTGCCTTTTTACATCCTCCCCTGCATAAGAAGATAAAAGAGATCATATTTATCAATACGAAGAATGTGTCCGAAGTATGTAGCTTTCCTTCGTTTGATAGATTTAATTAGTTCTCTCGGTTAATTCGTGCGTCTTAGCATATTTAAATACCTATATCAAAATGGTTGCAATCATTTTTATACAGGTAAAACTAGCAGAAATTTGATATTAGCATTAAGGAGCACTTGAGATATCTAAATAGCAACAATTATTCTGAATTCGCCAATCATCTTTTGGAAACAAACCTTTCTTTTGACATTAACAAGGTTTTATAAATTTCACATATAAATACATAAATAAGAAAAGTGTTAATAGCAAATAAAATATTATAAATAATAAAATCTTTTTTGCAAATAGTCACTTTTTAAATTTGATTTACAGTAGTTCCTGATTAGTTACCCATTATTTATATTTTTATAGTTTTGTTTTTATCTATGCTTATCTAAATAGTGGTTAAAACAAAGTGTTTTTTCTTATCATTATTTATAAATCATAATATGTTTGTAATTTAAAATGTAGAATGTAATTGGAAACTGTCGGAATATAGAAACCTCTACATAGTTCCTTAACATATTTAATATAATAATTTATAAAGTTAAATCGAAATATAACAATTATTTAACGAATGTAAAAAATCAAAACACTTAATTAATACTTAATGCGACGATTACTCAAAGAATGTTGAGTCAGAACAAAACTTTCATTCGTCTGGCAATTAATATTATACTCGGAGACGTCTACAACTCTCCGGAGAGCAAATCTTTGTAGTTTAATGCACGTTGTACATTAATTTAATTATTATTTTATTTTGTGCGTCATGGGACAGTGTGCAGGACCCAGGGTTCGGGGTCCAGGGTTCGGGGTCCAGGGTTCCGGGTTCCGGATGGGAATCTAGCCGCACAGTACCCGCACCATGTTTGTCCGGAGCATTCCCGCCTGATCCGGAATATGAAATAAAAACATCGCATCGAACTATTTCTGTTTCGGGCCAGATAGCCGGGAGACGGGCTAAACACATAATAAATAGCAGGCAGGGATTTTTTGCTCCTCCGCTAGCGGCGAGGTTTTAGATTTAATGTTTCCACGTTGTTAGCGAGTTAGATTGAAAGGGAAAAATATTATATTAGTCTGTGTTCAATAAATTGATTCGTATAAATTTAGCCAATGTTACTTATTTGCTGGCACACATGCGAGGAATTTTTGTGGAAATCTTTTCTAATGCCGAGGACTGATTCTATTAAATCACGACTTCTCATCGGTGTGCAAATTGAGAAATCAATTCGCTGATGGACCCATCGCTGTAAATAGCGACTGACCGTTTTATCCGCTGTCCTAAATCTATCAGAATAATAGAGTTTCATAGTAAAAAGTAGACAAATTTTACCGATCCAACGTTTTATTAAAATAAATCTCTTTAAATTTTAAATTAAAATCATTTAAGTTGATCTATAATTACAAGTTACATATTTTGAATAATAATTTTTAGTAGATGTTTTAAGTTTTGAAGTATAATATATTTTATATAATGTTTTTTTCACACATTAAATTTTAACTTCAGAAAATAGGGATGAAAAGTTATCGATGTAGCGTCTACGTCAATTCATTTTCTAAAACCGGTCCAAAAATACACCTCAATATTTTCATTTCATAAACGTTTAGTACACACTTATTATTCTTAGTCAGTAGCGTTCAGTTTACTATAAGATTAGTCTTTCTGGACAGAAGTCAGGATTTTATTAAATTTTGGAGACCGAAATAACTACGATTAAAGTAAACCATATATAAAACGCAATACTAAAATCTGATATTACATTTACAGTATAGAGAGTCAGAGAAGTTAATTTAACCTTTTAAATACTATGAGCGAGTTAATACGACAATATTTTCATGTCACCCCAAGTCATATGCGTGATTACACGCACGAGATCCGGAATTTGAAATTATTCTGGCACTACAGTTTCCAACTGAAAGACATCTTAAAACCTACGCCACGCTAGTTGGTGTTCCCCAAGTCAAAAATGGTAAATGCATTATAAAAATTTATTCCATGATAATCTTCTCGATCTTCACTTTTACGTTACTTCCTAAAAATTTCAATGCACTTTTTTCGATCACCACTAGGAAACCCCGAAAGCACCCTATATTAAAAAGTTTATTTATATATCATGTAGTTCTTGTCACATTTCGATAAAATTTAGTAGTGATTTTAATTAAATTTTAAAAAATAAAATAGCTTGATCTCACAATGGTATATTTGCGGCTGAAATAAAAAAATCAGTAATTGGTTCTAGAGAAAAAAAATGAAAAACACTTTTTCACGCACATACGAAATCTACTCGATTCTTACGGCCAGTCCTGCAAGGGATTTTTTATTTGATTTAGTGATGTTTGAAAGTGTTTTATTTAACGAACGTTCCTTACAGTATAAGCCGGGGAACCGCGCGTTTAAAAACCAGACCGAGTCTCATTTGGGCTACGTCCTGAGCAGGCGCGCGGAAAGATAAAGGGGGCACCTCACCGCGCAGATTAAGTGGAATGCTCCTCAGCGCGTCTGTCACCCCACGGAAATAACCGGGGATCCGCCGTCTGGCTCGGACTCGCGCTTAGCTTAATTGATCGCCAAACTCTTTCGGTAATGCGTTAATTAAGTTACACGTGTTGCAGAAGCACTTACGGCTGCGAGCGGCTCCGAGCGGCTCTGAGCGGCTACCGCGCCATTGCACTGCCGCTTGAAGAACTATGGTGTCTTCTAAAAAAATCAAGCATTCTTAAAGAAAACTCCCTACATCTGTGTATGTTCAAATATCTTGAAAATATATAATAAATATTATTATGAAAGTACATGATGGTTCATGTTGTTTATGTAAACGCCTTCGATAGCTGGTTCCCAGGTTTCCGATTAACAATAAACACACAAATGATATATGAACTGCACTAACCTTTTTAGTTTTGCTGTTTTTCTGGTCCGATGTTGTTGTTCTTTTAGCTGGATTGTCTTCTTTAGACGAATGACGCCTGTCGGTTATCGTCTTTTTAGTTTCCGAAAAAAGGGCGGCAATACTCGCACCAATCGAAGTAACAAGGCGCGTAAACACATGTAAACTGAATTTTTTCTCCGGTTTTCACTGCAGTTCAGTAATGGTGCAAGAACGACAAATAAAATACAATATTGAAATAAAATCAAAATCTAATGATTTTCTTCTATCAAAACCTCATTTACTTTCGCTTAATATTTTCTAAATTATCTTCAGATTATATAGGTAATTGTTCATTTCATGAAATAAATAAAGTGTACAACACAATTATATTAGAACGGGGTAAAATATTATCAAAAAAAAATTACGTGTGTGCCTACACATTTTTTTGTAATATACCTAAACTAACAAATGTGTGATGTTTTCCATTAAGCCAAGTCAAATATATGTTTTCAATTAATATGAACGCTTAAGTTAGGCCCCTCAAAACTGTATTGGCGTAACAACAAAAAAAATATGCAGTCGATTTTATCCATATAATTTTCCGTACAAAAACAACATGTGTATTTCGTATACTGCCATAAAGCATGTATTTTGATTGAATTACGGTTCGGAATATTGATTTGGCACAAGGACTCATAAACAATAGTGACTGACCACTTCATTATACAATTTTCGGGAAACATATTTTAAATTGGCTATAAGCAACCGAGTGAATCCATTACAAGACAACAAGAAAGCATTAAAAATAAAGACATCATATTTAAGATGAATAAAAATAATGTTTGTTTGTTTGTTCCAAATTCGAAAGGAACGTGGCTTTTAGTTTTTGTGGAATTCAGTCGGAATGAGACCGTCCGTAATGGAGGGGCATCTCCATTAATAACGATTTCAGAACTTCTGATTCTACGAGGATGATACAATAATTTTCTAGAACACTGACAATTGCATATTATTTACTTTCTCTACTCGTATAATATGCACGTAGTCTGATAGTTGTGTCAAAATTGCGCGTGTTCACTGTTTGCTTTAAAGAAAGGAACGAAATGTAAGTGTATTTTTTTCTTTTATATGCTATTTTCCCGCTATTTTGTTTCTTTGTGACGTAAAATACTACTCGATTGCATTTTTTGTGCTCTAAAGTCGTCGTTTTTCTGTATCTTAAAGTTTTTCTTAATTTTTAGGCTTAAATAATGGCGCGTCAGGTTGAGAAAAATGATCATTTTCTTAACGTCATGCTTGTAATGCATTTCACTGAAATATTACATACCGTATTGTGAATAAGCAATTGGAGTTTGATTGTACTGAATGCAGTTTTATTATTAATTAAAGTCACTCTGTACCGCAATACTCAGAGTATGACATTTAAAAAAAACGTATTAGAATTTTAAATATGAATTAAATATATTAATTAGAAAGATATACATATAAAATCAATTTTATCGAAAAATATTATTGTTGCGCCACCGGGATTCGAACCTGGA
Source organism: Eubasilissa splendida (assembly GCA_031772225.1). Classification (NCBI taxonomy): domain Eukaryota; kingdom Metazoa; phylum Arthropoda; class Insecta; order Trichoptera; family Phryganeidae; genus Eubasilissa; species Eubasilissa splendida. The sequence goes on along the minus strand of CM062846.1, from coordinate 21,911,729 downwards.
TCTCTTTCCTAACCGGGGAAGGTGCATTATCCAACTATGCTACAGCGACAATTTTCAAACCTATATGTTACCTTTTTGATATTAATACATTTAATCGTTCCATTATTTGAAAAAGCCATCTACCTTATTTTTAAAGAATCTCAAATACCTTTGAGTAAACTGATAGCAGACGCCAGAATTATCAATTCATTTTTATTAAATTTTGGACACATTGATACAACTTTATTATTAGGAGAATACATTCTTATTGTGAAGTTGTAATTATTCAGAACATAGGTCTGTGATGTAGTAAATATGAATTATAACTATGTTCTGAATAAGTATTAGAATTTAATTATATTAAACAATATATTAAAGAACAACTAATGTATGTTGTGTTATATTGAGTATGACACTTTGCAATTTGAATTTCGGACAACTGAAGCCACGATAATTCTTTGTTCAGGCAATGTATTTATTATATTACATATAATTAATATTGAGTGCCTACCGACATTGATTGAAATGTTAAGGTCAAGGTTAAAAATATTGTGTTATTGTCAAGGTTATTTTACAATATTTAAAATATTGTAAGTATTTTTAAAAACAAAGCAAAAAATAAAACAATATCGATATTTTCACATAGCATTATTACTCGAATTAATTTTTCGCTTGTTTTTTATTGATTATAAAAAATAAGTATTTAATTTCAAATAAGTTAAGTTATAATAAATAAGCACACGTTAATATACATTTTTTTAAATTAATAAATGTAATACAGACAATTTTGCGATCTAAGTTTATTCAATTTGTACATTTTACACATTTTTTTTTTTTAAAAATTATCTTATCGACCATATAACAATGCATGTACTAATTGGTCTTATGTGAATAATTTATTTTTAATTTAATAACATTGTGTGTGTAAGGTTTTATTTTAAATATTTCATATTAATTGTAAACACAGATAGATTTTAATTGACACGCCTTTTTATGTAAATATATTTTTTATTTTTTATTATCATCAAAAACAAATTGAATCACTAAACTGACAGCTGAAGCAATATATGAAGTACTCGCTTGCGTAAATAATTTGCTTGCTCAGACAGGGGCGGGTCGTATCGCAGACTGCGCTCAACTTAAAAAGGAATATTTTATGAATCGTTTCTTCTACCGTCTCTGCGCTAAACATCATATTTCGCTAAATACCCCTCTAATAACACATTCCGAACAAAGTTGTTATATTAATGCGAGCGAGCAGCCGCCGTGTCAGAGCGAGTGCAGCCGTGAGGACGTGGAAGATGGAGATGCGAGGGAACTCCAATGTCATCGCGTTTTAATAACATGACGTCATTATTAAACGGCCTTTTGGCGGGAGACGACTCAGGGCTGGAGAATGGAACGGAAAAGTTTTTCATATCTCTCGCGGAAAGTTGATTTTATACCATTTAAAATTAATATAGTTTGAAAGGTATGTTCGATATGCCATCGCAATGCTTTTATTGTACTACATATGATAAAGTTATAATTTTTGCGTAACTAAATAATAAACTTTAAAAGTAATTCAATTTATTAGTGAATATTTCCACGATTTAAATTCCTAAGCATGATGTAGTAAAAGCCAAATTTTGAATAAGGTTTTTTTGATAAAAAATAAAATTATTCATTCCCTATAATTCAAGATCATTCTTATTTAGTGATGTATAAAATTAATATATTTAATAAATATTGGTATAAAAATGGTATTTTATGGAAATAAATAAACAAAACGTTCAGAAGATACTGCTCCGTTTATACAGTGTTTATCATGTCTATATTATTGCATTCAAACATATAATATTTCAAATATGAATTAAATATATTAATTATAAAGATATACATATAAAATCAATTTCATCGAAAAATATTGTTGTTGCGCTACCGGGATTCGAACCTGGATCTCTTCCTTAACCGGGGGAGGTGCTTTATCCAACTAAGCTACAGCGGCATTATTTTTAGCGACAGGTTTTCGACCCTATATGTTACCTTTTTGAAATCAATACATTTAATCGTTCCATCATTTGACAGAGCCATCTACCTTATTTTTACAGAATCTCAAAATACCTTTAAGTAAATCTGATAGTAGACGCCAGAATTATCAATTCATTTTTATTAAATTTTGGACACATTGATTTTATATGTATATCTTTATAATTAATATATTTAAAATATCACAGACCTATGTTCTGAATAATTACAACTTCACAATAAGAATGTGTTCTCCTAAAAAAAAAAATATATATATAATATTTCAATTTCTATTTATGAAATCGTTCATAGTCGAAATTTCAAACAATGATATTGATAATTGTACGGGAGAATAGAAGACAACGGTGTATATTTAAATATTGAAGGAGAGGTAAATTAAAAAATATATTTAATATAAAAAAAATGTTTTTCTACATCGCAAGACAACAATATATGTTTTAAGGAGCATTGAAATGACAGATTTATTTAAAAACCAATTATATGCATAACATTTTTGGATTCTCGTCTCAACTATTGAAACCGGCGATTTATAGAGAAACATATTTGACCACGCCACTGTAAATTTTCGTTGGTAACATTCTTAATAATGTATTTAATCTTCCTTTTTGTTTGTGGAGTCCTAGTTGGTACTGACACTAAAAACAGAGTTATATTGCACTCGTGTAAATTAACCTTACATAATAATATAGATGTAGCCTACACCATACCGGCAACGTTAAATCATGAATTGTAGAAACCAAAATAGATATACAAAACTGTATAAACATGGATAATGCAGTTTATTGAACTTGGAATTATTTGGAGAGTTTTGCAATGAATGTAATATAATTTATTGATTCACAACAATTTTTTTTCCAGTTCCATTAAGACGTTTACAAAATTTTGTGTTATAGCTACCTGTATTCTATATTTTTGGTAATTTGCGAAATATCTTTCTTTTTTAGTAGTAAGTTGAAAAAAAAAAACTCATTTTATCTGACAATTTGTTATCGAGTAAAAATTAAAAAAATTAAGACCTTTACATAATTTTGTGTTATAGCTACCTGTATTCTATTCTGTAATTTGCGAAATATCCTTCTTTTTAGTAGTAAGTTGAACAAAAATAGATAATAAACCAAATTTTTATGAATTGTTTCTGAACATCAAATACCTTATTTTTATGTAATAATATTTAAATATAATAGTATAATAAAAGTTTATATAATCGTATAAAATTTATGCAGTAAAATTTGTGCAGAATTTTGGTGACATTAATGTCAATTTTATCGCGATATTGAAATTCTTTAGAACATATCATCCCTTATTAGTTCCTTCCAAAGTATAATATAAATATAAAAAATAATTTACTTTGGTGTATTTTAGTTTGTTTGTGGCCTAATGATTTCTCAAAATGAATAGTGAAGATATTTTAAATCAGATTCCATTTCCCTGTAAGTAAATTTTTTCCAAATATAGTAATTAATGGTTCTTTGCGAAAATATCACTAATAATGAAATAGGGAAGTGTGTATTTAACAAAAGCATAATTGTATGACAGACAATGAAAACTCAATTATGAGATAATTTATGAAAAACGTTACTAAATAGGTACTTTTATTATAATTTTCATTTTTGTTTCACTAATAATGTATGATTAGTTTATTTAAAAATAAATATTAACGAGGGTGTGATAATATTAATTCTCTACGTTTGACGATTATACCATTGAGATGTAATGCGTAGTTCCTCAAAATTCTGCTGCTGCAATGAATTAGAATCACTGAGCAGTTTAGATTTTAGACAGTCGATGGCCGTGAAATGTGTAATATGTTCATTGTACCATGTTAACGTCACAGGATTTCGCATAAGGGTTATACACTTTTCTGTTTTCGTCGATCAACCCCGGAGACATTAGTCGTGACTGCGCAGTAGTCACCAACTAAACTACTCCACTATCTCTAACTATTCCTGTCTAAGAACAGTAATTATTACAGAAAACTTTAATATTTTAAATATGAATTAAATATATTAATTAGAAAGATATACATATAAAATCAATTTTATCGAAAAATATTGTTGTTGCGCCACCGGAATTCGAACCTTGATCTCTTTCCTAACCGAGGAAGGTGCATTATCCAACTATGCTACAGCGACAATATTTTTAGCGACAATTTTCGAACCTATATGTTACCTTTTTGATATTAATACATTTAATCGTTCCATTATTTGAAAGAGCCATCTACCTTATTTTTACAGAATCTCAAATACCTTTGAGTAAACTGATAGCAGACGCCAGAAATATCAATTCATTTTTATTAAATTTTGGATACATTGATACAACTTTATTATTAGGAGAACACATTCTTATTGTGAAGTTGTAATTATTCAGAACATAGGTCTGTGATATTTGAAATATGAATTAAATATATTAATTAGAATGTTATATGGTCGATAAGATAATTCATATTTAAAATATCACAGACCTATGTTCTGAATAATTACAACTTCACATTAAGAATGTGTTCTCCTAACATTAATTTTTAAATACCATCGTTTATATATGGTGGGGCTCTTTTCAAAACGCCACAATAATCCAAAAAAGATAATACACAAAGGATAATAATTATCATAATACTTATTTTTAAGCATCTGGTTTATACGAATCAGTCAGATGAAATGGTCCAGACGGCCCTTTGTCGCACGAGTAAAAAATAGATTCACCATATTACATACCCAGAAATTGTATTAAATTATTTTTTTAAATCTGTCGTTTTTTGTTGTTAGGCGTTTAAAAAAATACGTCCCAGAAATTAAAAATATTTTGTCATTCATTTTAATGTTTGGGCATTATATATATTTTATACTTCATATTATATATCTTTTAGAACAATAAATAATAAAATAAAAACACTATAAATCTACAATCTTTAAATAAATTTAAGCTATTAGCGAACCGATATTTATTCATACGCGTATTAAATATGACGAGGTAAAAGTATAAAAATAAATAAAATTTTGTTTATTTTTTAATTATAGTTACAATTCATTATATCAGAAGCCTTTTCTATCAACTTGATCTAGTTACTGTGGTGTCAATTTTATTCTCCGATGATACTACTAAGTCAACATAAATAATAGTCTACTAGATTTATTTAGACTACTAATATTTGTTATTATTTTATTATCTTAACACTGCGGCAGGTGAAATTGGTCAGTTGCACATTGATACAAGGTTAGATTTGACGCGCTTGTATTCCTTGCAATTATTAATAGGTATATTGACCTAATTTATTTTTATTAAATTTTCAACTATTTTAATATTTTAGAAAATTTCTTTCCTATTTTTAGTGCTATGCTTTATATATTTATTTTTTGTGTACATTATGTAAGTTTTGGCAGTACTTAGGGTATGGTAGGGTGGGGATAAATTGCTACTTTTTTACAAATGATAGGATAACGTGATTATAGAGTTTTTATGTTATACAATACTTAATGTGTGTTGAAGAAGATATATCTGAGACTCGTTTAATATACCAAAAACAATTTGAGTTTTTTTTTTATTTAAAAATCAATTAGATTAGTCAGATGGAACTTTTAACCTCACCCGTGGGGCTAAAAGTTCCAGGTATGGGGTAAAAGGTACCACCAGTACCAACTTCTTTTATACGTTGTCCTGAAAACCTTGACGTACTGATCTATACCCATATGCTGCTGTCTCAGGATTTTATGATAATCGATTTATGAATCTCTTCTGTGACACTCTACAAATATCGAATTGTTTAGAAACAACGGGCAAATAAAAAAGTTTTTCTTTTGTACATCCTCATTTTGCAAATAAGAAGAAACAAATGTGAGTGCACACATTTTGTACAAATAGTACCGGGAGTGGGGTAGAAAATGCCACCGCGAAACTTTTAACCTCATACCGATATATAGAAACAAATATCAAATTATAAAACAAAGACAATCTATATGGCTAAAAGTGCACTCTACATTTATAAATTAACATATAAGTGAATAAGATAACTTACTTGTCATGCGTAGTAGAAGAAAATGTCACAAAACCAAAAATTGTGCAATTTTGAAATTAAACTCGCCAATCATAACAACAAAGTAAACGAAGTGCGAAGCGAGGCAGACGGGATATCACCACATCACGCGGTGTTCACATGTAACGTTTATAAGATATTTGCAATGGAGCTTTCTTCCAGCGGTACTTTCATCCCCACCCAACCCTATCACAAATTATATATAATTAATAATATTTATATACCTAGATGATATTTAAAATTTTCTATCACAGTTTGAAAAATACTACAAAAAATATACAGTTGCTAGGTACTTAAATTTAATAATTCGGGATAGAAAGGGTTAAAAATTGTATTTCATTATTTTTAGTACATACTTACTTTTCAAGTTGATTCATTTTTGTATTAAGTGTTAATAGTATTTTGTAATATAAAAAAAAACAGCTGATAAAGATTATCACTCGTAGGCGGCTTGTTTGAGGACACGCATCAGTCACAGACAAACAAAGACTCTTCCTCCGGCGGAAACTCGGCGTGGAAGGCTCGGCCACGGCCAAGTGGCTGCCGATTGTCCGTGGAACGAGACAAGTGAGCTCGAGTGCTGACGCTTTCATTTGTTTGGTGGTTTGGCCGGTTCACTGAATTACGTAAACACAGCTTTGTTTGGGGATTAATAATAGCGTCTTCAGTATTTGATGAAAATCTTTAAAAATGCTCGATGAATACACACACTTATGTCAAATAAACGGAAATGGAGATGAATTTAACGTAATATATTTATTATGAGTTTGATTCGATCCGATTGTTTTAATCAGATGTATAGTCAACAGAAACTCTCACTGTGAAAATTGCAGGGGCGTGCACTACAAACAAAAATAATATGCATTACCAGAATTCCCGGAGAAAAAATCCAAATTAAATATTTATCTGAGAGAATATTATAGATTTAACATGTTTTAATTGGCTACGAATGTACGACTTTAAAATGCTAAAAATATTATCGAAAAACTATTTATTTTTTTAAGGAGAACACATTTTTGTTGCATTTTCAGAACATAGTTCAGTGGTATTATAATTTATTTAAAAATAAATTGAATAATAGATGTATCAATTGGAATGGTTACAGAATATAAGTTTAACAATGTATTTGATTGCCATAGCGAAATAGTGAACACGCTTCCACAGAAAGGAAGAGCTTCGTGTTCAAATCCCAGTAGCAACTAGATACATACATTTTTTCAGTATATCTTTCTAGTTGATTAATTAATTTTTTATTTATTTATCAGAAATTCGTATTATTCACAGCTTTAATGAATATTTGGAGTGATAAAATGAATTACTATGTTATGGCGGAACAGTTTGTTAAGCGTAATAATGTTCAGTATGGCCAAAAATTAAATATTAAAATATGCACATGAATACCGATACAGTGACATTAAATTGTAAAAAAATGTAGATAGGTATCATTATAATATGAATTTCAAAATTAACTCTATGGTTTAAATGTTGTAGAAAATATTATTTTTTATTTTTTTAAAGTCATTAATGATTTTCAATTTAACGATTATAAAATGCTTTCGATTCGACCGAGGTAACAACCACTAATTTTACATTGAATGCAGGACACAACATGTTACTGCTATATTAATTCAGAAGACACTTGGCACGGCAGCGAAAAAGTCACTGAATAAAAATCCTATATAAAACGAAAAAAGAGAATAAATTCAATCTAGTTAGTGGCAATTTTCGTAAAATTTAAAATTTAGACCCTTCGGCGTCCCTTAAGTGATGTCTTAATTCATAAAAAACATATAACATCAATCCATAGAATATATAGTTTTACATATAAATGGAAAATTAAGGTGCAGTAGTTCAAGGCAGACACTCAGAGATCCATTCATCAAAAACACTCCCAAAAGAGGGACAACGGACGAGACACAAAATGGTTTGAGTCACACTTATACAGACTGGCTAACGGAGTTGCAAAACACGAGGTATGGAGAGTGAGAGATAGATGCGTAGGTGGACATACCCACCCACGTAGGTCGGCCTAACTACCTGCCTACGGACTCCAACGTGCCACCCATATATATATAACGTGCCCGAAATCAATAATCAGCTTACTTTATTTCTGCAAAGCACAGCGACATATTTGTAAAAATTTCGTCTCATTGGCGATGAACCAAACTCCGTTCAAGGAATCGAAAAATTAACATTTGAAAACAAACAAAAAACAACAAAAATTTGAAGCTCAATATCTCAGATTGATGTAAATGTCAGATGATAACTTGTGATTCTAAAGGCAAGATATGGCCGTAATGTTGCTACTTTACCCATCCATATGTCAAAAAAAAATTGGCGACAGCCTGTAATCTTGACCTTTAGGATGGGTTTACGAAGTTTTGGGGTGTGTGGATTTCTGGTTGAATAGCTGATTTAAAACATCATGGTGACGTAGAAGCCTTTATAAATGTATTGCCTCGAACTCAACAATAAAATTGACGACTAACTGATAACTTCCAGCTCTAACTAATAATAAGAAGGACTGTTCTTTCCGAAGCTAGTAGTGTTATTAACTCAAAAATTGTGTGTAAGTAACTGCCAAATCAATCAATGATTTTCCAGCCCCAACGTTTAACAAAATTGATAAACCGATAATACGAGTTATTAGACTAGGCACTGGCGGTTATTGATCATAGTAGGAAATAATAATCATTAAAAAGTCACTAAATCCTTAATTGATGCACTTGAGTGCACTCGCTTAATTCAGATTTTAATAAGATTTATTACATGCATATTACGCGCAGTCACTGGAAAACTTGGAATACATTTTTAAACTGGCAAATGTAAAATATCGCCTTTTTATTCAAATTACGGTAATAAAATAAAGCTAAAATTAAAAAAAGCGTAATAAATTGAAACAGTAATTAAATATTCTAATTAAATTAGCCGCGTCATCAACCGCGACCATCTTTTACAATCAGAAGAGAGAACAAAATAAATCTCCGTTTTCCTGTTCACCTCTCAGATCTTATTTAAATATCTCATTAAATTTCTACCCCACGAGTGAAGGTTAATGGTAATTTTAATTACCGGCCTTTATATCGGAATAATATCTCGCGTGGCCCTCGGCGCCCGCTCTCGCGACAGCGCGGGGTGCGCCCGTGCGCCTGCGCGAGCCCCGGCCGCGGTATAATTAGGAGAAAATGAGAAAACCCCCGCAGCCTGCGAGAGGAGATATTTTGTTTATCCTGGATGCCAATTAAAAGAGCAAAACTACCGCGACCGGTTTGCGCGTCGTTACCGGACACCATCGCCGCCCGGCCTAGTGGTACTGCTTCTACATTCATTCTAATACACCTATATGAATAATGGATTTTAAAATATACAATACAATATAAATATATATATATATTATGCAATCAGTTTTGTTGGTTTACACCTTTTATGTTAACGACGTCATCTCATCAACATTTTTGTCTTTAAAATGAATGAGAGTTATGCAGCCCTCATTAGTGAGAATAGTTTAATTATTTTTAAAGATAGTATCACTGTGTGTAGGTAGGTATTCTTTAAACAGTCGAAATATTTCTAAATTATTACTTAAAAATATAAATAATTGTTTATGTGCGGTTCTTTATTATTTATATAAATACAACACCGTTTAATAAGAATCACCTCTCTTTTTCAAGAAATATTTTTAATATAGAATTCGCCAGATCGTTACACATGTACTGTTGATCTAAAATGTATGTGTACATTTCCAAACAATTTTTCTCGGAGCGAAATTTTTTTCTTCATCCATGTCATAAAATTTGTTTGACAATTCATAAACATTTCTTCTTCATTTTCAACATTTTCTCTTGGTGCAAAAATTATTGGCCCATTCTTGATACTAAATATGTTTCTCTATCGTTGATCATTTTGTGTTAATAAAAATTTTGGTTTTTTAGTACATTTACTTTTGTTGCAAATTTTTTTCATTTGATACAGCATTTGTAGTTCGTGTAGCTAATTAATACAATTTGATGAATAAGTAAATTTACACGCCTCATATAGATTTTAAAAAGATAATTAGAATATTTTTAAATCACAAAAAATAAATAATAAATGTGAGTTTTTGAATTTCGGTACAACCGCAGGTCGCGTCCCTATTGTCAGCAGTCGCTAGTTAGGTCCCGTGACAACCCCCCCTCCCCGCACCGCGTTACTTGGCGGCCGGTAGCCAATCTCATATTGTGTCCCGTCCGACTTTAATTGGTTCACGTGCATTCCTTTTAACATTTTCGAGAGACAAAAAACGGCCAGAAAAACTGACTGCAGCAAAAGAAACGGTTGATTCGCACTGGACCCGGTTATCCGCCTGGCGTGAGAAATGCGGACGTAATGACCCGGGAACGATTGTCGATTGTGAACTTGACTTATTAAGCCAATTGAGTGTCAAAGCGTTATAAGCTTTAGCGACGGGGGGTGCGTATCTGCGATGCCTTTCCTGTTTCACGAGTTCGCGAGTCGAGTTAATCGTACTTATCGAAACTCGCCGCACTTTTCGACGGACATATTTGGCGAATGATAGATTGTGAACGAAGAACGTTTTCGAAGCCTCGTACAATATGTGCGGCACTGATTCACAATCGGCTCGGCTAAAGCGCTTCTCGATTAAAAGGATTTCCCGCTATTGACCCGAAGTTGGCTATAAATGCACCATTTAGCATTCCGCCAAATGGAGCGAGCAAATACGGAACTACACCGACGAGCGAGGGACAGGGACGGAAAGAGACGTTTTTATTTGTTTCTGTTGAAAATCTCTAAGTGGTTCACTAAGTGCTCCGCCGGTGACTGCCGCGAGGGTAAACAGTGGTGTAAACAAGTGGGAACTAGTCGCGGGGCGAGGCGGGGTTGGCTTTCATTTCATACGAGGAAACTGATTGAAAGATTATACTGGAGGGAGCCAAACTCAGACGGCACTTTCATTTAAATGGTAAAACATCGATATTTGAAGTCGGTAACCCCATCACGCCGCCAAACGCGACTTGCTCGGTAAAACATATTTGTATATTTTATTTTCTGCGTTCGTTCAATCGACCTCTCGTTGTATCGTGCCGTTTTTACAAAAATATCGGAGATCAAGCAATGTCGTGTCTGTATTATGTATACTATTTTGATACACGGAATTTTAAAACAAGCTGCAAGAATAACTAATACAAAGTTCCCTCTCCAACCACAGGAGCTAGTATCTATTTTGGAGAGGTAAGCGATTCAAAAAAAAGATGTAATTTTAGTTTTGTAAAATTTCAAAATAATTATAAAAGTGCACTTCTAAACCTAAGTCAGCGTGATTGAATGCTAGAAGTTGAGACAAATTATTTTGTAAGAATTATTAATATACATAATAATATAATATTTTTTGACCACGGTTGAGTTTATTATATTCGCCAACCGGTTTCGAAAAATACATTTTTTTTCATCGGATTGATAAAAAAAACTTTTAAAACTATATGTCAAATCAATCCTATTCTAAAAAAATTCCAATTATTTTAGATCATTGGGTCAATTTTCACATCTTTCATCATCATAACAATTTTTAGTCAGGTACTAGATTTATTTATTTTTTATTTAATATCCTAATACAGTGGAACCTCGATTTACGAACTTAATTCGTTCCGTAAAACTGTTTGAAAAGCGAGTTGTTCGTAAACCGAAACAATTTTTTCCCGTAAGAATCAAAATAAAATATATTAATCTATTTAAGACCACAAGAAAATGGCCCCTTATCATCTTTATTTTTCACTTCTTGCTTTAAATCCTATAAAAGCAATAACAATTCAACATTTCGAAGTAATAAAACGAAAAGAATAAACGTAAAAACAAATTCTATTTTAACTTATCATACAAAATATGTAGTAAAGTGTTATTGTTTGGAAGGGGGCTCCCCTTCTTATTGGGTGCTTGAAGTTCATCAGGTTTCTATCTCACAAATAACATATTCAACGATATTTGTTTCTTATTGTTTTTATAATGTTGCAGAAAATAGACATGACATTATCATTAAACAGATTTATAACGCAATTTGATAAATTTTTATTTTTCCATAAAACTTTGCACCTCACTCAACTTCTTGCACATTTTGTGCATCGAGGAACAACTTCCGTTCGTTCATCAGTATCTGAAAATAATATTTTCTTTGTCACCGTCTTTTGCTGCTCATTAAGAAGCTGTTCCAGTTCTTCCGTAGAGAATTCTGAGACTGTCAGCCTGTTCGTAAACGGAAATACTTTTCGCAAACTGAAGCATTTTTCGTCAGGATTTTTGTTCGTAAACAGAGATGTTCGTAAACCGAGGTTTCACTGTATTTAAAAAAATTGAATTTTAAAACACAATAACGGTTTGACATATGATTTTTGTTAGTTTTTATATCACCATGATTTGGTGAACATGAAAAACTCACAGTGAGAAATACAGAAAAATATCACGTCCCATAGTTCACCATTCAAGACAAAATTAGTAGCAGAAGACGCTTTGGAAAACGGAGAACATCCTGGCTGAATAGCCTAAGTCTATATTCCAACCATTTCGAGCTGATGCAAAAAGCTTAATGATCGTCGACATGATCACCAACGTTCGTCATGCGGATAATCACTAAAGGAAGAAGAGTAAACAAAAAATTGTGCAGTCTTCGGTTTTCATTTCGTTTTTCAAATTATTTTTTAATATATGAACATCTTTTAAAATATATTAAATAGCGAATATGACTAACTTCCAATAAAAAAATTAATCGAGTAAAATAGGAGTAGTTACAAACAACTTACAAAATTATTTTCATTGAACAGGATGGTCATTTCTGATCTCATTATTTTATTTATTTTTATTATTTTTTATTATTATTTAACATTTTTTATTTATTCATATATTTATTTAATTTGTTAAAATATGACATATACCGATGTTTTTTGTTGGCCGCCTTACTTCTGCGATAAGCAACGGAGGATTTACGAAGGATGCACTTCTTTTGGTAGCTGCATAGTTCAATACACTCGTACACACAGCCGAGTGTATTTCGTGCAGTGTCGCAAGGAGCTGTTAAAATATTATTCATATATAGATAAGTATGCACATTGGTCAAATGTTTTGGTGTTCAACTGTCAACATTAATAATAATACTATTTACGAATATTACCACCTGTCGAAAAAAAATCTTATTAAAGAAAACACATTATTATTGTTAAGTTGCAGTTTTTAGAACATAGTTCAGATCATTAAGAAAAATTCAATTTATCGAAAAAATGTTTTTGTAGCCACCGAAATTCGAATCTGGATTCTTTCCTATCCGGGGAAATGCGTTATCCGATTACACTACACCGACACAGTAAGTTGACGATAAATTTAACTTATTTTAAATTTGTAATTATTGATGTATCAATTTGAAAGAACTACAGCATATAAGTTCGAACATTTGTCGTCATTTTACTCTGTTGGTGTGGTATAATCGTTTAACGCATTTTACCGGATAGGAAAGGATCCAGGTTCGAATTCCGGTAGCGACAAAAATATTTATTAGATTTTTTTATTTATTTTAATATTAGAAAATATAAAACATTTTATACATTTATTTTATTTATTTATTTTCAGTGAGAGAAAGACTCGTATATAGAAAAGGAGTATATACGAGAATTTATGTTTCATATAATCGGTGTACATATTTTTTTAACTTCAGATACAAATTTATAGTATTCTGTAATTTTTCTAATTGTGATGGGGATTGTTAAAAAATTTGATGCCTTGATAAATATAGTGATCTTGAGTTACGGTATATTTTAGTTATGGAATATCAATTTGATCTCTAAATCTTGTAGATCGGAATTCGCTTCTAAAATTTTAATGAATTTTAATTTAGAAAATTTGGATTATTGAATTTTTTTGTATATGTACATTATTTTTGGTACTTTGAATTCGGTTAAGAGTTGTACACTCGGATAGTTTTTTTTTTTAGAATAATTTTTTTATCTTATTTTGAGTGACTTCTAATTGTGATATTGAAGTTATATATCTTCATCCCCATCCAATAATACCGTATTGCAAATGTGACTGTACAAACGCGCAATATATTATATTATAAATTGATTTTTTCTGTACATCTTTCTAATTGATACATTTAATTTGTATATATATTTCTTATTTATTGTTGATACATTTTATCTTGACCAGTCTAGTACATACTACATTCGAGCGTGTATTTAGAAATCCAGAAATGTGATGAAAAAGAACCAGAATATTTCGCCTTTTTAATGTTACATTATTAATGTAAAATTACCCAAAAAATATATACACCTAGTCGCATCGCAGCGATAGCAAATCTGTGATACTATGAAAGAGCGTGTCAATCATTTTCTTTGTTCTTTCTCATTGCCACTTTCGAAATGACCCTGCGGCGCGACACGTATCATTGGTGAGCAATCTCGCTCATGCTAGAGCCGGCCGACGGAGACACAAGCCAGATGCTCGCGACCAGCTCGCGCCATTGCACCTGTAGCCAGCGCGTGATTAGCCATCATTTAGCGCTCTGCACTGTGCACCTCGTGCCGCACCCCGCGCTCGTCGCAGCACCCCACACCGCGCACTGCCGCTGCTGCCATCTGGCGAGAGATAACCAATGGACGGCTTGCCGGGCCGAACGTAGCGTTGTCGGAAAGTCCATTGGCCGATATTTCGTTGAAAAACATGTTATTTTAATTGATTGAACCCGATAGCGATCGCTCCGACCGAGATGATCTTTATGATCACTCGGTTTAGAAAATTTATCGATGTTTACTTTAGCCGGTATTTAAATTTAACTTTAGTGCATTTTGTTGTACAAATATGTACACGCGAGTAAAATGTCTATAAAAATACTGATTAGTGAAGTGAGACTAGTTTCGAAATATATTTAACTTCTAGAAGTTTTAATAGCATAATTATAATGTATAAAAAATTGTTGTATAGTAGCAATTTCAAAACATATTTCGGCGGTGTTTTTAATACAAATTCAATTAATCGATTAGAAAGATAAATATATAGAAAAAATATATTTATCGAAAAAATATTTGGTTTCTACGAGATTCGAACCTGGACCTTTTTCTATCCGGGGAGCGTGTTACCAATCCACTACATCAACTGGTTACGTTTATTATTTCTAATTTCATAACAAAAATTTATACGTACGAATTCTATCTGGACTGCACAATGGATGGATCCAAATAATCATAAGGGTAATCGGCTTAAAATAATTCAAAGATCTATTCCCCGCCCTCCCTGGTTCACCAAAAGGAAAGTCTCCAAAATAACAATATTAAATAAATCTAGAATGAGAATTGGGCATTGCCAGGTAGCCTCACATTTATTCAGATTAAACTTAATAGATTCCCCAATGTGTGAGTGTGGTGCCGAGGAGGAAACCCTTGACCATATCTTTTTTGCCTGTCCATTGCGGATCACAGGTTTTTTTTATAGTAATCTCATCAATGGTAATTTTTTTAATTTTGGTAATATTGATTTGTAATATAATATTTCCTATTCTATAATATTATTGTAGTTTTTTCTATAAAATAAAGTTTTAACTTGATTAATGGCACGAATCACTATTGTAGGGTGGATGGCCTATTTAAAAGAAGAAGAACAAAAATTAATTTTCTTTAAATATATATATAAGTTGTATCAAAGTTTATATAAATTTAATAAAATGGATATATGATAATATAGATTATTTAACTTTGTTTTTAACCATTTAATGAGTTATTTTAATACACCAACCGGTTTCGTAAATTACCATTTCCTTAATTAGGATGTTAAATTAACTAACTAAAACCATATAAAAATTTAATTAAAATTCACTTATATTGTTACGGTTACGAAAGTTGTGGAAATTGACTTAAATAATCGATATTTAAAAAAAAAGTAAACCATAAAGGTCAAATTGCAAATATTAAAAAAATATATGGATATATGTAACGTAATTGTCCATATGTAGTATACCGTGGTGACGTCATGTTTTAAATATCATCATCATCATCATCGATGGGCAAACATTAACGATAAGCAATTCTCATAAATGTCACGTGGCCTCAAATCGAATACACCAATTGAAGGGTCAAAAGGGGAAGGCGAGGCTATCCCCAGGACCTAGTGGATAAATACTCCATGTAGCGTTTAATATTATTACAAACTCAGCGAAAAGTTTAACTTCCTGATACTTTTAATGATGTTAATTTATTTAGACATTTTTAAAATGGTCGGAATTCGTGCGTAGAAAATCTTTCTGAAAATATTCTTAATTTCAACAGAACCGTACCTTTTGACAGATGTAGTGCACGTGTGTTTTGAAAAATATTAAAAATGTATCAAATGTCCACGTCGCTCGGATTTATTGACACATCAGCATCGCCGGCAGCGACACTTGGATTGGTCCTCTCGCTCAATTAAAACGGCGATGACAGTTGCAAATTACCAACACTATGTCCAGCTCCCGTGGGCGGTTCAGTGACTCCGAGGAACTTTAAATATGCCACCAGATCACCCCGGAGTAGGCGGGTAATCGCCGATTACTAATCGGCCTTCAGCTGCACGCTACAGCCAGACGTAAGTCGTTACGAAATGAATTTTTAAATGTACCAAAGAAAATTACAGTTTCATTTTTAAATGAACCGAAGAAAATTACAGTTGAAAATTTTTTTTTTTTTAAAGTATAGGACGTAAAATTTTTGCTCGATTTTGCTAGGTAAACTGTAAACCGTGTTTACGGAATGAGACACGATGAGATAAATCTCAGTACCATGTATACGTATTGAGATTTTAATCTGCAGATGAATTCGGAGATTATTTTGAGATTCGTAAAAAGAAACTGTTCAATCTTTATGATTCATGGATCGCCGGTCTCCGTGTGCGCGCAGTATGGACGTGACATATATAATAGTTCCTGTCCATTACTTACCCATTACCCCCTCCCCCTATACCAGTACACGAACTTTTTCTGTGATATATGGTATTTTGGATTATTTAGAGTTGAACCTTTGAACTGACAGTTATCGTTTACCAGTGTGGTACGGTAGGCTGTGAATCTGCGTGATTTATCTTCTCGCCATGTGGGAATGATAAATTGACTGACAGTGTACTTGTGTGTGTTCGGATTTCTGAATGGTGCCGAATTCTGTACATCTTGCTATTGTGCGTTGTGCTTTTTGTGTTACACTTCGCACCATCACCGAAGCGTATGTCGAAGAGTATGTACTTCGTGCGAAACAACGGAGTACGTGTCTTGGAGCCAGAAGATCTGTGGATCTAGTGGAAAAAGATCCAGATATCGATAGGAGCATTTCACAAGTGGGTCGTGTTTTTTTAGTTCTGGGTGATTCTTCAGCCTCTCTGTTCCATGTTCCTGTTCTACTCCCAAATTCCTTACATCTTTCCTACATTCCGTATTCCCAAATCCCCCATAAGACATAAATACAAACCCGCGTACATGACATTAATTTCGACAAGTGTGCATAAACGTCACCTAGAACCATAGATACTTTTTTTTTTTTGAAAGTTAGACAGAACGAATTAAATTACAGATATTTATTCTGTTTTAACTGCTGCAGGGGAGATTATGAATCACCCAACTGACAAATAGAACGATGTACAACAGGCGTGAATTGAGGCGCGAGATGGTGTATCTGAGACTCGATGCGTATACACGGCAAAAAATGAAGTCGCCTAGAATAATTGTTTATTTAAAATTAATAATTCTATTCGTATCAGTTTAAAATTGAAATAATCTAAATTCATTTACGTATAAAAAAACGTAATCCCATCTTATATATAAAAAAAAGTGTTGTATCTTTGATTGCGGCATTCGCATGCATAATATTATTCCTCTAGCGAATCTGTCAGCAAAACACATACATTTTCCGACTGATCTCTGCGCCGCCCCGCCCCGCCGCCCCGCCCCGCCCCGCCACCGGTACCGCGGAAGCTTTCGGTACAATAAATTCAGTAATTCTCATTTTGAATTCTGGCATCCGAAAGAATGTAGCTTTTGAAGACGTACACGGGGGATGACGTACGCGTGACGTATGATTTACACCGAATGGGCGATACTGCCTTAGCTTAATTAACGTGCCTGTTCGCCTTTCACGAATGTGTCGTTATTTTTTATGGCCTAGTAAACAGCGGCCACCGGGGTGGCGCGGCCGCTCGCCGGATTCCATTTTTCTCAGATACACTAATAATTATGATTATGATGGATGGCGCGGTCGCCGGGCCCACATATATTTTGTTTCGGATATCCTCGCGATCGTTATTTACATTATTTAACTCATTCATTTTTATCATTTACGATTCGTTAAATCGGCTAAAAAAACACATCTCTCAAGCTAATCTCGGAAAATTTTTCTTTTTTTTTTTTTGGTACGAAGATTTTTACTAATATATTTATAGGTGACTGAATATTTTGGTGACGGTTCAGGAATAATATTCACACATATAAAAATACATGAATATCTAAATTAATTTAGAATCACAGATTTATTGCAATTATTAATTATTATTACACACACGTTGGGATATTTTCACTTAAATTATAATAATAACGTTACACCACTGAGTAATAGCCATGCTAATAAATGATATTATTGTTAAAATTTATCCAAATTAAATGTATTAATTAGAAAGATATACATATAAAATCAATGTTATCGAAAAAATATTGTTGTATGGATGATAAAATGGAATATGATCCTGGATCTCTTTGAATCCCTGGAACGTGCATTAACTGATTATGCTACAGTACACAGTAAATCGACGACAAATTTTCGAACCTATATGTTACACTTTTAAAATTGATACATCTATCGTTCCATTATTTTTCGTAGTCAATTTATTGTGTGCTGTAGCATAATCGGTTAATGCACGTTTCCCAGATTGGAAGAGATCCAGCTTCAAATCCCGGTAGTAACAACAATATTTTTCGATAAAATTAATTTTATATGTATATCTTTCTAATTAATACATTTAATTTGTATTTAAAATATCACGGACCTATGTTCTGAATAATTACAACTTCACAATAAGAATGTGTTCTCCTCGATAATTAAGATTAATTATAAAAGGTCAAATTCGATTATTCAAATTATATTTTATTTTTACTGTTATGAAGTAATTTTTCAAATTTATAGAAGCTTTATCTGTTGTGTTCTTATATGTGTTTTTTTAGTTATAATTTCTTATTGTATATTGTAAGGTCGACCAATATTAAATTTAAATAATATTGTATAATAAAAATTCTTTCGAACAGACTGTAGATCATTTAAATTGGGAGACGAAGACCGGTGGAGAGCTTCAGCCCACGCCCACCGTATAAAGTGTGATCCATTATAATACATTATATATATCTTATGTACACGGCTAATTTTGTTACATAATCTATGACGCCTAGAATAAGGCTATGTAAATAAATTCGTTGTGATTGTATAATATATTAATTATCGGTAAATAGTTTTTATTTTATTTTAATGGTACAGATTATTAACACGTCTCTCAAAGACTCTTACAAATAGTCTCACATAGTTACGGCTTAAGATATTACACTGCAATTCAAAAGTAGAGATGTTTCCCCTCAATCGAGTCGAGATAAAACATCTCAAAGACACACCGAGACAATAAATAAAATGAAGTGTTACAATTCAGAGTAACAGAACATGAAACATCTTCAATATACATAATTATTTAAATGCAAAGATATACGGCTTCCAAGGCCTAATAACATCGAAATACATGACACGTGACAGTGCGCGGTGTTCGCAACGTGAGTTTTTGCTGTAGTGTGAACCTGTCGGTATTGTAAGAATACATATCAACCAAGTACAAAACAATTTCGTTTTTAAACTGATCTTGTATCATGAAGAATATATATTTATGTAAGAATTCACGAATTAAAATTAAATTCTGCATAATTGCGAATAAGCAGAAGCCGAATATACATTGAACAAGTGGTGTTATAACATTTGAACTGACAAATGGGGATATTCAGTGTATAATCTGTTTTAAACTTGGAACGTAGGTAGAATATGCATTTAATAATAAAATTGGTTTTAATATTATGAAAAACGCTTTTATGTATAACGTGTAAGGATTTAATCAAACGCAGTTTTATTTATTTATTTATTATACACGCCCGAATCAGGCATTAACTTTTTTTTTAATATAATAGAGAATCACATCAGAAACGCAATACAAAGAAAAATTAAATTATATCTGCATGTTTTTTATAATCAAAATTATTTAAAAAAAAAAGTTATCTATAACAAATTGGAAATAATAGAAAATGAATAAAACAATTCAAAAGTACATAGAGTATGGTAGAATGTTAGAAGAATTGTCATGGTATGCAAATTACACACAACTAGTCGACAAATATAACATAATAAATATCAGTTGTCAACACACTTCAGTATCAAGTATTCAGTATAATTAGTAAAGCACTTTATCTGTCACCATTGAGTTGAGACGCAAAAAATTGTAACAATTTAGCCCTATAAACAGTTAAAATAACAGCAAAAATGTCGACTACCTCCGCATGTTCATTCCCCAGAGAATGCAATTTGGAGACGGCGGAGTTAGCTAATGCATTTATTCTAACATCACCTCTGTAATAGAACAAGCATTTATTTTAACATCACCTCTGTAATAGAACAAGCATTTATTCGAACATCACCTCTGTAATAGAACAAGCATTTATTTTAACATCACCTCTGTAATAGAACAAGCATTTATTCGAACATCACCTCTGTAATAGAACAATGTCTCGACGGTGCGTGAGAGTCAAGCAGACCAACAATCCGGGGGCAGTCCATCATACCGAAGATAGCTTATACAGTACTTAAATTAAGTCAATTATTGTGTCACAGTGATTGATTATTTCTCCCGTGAGAAAGTATTAAATTGAATTATTAATAAGTAATCAATATGAGGGTTTGTAACAAGGGATTATATAATATTTTTAAATTAAGAGTTTTAGTTGATCCCGAAAATTCTTTCACAGGTATTGGAATTTTCCAGCTGCTAGCTGGTAATTAATTATCTCAACAACGTAACCAAATTTTCGACCCACATTTTCCTTCAAAGCAATTTTTTTTATCATTCCGGCCCACGTTAATTTTAATATGTTGCAACGTTAGAATTTTTTGCTTGCTTTTGTTAAATATGATTTTTCCACGTTCTTTGAAAAAAATATTTGTGTCGAAATTATTATTTTATTTTTTATGATGTATTATTTCAAATATTCAACGTATAACTTCTTGAGACAAGTCAATATTTCACGGTTATGTTTAGTTTTGTACCTCAGATATTTCATAAATGACTAATAACCCTATAAAATATACTTTGCAGCACTCGGAGTGACAGTCCGGGCATTAATATCCTAAAAATCATCTTAATCTACGTCCCACGCCCGCCCATCTTCCTCCTACCTCTTCATACCCATACACATAAGGAAGAGGAACATATCGGGAATGTGTTAAAAAATACAAAAAAACAATGCTAAAAATTACATACCTTGGTAATTTGTTTTGCCTTAGATCTCCGAATTCAAAAATTCTTCATTTTTTATCTGACCCATGAAGCTGACGCTCAGAGATTTTCTCTATATTTATCTTTAACGAATATATATGCCTAATCAATATCTATATCTGGTATACTGAATTTTTTTTTTAACTTTTTTGAATGTAAAAAAAATAGTTGTGTTCATTAATTACATAACACATATATGTATACTTTTTATAGCATCTTGATGTTGCAGAAGAAAATATTTGAAAAAGTACATACATATATAGTTGAGGGTGAGATGGGGGTCTCACATCTCCACCGACAGCTTCAGTTTAAGATTTGTGGGTCACTTTCGTTAGAATCACTTGCCCACCTTTTGCCAACAAAGTTTTACCTCTATCAGTTGTGGATTTTTTTTTTTAAATATGGGTAAATGTAAAGATAAGTTATAATTACTAATTCGAAATAAATTAAATTTCAACAAAATATGTATATTATAAAATTAAAATTAATAAATTTATGATCACAAAAAAGTAATCAATTTAGTACCTATACAAAAAAAGGGAAATAATTCTTAATTCTTCTAAGATGTGTAAAAATGGAAACGGCGTGTTTCTAGAATAGAAGAATTTCACAATGCAAATAAGGGACGCACACACCACCACGCACAAGGGCACGAGAGTTTATATTCCCAAGTAGAATTACCTTTTTACAAGGCCGGATGATAAAAGATTTATATTTTAGTATTCCTAACGGAGCGCAATAATCACGGACACTGCTCGTCTATCAAAATCGAAACTCTTTTCTTGCGCTGGTGCAATGGTGGTCTGGGAATACCTTACACAGAACGGATGGCGCGCATTCAAAAATAAGTAACAGCATCTGCGTAACGTCACAATATACGTATAAATATATCAGATTATGATATATATGGTATCATGTATGCCATTTTCAGGTAAAAATACTTCATTATATTTCTCGGTTGTAAATATAAAAGCCGTAAATGTATCATTTAATTTAACACATACATTTTCAAAAAAAAACACTTCCTTCTTATTATTCCATTAAACATCATTATAGACTTATTAATAGTATTTGAATTAACCCGAGTAAACCGGAAATCCACCCCAATTCAAAAGATTCTTGCAAATATAGCTCCAACTCGTGATATCTTTCAATTTCAATTACAGCAGTTCGTTATTTTGAATTCGATAAAAATTATTAAAAATCTAATAAATTTTGTAATGGAATATATATGGTTATTTTTCTTTAATTTTAGTTTTTTTTCAAGATATAAATCAATCCTCTTGAAAGGGAAAAAGAGTATCAGTCGGCCGGCCAACTATATGTATATTATAAATACAATATATCTTGTAAGAGAGTAAGATAGTGTATACTTTTTGATCAAAAATAAGTGTAAAATTCCGGATATTATCAATCGTTCTGGTTCGTTGAAATTTCCATTTTAGTATACCTGAACTGAATGCAATGGAAATTCACTATGTAGGTGACGTGTCCGAAAACTTGGGGGATACGTCTCAGATGGATTGTGGACACTATCGTGTATTCACACAACAAACAATATTTTAAGGGTAGACACATTTAAAAAATATTAGTTGTAAATGTTCAAGCTGCATATACTTAAACTCAATCGTGTCAGAGATATAAGCATTTAAAAATAGTCGTAGTTATAGGATAATTTCGGTTAATTGAAATATTTGACTGATTCCAAATTGAATATTGAAAACACAAAAATAAAAGGTCATCGAATTTGATGATAGGATGATTTAGGGCCTGAAGCAGAAATAACGAATAATAATGAGTCAATCTCGTAAATATTTATTTACATGATTTTGTAAAAATATACATTAATATTTTCTGTAATGGTGTAGAATTTGTATACACTCCTTGATCATTTTCGACTCGTAATTTAGTCAGGTATTCACCAATAAAAATATCATGGATCAAGTCTGTTACATTCTATATAAATATATATATTAAGCTTTATAAAATATTGTATTAATAAACAAGTTCCACTATATCACCAGTTTCATGTCAGATTCAAACTGCAATCACGGTAGGTACCTAGAAAGTTCGAGAATAGATTTAATTCCTAATAGATCACCTTCGCGCGGAGAGTGAAGAGTGCGCCAAGGAATATATAACCGCTGCTGAAACATACGTAATATACAAATAGACGAGAGGGCCACTCTGCTTATTTTTTTTCCTCCGTAATAACACGAGTCTGGCGCGGCGTCCACTCCGTTAGTTAAGATGTTGGGCCGGTGCCAAAAACACAAATCTATAAATTAGCTTTGACCATCTCAGCTCGGCCGAGACGCGGCATTAAAACAGCGGTAATGATCTCGGCCCGAGACGGCTGACAGTCCGTCTCGGGCCGGGGTAATCGATGAGGATGACGACGCCGACAGTCGACAGCACTGTTTCAAATTTCGAGATACCCATTGTGTAGCCGGCCTAAGGGCCGAAACAATTTCGCTTTTCTCCGACGGCTTCGGGGATTGTTAAATATTGTGTAATAAAATACTCTTGAAATAACTAAAATGAAACTGCATACATGTTTCTAAGTACTAATTTTAAACATATGCAATATTTTCGATGATAAAAATAATGAAATAATTTGGAAAACATAATATTTTTTCAATATGCAAGTACATAAGAAGAACAATTAAATAAACAAAAGTAACATTAACGCCGGTGACCAGATAATTGAACACAAGACAACTGCATACATGGCAACTGGACTAACTTGTGTGCAGTGTGAATCATAAAGTTACATAAAAAATATATATCTAGTATTTCTCGATGTCTCAAAATTCTACTATGTGTTGTAATATGAAATTATACTACTCGAACTATGTGCAATAGGTAAATTTATTTACTAAATGTGAAAAATATTTTTACGTGATTTTCATCAAATTAAATTAAATAAAATTGAATTACCACACAATAACAATAAATACCCCTTGTTTAGAGATTAACCTTATCACATACATATAGAAAAAATGATATTGTTGCTAATGGGATTCGAATCCGGATCTCTTCCTATCCGGGGAAATGCATTAACCGATTATGCTACGTCAACACAGTCAGTTGACAACAAATTTTCGAACTTATATGTTGCACTTTCAAATTGACACATCTGTCGTTTCATTATTTGAAAGCCATCTTTTTTATATTTATATTAAAAATATTACAGACCTATGATCTGTAAAATTGCAATTTCATAATAATAATGTGTTCTCCTTAAAAACATACTTTAATGCTTAAATAGTATGTGTATACACATGATGTAATAATGTAGATACGAGTATATGCAGTGATTTATCTCAGTATCTAGTCACATAATCTGTTAATTCTAAAAATTGTCACAGCTGATCAAATATAAAAATATATCCTAATTTAAATTTATCCTATTTCATTCATTCTTCAACACATCATCTCTAGGACAATAAGTAAGAGAGCTATAATGTAGATAGTTAGTTTTCCTTAGTGAAAGAGTAACTGAATAACATCACAGCTCGTGGTCTAAATTATTGTTGATTGAGAGGGAGGTTGAATTGCACTTAAGACGGCTGTTGACAATTCATATATTAATGGTGGACCGGATAACTTCACACTGAAAGCTTGTAAATCATATCTTAGTGATGTGCTAATCCCAGAATAATTCTGCTCAGCTTAGCTCGAACGTTAATAGCTGCATTGTAATCATCGTTGGTGTCTGTCATTGTTATTGGTATTATAGTTGATTTGTACTGATCAATTAACTATTTGTGTACCTATTCATTTCAGGATAAATATAACTAAGAAGAAATAATATTTTAAATAAAAATTAATGCCATAAAATATTTTCTAGTGTAATATTTTCCCATCAAAAATGCTGGAATTAGACACATCATTTATTTTTGGAGTCGAAACCGTATTCAATGGAATTAAATAAATCTATAAAATTACAATGCAAAAATAACAAATGATATTTATAGATATAATTTTATATATTAAATCAAATTATGCGGTTATGATGCATGATTATTTGTTAACCGGACTAGGCAGATAAGTAATCCGATAGTCTCCAAGTTATATATTCAATTATTGATTGTTAATAATCAAGATATATTATATTTATGAAAATGTAAAAAGACTTGTGAGTAGGAAAAAAATATATAAAATTAAAACAAATCAATAATTTTATAAGAAATACGGTAAATTGTATAGGCATCGAGATTTGAATCAATATAACATAGAATTGGATTAACTTTTTTAAATTAAAATATTAAGCTAATGAACTCTTTATTACTCCTCTATACACGAGTCTTACTCTCATAGAGAAGAAATAAATGTTATAAGAAATATATATATCCTACTGAATATTCTAAAAATGTATTATATTTTCTAATGTTAAAACAAAAAAAAAATTAATATATGTACATACTGTAATTAATTTGAATGAATACATTTCAATATTATACGCTCTGTTGATACAGTTAAAGTTAAAAATATCAGATATTTTTTTATCACAGTGATAATATTATTGTACTGTAAAATTTAAATTAAATATTAAAATTATTGTACATCGTAAGAAAATTTGTAAACAATTTCTCATTTCAAAACTAATTATTTAGATTACTCATTTTACGCAGACCTTGAACTAATAACATTACTCGGCTTTCCATATACTACATTTTAGCCTGTAAATAGGTACATTATCATTCCGAGCAATAAAACTATTTGCTAACCGATGCTCCGCGCGGGTAAACTCACTCAAGTGTGGCGAAAAAAAATGGTAATAATATATTTTTTGTGTTTTAACTAATTACGCGATATTTTATTGTTGATTTTATCACAGTTAGGATGTATTTAATCAGAGGGTGTTTATGCAATAGGTACTTTAAATCTGTCTGTTTTACATCGCTTATTTCTTAATAAATTAGGTTTTGCGACTTTTTAAATAAAAATAAAAAGTCTTCCCCTCGATATCTTAAAAAAAATAAATGTGAAGAAATAATCATTTTAAGATTTCGTAATACGTGCGATGTGTTTCGCGGTGCGCGCTTATTCTAAATTTAATACGCACTTACGCCAACGTAATGTACACAAAGTGTTTAACGACAAAGCGGATGATATATTTTAAATGAAACAAGTATGTCGTATGTACTGAATTTATAAATGAAATCGTATTTCTTTTTATTTTTCGTTTTCTGATATAATTTTTGCGCACAAAATCCAAAAGCATATTTTAGTAAAAAAATAAGTGATAAGAACTATGCCAGTAAATGAATGGACATGAAATAGAGTATACATGTAGGAGAGGACTTTGGAAGCGTAGTAACGGTACGAAGGGTATTTTACACACATTCTTAATGAAAACATAAATCCTATAGTTTATGACACATTTATTCAACAATAAAAGTATTTACTCTTAACAAGATGTATTTTTTACTTTAATGCATATAGAAATAAGAAAATAATGTAAAGCTGATCTTAGTATAGTAAGATTAAGAAAGGATTACTTAGGTGGTTTGGTCATATGGAACGGATGAATGAGGAGAGAATGGTAAAAAAAGATATATGACGCAAGTGTTCATGGCACCAGAAGTAGAGGATGTTCGCGGAAGACTTGGCACGACCAGGTAAACCAGATACTGGAGGATGGTCTTGTTAGAAGCTTCAATAATCGTCGAGCTTGTGTGAGAAAATGTATGAATGTGGATGAGGTGAGAATTGTGTGTCAGGACAGAAGAGCGTAGTGCTCTATCTTCTCTGCCTACCCCCGCGAGGAAACGACATGATGGTAAGTAAGCAAGTTAATAAGTATATTATCGGCGTTTGAATTTTCGTTTCAATCAAGTCATATATTTAAAAAAAGTCGTGGAGCCATTTGATTGCGTAAGTGATACCGAATTGATCAAGTGGATGGCATACAAAATGAAAATATTTTATTAAGGAATTTGCGGTCGTTCATGTCTATATATTTGGTTGTATTGTATTTATTTGTTATGTATTTTTATCGTTAATGAAAACATGGAAAGAAATATGTATGACGCGAGTTTTGATGGCAACAGAAATAATAGACACAAAATAAAAGACGAGGTACAGCGGGTAAACGATGAACATAAATGTGCATGAGACGAGAGTTGGGCGTCAAGAAAAAAGAGTGTGGTAGTCTATCATCTCTTAGAAGAACAACGACCCATACACATCACAATCCTGTTACAAATCCAACCACGGTTTCTATGAAAAAAAGCTTCTTCCAATTTTTCGACTATATTATGAGTTAATTAATACGATCAGTCTAGAAAAGTTCATCATCCTGGGCACAATTTTGGGATCAAATAGACCTGGAAGAGTACCACAACGGTAGATGGACCGTGGCATTGGTGACACAAGGCCGAGACTAATAAGCTGTATATCATCTAATTGAGACTATTACAATATATGTATATGTAAAGAATGACGTGAAGAAAGAAATAAGAAGTAAAAAAAGCTCAATTGGAGCCATTAACACACCATAATTAATCATATCAAATATTTATTATCTTATCTTACAGAGACGGTGATATCTTCTACATGCTTTTTCTTTTTTAAGAGAACTTTTCAGTGAATTAGTTATCAATGGTTAAACAAATGATTAAGATTTTCCTTTCAAAAATAATTCCGCTATTTTACGAAAATGTAGTTTTTTATTATTCATTTATATCAGAAGTTATACACTAAATTAGATTTTTTTTATAACTATTACTTAGATCGGACCTTTACACTAATGTAAATCTAATAAACTGAATGTTATTTGCCATAATTAGGAAAATACAAGCATTATAAGAGAGACCGTGGTTTTTTTAATTTTAAATCGCCGATTAAAAAACACACATTAATAGGGTCGATATAAATATTATTTAGTAAGAAATAATTATGTTTTTGGTATAAAACTTGATTATAAATAGTAGCTGAAGTCTCAAAGCATGTAAATAAATATAATATATATATTTTTTAAATTGTCATTAACACGAAGTGTTTTAAAAACGTCAAAAATTGATCATATGTATTGCAAATTTAATGGTTCATAACTCTTTTAATTTTTTAACATTTTACTAATTTGGTTTAATGCAAATTTGTCTCTGTAATATTGTCTTTAAGATTATAAGAAAACATATTTCGTATATGCAAGAATTTTCTATATTAAGGCAATTTTATAAAAATAAATTTAATGGTCGAGGATATCCATAATATCCGGATAATAAAAATCCGCATTTTCGTAAAAAACGCTAAAATATAAATTATTATTTAAAGCAGGAATTTATAGAATGAAATTTATTTGAAAATATTATATTTATTCTATCGTGGGCGCCGGTCTCCTCAAGTACGTTAGGCCACTCCGAACTATCCTACGCTGTCCTTTTCCAGTTTGCGATACCGACTGTGCGAATGACCTGGATGACGCCATCTAATCACCGCTGCTTGGGTCTTCCAACACTTCTTCGGCCAATGAGTTTGGCATAATACGCTTTCTTCGCTGATCATTCCATGAGTCCATTTGTTAAATTTGACCAGCCTACCTCAGCTGGGGAATTTTGAATGATTTTACTTAGATCTGTGCATGGAATATTATCTTAATAAATTTGACTTATCATATAAATCGCACGTTTTTTAAATATCGTCATAGCATTATTCGACAATGTTGGATTCATTACATTCTATATCAAATTCGTGTAATTTTTCGCAGTAATTTATAGTAATGTTTGTAATTGTAATTAAAATAAACAATGACCAAAGGGTTCCTTAATAATTGTTTGTATAAAAAATAAATTACGTGAATCATAATTAATAAACAAATATATACAAAAAAAATGTATTAATTTTAATATTTACAACGAATGCTATCAAGCGCATTAGTATTATATTAAAAAGTTACTAAGACAATAAATTTTGCAATAAACCAAGTAGGATAATGAGCTAAAATAAAGAGGAATGTTTTGCTTCCATGCATATAATTAAAATTACGACGTATTATGTGAACGTGAATTTATTTTAAATATTTTATAACTTAATTTCCTTCAGCCTCATTAAAAAAAACAAATTAGGTGTACTGAATTTGTTCACAAACTGAATCGGAGTAACTACAGTGTACAAGGAGTCTGTCTATCTACGTTTGATTCACTTTAAATTGTAAAATAGCGTAGCTACAGTAAAAAGGAATACATTCATAAAAATTAAAGATAATCTATACATATATTTGTTTTGATACTTTTTGCTTTGTACATTTGAATTATTCTTCCGTAAAATGAGTTAGTCTTTCTGTTCGGATCAGGTGAACTACACTGTGACGGGAAAGTTGACTGACCAATTTGATTACAATATCCGAAGTATGATAAACCTATTTTTAATGTGGACAACCGACCGTGATATTTAAATAGTGTTTACGGATGCCACAATGTTAACTGCTCGTACATAAAGAACACATCTCTAATGATATGGATGTGAAAAATGAGTTAGCATTTTTTATCTTCGTTAATACTAAAAGTGCTATAGGTGGGCACTGTACTAGTCTACACACATTTTGTAGTGGGTACGAATATTTAATACCATAAAATGTTATTATATTATATTTGAAAATAAATTTTTTTTTTTGTTACAATATGTTTTTAATACAATTTTATTTAAAAATAGTTTTCATCAACCTTTCCTCTCCGATGATGTAAACAAAATCAACATTGCCTCTAATTATGTAAATATCTCGGTAAATATACTAAATATAGAGTTCATATGTTAGGTATATCTCCGAAATATATTTATGCATTGGATAAAATAATTACAATATGTAAAAATAATAATAAAAAATGTTTTCTCGAAGAACCTGGCGTGAATTTGTTAATACGTGTATGCATGTGTACGCGCGGAGTGATGTCGATGGCACACTGTGCGGGGGACGGGGTGCCGGATGCCGATCGTCATTTAGTGGCAGAGAGTGCGCTGGCCGAGTTAGACGTGTCTTATGCTGTCGTTTGTTTTTTCTCATTTTTAGCACTTTTACACTATAATTGATATAAATATTTTCTTATATATCACCTATTATTTTAATGATTAATATAAGTAATAAATTTAAAATATTTATCCGACATAAAAATCGTAAAAGTTTACATGTACCAGTTTTTATTTTAGCACCGCAAGGGAAAGGTTAAATTAGTATTTATTGTTGTTTATTTTTTAACATTTTTAAAGAGTGTACATAAATAGTAATACGAAAGGTCGCATTTTATCCACAAATACTATTATCAGGCTTATGCATTACATAATATATAATCAAGAAAAGGAAGACGAATTGATGCCTTTATCTCCATTCTGCTGGAGCTTTATATCAATAATAGTCAACGAATCTTTCAGTTTTTTTGACATTTTGAACTTTAATCATGAGGGTCTGAAGTGGAAAAAGTAAATAGTACTTAAATTAGTAAGTTGTTCAGTGTTAAATCCGCCATATGCAATATTTTAAGAGTTAGAAAAATGTACACATAGTGTTAGCGCCGTTTAAAATTAATTAAATTCTATTAAGTTTTTTGGCGTTTGACTTGTTGTCTCATGCACACATTCAATTCTTGGTTAATCAAATTTTAAACTGCGTATATCCTTCTCTTTTTTTTCTCACCTATTCTTAAGCACAAGAAAGAAAGAAGATATCGCAGTGAATAAAAGTTTTCCAACTGCAACAAGTTCAGTGCGCTTGCAACTTTTGTACGGATAACTACCATCGCTTCACTCCGCTTAACTCTACTAGTGCTTATAATTAATCTTACTTTAATTCCGCTAATATATAATAATCCTTTTCGCGAGTGTTAGTATACACCCCGCGACGCTTGTATTTGTGGTGGAGAGGAATCAACAAATGAACCAGCATCCGGTATACGAAAAGTTAGTGCCTTCCATTCTTCCTCATATTTCCACCACACTAGGATGTTCGAATACCAACATAGTGCTATTTTCATAACACAAGTTTTTCATTAATTTTAATATTTGTAATAAAATCTTTCCTTAAAAATAAAGAGATATGGTAATTATAATATAAAAATCATAATTAGAAAGAAGGCATAAATAATTAGACATACACAGCTATAAAAAACAGTATTTTTTACATTATGCTAGTAACCAAATAATAAAAGAAAATATATAATAATATATCTAGGAAAATAAGACAAAGGAATATATAAAAATTTGTTGTCGTGCATAGTAATATTTATACAATTAATTATATAAATAAAATATATATATAAGAAGAAAAAATTATTAACAGAAACAGAACTGCTCTAAGATTTTGTTTGGAAATACCGAGAACATAGAATTATTGTTCACAATTTTTAAAATAAAACTGTAATTACTGATACAGCATTATGCTTTTGGCTTGAAATTAAACAATACTTTACAGATTTTTTACTACATTATACACATTTAAAAAAAAATTAAATACGTATAAAAACAATACAGATGATTGTTTGACGTATGTTTTAATCAAGTTGAATCAAAAACATACGTGCTAAGGATATGACCTAATGATGTTTTAATGTTCAGTTTACACAAAACATTATTATTCAAAGAAGTGTTTTATTATACAAGTGTCCCAAAAGTATTTTTCATAATAAAAATTCTGCAATAAAATAATGAATGGGTTCAATAAAAAAAATGTTTATTTTGCATTTAGGTACAGTCCCTAGCAATTTATTTCTTAAAAATGATGTTTTCTAAATATGATCCGTTACTCTTCTAAACGGGAGGTAAAATTACTGAGAACTTCTCGGCACGTATTTTCCGTGATCACTGCACATTTTTTCTCGGATATTTTCTTTTCATCGGTCTAGAGACGGAGGATTGTTACTGTATATCTTTGATTTAAGATAGTCCCATAGAAAAAATCCTATTGGTGTCAAGTCAGGGCAACGAAAATTTCATGAACAACTGGAAAGGACACGCTTCATAGCAACTGAATTCCGCCCCTCTCCCGCTCGTTGCGTCGGTGCAACGAATGAACTAAAATGAAAAAGACTTTTGGGACACACTGTATTTCACCCAAGAATGTTTAAAACGATTTTTGGCAATGCCATTCGAAAACAGTAACTCAAATGAACAAAATTAGTTATTTATTTGACTAAATGTGATTTTAAACACTAAAACAAAAATATTTATACGTGTCATCAGTTTATTTAAAGAATGCTAATACTCATAGCAGCAAATCTTTGTTTATAGGCGACGCGTGCATACTTTACGCGAACATTTTTGATAGATATCCATTCCATACGCTTCCTGTCCGCCGAGTGGTATAGCACCTGCTATAAACGATAAACCTAACAATACGCACCTAGTCATTAGTTATTTGCATAATACAGCGGTTCAACCATACCTCCGCTCTTGAAGCGAGTCAGTTGTTAGTGTGTGTGTGTGTTCACTTCCGGCTTTGATATTCATGAAAACAATTTAATATGTAGTGTGAACCTTTCTTTTGGAATAATAATTCACAATTCGATCGGCAGAACGTATTTGTTAAATGATTTTATTAACATATTAAAGTTTTTTTTAAAGGTTATTAAACGCTTTAACAATTTGAAAAAAATATATATTGGTTTCTATTATACAGTGTGTCCCAAAAATCATTTTCATTTTGGTTAAATCGCTGCACTAACGCAACAAGCGGTAGAGGGGCGGGGGGTACGCCGATCGCTAGCTGCGTCCTTGGGAATTCAGTCACTATGGAGCGTATCTTTACCAGTTGTTCGTGAAATTTTCCCTAAAAAATTGATATCCGGACGAGGTGACATAAATTAACCTCCACGTAGTCCCGACTTGACACACCTATGGTGGCCACCTTAAATCAAAGGTATACAGTAACAATCCTCCCTCTCTAGACCATTGAAAAGAAAATATCCGAGAAAAAATGGCAGTGATCACGGAAAATACGTGCAGTTCTCAGTAATTTTGCCTTCCGTTTAGAAGAGTGCCAGCGAAATAACGAATCACATTTAAAACACAGAACATAATTTTTATGAAATAAATTTCCAGTGTACTCAAATACAAAATAAACATTTTTTATTAAATCCATCCATTATTTTAGTACATAATTTTCATTATGAAAAAAACTTTTGGAACAACTTGTGTAATACACGCCATGTAGAATATATGAGCTAGGAGAGGATGATAAAAACAAAGTACGAGGCGAGTGAACAGGAGGAACAGAGGACCCCGGCAAAAGAATAAACCTAAACGAATAGCGTACATGAGAAAATGTTTAAAAGTGGACCAGTCAAGAGTGGTGAGCCAGGACAAAAGAGTGTGGCGTTAATAATATCTTTCAGTACAAAAAACATTATCGTTTTCTTCACTATTGTTTCCAATATAGTTTTTTTATAATATTTTTTCAAAATGTAATCGAATATCCATACCTACATAAACAACGATTTGGCACATTGTAAATATTGCCTGTATCAACACAGTTTGTACATAGCGAGACAAACAACGAAAAAATTGCAATTTATTATTATTTTAGATTGTTAACTTTGTTTTATTTACAACTTAATCTACCAGTTTAGAAAAATATCATTTTCTTCTTAAGGATGTCATCAATTAATCAAAAACATATGTTATATTGTTTCATTAACATAATCTTTTTTTAAAAAACAATAATTATTAAAAAAATAAGTTTAGTATCTAACTTAAATTGTTCCTTGAATAATTTTTAGGAAAATTTTTAAGAATGGGACTTGTGGTAAATAATAATTATTATATATAATTAATAATAATAATAATTTTTAATATTTTGGTTAGTTTTACATGCTTTATTTATTTTCAATAAAATTATAACTCATTGCATAAGAAATTTAAAAAAAAAATTGCGATAATTGTTCTACTTACATACATACCATCATGCCGTTTCCCCTCGGGGGTAGGCAGAGAGGATAGACTGCCACACTCTTCTGTCCTGACACAATTCTCGCCTCATTCACATTCATACATTTTCTCATACAAGCTCGCCGATTATTGTGGCTTCTAACAGTACAATCCTCTAGTATCTGGTTTACCTGGTCGTGTCAAGTTTTACGCGGACGTCCTCTATTTCTGGTGCTATCAACACTTGCGCCATATATATTTCTTATCATTCTCTCCTCATTCATCCGTTCCATATGATCAAACTACCTAAGTGATCCTTTTTTAATCTTACTCACTATACTAACACCAGCTTTACATTCTTTCCTTATTTCTTCATTCTTTACTCTGTCATAAATGGATCAGACGCCTAAGTGATCTCATTTACACTGCATTCAGTCTTGTTTTGTATAATTATTAAATTAAATTAAAATTACATTTTAATTTCTGATTTCATATCTTTTAACAGTTCTACAATATTTCAAAAAAGTATATATTTTTTACAACGTTCTTCTGTGTTCTAGACATTGATATTAATAATAATATATCTAAATCTCTTTACCTTTTAAAATTTAAATCATTTTCTGTGTATTGTATTTTTTTATCCTTTTAAATATAGATTACATTATGTATTAAACTCGCATTAGGTGCGATAGCTTTATGGTATGAAAATAAGACATAAAACGTCATTCATCAGATATGAAATATGCATCTCCGCTGACTTCGAATCCATCAATTGAATTTGAATTTGGAATGCCAGATAAAGATCGACGGATTCTGAAGAAATTTAAAATTTTCGCTCATTTATGCTGGTCACGTCTTATGGTAAATAATACATTATTCAATCGACCGAGACCACCGCGTAGACAACTGCCTCAGCAAACTGAACTCATCGCTGGTTCCACCATGTGTCCAGTTTTTTTATACATATTTATATTATTGAATGTAAAAAAAAAACTAAAAAAAGTTATATTTTTTTAACAATTTATTAAAAGTTGAGTGTAGTGCTATAAATTACTCAGAATCTATTTATCAAAAAGTAAATATTAAGAATTATTTAAAGTGTAGGAGTTGAGGTGTGTGTGTTGAAGTTATTCAAACTATGATTGACACGAGATTGTGTCAGAAGGTTTACAGAAGCTCCTAACTTATTCTTGTCTCACGCGTGTTGGTTGTGTGTCGCAGTGCAGGGTGTCTGTTGTAACTATAGCAGGGTGTATAAATGAAACAGCACTTACAAGGTTTCGTTTGTTGAGGTGATGGATCAATACAATTTAAATGCGCGGTTGAACTCTGGAGTGTCAGGATGGCCTGCGGAGAAGTGATCGTTAATGATTGGCAGTAACCATCTCCGGTGCTAATGGTTTATTGTGTCTGCTTGTTGGTCGCCCTGGTTTGGGTCTTAATGGTTGATAGGTGAGCCCTTACTCGGCCATGTCTACGGGCGCGAGTAGGGTCATCACAAAAGTAAGAATATAAAAATTCCATAAAATTTTTATACTATTTGAAAATTGAGCTTATTATCACTAACTCTGCACAAAAACACAAATTAATTTAATAAATAGTTTTCAAAAATATTGTTGTATACATATTTCACGAAGGTACAATACAAATATATCCAGATTTCGCACAAGTCACATAATATGTATATGTTTATTTTCAATATTATGAGAATTAGTCAGTTTGAAAATCGGAACTGCATAACAATATGGCTTTTATTTTACAATTGTGTGATTACTTTAAAAAATAAACATATTTACATGACATCTAACGGTGGAGTTTAGATAATAGATGAGCGTTTAATGATTCTTGTAAAATAAAATGCTTTGTCAATAGATGTCATTGTTGACACTAAATGTATATATGTTTCAAACGTATTTTTTATTATATTATTATAGTATTATTTCATACCTGTAACTTACAATAAAAATATGCTGCTTTTGCTGACTCATCTTCTGAAATACAATAATTTTAAATATGAATTAAATATATTAATTAGAAAGATATACATGTAAAATTAATTTTATCTAAAAATGTTGTTATTGCTCCAACGGGATTCAAACCTGGATCTCTTTACAAACCGGAGAAGGTGCATTATCCAACTATGCTACAGCGACGATATTTTTAGCGACAAATTTTCGAACCTTTATGTTACCTTTTTGATGTTAATACATTTAATCGTTCCATTATTCGAAAGAGCCATCTACCTTATTTTTACGGAATCTCAAATACCTGTGAGTAATCTGATAGCAGACGCCAGAATTATCAATTCATTTTTATTAAATTTTGGACACATTGATATAACTTTATTATTAGGAGAACACATTCTCATTGTGATATTGTAATTATTCAGAACATAGGTATGTGATAATTTAAATATTATATATATTATATTAATTAGAATTCGAATCCCGGTGGCGTAACAACAATATTTTTCGATAAAATTGATTTTATATGTATATCTTTCTAAAAATATCACAGATCTATGTTCTGAATAATTACAACTTCACAATAGGAATGTGTTCTACTAACAATAATTTTGTTTAGGAGTTGTTTAAGTGGCCATATTATTTGATCCAGACTCGAAGATTGCGATGATTTAGTTTTGTATTGCCTACCAAACATTAACTTTCATAGTTAATGACAATTGGTAGATTTATGTTTACATGTCGTGGATGTGAAAACCGCAGGATTTGTTTCCACAGGATGCACAGGAAAGAATCCTGTAAAGGAGATAAGAGGATCTTATCATGTTTTATTCCGAGTCGGCGCCCGCAGCAAACAGTCGCGCTTCCAGACACCCGGGACTCAGCTTATCATCGTGTGAACAGTGCGGTTCCCGCAGAGCACCGCGTCATACGAGTACATAACAGTTCATAACAGTACATAACAGTACATACATTGTGATGTTTGAATTTGCGCGCCGAGGTCTGTGTATTCTACTTTGCCGACTTATGATGATTGGCTGTCTAAATGGATGAATCAGTGACGAGAATTTGGTGGGCAGCGGAGCGAGACGTCACTTTTGGCAGGAATGCTAGAAAAGAGAGCAGTGGGTCGGTGGAGTTGCTGTTCTGAAGAATATGGCAGCGAGCGATGGCGTAGATTACGAGTGGGATCACTGCGGTAGTTTCAGAGATGTATGGGCCTGGTCCACCTGCGGGTTGAAGAGAGACCCCGTTGCAATGAGGAAGAAGGCGGCATGATAGCAGTGAGCGTTATGGACATTGCTGGGACGGGATGGTGTCCGTCCTATCTCCTGGATCAAGAGATGAATACTGAACTGATATGTTGCAGCTATTTCATATTGATACATATTACGTTCCATTTATTTAAAAGCTATAGATTGGAAGAGATCATGGTTCAAATCCCGGTGGCAGCTAAAATATATTTTCGATAAATTGAGTTTATCTGTATGTATATCATTCTAATTGATGCATTTAATTTGTATTAAAATATTACAAAACTATGTTCTGAAAACATTACAACTTCACGGATAATAAATAAATAAACTAATAAAAAATTATATTAAACTCATAACAATAATTATTAATACACATTAAATAAATTAATTAGATAGATATACATACACAAAAAAATCTATCTGCTGACGGGATAGTAACCAAATATTTTTTCGCTTGATTTTTTCTGTATATCTTTCTAATTGATTAATTTAATTTGTATTAAAAACGCTACATACTACGTTCTGAAAATGCAACTTCACAACATAAATGTGTTTTCATTAAAAATAATAACTATTCTTATATTTGAGTTATTTAAGAAAATGAATTATAGATATTTAATAAATATTTAAAAATGTATTTACCTTAATTAAAATATATATTTTTTTTAATTTTTAAAGAGAAATTAAATAAAAATTCTTGTAAAATAAATAATTGATTTCTCACGATCAACTCAATATATCATTTCAATATGATGGTTGATTAGAAAAATTATAAGATTTGAAGAATATGAGAATAACCATTCTCTAGAAATGGGAAATAATTTTAATGTAATGTTTTATACAACAGTTATGCTAGATTCGGGTAAATGAATAAATATAACAATAAATGAAAACCTTGAAATAATTATAAACATCTGATAGGTCACAAAAAATATACTTGTATTATTGTATAATAGATACAAATCAAAGACAATTAAAGTTGTAGAGAGAGTTGAAATTGCACAATAAGTATTTTCAATACCCATTAAAATTGATAGATGATTATTGTTATGGCATATTTACGAGTATGTACATAGATAAATTAAAATGTTTAATTACATGCTCGTTAGATTCTTGTCGATTCCCGATTCAACTCTGATTTAGAAGTTTTACAGGGTCGTATTTACGCAATACAATAAACTCGTTTTATTCGTATGTTAAGGTAGGTTCATTTAAAAAAGTATACTATTTTAATTGAGCGCATTCCGAATGAAACAGGAACTTAGCACTGATTTTTTTAAATGTTGTTCCCGGAGACCTGGATTTAATCTAAATCTAAAGTCTCCGTTTTCATATGGTCAAAATGTTATTCCATAATCATATTTTTCCAACAAAAATTGTCATGTTCGATACACAAGTTTAATATTTTGTGCATATTACATAAGCACAAAATACCAATGTATGGTTCTTTAGATCGACAGAGGGAATGGAGAAACATGGGGAGGAAGAGGGATATTCAGAGATAAGAATGCGCCAAGGGCAGGCGAGCAGTTCTTCCTAGTGCGATATGATTATCTTGTTGCTACATGTTAACAGGCCAGCAACGGAAGCTCGCTAAAGAAAACATGTTTTTAAATGAATTCATGACAGAGATATGAATTTAAACTCATTGTCTCCACAGGGTCTAGAATAATTGTAAAAAATTAAATTAATTTCTAAACCAATAAAAATAAAGCATTAACTTTTTTTTTAAATATTATAAAACACAATTTAATAATAAATAAAAAAAAACAATTTATGAAACCCGTAACGATGTGCACTATGAAGGCGGAATAAAAATAGAAAGGTACTATTTTTTTATAAATTAAATGCAAAAGTAGCGAGGTTAAGATGGCGTACCTACTCTTCTATATAAAAATTAACAAACAACTCTTATATAAATATAATAGATTGCATATACATCTCCGGAAATGACCGATTAAACTACAGATTTACACACTACTCGATATTGATTTATCGATTGATATAAAATATTTCATTTAATTATTCTATAAAATATGTATGTAGGCACATTAAAACAATCCTAGCAGAAAGCAATCGGCATCGTAGATTATTACTTTTGCCAGATAGAGTAGAGGCTATTTCACGGCCAATGTTAACCGTGGTGCAGCCACGGTCAGTTTCTTTGTTTTTTCGTGTAGAAAATTTAATTTACTACCAAGAAAAGGAAGCATAACCTGACTCAATCAAATAATACAAACCATTATCCTGATCAGACATTAATAGACACAATATTCTTATTTATTTATTTATTTAAGGGGGTGGAGAAACGGGATGGAGGAAGAGTGGTAATAATTTGGTACAGGGACAGAACAATAAGGGCTCATGAACCAACCAGGAAGCACGACTTACCTGGATTTTCTTGCTGCACTCACAGCTCACCTGAACTTCAGAAAAGTTTTTCGATGTTTAGCTCAAAGCACTGTGTATCACCAATAGTAATTATAAATCTTCGGCACGCACTGCGAGAAACCGAATACACACCAATAATTCAAGTCAGTGTGACGAGCTCGTAGCAGGACATTCACACTTCTTGACAGTTCACAAGACATAGATCGCACACAGAAAAAATTGCGCTCTGTAGTAAAGGGTGGGAGCTGACACATAGGTATAGTAAACCAAATGGAGCATCCACACGCGCACGGCCACCGGTGATCTGGTACTAACATTTATACCTAACAACGCACCTTAAACTTCTCGCCGCCCCAGCGGTAATAATTGTTGTTGTCAATA
Source organism: Eubasilissa splendida (assembly GCA_031772225.1). Taxonomy (NCBI): domain Eukaryota; kingdom Metazoa; phylum Arthropoda; class Insecta; order Trichoptera; family Phryganeidae; genus Eubasilissa; species Eubasilissa splendida. The sequence continues at coordinate 21,871,284 of CM062846.1, read as the reverse complement.
AATTCGAAAATCATCTGTCTATAAATAAAAAAAAAATCAAACAATTTGTATTTTAATGTGTTTATTCAAGCAGTAAACGAAATTTATCTCACTTAAACTTATTCGGCCGTTGTGAATATAAAAATGCAAACGAATTTTTACTTCTATTTTTATTTTGTAATGTATTGTTTGCGGTCAAATTAGCGGTCGCTTATTCTTGAGATAATCGAAACACGTTTTCACACTTCCGGCCGGCCGCTTGCCTTATCATTCTTTATACAACCGACCGAGAAATAGTCTCTTCTGGTTAAAGGGATAAAACATTTTTCAGTTATATTAAAAAACAATAACGTTATTTTCACATTAAAATTTTCTCAATAATTCTAACTATGTTTTAAGTATTCTGCGGTATGACCAGTTTAATATATGCCAGACATTTGTGTGTACTTGTACGTTCACATAAACCCTGATCGCAATGTTTTGCAAAAATTTTTAATTATTTTTTTAAAGAAAAATTTAATTCAAATTAATTTATTTTGAAATAATACACTTGTATTTTTTATTCTACTCGTTTAATTTACTTAAGACGCGTTTCGCCTTGCAATATCATTATTAATCTTACAATTTAATTCAACAACTTGTATTTATAACTAAACGGTGTCCAGCAGAAAATTATCACATTTAAAATTAAATTTAAAAAAACATTAATATTATTCTCATATTTTATTTAAACGAAATGGAGTTTAACGATGCGGATTATACGTTTTATAAACAATATCGTCTAAACGCCGCCAATTTCTCTCAAGACACTCTTTCAATCGAACTCTTAAATTTGCGAACACGCGAGAGCAAAGCGTTGATTCAATGGCAGCAACTTCACGGCGGATATTTTCTTGTAGAGCCTGAATTATTCGAGGATTGTTGCTGTAAACTCTCGACTTAAGGTACACAAAAAATACAAAAAAAAGTCACACAGTGTAAGATCCGGTGATCGAGGTGCCCAGGATATGTCTCCGTACTTACGGATTAATTTATTGTTAAAAATTCCACTCAGCTTCTCCATTGAAACTCTAGCTGTGTGTGGAGTGATCCTGTCTTACCAAAATTAAGTTCTGTTCTTGAACTCTGGAAACAGCTGCAGTTGCGGTACTAAAAATTCGTCGATTATTTGGCATTACACGTCAGTAGGGACTGTCTCTCGCTGGTTATAAAAATAAAAGCCAATTATCCCTCACGCAGAAATTGCACACCACATTCTCGTTTTTGGACAATGCAAACGTTTTTGATGGCGTTTCCTTGGGTTGTCGGGGCACCAGTATCTCATGTTCTGTTTATTAACATATTCATCGTTATGAAAATGGGCTTCGTCAGTAAACAATATGTTTCCAAGCGTTCGTGCTGTTCCAAAACGTTCCAGCATCGTTCTTGGTAGGGTTTCACGTAAAGAATAGTCATTTTCAAATTTGCAGTTTGTATGGGTGAAACTGAAGTTTATTTTTCAAAATACCGTGATTTTTTTATTCCAGTAATGGCTGAAATCTTCCTTATCGATTTACGCAGATTGTGCATAATTTCACGTCGAACTTGAGCTACATGTTCTGGCGTCGCTGCTGACGTTGATGGTCCCGGAGAAGTTTGGTTAACCACTGTCCCTTCTTGCCCGAAATTTTGAACACAACACCAGATAAGTGCTCGGCCCATCACTTACTCGTCGAATATTAAAGTGAGTACAAAAAGCGCGACGCGCACGAACCAATGAATTGCCGCACATTAAATATGCACTCCCGACCAGTGACTCATTGCAACTGGCAAATAAGCAAATCACGCGCATCCATCAATACCCCTCCCACTTACCTCACCCTGATGGTTTACAATTTATTCTTGAATTTTTTCCGCTGGGCACCCTACATAATGGGGGACAGCTATACAATTTTATTTACATGAGGTGAATAGGAACAATATTATTAATTGGAATTTTGATAATTTCCATACATTTTGAATGCTTCTAATTATTCTAAGTTATCATTATTCTTTTCTACAAATTACCCATGACATGAAAATACTATTAGTGTTGAAACTGAATGGTTGGAATTCCAATGAATAATGTTGTCCCTTTTCACCTCAAGTAAATAAAATTGTATAGCTGTTCTCCATTCTAGTTATAAATTCAAGTTGTTGAGTTAAATTGTTAGAATGATAATGCTCTTGCAAGGCAAAACGCATCTCAAGTAAGTTAAACGAGTAGAATAAAAAAACAAGTGTTTTATTTTCACATATTCTAATTAAGTATCCATAATCCATATTTCCAATAAGACACAAGAGTTTATCGGAGTTACCAAATATACTGGAGATGTTGTACAATTTATATATTATTTAGTTTTCATACAGCTAAAGGTTTATCGCCAAGCGGTGAAAATAAGAATCAATCAAAAATTTACGCTGAGTTATATCTCTTTCACGCGCCTCTTCACTAATAAGTTGAACGTCTTGTCTACGTTTCGATATTATACTGGGTATAACATACCTAGTGCATAATATTTTAGTAGTAGATACATTAAAAATATGAGTCAAAAATATTGAAGTTGTATGTAGTTGAAGTCGTAGTTATGCGATTATTTCGGTTTATTGAAATACATTAATGATTTCAAATTATATACTGAATACAAAACGTCATCGAACTTCGAGCGGCTTTTTTGTTAGACTATTCAGGGCCTGAAGCAAAGATGTAGAATATAATGGGTTTATTTCACAAATAATACGTACGTAATAATAAATTGTACGTACACTTAAAGATTAACATAACTTTGTTACAATAATATTTTCCAGTAACGGTACAGAATTTGTACATACTTCTTCAACATTTTCGATTCGTAATTTACTCGGGTAATATTTTGGACTAGGTCTGTTATACGCAGTTTTTTTTTCATTGCGTACCTCACGTGCAATGACTTCATTCACGTCTTCCAAAATTGAACAAAAACTAAATGATATTATTTAAATTGCAATTTTTGATAAGAAAACTGCAATTAATTTTTATTTGTGTATAATATTTTGATATGTGTGACACTTTTCTCTCGGAGTGCGACGTTTGGCGTGTAAATTGAAATAGGAAAGCAATGGAATTCGTATTGCTAAGACGGTGCCAAAATATTAATTTTGAACGCGCAAAGTCGCCAGACTGCACAGAGGGACGGGTCGGGCCAAACTGCACCATGTCCGAAAATAATACAAATAAATTATCCCAAATATCTGCATTTTATACAACTAGGATACATTATCGACTAGGTCATACCTACTCTACGCTAACTATGGTTTAAAAGATTAAACTATTTACTAATATCACAAACATTGCGTACTCCGTATTTGATAGATTATAAATAATATGAAAAATTGTTTCATATCGAATAGTTAAGAATTTACGTGAAAACTATTAGTATTGAGATGATAAATAAAAAAAACATACAAATGTTCTCAGGTTTTCACGGCCGTTCAGGATCTTCCATGTAGAGTTTTCTAGGCCATTCTAATCTTTTGGCCAACGTTTCAGATCGCATTGCTGGTTCCATCATAAGTATTAGCTTGCAATACTGAATAAAACATGAGAGTCAGTAAAGTTTCGTATGTAGTGAATTTAATTATATTACTGAAATACTGAGAAAGATATCGAAAGGAGGGTGACTGCAGGGAATAAAGTGAACGGTGATTAGAATGGAATTATAGCTAATGCGATCTTGTTGACCGAGGCAAGACTAGCGGTTCACAATGGAGTCCTGGTACCGACACTGATGTATGGAAGTGAGGCCTGGAGCTGGCAGAAGAGAAACGACTGAATGCAGTGGAAATGAGATCACTTAGACGTATATGTAACAGATCCATTTATGAAATAGTAAAGAATGAAAAAATGAGGAAATATTGTAAAGTTGATCTTAGTACAGTGAGTAAGATTAAGAATGGATCACTTAGGTGATTTGGCCATATGAAATTGATGAATGAGGAGGGAATGGTAAGAAATATGAGATGAGGGTGTTGATGGCACCAGAAGTAGAGCACGTTCGCGGAAGACTTAGCACGACCAGGTAAACCAGACACTGGAGGATGGTCCTGTTAGAAGCTTCAATTATCGGCGTGCTTGTATAATATATGAATGGGGATGAGGCGAGAATTGTGTGTCAGGACAGAAGAGTGTGGCGCTCTATCCTCTCTGCCTACGCTGCGGGGAAATGACGTGATGGTAAGTAAGTAAGTAATTTTATTATAATTCGGAGAAGCAAATATCTTGATGATTCACAGAACGTTTTCCGCTGAATTCTGTACTGATCTTTACCCTCTGTCGATACAAATCTCAGAGAGAAATCTCACCCGTCCGCGCGTAGATTGTAAATTAATTACATATTGTTAAGGAGAGATTTGTTTGTAATTTTGTATGTTGAAATTCACAACAAATATGATTGTTTAGCGCATATACAGAATAAATATATAAATTATTACCCATGTTTTAGTTGTAGTTTTGTCACACTTCTACCCCCTCTGCCCCTCTACGACCCGGCGGAGACACCACCCCTCGGGGCGGCCAACCGATAATACGGTTATCCGAATCTGGAAACTCCAATATAATTTAGTGCTCGGTTTCGCCGATACGGGGTAGGTATTATAAATTCGCGGAACGATGGGCCCGTAAGTTATTGCGTCTGGAGCGGCCGGATATTCTCGAGCGCTTAATATAATAGTCCAAATATGTGAAATAATCATACAATTACATTCCGTCGGAGTCGGGATTCGAACGGGATTCGCGGCTCCAGGATCGGGAACTATTTAATTTGAGGCTTCGATCGTGTGGACCTTGCCAAATGCTCGGCAGGCAGTGTAGGCAACGGTCCGCGGCTGGGGTAAGATTTACAGTGGGGCTTAATTTACCGCCCTGGGATTATTAAATTCCATATCATTTAGTCGTTCCACAATCCGGTATGCGCGGTGTTGTCGGTTGTGGATACCTCCAATTATTATTTAACGCAATAGTAAGCTGTGTGCTATTACTACCGACATTGTTTATCGCTTTAATATTACCCCGCTCCGCACGCCGCATATACGAGTACTTGCAGCGAACTAAACAATGAATATTGCTTATTAACAGGCAATTAGGTAACAACAAGGGCGTTCGTAATACGAGGCACGTTAACTTATATTTATGAATCATTGTTATTCCAATAATTTGTAAGAGCCTTCATTAAACATCCAATATACCTTTACAATTAAAACCATTGAAATTACAGCTTCGACATGTGCGTATGGGTACCTTTAATATAACGGTTCACACATAAGGCTGGAATAAATCTAAAATTATCAATTAATTGTCGTTAATAAATTAAATAACTTTCTGAGGAAGCAATTGCATTGTTAAAAAAAAATCTCAATAACGTAACGTGTTTTAGTCTAAGTAATATAACTCCAAAAAATGTGTGTACAAATCATGTCTGTGTCCACTAATGAGATATTATAAGGATTTTCGACTAGAGACCATTTTTGAAATACGGATTTAGCTTCCATGAGATTATTTGGAGACAACTCTTAGTTGTCGTAGCCTCCGTGTACATACCATATTTCGGAGATTCGCCGCCTTGCACCCTATTACGTCAAATGTCATTGTCGTTCATCGTTCATTTTGAATGTCCCCAGCAGCAGTTAAAACAAAATAAATGTTAGTAATTATATACTTATGTTAATGTTGTGGTGGCCCTGCTCGCGCTTCACAGATCTGCATAAATAAATAAAACACTCAACAGCCATGCAGTCCGCCTGGTATCCGCCAAATTGCATGCAACAATACACTGCGATCGAACCAGTCTGAGTAACCACCGGAACCACTCGCTCTTCTCCTGGCCAGCTCCTCGGCACCGCCTTCAGTGAACTACGTTTAACTTGAACTTTGTATACAATTATACTTTTAGTGCAAATAAACGCAGGTATCGTAAGTACTGTTTCATTCATTATACGCCTGATCTAGCCACAAACACTCACACAGATACCAACATCTGTATTGGTATCATTTCATATACATACGGAAGAATTCGAAGAGGTATTGGGCATTGATTCTCACCGTACACGTCATAAATACAATCCTTATACTGTTGACTCTTTAATGATAACTAATAAATATGAATGTCACTAAAATGTGTTTAATGGCTTACGACTATTTTTTAGAAAAGATAGTTGCAGGGTGATTTTAAGTGAATCAAATCTCGCTGTTAAATCGTGTACACTGGTTTGAGTTTTTGTCTCTTTCTACCAATCTTAAACTGATCTCAGAGTTTATTTTCAGATCAAAATCTCAACATGTGTACAAGGTATTGAAATGTATTTCAACTTAATCTCTTGTATTTCATCAATTACCTCATCGTGTCTCCTTTCGTGGACACGAGCCATTAAAATGAATGAGATGTGTATATTATTTATTTATTTATTGACATACATATCTTTGTTATAACAGAGGTGAATATAATATAATATAACATTGCAATATGTTTATTGTGTGGGATGGTGTAGACTCCACCTCTGATATATACAGCGTTGTCCTGGCTACTTTGCTAGACTGAAGTCTGTGTTAAAGTAGCCAGTTTTTTTCGTGCTGTTATTTAAGATTCGACAGAAATAAAAATAGAGATAAAAAAAAATATATGTACATAGAATAAAAGAAAATGAAGTGGGAGTGTTGTAGAATTAGTATATTATTAGTGTAGGCACTGTATAATGATTATGTTAGAATGTTGGATAGCCATGCTTCTGATTGATCTCTACCCGATTGGATCATATGTTGGGTCCATATTTGTGTAATCTTATTGGAGTTGAACGATTTCCAGTCGGTACTGAGTGTGTTGTACAGTTTCGGAGCTAAGAACATGTAGAATCTTTGATAAAATGTCGTTGTTGCTCTCGGAACTGGCGTGTAGATGTTCGTTGTTTGTCTTGTGTTGTATCCATGATTTATTGCTTGGGGTGAGTTGTTGTTAAAATTGGACGAATCTCAATATAAAGATTTGTCTAATGTCTAGGGCGTTGTACTCTTTAAATATAAGATCTGATGGATATCTAAAGGGACGACCTTGAGAATTATACAATCTCTGAAAAATTCACAATATTTCATATTTAAGTGGATTTGTAATTAAAAAACAATCGACGAATATCGGTGAACCCGATCCTAATTAATTCAACATGGGGCGCGTTTTTTTCTATTTTAATTGAATTTCGTAGTTTAATTGAAAAATCCATTTTTTTAGGAAATGGCAAAAATGCAGATGAAATGTATTTGTTAGGATTCTGTAAATCAATCAACCAAAGTTTTGCTGGTAAATTCTTTTTATTTGCGTTAATATTTTTTTGGAGTTGGAACATCTCGTCGTGTATATCACAGCATTTCAAATTATATTCTCCACACAGACAATCAAATATATACACACGAACTATCGTAAATTCCTTGTCCAAATATTTTTATTTTGGTATCACCCATGTGATCACTTTGGTAATCAAATAGTTCCGCGATTTTTTAAAAATATATATTTCGATTGGAACGAAAATTTAAACGCTGACAATATTATATTCATTAATGTAAAAAATACGTTTTGTTTACACAAATATTTATTTTTAGATGTGTAAATACTTTCACTATTGCATAAATGTCTCATAATCTATCAAATTTATGTTTCCACCAAGAATGTGTGTAGAATGCCCCTCGTCTCGTAACTAATGTTCCAAACCCTTCTATATATATATATACATTTCATATCATGTCTATCCATTTACTAGTCTGTGATTCTGCAGTATGAAAATTAAATAAATTGATATCCCAAAATTAAACATACTGCAACCCAAAATCACTATATTTATCAGGGCATAAAATTTTTTAACAATTTCCCCATCACAATTAAAACGATTACAGACTACTATCAAATTGTATCTGAAGTTAAAAAAATATATACATATACTAACTGAAACATAAATTATCGTACATATACTCCTTCTCTATACACGGGTCCACTCTCATAGAGAAGAAAGAAATGTTAAAAGAAATATATGTATATTATGATTATTATTATTAAATGTATTAATTATATTTTAATATTAAATTTAAAAAAAAAAAGGGAAATATATTATAAACTATGAACGAATATTACATTAATGTAAAATGAAAAGTTTCATGAGAATATGTACTAATGATGAATAAATTCCCAAATTTTTACTATGTTTGGTGTTGAATCAAGTTGAGACATCCTGGAATTCAGCCGTTTGGCATTCCTATGTATCCATGTCGGCTGATCCTGTGTTCTGGGAATTCCAGAATTCTCATCCCCCCTGGTGATCGCACCCCCGCCCCCGGTTCCACCCAAACGCTAGCCGTTATAGTACCGAATTTCGAGAAAATTTAAAAGATTTTATTCGCTTTAAATATTCATGAAAGTACTGTGATGAAAAATAATGTGGTGTAGATACTAAGTAGGTTTCAAGTATACGGAAAAATATGTAAATAATGTTTTCATATTTCTATTACATAATACTTTGTTTTTTTTTATCAAGTAGGTATTTATATGTTAATATGAGTATATATTATTATATATCACATATAGTACATTATTTTCGGTTTAAAAACATAAGTCAAAATAAAAGTATTGATATGGATAAATGTACAGATAACCCAATAACCAGATCCTGAGATGGTATTTGAGTTTGTCCATCGACAATTATTTCATACTGTTCGGCAAAATTTTGTAGGCTTTGGGGGCCAGAAACATATTGAAGGATTGACTAAAGCTTGTTCTCATTTTAGGCTTCACGGTGAGCCTATTCTTTTTTGCTTTCGTAGCATAATTATAAGATGGATATTGATGAAGCTCTTTGTTGGAATGAAAAAAAAGTATCAGTATTTTTACATAGAGTTGTCGAATATCGAGAAGCATTCCTCAAACAGTGAGTCAGAGGGTTATATGGTTTTCTGTAGATGATTCTGAGAATGGATTTTTGTGTAATTACTAATTGGTTAAGGGCAGTTTTCCCAACTTTACTCGAACCTAAGATCGCGTAGCTAAGAAGGGATTGGCAGAGAGCAATATATATTGTTATCAGCATACGTTTCTCTAGAACATTCCTAAGACATCTGAAGAAGAATATCAGCTTTCTTAATTTAACGTAAAGTTGATTGATATGCTCAGACCTGTTTAAGATTTGGTCAATCCAAATACCGAGGTATTTAATACTTTTTACTCTCTCTAGCTCCTTACATTTGCATGCTATGTATAATGGGTGTGATAAAGGTAGTGTAGTGTTAGTGTTATACTTATCAAGTTTTAACGAATTATTGAGATTTGGACTAAAGATTATAAACGATTATATAAGAAAAACTTTAAAAATACTGCCACTTAAAATATGTATTAGCTACGTATATGGAACTGGTGTCTCTTCTAAGTGAGATCGCGTTTTTTGTAGGTTTAATGGTTTCCATGTGGAAATTTAGGCCGACGTTTCGACACGGCCTTCGTCAAGACTTTTTCTTAAAAGTTACGGTATTACTGTACTTGTGCGCTGGGTGATATTATGAAAGAGATAGAGTTATAATTAAATGAGAAGTACATATAATATACACACACACACATATATATATACGAGGCGCGTTTTTTAAGTAAGTACAAAGTAAAACGAAACAACATAATTTTTACAACACTTTCGGACGCTACACATCTTAAAATACTTTTCATCATTGTCGCCACCATTTGGCACCGAGGCACTTGTCATAACGGGGCACCAATTTTTGTATACCTTCGTCATAGAACGTGACCTGGGATGAAAACCATGACTGAACTCCGTCTTTGGTTTCATCATCGTCGTCAGAATGCTTGCCATCAAGAAACCGCTTCATATATCAAAATATGGAATCAATCACTTGGCGCTGAATCAAGACAAAATAGGACACGCTTAAATATCAGCTGATTTTATGTTTCGTGCATTCAAGAAACTAATCACGGACCGTATCTCACACTCGGCGGGCTGATCTATTATCTTGAACATTTCAACCACTCACTACAAGATGGGCACACTATGTGAATGTCTCTAACGTTGCATATGATGAGTCAACAGATGAAGGAAACCATTGCGCATGCACAACATCGCAACCGCAGCGCTAAACCGGGAATATCCGGCAACGGTACTTATTTAAAAAACGCGCCATGAAACATTCCATAAGGAACGTTTTAAAAACAAATGCTATAAAACATTATATTACTACCGCCGGAATTTATTTCAGAAGAATTATTTAACCATTAAGGTAACGAAGTGAAGCCTGCTGGGATGATAGGAGTCCAGATGCTGTATCAGGAGCCATATTGGATTCGTGCAGAATTTTCCGCCGCATTTGTAGTAATTTCATATCTGATTGTGCAGCCGCATCAGAGCAGTTCTCAGGGTTAATTGTAGAAGCAACGTTTACTGAGAATACCTTCAAATGAGATCTGTATTCTTTAAAAAACGAGAAATGTTCGCTTAATGACGCGGGATTTACTGAACGCCGAAGTATTCACCGGTAAAGTATTCGATAATTGGGCGGTTGATACGATGCAAATAATAAACACTTCGTTACATCTCGCGGAGGATGTCGATCAACTCGCGGGAACATCTCGAATATGTTCGGGCCCGTGTAGGCATGAGATGGAACACCCCGCATTCTCCGCACTTATTGGCTGGATGCACGAACTTGGGCGTTTGTATTTTAAGGCTATTTATTTATTTATTTTTTGGCATAATATATCAATTTCATTTTAAAGCCATAGAATCGTTTTATTAAATATGCCTTAAATTTTTCAAATTGTATTTATTTATAGCTGTAGAAAATAGTGTCATGTACAAAAAAGAATACATTTTAGATATATTTTTTGTACACGTTAATATTGGTATGTTATGAATATCATAAATTTATCTGCTTCCGATGAATGTATGAATGCCAAAAATTTCGTCGCCTTAAGGCCACATTTCAACACATCAAGAAAAACGCTCTTAAAGATGGCGTCTAATGATTTTTAAGCGTGATTACGCCCGTCCGAATATTGATAATATTACAAAAGCTTGGTTGGAAGGTTATTATACATCTCCCCTATTTTATTGATCTCCTACGAATCTTCTTTAATGCTCTTCAAAATTGGCTTGACAACTTCTTCATCTCCAAACCGGTGTATGTCTTCAGGCGTGAAATATAAATAAAACTGTCAGAACGTTGGGATCAATTCTCGATTAGTTTGCGTGTATATATTTTTCAAATAATTTTAAAATTTAACCCGATACATTTTTCTCTCTCCATTGCGAACAATAACGGACGTTTGCTAACACGTTCGTTGACCGTTCGTTAAATTTGATTTACATCGCTAAATTCCATCGTGTTCTTGAAACAGCGCGTTGTTCTCGCGATGGTGCGCGGACAATCCGAGGACGAAGTTCGCTTTGAAGTAAAAATAACAAAATAGGCCCGACCCGGCGGTTCCTTACATTGTAGGGTGGGCTCAATTCTTGCGCCGGTTAGCGTGAGATTTACGGACCATAAAATATACCAGCGTGTGTGTTTGCACTGGCTTATTTCACTTCTCGGAATGACCCGTCTGCGCGCAATTATGGATGCCGCCGAGTTCCCGGTGAAACGGGGCCACCGCCGTGAAGTCGGGATTCAAATTGCCCCGTCGGCGTCCTCGCGCCGTCCCCGAAGCGCGCCTTTCGCGGTCTCGTCCACCGCTTCCCGCATCCGCGGGTCAGGTCAAATCTCAAACTCACGGTAAATACTGTGAAACGAATTACCAGACTCGCGGCTGCCCTAGGTACGTTCACCCGAAAGCAATAAAACAGAAGAATGCCTTGTATTTCCAATCAATTATACGGCGTGTCCGGATCATTTCCAATGAGAAAAACTCAATACAAAGTAGTGTTGTAGGGTTCGGAATTCTGAAAAACACATTTTTATCAAATATATGCACGAGTAATACATTCAATGTAACATTGAATATGTTTCTGTAACATTCAATTATAATTCATTATGTGGCAAAATAGTATCCCGCTATTTTAACATCATTTTGCCATTCAACCATTGATATTAAATATATAATAATAATAATGTATAATTTGAATAGCGCAATTTTCATAATAACTTTCACCTCAAGGACGCTTTACATATTAACTGTTTATAGTTCTACAATTATTTTTGTTTTTAAGATTAAAAATTGTTATTTTTCACTTATGGAAATGGCTTTTTGAAAAGGTGTGTTTTTAGTTTCAACTTAAATAAAGTCAATAAGGGCAAAGAGTTCCACGCTTTTGGGTCTGCCACCGCAAATGCCCGTTCACTAAATTTAGCAACGGTCGGTCGGTTCTACAACCCTTCCTCCGGTTGAAGTAGAGACTGACCTGAGAGTTTGACGTCTACTATTCAAATTGTCTGGGATACAAATTTCTTGAAGACGCAGAGGCGCCATGTTGTGTGTCGCCTTGTACATCAACCAGCACAATTTAAATTCAACTCTTTCAAGTAATCGGAGCCAATGTAGCTGATGTAAAAGGGATGTTATATGAGAGAATTTGGAAACTCCATATATTATCCGTGCAGCCGCATTTATAATGGATTGTAATCTATCCAGCTGAAACATTGGTAGGCCAGCATAGATGCTGTTGCAATAGTCCACGCGTGACACCACAAGTGCATTTATAAGTAGTTCATAATACACAATAGTATTTGTAGGCTACAACAGTTTGTGGTCACATTATAGTAAACGCATATGATGAGCTTTTCTAAGAGGCTTGACGACCATATTGGAATTTATTTATTCTGTAACTTCGTTCTATCATCAAATTGATATTATATAAATAAATATGCGGAAACAGTATTTTTAAATAATAACGATTTATAAATAATTACAAACACTTTATTTATTTAAACCACTATTTATTAATAAATCAACATGTTTCAAAGGACTTAGAAATTTTACATACAAATACTAAAGGTTTATAGATAGATACATTTGAAATTTAAAAAATAAGAAATAGCAATGTAAATATTGTAAGTAAATAACCAAATCTTTTTTTCAAATAGCCACCTTTTATATTTGTTTTCACAGTAGCTCATAATTAGTTACCCACCACTTATACTTTTATAGTTTTGTTTTTATCTATGCTTGCCTTTTAAATGTCAATAAACATTGCTTCCAGAAGAAGGTACCATAGGTATCGAAACATGTTGATTTATTAATAAATAGTGATTTAAATAAAGTATTTTTCTTATTATTTATATAATATGTTGCCACAAAGCTATTTGGCTAATATTAAGGAAATAATAATTTAGTTAATAAATAATATAACGCGCTTTAAAATTTTAACAAGACCTAGACAAAATAAAACTGCTTTGAAATGGCTTTAAAAGTGGATCTTCAACCCAATGTATTGCATCGATTTTCTTTCAAAGTTCTCTATAAAGTTTGCGTGCATTAAATGACATATTGTTTATATGTAATTGCATTTCTACAATTAAATAAAATGTTTTTAATATTTATTACAAAAATATTGTGGTAAAAACATGAAACACTATTTTGACGTTTGGTTTGGTTAAAAAAAATGATTTTTTCAAAACCGGTTGATGCATATAAAACACTCATGAAAAGTCACTGTATAATTTTATAAAGCAAATTTTTGTCAGGGTTCAATATGTAACTTAATTATTTCAGTGTTTTCATATTATAAACCAATGAGTTCCACAATTTATTCGGACAAATGCCTTTAAACATTAATTAACTACGTTGTTTTAAGAAATCGCAGCCTCCACATTTGATAGCCATCTAAAATTTTATCGCGAACATTAATTAAAACATTCCTTCAAAAGTATCTCTTCATCACATCCTCGTCCTCATCTGGGCTACTCCGAGTATTTGTGGGCAGTTCGGGTTTAAATAGCGCATCTTCCGCAAACACCGCCATAAATCTGTCTAATTAATAAAATAATAAAAATGTAGGTAGGTTACATCTCGAGAAAATTAATTAAATCGATCAGCTATCAGACAATTGAAGAGTTTCAGAGCTCGGCTATCAAATGTTTTATAAGCCGAATTGTGAGAATTAAGAGCGAATCTACCGAGTAAACCACCTCAATATATTACTCTATATTTTATCTCGCTTTTACCTAGGATTTTGTTGTCTGTCATAAATATTTTTTAATTTCCTGACGAGAGAATCTGAGAAATTAAAATAAAATTATTATGACGGATTTTGTGAATTATGCCAAAATAACTACATACTTTGGTACTGCGTGTGCATAAAAAATGTTTTGTGCAATTTTAAGAACCAATGCTATATTATTAAAAAGATCACATTCTTATTGTGATGTTGTAATTATTTAGAACAAAGGTTTGTGATATTTTAAATACAAATTAAATGTTTTGCTTCAATCCATTATTTTAGATTGTTAACTTTGTTTTATTACCGATTACGAAAAATGTAATTTTCTTCTTCAGAATGTCGTTAACTATTCAAAAACATATGTTATATTAATTTAACATAATCTATTTTTAAAACTCCAAAATAAATTTAATACGTAACTTAAATTGTTACTTGTTGATACAAAAATTAGAATAATTTTTAAGAAAATTTTTTTGAATGGAACTTGTGGTTAAATTTAGTTGGTTGTTCATAATATTAATTAAGTGGTTAATAAAACAAAGTTAACAATCTAAAATAACAAATTAAATATATTGCCTTAGAAAGATATGAATATAAAATCAATTTTATCGAAAAATATTGTTGTTACTACCGGGATTCGAACCTGGATATTATCGGATTACTCAAAGGTATTTGAATCAAATAAAAAAGATGGCTTTCAAATAATATAACAATTGATGTATTCATTTGAAAAGTGCAACATATAAGTTCGAAAAATTGTCGTCAATGCACTGTGTTGGTAAAGCATAATCGGTTAATGTACTCTCCCCGGATTAAAAGAGATCCAGGTTCGAATTCCGATAGCAATAACAATATTTTTCGATAAAATTAATTTTATATGTATATATTTCTAATTAATACATTTAATTTGTATTTACCAATGTTATAATTTGTGCGCTGGGAGAGAAAATAAGAAAAACATTACCGTAACAGCAGGGCCAGGGTTGACCTCATCACTATTTAAGATGAATAAATAAGTCAAAACACTATCGAGGAAAGCTGCTTACTCTGGTCACATTCTCTCTATTTAAAAAAATGATTTTTTACAACTCATTATACTAGAGAAGAAAGAGATTATCTTGGCTGTGAACCTCAAAAAGTGGTTCAATGTCCAAAGTATTGGTTATCTTATGCGGGATAGATCACACACTGCAACATGGTCGCCAACCATCGATATAAAGCAGCATACAAAGAAAGAGTTTTGATAAAAATTGTGTGCAGGCTGTATTTTTTTGTGTGCGTTTTAGAGCAGTAATGGCGAACCTTTTGGACTCGGCGTATCAAAATTAGTTTCTATATTCTTTGTATTTGATTTGATGTCAATTAATTTTGCTTATTTCAATTAATTGTTCTTTTTCACCCAAAAAAGTGAGACCCAAAAGAGATACACGTGTAATATGTACGTAGTGATAAATTCAAACGGTGGCGGAAAACGTGTTATTTGATAACTCTGATATTAGTGAACGTTGGCGTGTCGCCCAAAACGCTGTGGTGTGTCACTGCCTTAGAGGGAACATTGCTCGTAGGCAGTAGGTACTATATGGGTTTCCATGAGCCGCTACCCACACGGATCTTCCAAATCTAAGTTCATCCGGAAATCGCAGTGTTGTAAGAGCGCGCGTAATTTATACTGTCATATTGATACTTCAATAATGTACGGCTTTTATAAGAAACGGCAGTATGTCATGTTTATTATATTAATCTATGTATTTAGTATACATTTTTTAATTAATTACATCACATATGTATCATATCTACTCCCAATTGTATTTAACTTATTGTTAATGGTAACAAGAGAAAAACACTACCCATCTCGATATAAACTCTGATCTACAAGAGTAATAAATGTACTAAATAAATAAATATTTACGTATATTTATTTTCAAATGATCCCATGCTTGACGCATTAATGGACATTTCTGGGATATTATATAAGTAATTCGTTGTTATTCATGGATCTAATTCGCGGAGGTCCAAGTAAGATTGAATTTTTTTTTCCATCTAAATGTTCCAAGGAAACACATTTTAATTGTGAACTTGCAATTTTAGAACATATTTTTATGACGTCACCAAGCATATATTACGCAAAGGTTTCTGGGATTCATTGTATTATCATGTTGATAGCTATTTTAAAATGGAATAACACATGTATCAATTATATATGACCGAATTTAGAATTCTTTTTTTTAAAGAATTTTTCTTAATCTTGGTTAACATTGTGAAATAATCGTATATCATAGTTCTACGACAAGGAAAAGTTCTAGGTTCGTATCCGGGTGGTAACCCAATATATATATTTTTCTAGTTTTATACTGTATTACTTTCGTAAATCAATTATTAATCAAATTTGTTTTAAATGTTGTACAAGGTTATCCAACAAGAGTGATAGAACTTTAAAATGGAATTACTTTTAAGAAACCAACTATGATATCAATGATTTTTATTTTATTTGAAAGAGCATTCGACGCCATTAACAATGAAATATAATTTCATTCATTTGTGTACCGCGACTACGTTTGATACGATGCATTCTTCGGATCCAATTTACAGCCACTCTTTCACATAAATCTGATGCAAGTTCACCAATAACACGAGTTAAATTACAATATATTTAAATTACAATATGATTATGAAGTTGTACAAACTTACATCGGAGAAAGTAAAAAAATGTATTTTAATTGTTCAATTGATGTTGGTCTTGCACTAGAAGGATGTTGTACCGTATGATAAGTCTACATGTTGTGAACATCGAAGAATCAATTACTTTTGACACTTTCATTTGCAGCGGCAATATTGGCTTCACTCCGAGAATTTATTTGTCTTATGGGTGTCCTCGCATCATACAAAGAATAATTGTTTTAAACCTTTTCACATTTCGATTGATTGGATAAGCTCAGATTGATGATTATGTCGACCATAAAATTCACGAAGTGCACGTTAGGTTTGCCGAGTTGAAAACTAATTTTGATAAGTTTTAATAACTTGTAAACATTGTTCCAATGTGAAACGCTCTATGGTAAAATGGCAAACTATACTGAATAAAAATAATAATAACAGGTGTCAAAATATTAATAAACATATACCCTATATTATACTTAGATATTGATTTATAATTTTAAATTTTACTCAACATTCAAGGAGACAAAATGTTATTTTGGTTTTTTATTATTAGAAGATATAATACATTTTAAAAATAATCAGTAGGATATATATACATATATTTCTTTTGACATTTATTTATTTTCTATGAAAGTAAGACTCGTGTATACAGGAGTATATACGAGAGTGTATAATTTATGTTTCAGTTGGTCTGTGTACATATTTTTTTGACTTCAGATACAAATTTATAGTAGTCTAATTTTTCTAAATGTGATGGGAAGATTGTTAAAAAATTTGATGCCTTGATAAATATAGTGATTTTATGTTACGTTATATTTTAGTTTTGGAATATCAATTTGGTCTTTAAATCTTATAGATCGGAATTCGATTCTAATATTTAATTTAAAAAATTTGGATAATTGAATATTTTTGTATATGTCTATTATTGTATATGAAATATTAATGTTTAATGAAATACTCAATCAAACAGAAAATTAATCAAATATATTATATTAAATCAATCTAATGAATCCAATTCCGTAGCTACCAACTGACTCTATATTGGCAGTGAAGGGGATGGAAGGTTCGGGTGGAGTTCAAATATGAAATTTGGTACAAATACTACGTGTTCACAATTTATTAACAACCCACTTTTTTTTAAATTCTCTAAATGTATTTAATCAAGAAAAACTTCCATAACGTTCGAGAACTCGCCGTACGCCACGGTATATTAAAGTCGTAAAAAAGGGTTATTTGATCCATCCCCAAAACAATTTACATATTCTTCCTGCCAAAACACACACCACCCTCCATCGGCGCTCTCCCCTAGCCCTCCCCCAGAGGGTCTGTTAAATTATTTAATTAAAAGCGGCACAAGTTTTTATTATTTTTGGGGGAACACGGGGCACACACGCAGGCGGGGGAGGCGAGGCGATTCAGAAAGGCAGGTGCGAAACAGAAAACTTTCTAACACATCTACCTACATATCGAAAAAGTTTTTCCAGTACCCGTCCCCAAAAATTATTCCAATAGTTTAATTAGACTTTATAATATTATGTATTTAAAAAAATAATAATACATAAACACTATGCGATTTGAATTTAAAGAAGGTTGGTTGGTGGCGACTTTTTTATGTTTTGCTTTGCCGAAATACTTATTTTTATAATTCTAATGAGGGTCTGTCGAAGGGAGGCAATAAAATCCCACCGGGACATTTATGTTCAAATGTAAGCTACCTACGGAGGGTGGAGGGTGGAGGGCACACATCGCCGATTTAGGGCCGTGGACTTCTTTACGCGGCCCCCGCCCTCACTGCCCCCCCTGTTATTAATTTTCGGGAATTCTTTAGCGGAGTTAACGACGCCGCAACTAACAACCCACTCCGAAGGACTCAAACGCTATTTAATTGCGGGCGGAATTAATGAAACGGTGCGCCATATTATTTTATTTTTCAAGCTTTGCCATAAAACGACGATAAACTTTTGCATGTTAAGCTCACGACTTCGTGAGTCGTTATAATATTCGGTTACTATAAATCATTTTATAGATTTTTCACCGGAATCCGAATGAACTGGTTAATATTTATTTTACGGAAACTATTCCATTTTTTATTCTCACAGGTATATTGTGATACAACGTGCAAAATACTCGGAACAATTAGATGAGTTTGTATATTTAGGAAGTAGGTGTGTTTGATAGAAACGGAAAGATAGAAAGATATCGAAAGAAGGGTGACTGCAGGGAACAAAGTGGCATTATAGCTAATAGGAATTATTAGGAGAACACATTCTTATTGTGAAGTTGTAATTATTCAGAACATAGGTCTGTGATATTTTAAATATGAATTAAATATATATTAATTAGAAAGATAAACATATAAAATCAATATTTTCAAAAAATATTGTTGTTGCGCCACCGGGATTCGAACCGGGATCTCTTTGCTAACCGGAGAAGGTGTATTATCCAACTATGCTACAGCGACAATATTTTTAGCGACAAATTTTCGAACCTATATGTTACCTTTTTGATATTAATACATTTAATCGTTCCATTATTTGAAAGAGCCATCTACCTTATTTTTACAGAATCTCAAATACCTTTGAGTAATCTGATAGCAGACGCCAGAATTATCAATTCATTTTTATTAAATTTTGGACATTTGTCAACCAAGGCAAGACTAGCGGTTCACTATGGATTTCTGGTACCGACAGTGATGTATGTAAATAAGACCTGGAGTGAACGAAAGTAGACTAAATGTAGTGTAGTAAAGATCTATTTATCCATTTATAGTTAAATATGAATAGAAATAGGGAAAGAATGTAATGCTAATCTTAGTGTAGTGAGTAAGATTAAGAAAGGATCACTTAGATGATTTGGTCATATGAAACGAATGAATGAGGAGGAAATGGTTGTGACGCAAGTGTTTATGGCACCAGAAATAGAGGACCAGGTAAACCCGATACTGGAAGGTGGTCCTGTTAGAAGCCACAATAATCAGCGAGCTTGTATGAGAAAATGTATGAATGGGGATGAGGCGAAAGTTGTGTGTCAGGACAGAAGAGTGTAGCGCTCTATCCTATCGGCCTTCTCCCTCGGGGAAACGGCGTAATGGTAAGTAGGTATGTTGTGATTATTGTTTTATATTATTTCGAATTAATGGTAACCATAATTTTCATGATTGCGATGATTGCAATATTTTATATATTTTAGATTGACATTAGTATTCCTTTACATAAGACGCTCCAGACGTGATCTATTTCATGCGTCAATATGATCTATGAAAGAAGATTAATAATAGCACCAAGGGTACAATAGATTTTGAGAAAGTAGGCTGAGTGGAGATGGTAGAGTGGAAAATATGAATGAAACACTATGCAAATTCCTATATTGTTGAGCCGCAATCATGCCACTTTTTCGTATGGTTAATGTGGTCAAGGTTGTTAATGTGAATATAGGTCTCATCAGAGTGAGGTTGCGTGGAGCTTACGTCGGATACCGGCCAACGACAAAGTAATTAACGTGGTTAATGCAAAGTTAATGGTATGTTCAGGATATAATGCCACCACTATTTTGTACAAATATACCACTTGCGTCTCGTTCACTTTTTTACATCATCTTACATATACTTAAGTTCGTAAATCTTTTGCTTGATTTTTAAAACTTCTAACACGGCCGCCCTCCAATATTAGGCCTACCTCATCGTGCCGGGTCCTCTATTTCTGCTGCCTTTATATATAAATGGGACGTGGACACGTCAACTCCCGTAATTTTTTTCATAATTCCATCAAACTTTTCTGAATAATTAACCTTCTAAATATCTTCCATCATCGTGTTTTAAAATGCCGGCTACATAAAAAAAAATTGACACCGTTAATATTGCTTCTTGAGAGACGCGGAAAATATCATTGGCTTTCACACCCAGACGAAATCTATCCGATTCTTGCGATCATGTATGTATGTATTCACAGTACATTTAATAGTAAAAAATGTGGATAGTGAGGCTGTATCAAGTGATAAACCCACTATAAGCGTGAAATAGCTGGAAGGCAAACCGACGACCGATATGGTTTCAGTTTCATATGACCATTTAAAATGTTCGCACTTTCATCCAACCTACATTATCGACCGATTTTATGGCCGAGTAATCGTTGAAGTCCTGGATTCTCAATCTTGTTTCGTAATAGCGCGGTCCTCACTTAAAATTTATCAATCGTAAATGTTTATCGAACCGACACCAGTCTAGGTGCATATATACATTTTAACAGTTTTTCGTTAGCCATTTATTAGTTCTTAAGTTTAGACTGGTCTTTTAGACTGGTTATATAGACTGGTTTTATAGAGTGGTTCTGTAGACTGGATCTGTAGGCTGGTCATGTAGATTGTTTTTGTTATGATTTTTGTGTGGAAATCGTAAATCCTGACCATTCTAACAACAACTCTGAAAGACTATCACAGTCTCAACATTTGCACTATCGCTGGAATCTCTCATTTGGTGGTCCATTGCTAATTGCGAATCAATCTTGTTCTCTTGCCATTAATGTTTTCGAATGTCATCAGTTTCTCTGTTGTCGGTCTGATACCAAATGACCAGTAATAGTCTGTTTCTGATCTTGAGCTCCTGGATAATATATAATACAAGTGTACACGTCGGAATCGTAAATTTCATCGAAATTTTCGTAGAAAGTAACCACTTTGTGGTTTGACATATTAGATTAAATAAAATATAATCACTTTGTATGAAACCACGAATTTTATTACACGCCAACCGGTTTCACTTAGTTCAATCTTCGTCAGGACGTATTTAAAACTAATAATAAATACAAAAAGATTGCACTTATATATACATAAAGAGGGAGATAGAATATAAAATTACATGTGAAAGAGAAAGACAGAATACATATACAGTTAAACATTCAGTCTAATATTCAGTCTAACTGTATGTGTATTATGTCTCTTTCTTTCACATGTAATTTTATATTCTATCTACCTCTTTTTGTATATGCACTCTTTTTGTGTTTATTTAGTTAGTTTTAAATACGTCCTGACGAAGTTCTAGCTAAGCGAAACCGGTTGTCATGTAATAAAATTCGTGGTTTCATACAAAGTGACTGTATTTTATTTAAATAAACATCGATATTTTTTATACATTATAATAACAATAATTTAATATGTAGAAACCCCTGTAATAGAGGATTTGGTGAAACTATTCGCGGCCCATTCCGCTGACTTGTGTGGCCGATTAAGATAGCCCTCTGCTGCGATATAATATATTTGTTGGTACCTACCTACCTGTACTGCGAGGCCCGTGTGGTGCGCGACCCACGAACTGCGGATAATAAGTATAAACTTTAATTTGTAAACAACCTCGTATCTACAATGCGGCTGAAGAAAATATCTAAAAATATATGTATATGTAGCCAAAAGACAATCATACAATATAAATCATTATTTTTTTTAACAATCATCAAACATAAAATGAGACATTTATTAAAAAAAATTAAAAATAAACCGTTTTTTTTCTAGTAATGTTCTACTTAGTCCATATGAGTAATTTTCTCATTAAGAAGCTGCTAAATAGATTTAACTATATTAGAATAACACTAATCACAAAGGCAGCACATGACATGAAACATATGTTATATTTCTCCAACATTCACTTAACATAAATAAAGTCTAGCGATTCAACAACATAACGTTCTTAGTAACCGAAACCTAACTTTAAGATTATGAAGAAATAAAAAAATAATGTAAAGCTGATCTTAGTACAGTGAGTAAGAGTTAGAAACGATCACTTAGGTGGTTTGGTCATATGGAACGGATGAACGAGGAGAGAATGGTAAGAAAGATATGTGACGCAAGTGTTGATGGCACCAGAAACAGAGAATCAGGTGAACCAGATACTGGAGGACGATCCAGTTAGAAGCTTCAATAATCGGCGAGCTTGTATGAGAAGATGTATAAATGTGCATGAGGCGAGACTTGTGTGTCAGTACAGAAGAGTGTAGCGCTGAAACGCGAAACGGCGTGATGGTAAGTTAGTTAGTTAACTTTGATTAATATTTAAATTACCAAATTAAGTGGTATAAACCCATGAACCGCCAGAGTGCATATAATAAGAATGATGCCATCATTTCATAATATCAAAAATTTTGTGTTGAATTCTCAAATAATGGATTGAAATACCAATATGTTGGTACTGTATATTCCACTGTCATTGTTTACCAATGTACAATAAAAATAATACTTAAATATTTATTTATTAATTTATTAACGCCCTTATGGGCTTTTACAAAATAGATTTGGTATAAAACATAATAAAAGACACTTGAGCAGCTACACAAGTAGCATGGAATATATATAAAAATAGAAATTTAAAAATAGGCAAAACTAACTATAAAAAATAAACGTTCAAGATACATAAAATAATACATTTTAGGTATCAGTTGTATCGTTGACTCAGAACAGCATCAAAAATATCACTCTTATATTTAAACGTAGAATATCGGAATATATCTATATAAACGTACTGAACGTACGCGCCTGTTAGCTATGATCATTCGACGTTGATTTCAGTGCCCATAAATCGGCGTGTATCAGCAAAGTAACTTTATTTTGAAGCTTGCATCCATATTAACATTTTTACATAATTAATACACCAGAAAGTAAAATACGTCTTAAATATTACTTTTTTTTTATATGAAAGCTTGTTAGCCGCTTCCTGCCTCACTAGGTACATACTTAATATTGACAAAACAGTGAAAAAATTAATAAATTATATCGTAGTGGTTACGCGTATATGTATCTGCTCTACGCTGAAAAATGTTTAAAACAACTTTTAATTCAATTAAATTTTTTTCAAACATTAGTTTACTTTTATGTATACATAGTGTACAATTGTAAAAAATAATAATCGACGTTTTTATTGACTTAAATATTAAATACATTTCTATCAAAAAAGATCTTTATTCAACAGAAAGAAAAATATATCAGTATTGATAATATGAACGTTTTTTTTACTCTCGATCTTTATTTCGCTACCCTCTTGAGATATTTCACCCCGCCGTGGGGATGGGGTTGAGAAGAGCACTCGGTGTCAAGTGAGGGTGAGCGCAGAAGTGCCCCCTGCACCACCCCCTCTCCTAGACTCGGGCCTCTCGCCCATCCACCCCTCGCGGCATCCACAGGTGGGAGGATTTTTTCTGCCTTACGAGGTCTTCCGTATCCCATAACGGAATTGTTATATCAAATATATTAACACAAGAAATCTTTATAATAAATTTAATTTTATTGCATATAATAAATTTAATATAGGTGCTATTAATATACATAGTTATTCGAAATGATGCACTCAATTTAATACTGCTATATTTCCTGAATTATACGTTGCATGTGACCTACTAAGACTCACTGATGGTTAATGTATGTACCATATCGCAAATCGCAAACAATGGTTTATGGACCGTTCTTTTTTGCGGAAAACACGGTTACTGGTGTAACGTATCTCGGCATGCTGGAAAACTGGATTCTTTTGCAATTAAATGAAGACTTTCTTTCAACAGAACGCGGAGCGTATCAAATCCATTTTAAAATTGAATGGTTTTAAGAAACATATGTGTTGTTAAGCTACGATGTGATTTAAACTACAATATTATAGTTAAATATCTGTCATGCGTGTCATTTAAACATACCATTAATTAATTATTGTATCTACGGATGAAATTTCTCTCGGAAATTCGACTCTAGTTTGCATAAACGACAGTTCAAAGTGAAGTTGTTTTTGAATCTCACGTGCGCATGTATAACGTATCCAGTTCCCACTTACCTTTAATGACTCAGAGGTCAAAGTCTCATTAAGAGATCATCGTGGACACGGGCCTTAAAACCTTGTTTTTGACGTGTGCCCATAAGAAGGGTGCAGCGGTGTGAGGTCTGGTAAACGCGGAAGGGTATTCTTCGTCCAATCCATCTGTTTTTTTTTATCAAGATCAAGATCATCATGATGGTAGTGAAGAGGTTCTCCTTTCTATTGGAAATAAAATCTCCCCTCATCTCCAGAGATCTCTCGAGTGTGGCATGACGTATATTCCTGCAGCATGTTCAAATAATTAGCATCAACCACGCACCGAC
The DNA here is from genome assembly GCA_031772225.1 of Eubasilissa splendida. Lineage (NCBI taxonomy): Eukaryota > Metazoa > Arthropoda > Insecta > Trichoptera > Phryganeidae > Eubasilissa > Eubasilissa splendida. Next base: position 21,846,360 of record CM062846.1, on the reverse strand, counting down.
ACATTTTTTGGACATATATATTCATTCCATATTTAAAAAATTTACAGAATGAATGCTGTGTTGCAGGCCGATGTTGTTTTTGAATAATTAGAAAATGATACATAATTTTTTAATTTTGATTTTATTTATCGATTATTTGATTTATTTCAATTATGATGGATGAATTATGAATCTCAAATGGAAAGAACATATTACTAATCTCGCAAACAAAATAAGGAAAACTGCCTACATATTTTTTAGACTCTTATTTAAACATCTTATCACCTACATATCTGAAAATAATATATTACGCGTTTGTACAGTCACATTTGCAATACGATATTATTGGATGGGGAGGTGCATATAAAACTTCAATGTCACAATTAGAAATCACTCAAAAAATGATAATAAAAATTATTCTAAAAAAAAGACTATCCAAGTATACAACTTTTCACAGATTTTAAAGTACCAAAAATACAAAAAAAAATCAATAATACAAATTTTCATAATTAAAAATATATTAAATTTTAGAAGCGAATTCCGATCTATAAGATATATATCAAATTGATATCCCAAAACTAAAATATACCGCAACTCAAAATCAATATATTTATCAAGGTATCAAATTTTTTAACAATCTCCCCATCACGATTAGAAAAATTACGGACTATCATAAATTTGTAACTGAAGTTAAAAAAATATGTACACAGACTAACTGAAACATAAATTAACTCGAATATACTCCTATATACACGAGTCTTACTCTCATAGAGAAGAAACAAATGTTAAAATATATATATATATATATCCACTGATTATTGAAATTGTATTATGTTTTTAATATTAATAAAAAAATAAAAATAAAATGTATGGAATATAATATTAGCAAAAAGTGGCCACCTCTGGCAGCGGCACAAATCGTGCTCTTTTAACCATATTTATTCTCACACACTTCCCGTGTTATTTCACTCATTTAATTTCGAGTATTATCCTGTAGCATCGGAATTGTTGTTAGCTTAATAGCATAGATATTTCCTTTCAAGTTTTCTCACAGAAAATATTCGGGAGCCGTCAACACAAATTTTCAGTCCTGTTGAAACCACATATGTTACAGGTCCAATAGACCCAATTCGGCCGCGAAGAAGTTTTCCAAGATTAGCGATCATAATTAATAGTTACAGCGTTGCCATTATTATTATTTAGAATATAATATATATACAAATTAAAATTAGAAAGTTTCAGCATAAATTTTTAAGGTTTATTAACTTCAAACTGTGTATACCCGCTGAACAATTGAATTATGATTTTCTATTGAGCATTCTTAATTTAACTAACTTGTGTAGAAAAACTTTAAGTGATTTATTATTTTTATTTAAAATCGTAAATGGCATGCAGGACGCCCGTAATTTAACTGAACTGATAATATACCAGGTTGTTGGTACTTTTCCATATAAATTCATCATTTACTAATTTTTATAGAAATGCACCCACACAAAAACTTCACAGGCTTGGGAACGATTTTGATCTTGTAGATATATTCCGATATTCTATGTTTAAATATAAGAGTGATGTTGATGCTGTTCTGAATCAAACACACAACTGATACAAAGATACAATCAAACCTAAAATTTATTATTTTTTATAGTTTTTTTGCTTATTTTTTAATTTTTATTTTTTCTATTCTATTTTTATATATATTCCATGCTACTTGTGTAGCTGCTCATGTATTTTTTGTTATATTTTATACAAAACCTATTTTGTAAAAGCCCATAAGAGCGTTAATAAATGAATAAATAAAACGTTTTAATGACTTCAACCCATTGTTGAGGCATTAGATGTTTCATAATAAATTGAATCTAACTACTCTCTAGGATTACCAAATACAAACTGACAAATGTTAGCCAAACCAAAATGGCGGCCAAAAAAAATCGGCCTGGAACATAATATTCACCCTGTAGCAATGCATGACGTATGAGTGCACCTGCAAATGTTTCCTGTTTCAAACAGTGCTTCCTAAAAATGTTGGCACTCGCGTGTCACGTGGCAACTAGCTATTTAATCTAATATGTTAGAAGCGACCGGTGATATTTTCTACTCAGTCAGTGCCAGATTTTGTGTACTGATCACTAATCACTAATCAGTCTCGAGATGGCGGCGAGTAATGACAGAGAGCGAACGAACGAAAGCACAATGGGTCCATGAGTATCCGAGTAATGTTCGGACATGATTTTATAATAATAGAGTCAAGAAGAGATCGGTGAAGGAACTGACAAGGCAGAAGTCAAAAGGGCCCGTCAAGTGCATATTCGTGTCAGGGGTAAAATGTCCGACAATGCCGAGCGAGCCTCATTATTGAACATTTTCGTTTCGTTGTTGCATTCATATTCGTGTTATATTAAATCTACCGGCTATACTAATGAACCCGCTTCGAGATTCAAGAGCTGGCGCTCAAGTAAAACACAATTAGAAAAATATACTCCGCAATAATTATTGAATTATTGAGAATCATCCAATTACAACATATTAAAAGTGTCGGCTAAAAGTGGAAGAATATATTTTTTCGGATGCCCTGTCGGATCTTTCTAACAACAATGTTATATTATTAATCAACATCATAATTTAATTATCATCTAAAAATTATAAACGAGGTTCCTAATATCTAAAGTATCAAATTGAAAAAAATTTAATGCAATATATATGTATAATAATACAAATTAAATGTATTAAATCAATTTTATCGAAAAATATTGTTGTTGCTACCGGGATTCGAACCTGGATCTCTTCCAATCCGGGGAACGTGCATTAACCGATTATGTTATAGTACCACAGTAAATTGACAGCAAATTTTCGAACCGATATTTTACATTTTTCAAATTAATACATCTATCGTTCCATTATTTGAAATTATTTTAATGCACGTTCCCCGGATTGGAAGAGATCCAGGTTCGAATATATTTCTAATTAATACGTTTAATTTATATTAAAAACATCACAGATCTATGTTCTGAATAATTACATCTTCACAATAAGAATGTGTTCTCTTTAATAATACAATATGTTTGAATATAAATTTTTAATTTGACTAAGATTTTTAATGAAATACCAGATGATATAAGAAAAGAGGAGAAATTGCACAGATCAAGTTTAAGTTAATTAAGATACGTTATTTGTAAAAATAAAAATTTTGATATTGTTTATATTAGAGCATATGTGTTTTATATATATATATATATAATTATACATTTTATATATTTATTTTATTTTTATTGTATCCATGCCCTTATGGGCTTTTACAAAATTAATATTTTTTTTAAAGTTGTGCAGCTACACAAGTAGCATGGAATAATGGAAATAATAGTAAGAAAATGGAAAGTTATTAATTATAAGTTATCAATTATTTTTTTTGTTTAACACATAAAGATTTCGGTACTCGGCCAACCAAAATCAATTACACCTTTGACTCAGAACAGCATCAAAAGCATCGCAATATATCTACAAGACCAAAACCGTTCCCAAGGCTGTGAAGTCTTTTTGTGAGTGCATTTCTATAAAAAATTATATATGATATATTTACATGGGACAGCGTTGACGACCTGGTACTCCGCGTGGGAACGTGGTATACAATCAGTTCAGTTAAATTAAGGGCGTCCAGCATGCCATTTACGATATTAAATAAAAATAATAAATTACTTAAAGTTCTTCTACACGACAAGTTAGTTCAATTAAGAGTGCTCATTAAAAAACCATAATACATTTGTTCAACAAATTCGTTCTTTGTGTATGGTTTTCGTGGGTAAACTTAGGCCAACATTTTACCTTTATATGCGAGTAACTAAACGAAGTAATTAATAACACAGTGTTAAATAAAAAATACTAATACATTATTAAATATAAATAAAATTTTAAAAACCTGTAACGATATTGTTTCAGTGATAAATAAATATTATGTCTTCCCGGAGTTTTTTCGGATGAAATAATAATTTATTTGATTTGTTGTTTCTTCACCATTTAACTAAATGGTAAAACCATTTTTTATAAAAAAATTCCGGTTTGGAGTTAAAATGTTCATTGAGACCCGATTTTACTTTCTCTATTGACATGAATTCTTTAAAAAATATTGCATCGACCAAAACAGATGATAGTCTAAAGAATCTGATGAATGAGGAGTGTGCAACAAAACTTCCCAACCGAGGCTATTGATATTTTCCGTATCAATTTCAATTTGCGGGAATGTATAATATTTTAATATTAAATATATTAATTAGAAAGATATATATAAAAAATCAATTTTATCGAAAAATATTGTTGTTGCGCCGCCGGGATTCGAACCTGGATCTCTTTCCTAACCGGGGAAGGTGCATTATCCATCTATGCTACAGCGACAATATTTTTATCGACAAATTTTCGAACCTACATGTTACCTTCTTGATATTAATACAATTAATCGTTCCATTATTTGAAAGAGCCATCTATCTTATTTAAAATATCACAGACCTATGTTCTGAATAATTACAACTTCACAATAAGAATGTGTTCTCTTAATTTTATTTTGTATTTCAATTTTGTGATGGGAAACAATTTGAGAATGAATTATTTTTATAGTCTTAATTTATTTTAAAAGTATACTAAAATACAATACTAATAATTTACTTGTACATTTTCAAGTGATGGAACGCGATGCGGCTATCAATATGTGTTTGTTTTACATTGCTATGTAAGTGTATTGCTGACACGAATAGACAGCAATAAGAAAATTATTAGAATAGTGACAAGATGCCACCCGCTATTAATTACGGGATTTACATAATCGTTTTTTATTTATTTTATGAATACTCAATTCGCCATAAAGATAATACATATAAGATACGAAATATTATTTATGTTATGAAAAGAAAACTAAAAAAATATAAATAAATAAAAAGTTCACTAATGTATATTATATAAATATAAACAAAATATAGATACTATATTTCAGCCGTTCTCTGTTCAAGAACCAACTTTCCATGAGAGAGCCGCTTGCACCAGAGAGTTCAACGGAACGAATCCATGTATACGGCCTTCGGCAAACATTGTAGATGCGCTGCAATAACGCGCCAATCCGAACAGTATTCTGTACGAGTTGTTGTATCAATTTGGAGAAGGTTGTACGTCACTTGCTTGTATTTCGACCAGAGCTCGCAAACTGGTGAAGAACGATTTAAACAGGATAATTAAAATATTTAAATTGATTTATTGTTATTGCGTTTAGTTTGTAGGACTCCACGTTCATTTTTAATTAAATTTAAAAAGTCAAATTACAATAAATATTATTATTGAGTTCTGCTAGTTTGCGTTATGCATTCTTATATGTTTGAAAATGTCCTTAAATTGATATATTCAAATTACTGTTTATCAATTGCTCTATAAATGACAATTTTTTTCTTCCGTCTATGAATTTCGAAAGATAAAAAGTATGACAGTACCTACTTAATTATTATGTAGATCAACGGCGTTCTACATTCAAAATTATTTATTGAAATATTACCGTAGCATAATTTAGTTGTTAGCGACGCTCGCGGACGCGGACGCGTGGAATTACGGAGGGACGAAAAGCTATTTATTACGTATCTATTATATTTAAGTAATATTGTGTCTCCAAATATTTTTTTTTATTTATAATTCGGTTTTCTTCCGTCACGCTAATGGGATCGTTATTGATTACATATTGCTCTCAACAAAAAATACATAGAAGCAGTCAGTACAGTAAAGACCGTCAATTTTTTTCGTGTAAGCGATCTTCGCATCTAGTTAACCTTTCGCCGGTCGTTGACTCAGCAATACAAACACACCGGCATCAATTTAGTCGGATGTTAGTCCGAGATTAAGTACAATTGCCAACTAAAATGCCGAAGCGGAGCGCCGACTATGTGCTCCGGTGGAAAGTGAGATTGACCGATTTAATAAGACATTCCATAATGACTCCTGACATGAGCCCTCTCGTCTCGCCTTATCTCAAACTGTCCGACAGCTGGATCACGGAACGGTGGGAGGCCGGACTGATTCAGAACCGGTGGATTATGAAATCGGCCCGACCGAGCTACACCTAGTTCTGGGAATATTGGATATCTTTGACCACCTAACTGGTGTTATAGTTTAAGGTTTTGTATCACGAGGGCGCTAATAAAAACCTTGATTTGATGAGAGATAAAGACATGGCAGTCTAAAATAAAATAATTTGGATATAAAGTATTTTTTTCTCTAAAAACCTTGATTAGATGAAAGATAAAGACATGGCAGTCTAAAATAAAAAGTATCATTTTACTGTGTTTTTAAAATACAACTGATTAAGTCAGTTTTTTTGGAACCAACACAATGTGATATGATTTTTTAAATGATTTTCTTAACAGTTCATAATATTTTGTGTTTGTTTCTATTATTATATTATTTAAACCAATTAGGTAAATAGATTATAGTAAATTGTAAGGTGCTTAAATATAATAATTAACGAATTGTATTCGAAATTTGCCCAACTCGATCAGGTTTTTCCTAGAAAATAGGGTACGGTTAGTCATGATATGCGTTTTTTCCTCCTTTTGCTCTCACTCTTATTCTTATTCATTACATGTGTAAATATTTACAAGTATATAGGTACCTATGTTCTAAATTATTTTATTTGTATGACTTTGTGCCTTCCTCTTTTAAAACAAGATTTAATTATTATTATTGTTAATATAACAATATGTGTATTTATTTTTTGTCTACAGTATGTTTGTTTTTAGTTAAATAACATTTATCATCAAAGAGCATTAAAGTTAGGAAGCTTTTATTTAAATTGGTATAAAAAATTTAAAATATGTGATATTTTTCTAACAAATTCTTTTTTTCGTGACACTTGACCTAAACTTCGTGGCCATGGCTTACTTAGTATGCACATAACAAACCGTATAAACATTTATTTAAAAGTTAGACAACTATCCTAGGATAGGGAATACGGTACATAGTATAGGGGTGCAGATTATATATTATGTATAAAATAATTATTTACAAACTTGGGTTTTTAATAACGTATATGTACGTTATCCGAAAATTTTCAACTCGTTTTTAAAATTTGAGATTTAAATAATATTTAAATAAATCTAAATATTTTCCCTGTATTAGTTGTCGATACCTGTATATAAATATGATTAAATGACCATAAGGAGCTCGTGCGGCATTACAGCATTATTCAAATACTTCGACTGCCATCTCTAGATCTCGTTTCTCCGAGATCAGATATGTGACGAGATTCCTGACTGATGGAGATAAACTAAGGGGATAATAGTCCAGCTTTGGACGTGGCCTTAAACAAAACTTTTTTGAAGTGACTCCATTGTTATATCGCTGAACTTAATGTGGAAGCTTTTGCGAGGTTTGAGGACGAGAAAATGAAAGGTGAGCCACAAGCCGATCGTCCGCTCCTGGTCTGGTGACGGTATTGCAGAGAATACATTTTGAATAATATTTCACTATGTTATATATTTTATTTAGAAAATTTGGCTTCAAACTTTGCATTTATATCGTTAACTTTGTGGTTAGATATAATAATTAATACCAACATTTGTAAAAATCACTCTAATTATAATAATTCAACGTCTACGTCTTGAATACAACTGTATCTTCAACAGGACTGCTTAAAAAAATTAACTTTCACTGTACGGATGTACACTAACTTGGTGTACGTTCACCTTTTAAAAGATACAGCAGTATCGAAACCAATTGACGATAAATTAATCAAAGTTTGTTATTGATTAAAATTAATATTACATCAACAAACATAAAAATAATCAAGAATGTTTTGTAATTCATAGTTGTCAAATAACTACGAAATTTTAATATTTTTACCTCAATACGAAACAAATGAAAAGAAAATCTAATAATCAAAGTACTAAACAAATAAATAAAATAACAAAAACTGTACAAAAAATCAACACGAGAAATACCTTTTCGTAATATTTTTTTACAATTTCATAGATAAAAATACCCAGAATTTTAGACTAAAACTTTTTTTTTCATAAACAAGACATATCAAATCATTAAATCATTTTTATCTTGGATACATATCAATCAAAATCACGTATATTGATGACAATTTTGTTCATAAAAAAACGTACGTGTAAGTTTATTAGTACTCAGTAATGAAAAAAAAATAGAGTTCATTGAAAAATGTATTAATTATATTTAAAAAATAATTATATACAAGAGTAAGAAAATAGTGTTATAATCTTGCAAATAATATTTTGACGATGTGGGTAGATTGGTACTGACAAAATGTTAATTTACGTTTCGTATCTCAGAATTGACCTATAATAATGTAACAGTATACAGCCTATAAATATATCACTTTACTATCTAACAACCAATTTGCAAGCCTGCTAATTAAAATAGAGCCTCATATATCACACCACGATTGGAAATGTCAGATAGCCGTATTACGAAACGAATTTTAATTATTGGGAGCTGTGAGAGAACGAAACAGTCTTTGCGAAAGGGCTTGAGATATTCCATTAAATGTTATGGAAGGTCTAGATTACATATATTTCTTCAATTTAGTTGTACTTAATCAGGGCCTGAAGAGCTCTTGGGATAACGCATATCGATGTCTTCAAAAAAAAAGATTGAAACATTAAAAATATTCTCAGGTTTTTACGGCTGTTCAGAATCTTCTGTGTAGTAATTCTGCCTTGTGTTTCCAGCCTCTTTGGCTGACGTTTCGGGCCGGTCATCACGGCTGATGATTATTGCTTTCGACATGATATTGCGAGCCAAAACTTAATAAAATTCTAATTTTAACATGCCGTATCCGCGACATCGTCAATGATGTTAATATCCCGGTAGCAACTATATATTTTTTCGATAGATAGTTTTTTTCCGAGTATCTTTCTAGTTGATTAATTTAATTTGTAATGAAACATTATTTTTAATAGTAATTTTCAGCAAACAAGTACATGGCAGTTAAATGCAGCCTGCACATTAGCCACGTGCCCTTTATTTACTGATAGGAATTACTCCTTTGAAACAGTTAATAAATTTACATATCTAGGATCTCTAATAATAAACGAAACTGACAAAGAGATAAAAATAAAAACTCGTAGAGTGAGTGCTAATCGTTGGTACTTCAGTCTTCAAAATTAGCTGAAGTTGAACATTATGTTCAGAAAAACAAAGGTTTGCAGCATAAAATTCTAATAACAGTACTTACCTACGCACCAGAAACCTGGCCTTTGACAAAGAAAGATGAAGCGACACTATATGTATTTGAAATCAGCATCATTAAGAGAATTTTTGGAACTGTCTAAGAAAATAGAGTAATAATTTTTTGTACGATGTGTCGAATTTCAAAATAATTCAATAACTACGCCTTCATCGTTGATAAATCAGCCTCATATTATAGGTTAAAACTATGTTTCAAACTTTAATAAAATCATTCTCCGATACTGATTTAATTTGCATTTATAAATTAACAATGTTAAAGTTATTTCAATTTTTTTTATTTATCTTTATAAGAACAATTATAAAGTTTTAGTTACAGTCACTTGAGAAATTTGTCTTGAAAAAGGAATAATTATTTAAAACGTGTTGAGATAGGCATAATTATTTAAAACATTCTTAAACTACTTACTAAGGTATAATTACTTAAAACAAACAAGTTTCTCGGAGAATGTATCAAAATAGAACCATGTAGACAAATCAACATTTAGCACTTAATACCTACAGTATATACTCAAACCTCTTTTTGTGCGATTTTGAAGTTATGCGGTTTTTTTTAAATGCAATTTTAAAAAATATTTAATTTTAATTACGTACTTAACAACGCGTTGTTCTTATATTTTACGTACAAAATCAAGAGTTTCACTCGTTTATTTCAAGGCGACGATTAAAACGACGATAGTTGTAATTAAAATAAATACTATTTCTCTAGGGGTGTCCCAATATGCCAAACATCATTAAAATGTTATCAAAACAATAACCAAAAATGTTAATCTTTAATAAAATACATTTATAGTTATTATTTACCATGTGCCGTATTATTTTCTTAGTTTTTTCTAAACTTTTTTTATGCGATTTCGGGTATATTTTAACTTGCTGTCTCAAATTTATACGGTTTTTCAAATTCTTCATCTTCACTTTTTCTATGTAAGTCATAGCTTTTCTTGTGCGACTTTCCGCGGAACGCATCTACCGCACTAAAAGAGGTTTGAGTGTATAGAAAATAGTAAAAAATATACCTCATGTATTGAAATAATTGTTTTGGTACACACACGTTAGACAAATAACAAGTACAAATTAAAAAATTCTGATCAATTATATCAAGAACGATTTGTAAATTTCGACCTGAAACATGGAAGTGAATCAACGGCGTTGAATTTCGTATTAAAACATTTACATATCCTATTAGACGGTTTATTTATTCTAATTTTAGTATTAGGCCTAATTGAGTAAAATAGATTGTTATATCTGGTGAAACGGGTCGGAACCCTAATGTTTATTGCATAAAGTAATTTGGGGCTTTCCTGGTTTAATATCAAAATGTCATAAAACTAATTTCACGCTTATTACTGAAACTATAATTACTATATATTGAGACCGCTATAGATTTGGAGAGACAGTTCGTAGTTTGATATATGCTCTCAAAAATGTTCACTTATCTATATAAAAGGTTTCCACTCACTTAAAAATGTATTCGTAAATATCTACTATACAATAAATAGTGAGAAAAATATCATTTGGATATTCATCTTACCATAAGATAGAAAACTCATGTTTTTTGTATTTATTTAATTTTTGGTATATTGAACAACAAAGATAGCTGCTGTGCGGCCACGTTTCCTTTTGCAAAGCGATGCACTTGAGGAAGTTTGGGGTCTCATCGCCAGGTTTTTTTTTTCAGCAATATTTGGAAAATTTGACAGCAATATTTGGAAAATTTGAGAAAAATAATTTGAAATCAAAATACCTGCCTTTCATTATTAAATTATTATTGATATATAAGAAGTAGGTATCTTGCCTAGTGCAATAATAATTTTTTTAAGCAATAGTTATCATGGATAATTAACTATGTCTTGGTTACTATGAAACAGCCAAAATAATTCAATGCGTCCATCTTTAATTTAAAATAAGAATTAAAAAAATTAAAACCAACCCTTTTCACCATGGACATGAAACGAAAAACAAGTAAAGCGTCATCTACCATATAAAGTTGTAACATTGTTTACATATTTTATATAATATATTAATATCTATCTTAAAAAAATTGTTGTAAGTGTGACATTATGAATTTTACTAGCATTTTTAAATACATCTCACTTTCATTTTGAATGGAGGCTAAAAAAATAGGGTTTCGTACATTTCAAGTATGGGTTAGAATTATTATAATATATATATTTTTCCACTATTATTTTTTTTTCCAGGGCCATCCCTAACCAATAGGGAAAAGCCTTAGGATGGCACTTTCAAAGAGCGGTAAATTTAACAGGTTAACAGGTAAACAAACAACATATAACCGAAATCCTTTTATGTTAGAATGTTTGAATAAAACTAAAACATATATTGGAACTCAAAACAATTAGTGTAATATCTAAATTTATGTCGTTATGTTTTTGCGGGGTTTTTTACTTAACTTCTCTATAAAAACGTATTGCAACAATTAAATATGTCATGTCAATTATTGCGTTTTCAGAAAGAGCGGCATTTTAAATGTACGTATAATGTCTAGGGATAGCCCTGTTTTAGTACCATTATTAATAAGCCATTGCGCTTAATAATGGGACCGCAAATCTAAAATGAACACATTATTTTTTTGATAACAATAGAATGCATATTTTATTAAATATGCAGTGATATCATGGGATATCAAATAGCGCTAACCAACTTTAAAATGTTATTAAATTAATCGCAATCTTTCAGTGTTTGATCTGATTGTCGTACAAACACATTTCATAATCCATTAAAGTTTTTGCTCTTCATATTCCAAGGCACGTCATACCTCGCATATTCCTCGCTCCTGGTGGACCATCAATTACTCCAGTTGACAGAATTAATTACTCAAATTTGGTTCGGTCCAGAAAGTCACCCGGGCCGTCAAGTACTCGGCTGTCCGGAGTTTGATTGACGTAACAAAACGCCGCGGGGAACCGCCAAGTTTAAAGTCGTGCACGTCACACTGCCATACTACCGCCTGACGTGAGTCCGCGTTTAAGGGACTTACCGGGACAGAGCGAGGTATTACAAGTGTTTATAACGCCGAATTTGACCGCACTAATTCGGCAGACACGAAATCTGCTGTGCGGGGCCGGACTTAGGTGAAATAAAACGTCACCTGTTTTTTAAAATTTGATCTGATTTGTATGAAATGAGGAACCCCGCCAATCGTCCGCTTCTCAATTCGAAATTCATCCAATTTTTTAGAAATAAATTCGACTCGAAATTTATAGCACACACCCCGAGTCACGTGGTTAGTTTCGCGATGGCTCTCGTCCGCTGAGCATAATTTGAACTAGCTCCATGAAACTAATTATTAAAATATTTTCAATGAATATATGTACGTGTAATCATGGGTTTCAAAAAAAATAGCGATTTCTTCTTCTTCTTCTTCTTATTTTAAATAGGCAATCCACCCTTCAAGAGTGACTTGTGCCATTAATCAAGTTAAAAACTTTGTTTTATAGAAAAAAGTACAATAATATTATAGAATAGAAAATACTATTTATTATTTATTTTATTTTTATTTTTTATTTTTAGAGAAATAAACAGTGTAACAATAATAACTGATAATAAAATAATATGTAAAAATAACACCAGTGAAGTTTCTTCGGAATTAAATAACTAGTACATAATAAACTAAAAAATAGTATACTCAAACAAACTGATAAACAAAAAGACTAACAAATAAACACAGTAAACTAAAAAAATAGTGTAAATTAAAAAAAAACTGAAAAAAGAAACGAAAGAGTGTTTTAAAACTGAACATACAAAGTGGAAGGGTAAAAAGGGGAGGGAAATGGGATATATATTACAAGTCAATACAAGAAAAAATGTATTATTTGTTCAGTATTACTGAATAAAAAATCAGTATATTTAAAATGACCAAAAACTGCTCTTTATATAATACATGCAGCTAAATCAAACTTGCCTGATATGAATAAGTACTAATATTATATAAGCTTTAAAAATCGATTTGTTCTAACTAACTAATCTAAAACACGAAGAATTACTATTATTATACACGCTTTAAAGATTAATTTGTCCTTATCTTCTACCCTTGTCCTAGAAAAGTCGGGAGTCTATCGCCTCAATGAGGCACTTTCTGATGTCTCCATCTACCCGAGCATCATGCCAATAATTGTAGATAATTCATATTGGTTTAGGACCCCAGTATACTTGAGACCTGGGCAGTTGCCCAGATCGCAATCTAGAGAGCCGGTCCTGTAATTGCGCAACCAGCGTGAGTCCTTAGGATAAGATATCTAATTCTCCGCGTGGACGAACCTGAATATGATAATTAACCCAATATCTATACAAGAAATGGATCGCATTGTTTTATTTTTTGATGTAAAATTAAGGGCATTTTATACAAAGTTGACGTATCTGCCTGTCAGTTAATTGTGACAAGGTACAAGTATTATTCAGGGAGCATTTCGTGCGGGGAAAGGTATCTTCAAAAGTTTCATCCTTCATCAGAAACTGACAATATCGTCAGTAGCAGCTGGTAAAAAAAATTGAATATAAATAATCTGTTGATGTGTAAGAGTATTGACGTAGATCGTATGAAATTTACCGTTTAATAATATATGCATATACTCATATCACATTCATAATAATACTGCTAGACCCTGCGGGCGGTTATTGTGGCATGATTATATCAGTATGATGTGCATTTAAGTAAAGACGGAATCGGATGAAACGTCAAAATTCAATAAGAAAGGTCAATATCATAGATAAGAAAAGATAACAGATGTCATAAATATATTTTCGTACTTTTATTGAATATATAAAAGAGAAAACATTTAAGTTCGTTCGTTTGTGCCTTGCTCGCGCCTCACAGATTTGGCCGTTTAAGCAAGTATTTTACAGCCACAAATAATACTTCTGAAGCTGCTAGATTCAGAAAGTCATAGATATAGACGGGGAAGCGTAGTATTATTATAGATGCCCTGCTGGCGTCTCACAGATCTCGCCGTTTAAGCAAGCACTTTACAGCTAGAAATGATGTAAATGAGAAAAGTAGAATATTATTATGGATAACCCTGTTATATTTGCGTTTGTACATACATTAAAATAAGTATTCTTTAAGATTTTCACAATAAATAGCGATGAGGCTAAAGCCAGTTATGTAAATTATCCTCATATGTGGACGGCTGATATTTGGCGCTGATTAGGTGACGGATATGTGTCGTCATTTGTCTCCGTCCGTCGAGACGGCCCCGAGCAGCTCGTGCCCTATCGCCCTGCAGGGTCACAGCTCGACCTGCAGATCAAACAGTAGACCGTGACACGTACGGGACATTTCAGATCGCTAAGCTCAAAATAATAGAGGTATAAGTCATGAAATTCATTCATTTTATAATACATATATTAATAGCTGCATGTTTTATTTTACATTCTCGCAATACTCGTAATTATTATTAGGTACTGATTTTTTTTATTTAAACACTATTTATTTATTCTTAAAACACAATATCTTGTGGTCCAATGGTTACGATATTCGCCTAGTGATCTAGGAGTTCGAATCTCGTTCCATAAGGCTATCAAATTTAGTCATATTTTCATTGCTCAAGTTGAAAGAATCTTTATGTGACACGAATCTTTTTTTAATTTTTTTTTTTATTAAAGGTTCTGAAATATTAAATGGGTGATAGCTCTTATTCCTAAAAGAAGATCATTTAAGTATTTCTATGACAGAATTAGTATATCGGTGTATGGCTGACCTTTATTTTTTTTTTATTAAATGTGTTTACTTATTACCCACTCATTTTATTTTTACTCTGGCCAGGGCGTTTATTATCCTTACATACATTGCCTTTTTTACTTTATAATTTTCATTTAAATTAAATGCTTTCATTTCTTTCTCTATAAAAAAATGCAACGTATACTCACCTTTATAATACCGTGCATTAGTGAAAATGAATAAGAGTAATTTAGTGTATTGAGGAAGAACTGAAAGAGTGTTGAATATATTATATCAAGCCCCTATATTACAAAAAGTCATTTTATGACCGAAACGGTGAAAGCGTGACTGCTGATATGGAACTTATCTATGTATGTCTGTATGTAGACTGAGGCGAATCGGATCGCGGGGCAAATTGGATCAAAATAAGGATACAATCCATATCTAAACATCGCGACAGAAACAAAATTGTCGCTTATTCACATTACTTCATCACTCTCCCCGTACCCTATGCTGTACACATTTGATTGTTTAAACTCATCGTTTAGCGCTAGCGACGTTTATCAATTAATAAACGTGGGGTGCCATACAATATTGGCATGAATATATGGTATTTAGCCTATAATCTCGCATATAAAATGAAAATGTTATTATAGAATTTCAAATGTTTCTATCGGTGGGTATGTTTTGAAATCCTTAGGTATGAGGCGATTCTGATCATGTTCTTTGAGGTGACTCGGATCACGTATAATCTTAATTATATCAAATTTTTAACACGAATATGATAATTATTTGTATACACATGGCTTGAACCACAACATAAAGAACGATCAAAGATCATGGTGTTCATAAAAGATGAGAAAGGTCCAATGTAAAGAAATGACTACACGTCGAGTTGCAGAATTAAATAATTTACCTTCAAAGGAGAGTTCCTCGTCTTCCAGCCGCTTGATGCGTCGATGTTTAAGTCGTTGAAGACAAAGAAAGCAATAGCATGGCTATATTCACACCCTAGTGAAGGTACAAAATGTGCAAAATACTTGTAGGTAATGAATGCTTGGAACAAGTAGACGAGTTTGTGTATTTGGGAAGTATGTTCGATAGAAACGGAAAGGCTGAGAATGATATCGAAAGGAGGGCGACTGCAGGGAATAAAGTGAACGGCGCTTTGAATGGAATTATATTTAACGGGAATTTGACAACTGAGGCAAGACGGTGCACAATGGAATCCTGGTACCGACGCTGATGTATGGAAGTGAGGTCTGGAACTGGCAGAAAAGGAACGAAAATAGACTGAATGCAGTGGAAATGAGATCACTTAGGCGTATATGTGGCAAATCTATTTATGACAGAGTAAAGAATGAAGAAATAAGGAAAGAATGTAAAGCTGATGTTAGTATAGTGAGTAAGATTAAGAAAGGATCACTTAGGTGGTTTGGTCATATGGAACGGATGAATGAGGAGAGAATGATAAGAAAGATATATGACGCAAGTGTTGATGGCACCAGAGATAGAGGACGTCCGCGGAAGACTTGGCACGACCAGGTAAACCAGTTAATGGAGGATGGTTCTGTTGGAAGCCTTAACAATCGGCGAGCTTGTATGAAAAGATGTATGAATGTGGATGAGGCGAGAATTATGTGTCAGGACAGAAGAGTGTGGCGCTCTATCCTCTCTGCCTACCCCCGCGGGGAAACGGCGTGATGGTAAGTAAGTAAGTTGTAAAGGTATTTGCATGTACATTCAGCTACAGTGGGAAACGCTACAGAAGGCTTTGAGAAGATATGAATATATCGACCCCAATGGCATATCATATTACAAATTTGTCGAAGATGACAAACGAATGATGCCGATCATAAGTATTTCAATCTCATTTTTCAACAACTCGTAATACACAACTTTTACAACAAAGACTGAGGCATTTTTTTTAAAAATAGAGATGCGTACACGAACTACATGTCACATCAATATTCTTACTATTTTTAAATTAAACTAAACGTTTGTACTATGAAAATAGGACTAACTTGCTGGTGTCCTGGAACGACGCGCGAACCCCCGACCATTAGGTCTTAACCACTACACCAACAAGCTATACGAGCTAATGACACTTTTATCTTTTATTCTTTTATCGCCTACGAAGACAAAGACTACAAAGAGGACAATGAATATATACTAAATATAATTTGAATTGATCTCAGTATTAAGATTTCTTAATATATATATTTTTAAAGGTTTTTTGCGTGATTCATTTCGTCCCACAAATGGGGCGAATCAGATATTTCTCACATTTATGTTTTTGTTCCTAGAATAATAAAATTTAAGTTGGTTTTCATTTTAAAAGGCTATTATTATGTAGAAATGCACGTTGGCTACGAATTTATAATAAAAATGAAGACTATAATTTTTTCACCCTCAAACGTAAAGTGATCCGATTCGCCTCGGTCGACCTACGTGCTGAAGAGAAGGCTGACCATAGTTTGCTTTGCAAAGTTGGAATTCACTAACGATACAAAAAATATTTGAGGATTGGATACATATCTGACTGTTACTCTTTTCTACTTTGCCTTTCGCATTAATCAGTCCAGCGAGCTGAGGTAAAATAAAATTGAAAAAACTTTTAACATTGCCATGGCTTTATAATAACAAAATATTGAATTTAATTGTGTTTTCTGTAAGAGCATGAACAGATTTTGGATCGGAACGATTTAGAATATTTCGTAGGTGGTGACTGGTGATGCGAATCATTTTCTGACTATTAACAAAAATCATTATAATTATTTAATCACTGCCTATTTAATTGCCTAACACATAAATAAAATCCTACGAAATAGATTAAATTTGTTTATTTATTCACCGTTAGACGTTCGATATGTGCTCGCGTTTTATAGTTGGAGTTGCCATTGGCGTGCAGTCTGTGCACAGTGCAAATTATGTACAAACAATTTATTACCATCAGTTTAATTTTTCATTTTGTTTTCTATTTATCTTCATAAATACCTTAAAATATAATGAGATAACAGAAAACGTTGGTTTATATAACCAAATGTAATGAACTTATTAAATGATACAAATTAAATTAATCAATTAGAAAGATAGTACAATAAAAAACTATCTTCAGAATTTCAATGAATAATGTTGTTCCTTTTCAACTCATGTAAATAAAATTTTATAGATGTCCTCCATTATAGTTATAAATACAAGTTGTTGAGTTAAATTGTTAGATTGATAATGACTTTGCAAGGCGAAACGCGTCTCAAGTAAATTAAAACGAGTAGAATCAAAAAACAAGTGTTCTATTTTCACATATGTGTTAATTAAATCATTTGTATTAAATTTGGAAACTTTAATCCAACTTATATTTACATTTTCAGAACATGCCATATTTTAATACAAATTAAATGCATCAGAAAGATATACAGAAAAAAATCTATCACTAACCCTGGGAATACCGGGTATTATTGCTAATTAGCAATATACACGAGGTGTTTTGCCTAGTGGCTTAAAATCGTATTTATCAGATATTTAAAAAAGTTTATTGCTTGCCCTATCTCGTAACGCGCCGCACGCCACTGCCGCTATGGTGGTTGATTTAATCAGACGACTTCGTTAAAATAGTTAGCAGAAGTAGAGTGTGGTGAAGTGAGGAGATTTTATTACTTGCCAAATTGATTGCCCGACTGATTCAATTCACTTCATATTTAGATCGCGCTAATTGACTCTAACGTTGTGTATAGATATATTATACCAAATTTTTTATACAAAGGTTTTGTGAATTTTAAAATTTCATTGAAATTAAAGACCACACCTTAAATCAAAATGATTATTTTTTTTTGTTATCAAACTGGCCAATTACAAAGAAATGTAAATTATTATTATTTATTAAAAATATAAGAACTGAGAGTGCTACAAAAATAACATCTATACAGAGTGTACCAGATCTAGTCTGTAATATTTCATGAGTGGATACCTGACTAAATTACGAGTCGAAAACAAAATATTATTATTTGAAATTTTTACAAAATCGTGTTAAAATCTTCAGACTCTAAATCATCTAACAAAAAATAGTTTAGCCTTATTTAGTTTAGTTTAGTAATTTATTCATTAAATCATAATCACGTAATTACGATAGTTTTGAATTGCTTATATCTCTGTCATGGTTGAGATTAGGCATATATCCCTTGAACATTTTTGACTTGTAATTTAGTCAGGTTTCCACGTGTAAAATATTGTGGACTAGGTCTGTCACAACCTGTATAACACAGTTGAAGTTTGAAAAGTTTTAAAATAAATGTTATAGTTTATTTGTATCTGTTGTTGTTGTCAACATCTTTGTCACTTATTTTTTACATCCGACAATGTTCTGTTGTCTTGTCTGTTGTGGAAAGTAATTATATAATGTGAATCTGGTGCAAATTAGTCGCACTTACCCTATTTTTGCTCTAGCCGGAATTATAAGCTAATTTTGAATTATTCTTATTAAAATATTTGCGTTGATGTTTTTCAAATGATTTGTGTAATTAAATATCCTTGTCTTTCCTCTCATCATTAGCAATTTTGTGTATAGGATTGAGTGTTTCAAGCTTCGTTACGTTATTAATATTGTATTGATATGTTGTTTTATATACTGCTTCCGTTGGTATCAGGTAATTCATAAAAGTAGTATTCAACTACTGTCAAAAAAAAAATGTTTATTTGGTAATTAAGACATTCGAGCCTCGCCCTGGGAGATCTCGCAATAAAAATGCATAAATAAGATAGAAAAATATATATTATGTGTGTAACAATCCTTAGCAGTACCTGCGTACCAGTTTGGCTTCAAGTATTCAAGCCAAACTGTCAAAAATGCGTCACACAAACAGATTCCTCAAAACAATCCGCTCGTAATATGTATGCTATTTTGTGCATTATACACATACGCATTAAAGTCGTTTATTGTTCGTTGGATGCTGTTGTATGACAAATACGTATACAGTATTCGAAGATCTTGACAGGCGGAACTGAATGCGCATGCGCGAAAGTCAAATACTTTTAAACTGGATTTAACGTGGATACGAAACGAATGATAGAATCCACTGTTGCTGGTATCTGTGTGTTTACGCAATTCATAGATGCATCCTATATGTCCTGTGTGTTTTGACTGGTCTCTAAAGGACAGGACGAATTTATTTGCAACAATGCTGTTTTCGGCTAGAAACAAAAAGTTCAAAGCTTTTTGACTCTAGAATACAAGGGATGCGGTCCATCCAAATCTATCACATATGAAGCGACCGCTTCTGCTACATACCATATGAAATAACGTATTAGATGTTGTTTTATTATTCTGTTGCCATTAATATCTAATTTATTTAATTTTCTGACGTTATTATTTATCATATTACATTCGAATATAGTGTGAATCCACCTTGACCTTTCCGTAGCCCTGCACTAACACAGATCCACCGCTCGGTACAGATCAGTACTTGCAGCCGGAGCTGAAATATTAATAACATTTATTTTATAGCCATTAAAAGTAGTAACACATGTTGACAATGTGGCTGCGTACGGATATTTTCTATCGCGGTATGGTGAGGGTTAACTATTTACTATCGCCTAACATCAGTCGACTGTCAAGTACGGCTAAAATAGTGGAAATCATTATAAACTAAAATCAGAACCTAATTTATGTAAGTGTCAATAATTTGTAGGCAACGAAAAAAAATATAGCGAAATAAATCTCCGTTCAATTTCCGCGCCTAAGGGACAGAATCTTACCGAAATGATGTCAAAATTCGCTTAGGTGGGTGGCGATTTCACATGATTTACATTGACAGGTCTAGAGGTAAAGCGTTGGCTGGTTAACATATCCAAAGGTCAAGGGGTCGATTCCCGATGGATACAAATAATAAAACATGTTTTTATTGAGCAAATAAATTATTCTAATGAATACTCAATCAATCCGATGGTGAAATCTGGTCTCACACTGATTCACAGCTGTACAGTATTCGTTAGAAATAAAATAATTTTACCAATGTCCTAATTAATTCGCCTTTTAAAACGAAAGAAAGCGAACGTTGTATTAAAAATTTCACAATTAAAATTAATTCGAAGAACCTTTCTATTTAACCACCGATGTTCTTGTATTTGTCGAAGTTTAATTACTCTACAATAGAGGTGTTTGTTCTGTGAGTTGTCCACGGTATGCGAAACACGCGTCACCATCACCATATTTCCAGGGCGTCTTGCAGTTGTTTCTGTTTCAGTCTTAGATGTTTCAGCATCATAGAGAAAAGTTGGAATGACAAGTTCCATGTTTGTGTTTCTGCGTTGTGGAAATTCATACAATGAAATAATGTAACCACTGTGACAAAATGCTAGAAACTAATAAATAAATAATTATTATTATTGGTTTAATGATTAAAATGTCTAACAACAAAGTTACTGCTTCAAATATGAAAATACACATTAATCTATGCATATCTGACGTGAGATGTCGTACTCTTGACATTTGGATTTATGGATAGATTTGCGCCCTGCTTTAATTTATCAGTTTAATGGTTCGCTTCTTTGGCATGTAAAAATTTTAGATTTTCTCTACAATATGTAAAGTAAATATTGAAAAAGCTTCAAATGGGTGCTGTTGTCGGTCATGTAGTCCAGCTGATACCATCTCGGCCATCGCAATAATTTCAGAAATGTTAAAATATGGACACAATTTGTCGAGACTGTTCCGCCTTCAATTCCGACTCTCGAGTACCAATAAAATAATTGGCATTCCATCTCGCTCGTTGACCACCGCGGTGCCACAACTGCGGACCGGTCCCATTTTTCAGGTGTGACAGCAGCGGTGTTCGGGGCGATCTATCATTGCTTGTCAATTATCGCTGTCTACTCGACGCGGCGCACATTTACTCGGATTTGCGCAATAACCTGGAACGGAATTAACATATTGGTATGAGAGTGGCTTCTTCGGTAGGCGACGAATGCAAATCTTTCAGCCGTTAATGTATTTACAGAGTGCAGTATTAATGACTAATTATATTAATGAGGTACCACTTACCGCGATAATATTGTATCGTCCGTCCACAAAAACACTAATAAACGTAATAAAAATTTCAATTTTAATTGAACATTTTTCTTAATTTTGTACTTTTAAATTTATTTTATTTATTAAAAAATGTATATAAGTATAATGACAAAATATATATTTATGATGCATTTAAATTTATATCTATCACATATTAAAAGGAAACATTAGTATTTATTAAAAAATAATTATATACACACATACTCCTAAAATATATTTTTTATTACAAAATATTTTTATCTTAACTAAACGGTTATAAGTCATATTCATCAAGGAGTTTGATATATTTTTGTATGTTTTTATGCTTGTGCTATGAAAATAGGACAGATATTAGGCTGAATCCCTTTCTACTTAATCACTAGACCTACACGTCTTTTGCATTATAAAATTGTCAAGCTAAATTTTAAAAGATCATAATGGTTTTATTTTATGTTATATTATTTTATTTTTTATGATTTTTAAAATATTATAAACTATCTTTTGTTTAAAATTTTATGTACTTTTAATTAAATCTGTTTCACATCTACATCCATTAACAGTGTAAAATGTTTGTATATTTTTTTGAATACATATTTTATTATGAAATTGATATTTTTGCACATAGTTCTTTGTTATATTATACACAACTTAAATGAACCACTTAGAAAGACATAAAAAAATCATAGAAATTAAATATTTAAAAAAATAAGATTCATTGTAAATAAGAAGTTGGTAATTGCTGTCTCGCTTAATGATTTATATATCGTAAAATTAAATGGTTAATAACATCGTGTAACAGTAGAATGCAATTACAATCGAACAACACACTCCCAATAACAATTTAACTATCATTAATGTATTTCCCCGGCAGGAGAAAGTTCCGAGATCGAATCCCGGCTGTAACTAAATATTTTTCGATATAAATATATAGTCACTTAGAAAGATATTTATAGAAAATTCTCTGAATATCTGTCTAAACGATTAATCGATATTTATAGATCATTAGTCTATAATAATGCATCCAATCGCATCGTTTGCACTAGGATATGCATTTTGATCAAATAAAATCGGACTATTACGGATACGGTAATCGTAAACCGTCCAATATATACATTTTACAGTCTTAAAAATACTTCAGTACTATTGAACATACAAGATTTTCCGCGTAGACATTATCAGCCAATTACGTACAATACAAATCTCGGCAGATCTGCTCACCTTCGCTAGCGCTAGCAGTCATTACCAGAAATCTAGGTCCTTAAAGAAAGCGAAGAACTGCCTTCATTAGCCCCGATGCAAGATTCTTCTCACAGATGAACCAGCTCTTAATGTGCGCCAGCACGCAGACCAACCTTGTGCACATCGCACTGAGGCTGGGTCCCGGTACCTACTCATGCGTCAGTAGATGATTATCGATTACTCGTGGGGGATTTTAATTGAAATCTGCCTACACCCTCGGAAACCGAGAAAGACTAGTTGTCGGTGTGCGTGTCGCTGATTGAATCATGGAGATACTCGTAAGCCAAGATATATTGTATTAAAGAGAACACATTCTTATTGTGAAGTTGTAATTATTCAGAACAGACGGTCTGTGATATTTTAAATACAAATTAAATGTATTAATTAGAAAGATATACATATAAAATCAATTCAATCGAAAAATATTGCTACCGGGATTCGATCCTGGATCTCTTCCAATCCGGGGAACGTGCATTAAACATAAATTCGGAACATATAGGTTCGAAAATTTGTCGTCAATATACTGTGTATTGTAGAATAAACGGTTAATGCACGTTCCCCGGATTGGAAGAGATCCAGGTTCGAACCCCGGTAGCAACAACAATATTTTTCGATAAAAATGATTTTATATGTATATCTTTCTAATGAATACATTTAATTTATATTTAAGGTATATTGTACTGGTAAAAGTACTGAATATTTACTGTTGATGTTCTAGATGACGATATGTTTACTTTTGAAAATTGCGAGAAAATCTACTGACTAATATAACCTTAATTTTGCGTTTTGATTTGCTGGCATTTCAAATCTTTCTTTGTCACGTTGTCTACGTGGAACTATAACTGTGTATACACTTCAATTATCCACATAATGATTTTTTTAGTTGGTCATTCAAAAAAAAATTATTATCATTATTCACGTGTGATTGATCATTGACATTTCGTCACATAAACAAAAACAGAAAATTGTCCGACTTTTATAATTACTTTTTTCGCTTTTGCTTAGTTATAGCCGTAACCATTTTAATAAAAAAAAAAATTTTTTTAGGAAATTTAAAAATATTTCGATAGAAATGCGGAAAACTGAAGTCGATAAATACAAAGATTTAAAAAATAACCGATTATTTTTAGATTCTCCTATATTTTAGGTAGATAACATTGAATTATTTTTAATTTCCATTTGTGGATTATTCTAATTTTTAGACAAAAATCGAAGAAAAGAATTTTTCAGTAATTCAAATAATAGAGATGTGTATTTAGAGTATGTGTTCATTATAATCGGACCAACTTACTGATCTCTTGAGACGAGACTAAATCACCGACCACTGGATCATTAGACGAGTGTCGTTTTTAACCGTTTTTTATTTGTTTTGTGCCACGTTATTTAATTTTTTTTATGATTTTGAAATGCCTTTAATTAGATTTTTTTATGAATTTCAAATTCAAACTATTTTGTACCTTCCATCCATCAATTGTGTAAAATATCAGTATATTTTAAACACATTTTATTATGAAACTGCAACATTAGAACACAATTCTGTGATAATAAAAAAATATTAGATGTATCAATTAGAAAGATATATACAATATTGAAATCATAGATGTTTCATTAAAAAAGACTACATATAATAAGTATAAAAGTAAATCGTTGTTGTAACTGTGAATGTATTCGATTATAACTATGATTAGTAATTAAAATTTAACTATTGAAGGTTCACTTTAAGAATTACGAAAAATCAGTTAGCACAATAACCGGCTTGTATGGGAAGATGTATGAATGTGGATGAGGCGAGAATTGTGTCAGGACAGAAGAGTGTGGCGCTATATCCTCTCTGCCTACCCCCGCGGAGAAACGGCGTGATGGTAAATAAGTAAGTTACAAATTATTATCGTTACAATCGAACAACATATTCCCAATAACAGTTTA
The DNA here is from genome assembly GCA_031772225.1 of Eubasilissa splendida. Taxonomy (NCBI): domain Eukaryota; kingdom Metazoa; phylum Arthropoda; class Insecta; order Trichoptera; family Phryganeidae; genus Eubasilissa; species Eubasilissa splendida. The sequence goes on along the minus strand of CM062846.1, from coordinate 21,821,272 downwards.
ACTATCACTAATGCATTCCCCCGGTAAGAGAAAGTTCCGGGTTCATATCCCAGTGGTAACCAAATATTTATTCGATACATAGATTAATTCATCTATTTTATTTAAACATGTTTGTCTCAATTTGCGTTCAGCTCAATGAGTTCGGCATTGAAATATTACTGTTAGTGTCATTGCCAGTAAGAAAAAATACCAAAGTAACCAATGTGTCAAACGTGTTTTTAGTATCTCTAGGTTAAAATTACTTTGTTTTCCCTTTTATATATTCAATAACAGTACGCAAATATATATTCAATTTGAAATGAAGCGTATATTGTCTTTATTACGAATAAGAAAAAACATGTAGTACTGAAATCGTATGAACTTTTTCGACTGGCAAGTGTATTGACTATCTGTGACGCAAGATGACAGATCATCAGATCATCAGATGTCAAATATATGTTTGTAATGTTTACGTCTGTACAATAATTATTTATTATTAACATGATTTCAGTTTTTTTCAATAATGTCTTGAATTAGAATGACGAAGAATAATTAATTATATGCATGTATATAATGCGAAATTGATACTTAAGAATACTGTTTGTACAATTACAGGGAGGGCAATATATAATGCACTAGCAGCAAGCAATCAGAGATAACCGATTACTTTTCTGATAGTTAATATTATTATTACTACGAACACTCAAATGAATATCGACGATAATCGAATTGAACTTTGATTTTAATTTAACTAACAATCTAATTTAGATTCATCAATCTGCCGTCACGTCTTAGTTACTCTGGTTTTATCGAGTGTTTAAAACTTGGAATGGGCTTCGGTGGAGAGATCGCTGCGCGCGCGCGTGTGGGTGGCGTGCACGTGAACAGCAAGGCCGTGGTGTGTGTCAGGAAGAGGTGTGGTGGTGTGTGTCGGCGGGTCTTAAATCAGTTAATGAACCAGTTTAACACTATTTGCCGTGGTCATTAACACGCAAGAAGTGGTCACCTGGGCACGGCAGACCCGAGATGCCACTAAGGGCGTCACATCGAGAGGTGCTCTACTCAAATAAAAAAATCATTAACATTAGTTAATCTTAGAATTATATGCATTTTGTTTTATAGATGACAAGTAGAAAAATACATTTGTATCTTTTATGCTTGAACGCGCCTAATACAGATGTTGTCATAACATAACATAATGGAGCATTCTTTTCATTTTGATCATTTCTTTTCACATTAAACCTATTTACAAGGGTAGATTGGCAACCTACTGGCAACTGGCCTAGGAAATTTTAGTAACAAACAGGTCCATAATATTTTTTAAGTTTGTATTTTTCTTAACATGACTGAAAAATAACACACTATGTAGAAAAAGTGTATATACGTTTAAAAACTCGCCAGTTTCAAAAAATTAACTTTCTCTTTAATAATACAATTTGTCCCGCAATTATATCAATAAAATATTCATTTAACGTATTAATTAGAAAGATATACATATAAAATCAATTTGATCGAAAAATAGTGTTGCGCCACCGGGATTCAAACCTGGATCTCATTACAAACCGGGGAAGGTGCATTATCCAAATATGCTACAGCAACATTATATTTGACGACAAATTTTCGTTCCATTATTTGAAAGAGCCATCTACTTTGTTTTTACGGAATCTCTAATACCTTTAAGTAAATTTTTATTTTTATTAAATTTGGATACATTGATACCACTTATAAATTATTAGGAGAAAACATTCTTATTATGAAGTGAAATACATTTAATTAATATTTAAAATATCACAGACATATGTTCTGAATATTTACAACTTCACAATAAGAATATGTTCTCCAAAAAATTTTACCATTATCAATTTAAGTTATTTTTTAAAAATACTAATAAAATTTATTAATTAGAAAGACATACATATATAATCAATTTAATCGATAAATATATTATTGTTGCTGCCAGGATTTGAACCTGAATCTCTTTCTAATCCGATAAAATTGATTATATATGTATGTATTTTTGATTAATACATTTAATTAGTATTTTTTTTAAATATATCACAAACCTGTTCTGAATAATTACAACTTCACAATAAGAATATGTTCTCTTTAATAATTTTATTTGATCTGTTTCCCTTCTTGACATTTATTTAAAAGATTTTAAATATGAATTAAATATATAATTACAACTTTACAATAAGAATGTGTTCTCCTAATAAAAGATTTTAGTCTACCGACATTGTTTAACATTACATTATATATATATATATAATCTTATTAAGGTGAACACATTCTTATTGTGAAGTTGTAATTATTCAGAACATAGGACTGTGATATTTTAAATACTAATTTAATGTATTAATTATGTATACAAAATTGATTTTATATGTATATATTTATAATTAATACATTAAATTAGTATTTAATATATATAATCATTGTTATTCGCACGTACAATATTTTACTCAGAAAAACAAATGGTTTATCCTAGGATGCAAATAAAAGTTTGTGCTTATTTAGAATCGTTTGAAACTACCGACTAATCTAAAGTGAATTACAATTTAATATTTTATAAATTTAAATAAAAAATCTAGCAAAGATTTCTTCCCGTATCCCCTGCCTATTTTTTAAACTAAATAATGTATTTAAAAATTAATTTACTAAACCTCACATTACCTCGTTACAGAATTGTTTGTAAAATTTGTATTTTATTTAATTTTTCATCGAGTGATTCTGCCGTGTGTCTCTGACCCGTCTGGGCTAATTTATCTATCACTAGCGCCAGCGATGTTGATGTGAGACGCACGGCAGAATAGTTCATAAAACTCTACAAGAAGATTCTGAACGGCCGTGAAAATCTGAGAACCTATTCAATATCAAAATCAGCGTATGTGTATGATTATTCAGATAAATAAATTATATAGTAACAATTTAGCTAAATTCCTCTCTAGATTGACACGTTTTAGACTCGGTACAAAATAGTAGAGAAACCATATTTGAAGCGGAAACTACACGGGTCTAAATTAAAATGAGCGCGTCTCGAAAACTTATTCAGTTACCGAGAGAAAACTGATATGGGGGAGGTTGCCAGATATAAAATTAAAAACGCATTAAAATTTATGTTTTACATCTTTACTCTCGGCTAAATATTCACCAAGGGATAATTATTTTGTTATGTATGCTTTCTGGACATGCAATATTTATGAAGAATAATTTAAAATCCAATAAAAATTAAGTCTGGGCGGAATTCATTGCGGTTGGGTAAGTACGATTAATGGTATTTTTTATTTATCTATTAATTATTTTATTATATTTCGTGGTTTGATTTTTTTTCATAGATTAGTTTTTTATTAATACGTACAAATATATTTATGTATGCACTGCCACCATTCCAATGTTCACAGACGGAATTCAGTTGGAACAAATCCTAAAGAATATTACGTTACTTTATCTTGATATATTAGACAGTGGCGTAACGGAACAATTGTCGCCCGATGCAATATATAAGGGTCCTTGTATATGTGTCGTATATGAGATATAAGAATATTAAATAGTGAGAATAAAATGGATGTATTTTCTCGTGTAATATTCATATATTCATTAAATAAAAAGTATGTTATTTGGCAAAACTTTACTTTACGGTGATTGGCTGGTCTCTAATCCGACATATTAGCGGAATAATGCTGTATACGTCGATAATGTTTTTATAATATAAATAATATATATTATACTAGTACGTGAGTTAATTCTTGCTATGTTAACGTTGGAAAATAAATCGACATCAAATGTATAAGGAAGCGGATCTTTTGGGCCCCTATCAAAAAAGAAAACCTAATGTCTCGCATTGGCTACATTGGCCTAGTTACGCCACTGATATTAGATTAATGATAATCTTTTAATAACTTCATTCAGGACACCATGACGTTATAAGAACTACGTACACCTTCGAATACCAAACTTATCATGTTAAGCACTATATTTTATTTTTTACTAAATTAAATACTTGCTTATAATCATCCTCTTCCTTTTCTTAAGGGACATTCCCTTGTCGTCGTAGTTCTCTCCATCGACCTCACCAGATCTTTTACTTCTCAATAACTTCTACTTCTTCGTAACGTGATAGAGAATTGTTACTTAAAATAATTAAAATCATACATTAAAAAAATCGTGTAAAAAAATTATATAAACCCTCAGAATTCCAATGAATAATGTTGTCTCTTTTCATCTCATGTAAATAAATTTATATAGCTGTCCTTCACTATAGATTAACATTAATATAAATATAAGTTGTTTAGTTAAATTGTTAGATTCACAATGCTCTTACAAAGTGCGTCCCAAGTAAATCAAACGAATAACATCAAAAAATTAGTGTTTTATTTTCACATATTTATAAAAAGCAATACGCCAGCAAATAACACTCCACAGGCAAACTGTATCTCTATTATACCAAACATTAAACAAAACTTTTGCACAAAGATTGCATTTGTTTGTAACACCAAAAATATACAAGCTCTAAATGCAATTGCATATTTTGTCGCAAAAGTGATGTACTGGCTCCACGAAAAGGGAAGAAAACATTGCCAAAGTATTTTAAAAGTCCAGATATAATATAAGCATGTAACAATAGGTATACATTAAATATTATTAATTTAAATTAATTTAATTACTTTACTTTGTATGTAAAATTGAATTATTTTAAGTCTAACATTTATTAATGTAAATAAATACTTTGCATTTAAAATTTAATTACTTAAACTTTGTAGAAAATAAACTAATTTATTTAGTGTTAGCTCTCCGTCAAAAAGTACTAGAAACTAAAAATAAATTATAATAATAATTAATTGTATTCTTAGTTGTAATACTGTGCGTCTTATAACAACAATTAAATAAGGCGTAGTCTCTAAATCCACAGCAAAAAGGCTTCATAGTTTTGAGTTTAAAAGTCTTTTAAAGAAGTGCTAGAGAATTATTTGAATTTTGAAAGAAGCCAAAACGTTAACGGGACGTTTTTTTCCATTATATAAATACTCTCTTTCCCCCATCCTCTCACCTTTCTTAGACTTACTTCTTATAGATTGTATTTTATGATAAATTATTTTAATTTATATTATAGCATAGTATAAAAAGTATTTTATAAATTATTTGTATAAAAATTTCTGAATGTACTAGGCTCAATATTGCAGAATACATATACATATTAAAGAAGATGTAAATTTTATAAAAATCTAGTATAATAAAAAATACGTGTAGTATAAACGCTACTCTTCTCCTTTCCTCCCTTTTCTCCTTTTCTATTTCCAACTCTTAGAAATTATCCTTTTTATTATACCGGCCGTAATAATTATTATTATTTATGTTCCGGCCGTTTTTATTTGATTGATTTGATTTATATAAAATAAGCCATCTAATAACGCGTTTCTGCACAAATCTGATCAATATGCCAATATACAAACACCTTTGGAAAGTGGAAAAACTAGTAATTTATTGTTTTTGACATCTCGTCTCATAGATGATGTGGAGAAAATCTTATTTTCTTCTTCCTTCTGTCAATTAGAACCTCGCCAGTTTTTAGTAACGCCAAAATCGTTCGAGAAATTTACAAAACCTCTTACAGTTTGTTATGGTTCCAATGCTAAATAGTTTAATTTTTCAGTAATAAATTAATTAACTTCAAAAATTCATTATGGCGTTGATTTTACAAAATTATTCATAACTTTAGTTCACAGAATAATTAAAAGGAAAAATATAAAAAACACTAGTCAAAACAGACATGAATAATAATATTGTTATTGTTTCATAGCCTGTCTATATTATACCAAAACATTTATTTTTTATATATTTTTGTAATTTTTTATTTACTGGCAGGCTGCTCTGTCCTTGCCGTTATATGTATACGTAAAATATATATATCAGATTGAATATTCAAACAGTGAAAATAAAAATAATACAGAGGTAAACGTGAGGTTAATATAAACAATTGATGACTAGTGAAGCCCATTAATTATGTTCAGTTCCTATTCAAAGCTTTACGAAATAAATATAATAAGCAGTGGAGTGCAGTAGGTATATATTTAAGTTATGCTGTTACCAATGATATGTAATACAATATATGTACTTTCGTTTAACCAACGTCTTTGGACAAAATGAATCTATCGTTTATACGACCCTATCAAGTATTTATTTATAATTTTAGAGTACTGTTAATAGTGTTTTTAAAGTTTAAATATTAACGTAAAATAATACTTTCTTACCCATATAAAAAATGTATGGACGTTTTTAAGAACATTTTCTATGACTGAAAATGATTTATTTATTGTTTGAAAATACTTCACGTAATAACTAATGGAAATAATTATTTTTATTAAAGATTAACGTAGGAAATATGCAAATTGCTTTTTGTTTTTCTCAAATCAAAAACCCATCCATGCACCAAATTTAAAGAACAATCATGAAATCAACAGTAAGATAGTAAAATTTGCGAATTAGTAAAATAAGAAGTGGACACATCAATGATTTGCACGCAGTTGTAACCCTCTCTACTGTTATTCTGTTAATATACAGCATAGGTAACGACTTCATACAAAACAGATTAACCGAAAAGAATTTTCAATTCAGTAAATAGTCATTTATATGACTTAAGTAATTCACTAGCTTAAAGACAGAACTAAGTAATGTAAATAGCACGATGCGGCGAATAAAAAAAGAGCGCCATGAGTATAGCCGGTGAGTTTTTAGAACTAAGCAATCAAAGTCTCTACCGGTGCACAGATGGCACTAATTGCAAAATAATGTTTTCGTTCATGTTAATCCATTTTTAAAATTTATATTTGTTTTCCAGAATTTTTAGTTATGCACAGCTTTTTTGCTTGTATGCACTGCACGTCCTTGTGGCAGGTAAATAGCATATTCATTGCTTAACTCCTCAGCAGACACTTGTTTCTTCATCAAACTCTGTTATAAAATCACTCTTATTTTTATTGGCATACGTCAACATATTCGTTAAATATCCGGTTTGAATATACATAAAATGTATATTGTTTCTATTATGTTGCTTTTAATAGAATTTCTGATATATTTTTTCAGAATTTATTCTATAGGTTTATATATAAGTTTATAAGTATACGTCAATAATGTGATTGTGATATGTCACACGGTGCTCGTATCTAACAAATAGGCCAATTGTTAGTTGTTTTTGCATTTCTCATGTATTTGATATATTTTTAAGTGACAATAATATTTTTTATATTGTGTTCAATAAAACGTAGAGCATAATACATATATATTTTTTAAATACTGCTACTTAAAATATATATCAAACATATGCAAAATACTAGAACAATTAAAAATGATACATGTGCTTTTAAGTGTTGCGATCAAAAGGAAAAAAACAGGTTCTATAAAATAAAATGCTCAATGGTGAGGTGTATATATGAAAAAATAATTAAAATTTTACGATAATGAAACTAAATATATTTTATAAAGCGTTAAAACTTATATGTATGCACTTTTCTTCTTCCACACGCCCGTAGACGACAAATCACTAATGCAGTTATTCGACAGATTAAAAATACAAATATTTGTATCTTCGGCCATTTATACGTACCTACCTATACAACTACAGTATAATATATCACATCCATGTAGATCGCTTTTGAGTTTAAATTCACGTAACCACTGAATGAAAATAAAAGATTTTATCCGTCGTCTTGATTTTATTAGCCCATTAAAAAAAATCTAAATTTACGACGCCAAACATGGCCCATTGAAATATTAATTCTTTATGGCAATTTTTTGACAGTTCAGATATCTACTTACTAGTACATACTTTATTTAGACACTATTAATGGCATATTAATTAAATATGAATTAAATATATTAATTATAAAGATATACATATAAAATCAATTTTATCGAAAAATATTGTTGTTGCGCCACCGTGATTCGAACCTGGTACAACTTCACAATAAGAATGTGTTCTCCTAAAAAAATAATAAAGTTGTATCAATGTGTCCAAAATTTAATAAAAATAAATTGATAATTCTGGCGTCTACTATCAGATTTACTTAAAGGTATTTTGAGATTCTGTAAAAATAAGGTAGATGGCTCTGTCAAATGATGGAACGATTAAATGTATTGATTTAAAAAAGGTAACATATAGGGTCGAAAAATTGTCGCTAAAAATAATGCCGCTGTAGCTTAGTTGGATAAAGCACCTCCCCCGGTTAGGGAAGAGATCCAGGTTCGAATCCCGGTAGCGCAACAACAATATTTTTCGATAAAATTGATTTTATATGTATATCTTTATAATTAATATATTTAATTCATATTTAAAATATCACAGACCTATGTTCTGCATATTAATTCATTCAAAAGATTCATCCAATCTTTAACCATATTATGCGTCTAAGTATCGTCTAAGTAAAACAGCTCGAAGAGTGCCACAGCTGTGGATATATGCATTGTACATAGCTAGAGTGACCCAGTACCGGGACGGTATACGTTGAGTCTCATTTAATTGAGGCTACTATATGTCAACAACTATACTATGCTGTATACTAACACGAAGGAGGAGGGATTAATTAATTTTTTAAATTTATAAAATTTACTAGTATGCCTCAAGTATTGATTTACAAAATTGACTCAAAAAAATTTTACAAAATTTTTGCAAAATATTGTTGGATGCTCAGACGAAGAGGGCTTTGAAGCAGTGAGTGCCGAGAGTGCCGAGAGTGCCGAGAGTGCCGAGAGCGCCGACGCGAGGGCGCGGGCGAGGAGAGTCGTGCAGAATGTAAACGCTGTTTCGTGTTGTGTTCAACACAGTCGCCAATAATTTGTTGCCGGCTTCAGTATTGTTTACCACTGACATATGGCACAGTGTCCGCGACCGAATGCGGGGTATTACTTTATACGGTGCGATAATTAATACAACGCGAGTCAAAAGCGTCTGAGAATTTGGAAATTACACGCTCATGAGGTCATTGTTTATTTTATACAATATAATTCAATTATTGAACAGTTCCTCTTATGTGTGACAATAAATCATTTTTTGTCATTCAAAACTATTGATTGACAATATATTAATAATAATTAAGAATCCTACAGATTTTAAATATGAATTAAATGTATTAATTAGAAAGATATACATATGAAATCAATTTTATCGAAAAATATTGTTGTTGCGCCACCAAGATTCGAACCTGGATCTCTTTACAAACCGGGGAAGGTGCATTATCCAACTATGCTACAGCGACAATATTTTTAACGACAAATTTTCGAACCTATATTTTTACAATAGTTATAATCACAATTGTAAACGATCTAAGATGTATCTCCTTTAGAAATGTAGCAGGTAGTATGTTTGTGCTATGTAACATTTCTAAATAAATAATATATATTTTTTCAATTATATTAGTAATATCGAGCCATACCGTATTAATGACCGTGGCTGAGTGAACCAAGGTGCCTGATTTTTCATATGAGACTGCAGGTTCAAATCTTCGATTGACCAGTTTTTTTAACATCTATTTTCAATCTATAAATTTATCCAATGCACAAATCTCTCGGATAATCTAATATTTTAAAATTTTATTTTATCATTTCCGGAAATACTGGTCTACTGGCTATTTAATTTATAATTCCATCTTATTCTAAAAACATTGCATTTAATTTGCAAGTATACTTATTTGTGTCGATAGAGAAGGTACATTTAATATATTTATATATATTTTTTATATATATTGGGCGTAGGCGAATGCTGTTATCGGATGGATGCTGGATCCGGTAGTTCTGAGTTATTGAGATAAATTACATCTCAAAGCTCTTTCGATTGAATACATTTATTTCAGAATGTAGAAGCGATAAAATATCTTCATTATTATTTACAATTGAAAATATAAATATGTGTCCCCGTCGTTTTCATTTTCATTTACCTTAAACATTGTCCAGTCAAGATTACGTAATAATATTAATAGTTATTAGTCAATAACAAATTATATATCATTCGTCATTCCTTGAGTTGAATGACCGAAAGGTAATTTAATTACTTAATAAATCATTAATTATAATCAATTTGCATTTAATTACAGCGGTGAGAAATTTAAGGATACCTTAAACAGTTTCCCATTCCAATAAATTATTTTAATCTTCTGAGCGTACTGAAATCAAAATGTTGATTATGTAATAAAAGCTCAAACACTATATAAACTATAAAATCCTACAGGTACCCATTCAACCTATTTTTCAGGCAACTAGTCTAGTTTAGACAATATTTTTTACGAAACACCATAAATATCACAATCATAACTAATTGTCATAGCACAAAAAATAACGTACTACAATTTAATGTAACAAAAATGAAAATTTAATTCGGTCAACGACATACCAGCTCCTTCACACACTTTTTGTGCAATGACTTAGTAAAAAGCGAAGTCGAGTTGAATATCGTGATCTTCCTCTTCGGCCTTCTGTATTTGCAGTCTTCAAAAAATTAGAAGATGCATCTCTGATCGCGAATAATCTATGTTCGATTCTTAATTGTTCCGAAATTGATGCATTGGTTTGGTAATGTGTGAATTATATTCGCAATGTAATGACTTATGAAGAAGAAATGAAATTAATATGAAATCCTCAATAACATGGTTGATAAATCTTGTCACTGATGATTCAGAACTATTACAAACAAACCTTAACATATTTTATTTTATTCTCCTTCTCAAATTAGGCAACTTTTCATAATTCTCATTCATATCTATCTCCACATGCTTGAAACAAACTTATACATTCTCTTTTTATTTATATAAGTAAACGATTGAACACTTTTAAAACAAATCGACCTAGTGAGTTATTCCTAAAATTACCTAAATGTATACAAAGTCTGCCCTGAGATTGATATCCTCTTAGGGCCGGTTATGTGATCAATTGTACATTTTGACCGTCGTAAATTTTTACTATAGTAACTTTTTACCATCGCCTGAGATAAAAAAACGTTTGCGAGTAATTCGTACGTCAAATCTACTACGGTCAAAGTATAGATAAGAAATCTCGCCTCGCAGTGTGATAACTTAAATAATCATAAAATATGCTTTATTTTTTTATATATGGCTTTATTCGCCCCTGCGTTCGATATCTGTCATTTTTTTTTGTCTACGTGCTATTGTATATTAAACAACGAAATCATCGGACGAACTACTTTCATCACTAAAATAGCGGGATTATGAATGATTAATTTTCATACACTGCATTTTTCATGCATATTTTACCAACGATCGAACAACCCGATTTTGCATTTTTTTTACTTTAGTAACTTTTTTTACCTTAGTAAAAAGTTACCACTAATCACACGACCGGCATTTATTAGGACGGACATGTTATTTAAAAAATGTATTATGTATATTTGAATGTCTCGATTAATTGTTATTGTAAAATATTGCGATTGATAATCGTTGTATAATATTATTATTAATTGAAAAATGTAAACATAAACACTTTTTGAACATTCTGTACACCATAATCCTGAATGCACGCGCATAATATTACGCGTAACAGAGAAATGGATAGTCCCATAGTCCCATAGTCCCCAATTTATGCGTAACACAAAATTGTACATTTATTAATTATTTATTGTAGTTAAACTAATTTTGCTATCGTTTGTAATTACAATCCCGGGGGCATTTTTCCAACTCCGTTGAAACAATGAACATTGTTCTACAGAGCAAACAAGAGTATCATTAGGTTTGGCTCAACGTCCGGGCTGGCACGCAAGCGCGAAACCTGCTTTGTTTGTGGCGGAGTGGAGAACAATAATTAGACCGTGGAATAAGGAAAACCTCATTAGACATATGTACACATAAATCCTGGCGAAACGTACCGTGTTGTAATGAGCCAAATAAACAATCGCTATGCCAGATCACGCAGCCGGCAATATTAACAGATGGTATCAATATCAGAATAATCGGAACATTATCTAGACTAAATTCTATTCACGTACCTACATTCAATTATATTGGCCTTAATTCATTTTATGGACTAAGCATTAAACAATTCGTTTAACGAATTATGTAAGTATTAAGCGATTAGTGTTATGATTAAAGCATTAAGCCATTCGTTTTACACTATAGTAAGAAATAAAGTTTTACATATCTATTTTTACTAGTTAATTGATCCTTTTAAACTATGATAATTAGAACTATGTTCTGATATTGCAATTTCACAACTATAATGTGATTTCATTAAAAATATATAAATGTAAATGGATTGATGTCTGATGATTCTAGTGTCTCCTAGCCTGTATTACTCAATGGTATTTGAGATTCATTGCAATATAGAGTTGATTGCTTTGAAAATGGAAAAATATATGTATAAATTATTTTAAAAGGTACAGAATATATGTTCCAAATTTGCCAAAAACGTAATCGGTTGATATGGCGAAATGGTAACGCGTTTCTCCGAATAGAAAAAGTTTCGAGTACGAATCCCAGTGAAAATCAAAATATTTTTTCGATAGATGTATTTTTCGTATATATTTATCTTTATAATTGATTTACTTAATTTATATTAGGTTAGGAAAGATATCCAGGTTCGAATCCCGGTGGCGCAACAACAATATTTTTTGATAAAATTGATTTCATATGTATATCTTTCTAATTAATATATTTAATTCATATTTCAAATATCACAGACCTATGTTCTGAATAATTACAACTTCACAATAAGAATGTGTTCTCCTAATAATAAAATGGTATCAATGTGTCCAAAATTTACTTATTAAATTGATTTTATATGTATATCTTTCTAATTAATATATTTAATTCATATTTATTTGTATTTTTTTTATATCAACTTTCAATTACGGTTTTTATTTGATTTACTGCTCAACATATTGAACCCCGAACATTTTGAAACTCCATGCGTACCTCTATAACGCTTAATATCATTGTTACTCATATTTTGAAAATTTCCAATCCTGGCGGCAGAGAGTTGTGAAAACATTTTTTTTTTTTTGTATTCATTAAAGCTTTCTCATTTCAATCCAATTAACGTTTATAAATGTGAAAATACAGATAATTGTATTCATTAACGAAATTTAATAAATTGTAACTTATTGTACTAAAAAGGAACGTTTCTCTTTTGAAGCAAGAGTGCATCGAATTTAATTTTCGTACTGATATAAATTACTCATTAAGGAACAAATGAAGATACTCCGGCGGAATAAGGTTTTTCCTATATAATCATTAAATTGAATTATCGGTTGCCTGTCAAATTAACCAGCGAGCGGCAACGTGAGGGTATGACTGTCACCAGTTATGTCTGGCCATTACGTTTTTTTGTCCTTCTACAGAAGCCAATAATGAGGCGGACTTCGCGGTGACTTCTGCAATAAGGAAGTCATATCGTTAAGGTGCTGAAGTATTGTCGATACACTTGTTCTCTCTCGTAGCTGGAGCTCTGATTGTTAACTTTGACGACCAATTAGCGAACCTTTTGCCGATATTTATTTGTATTAAGATTAAAAAAAAAACTCACGTTATCCATTAAGCGCGGAAAAATTCATAAATTACTTCCGTATATTTATGTTGTTAGAACATGATTTAATTTATAGTTATCCATTTTAAGAAGGCTCCACTAATGCGGAATATAAGCGTAAATATCTATCTCTTCATATTTAATATAGCTTTGCAGGACTATGTATATAATGGTCATTAAACTACCTGTAACAGTGAAAAAAGTTATTACGTTTCATTTACAACATAAAAATAAAAAATGATGAAAAGGAAAGAAAACGTCACAATTTCATTTAAAGTTCTATCCACCAGTACTTCGTTATTATTAAGATAAGGGGGGAGGAAAAACTGAATTATAAAGTGGGTGGTTTGTATAATTACGATGGATAATATTGTAATGTGTTTTAGTGATTTTATTAAATGAGTGCATAACTAGTATACAAACTGAGAAAATAAAATAAAAATCCTTCGCCCGAAGACACCCATGATTGAAAGGTTAATTTAACCATTCCAATGTTTTTCAGTGCAACTCTGATTTTTGTCACATCAGTAAATTCCTTCATGAAATTAATACAACTCTTAATTTTTCGTGGATAAATATTTCATTTTACGAATGACGTTAACAAATATTATTTAGATTAGGTTTAAAAAAAATACCTACGTAACAATGATCAAAGAATGATTGACAGATCGTCCGTATAAAATCATAATACTATTAACACTAACTAACTTCAAATATTATACATACTACGTATTGTACGTTAGTTAACGGGTACATTAATATTTGAAATATGAATTAAATATATTAATTACAAAAATATACATATAAAATCAATTTTATCGAAAAATATTGTTCTGAATAATTATAACTTCACAATAAGAATATGTTCTCCTAACAATTAATATTATTTATTTATCAACGCCCATAAGGCCTATTACGTTATTACATAATTTATTAAATATATGTGTAGATGGTTTACACATAAGTACAGTCTAATTACCAATACAGTTTTTATAACACATTTTTGAAAAGTAAATTCATAAGTATGTTAAAGTAGTAAAACAAAATAATAAAAATAATAAATACATAAGAGTTGCAATATTCTGTAAAAACAGTACATTTACATATATTATTGTAAATATGTCATAGATACTGCATTTTACACAATGGCGTCCTGGTACCGACACGAAGTGAGTCCTGGAGCTGGCAGAAGAGGTACGAAAGTAGACTGAAAGCAGTAGAAATGAGATCTATTAGTCGTATATGTATGACAGTGAAGAACGAAAAAATAAGGAGAGAATGTAAAGCTGATGGTAAATTAATTAGTTCGTTTTTTACATTTTGGTAGCATGTAAAGCTTAAAGAATTATAAATAGAAAAAATATTACAATCTGACCTAAAGCAGATTATAAGATATTCATAAATATTTTTTTTAAGTCAGCTAACTTTCATCCATATTTAAATTCTGACAAATACCATTCAATAATATTAGCAGAACGGGGCCGATATCACGTTAAGTACTTATGTATATTAAACATGTATTATACTGTACATAATATGCATTAAAAGGAGGCTCTGGGACCACTTCGTGAGATGCCCCAACACTAGATTGCATTCTCTTGTTCCTCCAGTTACTCTCACGTGCAACTAGCATCACCTCCTCTTTGTATTTAACCCCTCCTTTCTGAGAATAATACCCTGCGATCTCCACACTTGGACACGAACTGCGTGTAACTACATATTAATGCATTTACATAAAATATACTTAGGTACATAACATGGACATATCTAATAGGGAATGTTGTACATCTAATAGTAACTAATTATACAAACTATAGTCAAAAATAAGTATGACTTAAAATATTATTATTTAAAACCTGTTTCCATGCGTGTATAAAAATATGAAATTTTTGAAACAGCAAATATTTTTTTTAAAGTATGACTGATTTGCGTGACCGCGAGCGAAATCCCAACTTATATCCTAACCCAGGAGTCGGCAGACTTTTTAATTAGAAGAGCCAAATATTAAATAAACAGAACCTCAAAATTTCATAGAGTCGCAACATAAATTTTCACATAAGCCATATAAATTTAAATGCCTAATAAAAAGGCAAAATCAAGATTTTTATTTAAATTTCAAATTCACAACACAGTCGTGGGCTATTTAGAAGAATATAATATATGGGAGTTATAAGCTTCGGTAGCTCAATGCTCTACTTATAAAATAAGAAAATCTAAATAATTACATTGAGCTTTGTAAAGTTTACTAGTTATGCTTCAATGATTGTTATACTTTGTGTGCAAGGTAGAATGGTAGAATGACACAACTGATACAAAAATCCCCGAGTCTAAAACAGTTAAAAGTGTCTTCCATGTGCACGCGCCTTGATATTCTCAGGAGCTGGTTAGTGGCTGTTGGCAGAAAGGAAACTGAACAAAGATTCATGAAAATGTTTACATGAACAGAACATCATTTGTTTATACCAATTTTCTGTTTTGTAATGTGTTTCAATCATGGGAAAGCGAGAATATTTTTTCGTAATTTTTCGAGCAATGACTAGTACACTAGAAAGTAAACCACCAATAGTTAAATCTTAGTTACCAATCGACGTTAAATGTCAGCTACCAATCATCGTCACAAATACAGTCACATAACGGTTTACCATCACTAATTCTCATACATTATTTACGATTGACTCTCAACGTTCCAGCAAATAAATACACTAGTTTGGTGATGAAGAAGTCGTTAACCCAATTTTGAAGAACAGCGTCTTTATTAAAGGAGATTTCTCTGAGACTATTGAACAGAAGAAATTGTAAAAATCTGATCTGAGAAAGATTAGAATAATATGACTATCATAGAAACATCTCTCAACTGAAGTCTTGAATAGCTGCTTTTGTATTGTTGGCAGTATGCGGACGGGTATTTACTTGCTGAAAAACCAGTTGATGCCACCTTCCCTGTATTTTTTTATTTGATTGCGGCCTCATGGCGACAGATTTGTTGGAAAAAAACTTCAGAAGTGATTGTTATATTCCTTGTAAGTAAGCAATTAGTAGTAGTATTTAATTCTCGCCTTGACTCCTCGGTTAAACTCAAACAAAAGATATGTCGAAAATGTTAATTTTTTTAGACTTGAAAAAACAAACAATCAATAAACTTTCCATAAATTAATAAATTCAAGATGTATTCAATAAAACAATACTTCAGCTTTAATATGGCATTGACATCATACGTCAATTTTGTTTTTTACCAGACTTTCCTAATGTAATTATGAATTACGTAATTATGCATCAACTCAATATATTATATTACCGTGTTATAATTCTTTGCCTCTAATTGGCATCGACTCACAAAATTACACGTAGTGCAATATCGTTGTATCTCTTTCCAATAATGGTAATTTCAATTCAATTTAGGCGCTCCTAGTCTCGGAGCGCAGTGAGGTGCAAAGAGTTTGCTTAACAATCACCTTTATCTCGAACAAGAAGAAAATTAGTATGCACAATGCAAATGTAAGGCCGTGTATACAATGTACAAGGTAGTCATTTGGATCAATACTAAACAAACAATGCCGAATGCAATTATTTTCAACGTCTCATTAGTTTCGATTTTTCAACTCGCATAAAGGCAAGGTATATTAAGGGAATGCACGCGAATTAGGACCCTACGTGCGCGGTGTGTAGTCGTTGGCCGGTAGCTGTGTACTGCTCGCAAGGGTCACGCGCTGTTAAATGCCTGTTTGTTTTGTATTCCACGGTTTGTTTTAGTAGATTTGTAAACTCTAATTGAATGCGTCTGTTGCATTGGTATCCCTGTTGCTTGTATTCCGGCATTGCTTTGCACACTTTCGTTTCACTTCTCAGGTGTTCAAAATCGCGTGCAAGTATTTAGTTCTGACGGTTTGGCTCTTAATAAATTTATATTTTATTTAAAATATTTTGCAATTTTGGGAAGATAATATAATTTTCGAATTAATGTGACGCATTCAATCAAAAATATGGGGATCATTTTGATTTATCGAGATTATTTGGTTGAATGTAATTAATAATACAATATAAAAAAGCGTAACATGTTTTAGACGCATGTATCAATCAACTCTTGCAAATAATGTTTTCTGGTTCAAAAAAAAATCATTAATAATAAATAGATGAGAAATTTGCCCAGCGGAGAACTAAACCTCGATGTCCTGCGTGACAGGCGGGGATGCTCACCATTGCACCATCGACGAATACGAATGAAAAGTTAAAATAAACGTAGGTATACAAATCTATTTATTCATATTAATTAGCTTGTTATAAATTTCGCAAGGGATTTTTCAAATAAAATTGAAAGTTTTTCTAGATCATTAAAAGATTTATTATTATTATTATTATTAAAATTTGATATTAAGAATGTATAAATCTAATAGTGATAGTTGAATCGTTACTTAAACCGTTATTTAAGCCGTTATGTTTGGTGACCGGTATTCTAGAAAGTAAACCTCCAATAGTTAAATCTTAGTTATCATCAATCGTTATAATATGATTGGTAACAGAGATAATATCTCTGTAATCAGATATCACAATCGTACTGATATCACAATCAGTCATGTGTTTTACACAGTTTACTATCACTAAAATCTCACAAAAATATGAATCAATTTATTATATAGGTACTTATTTGAAAATTTTAAACTATAGTCTATTAGGGGATTGGTTAAGTTAGCAGAGTGCTGGCTTGGCATGCGAGCGGTAACGAGATCTATATTCATTGCGTACAAAACATTTTTGTTTTTCGAACTCGGTTGCGGTAGAGACGAAAAAAAAAACAAGGTAAAAGTGAGAGCGTATAAAAAAAAGATATATCTAAATTTTAACATAGAGTATTCATATTATATTATATATATTAATAACATATTAGTTCTGTATATACCTCAGAAAGGAGCCAACAGGTTGTTGGACAATAATAAACTCGTTATGCGGTGGAATTTATGCTGGAAACATAAAACAGATCATTTTCAATCTGACATTTCAGTCATCTGTACAAGTTGCTCGGCGGACAACTAAACATCATTCACATGCGTGATGTAGCTCGAGTCAGGGTAAAAATAATCGCGATCCACTGCAAACCAACACATGTATCATAAAGTGACCGGATTGTCGCGAGAGATAAATTAGCATCTTCCTAGCAGGGTCGGCGGGCCGCGTAGGTGTGCTAATGATTTCTCGCGTCCGTATTTTACAATCAGATAGAGATTACTCTTATAATAAATATGTTCTTTTTTTATCGTTCGCAGCGAGGGAACGCATCATGGGTCGCGGTCTAGGGTACCGCACCAAACACGATGACCATGCTTCTAATTCACTAGAGAACAGTCGCAACTAGATCTGCTGCATAAGATGCTTCGATTACTGAGGTTACAATTTGTCGTGAGACATTTAGACAAGAAGACATCAAAGAAAATAATTATTTTAGATTTGAATACATATAGATTGAAATGAAGGTCAGATCTTAGCTTTTAATCTATAACGTCTGGGAAAAAGATTAAATCAAATCGAAGCGATCGGATATCGATCAACTTAGATCTTAGATTAGTGCTTCAACTTAGATCAGTAAGAACGCATAATTAATAAAATGAATGAATATTTAATTAAAAATTACAGCCATTACAAATAATAATCACGCTATTTACACTTGTACGAGTGGTATACACTCTGTATTGCCAATCTGTCGCCAGGTGGCGCAGCATGGCAGTCTGTTCCTCTTTAATAGGGAAGGTAGCACACGTGTATAATTGCGTATTTAAAATGTTTTTGCGATACTTGTCGCATTCGCATTTTATCTGTTAAGTTGAATATTATGGTGGACCATTAAGCATTTTGATAATACATTTTTTATTTATTTAAAAATTTTACATTTTTTTTTTATAATATGAGTTATTAATTCAGTATTGTACATTATTATAATTACATGTTTTTTATTCGCTTACCTCTTGTGCTTGGAGAGGGAGTTACACTGTAATAATTGTATGTAGAGAGTTATACATTTGTAGTCTATAATTATTTATTGTCTATTTGTGTGCTTCTGAAGTGTTCTAAAATATTATTTATTTTCTAATTTTATGCTTCTGAAGTGCTCATTTAATTTATTTTTAAGTTCTTTTATATCTTTTATCTCTTTAATTTGTGTAGAGAGGCTATTGAAGTTTTTTATCCTTAGTGTATAAAATTTTGCTGATAGTGTTTGGTGTTACATTTAGGAATTTTAAGGTTATTTTTAAATATTAATAATTAATGTGCTTGTTTCATATTTTACCGTTTTTCTTTAAGTAATTGATTCGTTGAGATTTTTTTGTAAATGCTTTCTATTTTGCAAAAAGTGTTCTACACTAAACATGGAGAAATTTATGTTACAGAAACCTTAAAAGAAAGGAATCTAAAAAATATGTATCGTATGTACTCGTAATTTGAGGTGAATTTAGATTTATCCGCTTGCTTAAAATATAGAAAATACTTAATAATACTTAACATCAATATATTTCAAAGTAAAGAATTATTTTTGAAAAGCGCGTGGTCATCCTATCCTAGACACTCACTTGGCTGTTAACAACGCCGTTAAAGTTAAATTTATTTCACACTTTTTGACAATTTATCGTCCGACCTGCAACGACCGCGGCCGGTGGGAACCATACATCTCACACTGCACGGGATACTTCAGCCCAGGATAGCTACCTTTCACCTCCAGGTCTTCGGCCAAGGGGCAATACCATCATTCATCAGTAATCGTTGATCGGCAAACCACCAATTACCACTATACATCCTAGGAAGGAACGCTGTAAGGAAATTTAAAATAGTGTAATTTTTATTTTCATTCTTCAATTCTTGTCCGAGGAGTCGCGAGCCGATACTGAAGTGGAAATTGTAATATTTGGAGTAAACTATCGGTAGAGCTTTTCACCAGATTTGTTCAGCGTGTGGATGGTCTGCTGCGTGAATGGGATCCTTCCACTTTATCTTGAACCAGGAGTGGGCTGAAGGGGGCTCGGAGGGGTCGCGCGAGCCCCTGAATTAAATTGACCTAAGCCGGCGAGCTCCTTGTTAAGTTAAGAAAAAATAATATTACCTAGTTGCAAATTCTATAGATGGTATAAATGTATTATGAAACATAACTTAATTACCTTATGAAATTTCTGATAAAATACATTTATTTCGGGTGTATAATAAAAAAAACCTAGCCAATTTTTTGTATATAGTCTAATAATGCTTGAAAACACCGTTGTTTGATATATATTGCTTTCAGATGTTCAACGGAACATTTTTGTGAACGATACTTTGAACGATTATCCTTCATACTTCATACGTCACATTTTTTTCCCTTTACCGTAATCGTACACAGTTTTGAGAAGGTCAGTTCCTGATAATAATTCTAAGGAGAACTTTAATTTTAATCCAGTGTTCTATTTTAAAACATAGAATAGTAGGTAACTATTTCTGTGTCAATCTTGGAACTCTTCACACTCGCAATCTAAGGTAGGCAAGTATATTTTTCAGCTATTGACATGTATTATTTTGCGGTATATTGCGTATTGTTACATAATATATGTAACATTTGATTGCTTTAATAATTATTGCGTATAACAGTATAAGAGCGATAACAAAAATCCGCCCCTTCCCCGGAATACCGCGAATAGCTCTGAGATTACGCGAACCCCTTGTTAACGTATTGGCAGCCTACCGCTGCCTTAAGCCATCAATCTTTTCAATTCAATTCAATAAATTATTGTATGATGTGGTTAAAGTATTTAATTACACAATAGAAGGTAGACGTTGGTCAAATTTTATTTCTTAAAGGATTGATGTATTAGTAAGTACTACGGGCCGTCCACGTCACATTCCAAAGTTCTGCCAGTTTCAAATTTTAAGAGAATTTATCTTTCTGTGTTCCTGTAATCGAATTTTTCCTATCCTGTCATATTAACTGTCTATTGTGGTTCTTGGCTTATATGAAGTATACTCGTATAAGTAATATTAGTGTATCACGTGAATTACTTATACTTAGTTCGCCGAGGTTATTTTAGATAATTAAATGAAATCAATATAACGTTTTACTATCATTATTAAGGAGAACACATATTATTGTGAAGTTATAATTATTCAGAACATAGGTCTATGATGTTTTAAATACTAATTAAATGTATTAATTATAAAAATATGCATAAAAAAAACACTTTATCGTAAAATATTGTTTTTGCGCTACCGAGATTCGAACCTGGATCTCATTTATGCTATAGCGCCAGTAATAATTTAAATTCCATCTACATAGTTTTTACGGAATCATAAATACCTTTGAGTAAACCGATAGCAGACGTCATTCATTCATTTTTATTAAATTGTGGACACATCGATACAACTTATGTATTTATAAGGAGAACACATTATTATTGTGAAGTTGTAATTATTCAGAACATAGGTCTGTAATGTTTTAAATACTAACTAAATGTATTAATTATAAATATACACATATAAAATCAATTTTATCGAACCTGGATCTCTTTTTCCAATCCGGGGAAGGCGCATTACCAAATATGCTACAGCGCCAGTATCTTTGACTCTCAATAAAATAACGTATCATTTCTACAATAATTAAATAATCAATTAGTTATATTATTAATTTTCCCAAAAAATTCATTACCATAAATGAGATTATGTTTAAAATAATATTGAGGGATATACAACAATCTATTATGTATACCTATAATATAATCAATCAAAATTTATGTTCTATCTAATGTGAAAAAATATTGTCTCATCATAGGAAAATTCCAGTTAGACATAATTAAATATACTCCTGCATATAAATATGTGAAATAATGTGTTAATAATTAAATAACACATAATGGCACCTATTAAAGATTTTCTTGAAGAAAAACTTAAAATTTTAACACAATTTTCAATTATATACATCTCAGTTGTATTCCACATTTAATGTACCCACCTAGTAGGTAAATTAAAAATTGAGAAAATCTGTGTTATTTTAAATATAAGATCTTTCTAGATTTTTAGATCGATAGAGAATGTGAATATTTTACATACACTATACAAATAAAAAAGTAATAAAACATTTATCCAATAAAAGTTAACAGTTAAACTGACCTAATTTATTCATTTATTCTTCACATCGGGCCATTTGCTTTTAACGAGATTAGTTTCATTTTACGGATTTTTTGTTACAGACATTTACAGATTATTAAAGTTTTTTTGGTTGATTTTTAAAATTTCTCTTTTTAATGAAAATAGCTTGTGGGTATGATTAAGCGTTCATAACATTTTATATGAAAATATCGTATTAAAATCGGTAAAAAAAGGTGCAAGAGAATATTAATATTCTGGTACATATTAGTTTAATATTTATATACTTACACAACCATTTGTGTCTTTTTGACTCTTTTTTATTTATCTATTTTTAGGAAGAGTTGACATATTTACATTTTGAGTATATGCGTTTGCAAAGCATCTTATAAAATACAGAGAATTCCTGTTAAGAAAAAAAGCATCTAATTTAATAGTTCTTTACTCAAAATTTTTAATTTAAAACCAAAAAAGTTGATACACATTTATAAAAAAAAAAGAAAAATAAAATTCATAAAATTATTGGATTTTAAAATTTTCAAACATTGAAGAAAAATATTTAGTAGTTGATATATAAATAAATAAATGAAAAATTCTAAGTACGTATACATAAATGTAAATATAAACTAAAGTTAAATATACACATGATTACGATGTTCATTTTACATCATGTATGTAAATATTTATCTAATAAAATATAATTTGAAGTTCTTATAAAAAAAACATGTAAAATAATATTAATAACGAATACAAATAATATACAAAATATAATAGAGTGCACAAGTAAAAGAAAATTTATAAAAGTTATTACAGAAAAGAAAATTTAAAAAAATATGTATCTACATGTGTATTTATTATAACTTACTAACTTACAATCTTTGCAATATCTGATTTATCTGATCGTACCAGTCTTCGCATAAAATTACTGATTATTATTATTACTAATTACTCGTTTTATCAGGAAGATGTAATTCTATTTTCTTAGTTATAAAACGTATTCTTGAGCATACTCAATCAAAACTCCATTTCATTCTTCTTTTTCACGTTTCACTATTTTTGGGATATAATAAAGAAATGTAGTTTTAATGGAATAACAGGTATGTTTCATACAGGAAACAAGAATGTAGACAAGAGTGGTTCGCCGATCTCAGTTTCCCTCAACCGGTGATGATGATCATGATTATGAGATCGAAAGAAATGAAACACAAAAGATGTTCAATATAGGCACACTATGGCGGCAAAATCGAGAATGGCTTCCGCCAGCAGAATACACTGTTTTTATTCCAATTTATAACAATACATGTAGTCATATTTGCAAGTACCTACACGGCGACAGGCCGCCGCTTGTGACGTTTTACTAAGACGTTGTTGTTTTCCTAAAATCTATCCCATGGGTTTTTTGGCGTCACGCCGACGATTACACCTTCAAATTATTAACACGTGTCTTATCATATTAATTATATGGCGCCTCCTCGGTGAGTAATTCTGTGCGATACAAGGTATGTAGAAATATAATACGATTCGTTAAGGGAAAATAAATGAGAAAGCAAGTCCCTAAGATCTGCCAGATAATAGAAAAAATTCGAGAGTTTCAAGTACCGTTGGTATTATGTTACATTAACTATAAAAGGCATTTGATTGTATCAAATGGTTAAAGCCCTTTGGGCATGTTGCTAGAAGAAATGGAGAAATTTGTGATCACTGCAAATGTATTGGAACTAAACAAGCCCAGGATCAGGAAGAGTGGAGTTCGCGCTGCAGATGTAAAATGGAGGAACCCGGCGTTTAGTCATGACCACACGACAGAGGCCAAGATCATTCATTAACGGTCCGCAGAATCCCGCATAACATAACTGTGTAAAATCGTATAGTTAATAATACTTAAGCACTTCTATGCAATATATTTTTTGATTAAATTAATATCTCTGGTTCATAACAAATGTTTGTTTTATCTCGCATTACTCTTTGACAATAATATCGGACAATTTTCGCATTCATCTAGCATTATTCTATTAGTGTAAGCAAACAAACAAAAATACGAAATGTTGTTATCAGTACAAAATCTAAATTATTAAAAAATCTATTTGAACACACATAACCAACCGCAATGTTCATTTAGTCTCTCATTTAAAAATAAATTAAACGACTGAAGATTTTTTTATAAAGTTAACAAACGATTGTTTGGAAAACATTAATTAAAATGTATGTGTAAAAATATTAAGATGGTGTGAATTATATTTATGGACAATAGACTATTGCTATTACACGAGTCTCAGGTGAGTGCGGTCTGGAAATTAAATTGTGTTTCGATTTAATTAATGTACCTGCATATACATAATCCTACGTGAAAATTTATTACCTGTTCAAAAAATACACTTTAATAATAATAAAATAATGTTCAATTTCCTATAATTTTAATTAATATGATTTCGGTGCACCACTCCTACTCTGCGCTTCGTCAACCTCGTGTTCAGCTCGTCACGCTGGGCACTAGGTGCATGGTACTCGGCGTTCTGGTTGTATTTGATGAAACTATTATAGAAAATTTAAAAAATGAAACAAGTTGAACCTTTCAGTTTATTTTCAGATATAAATTAACTTAATTTATTAAATAAATTGTTTTTTTTTAATGCAATATACATTTTTTAAATAGATATGCTCAGAGTGCATGTTACATCAATAGTCTTACTATTTACAAACTCAATTAAACGCCTGTGCTATGAAGATTGGACTAACTTGGTGGTCTCCCAGGACCTCTCGAACCCAACTACTTAATCAATGGGTGAGTGTTTTACAGCTACACCAAACAGGCACTTATCATATTAATATCGTTAATTCATAATGCTATACTGTAGTAATTAAAGGATGTGAAAAACAACACAAATATTTTTATAAAATAAAATAATAATACATAGAATATAGGCATGTTACAGTTAAGGTAAACTTACGAGTAATCTACCAACAACTAGCACTCTGTATTTTAAAATAGGTACATTTCATAATTATAATTTCAGGTGAAATAAATCTAAATTACAGATATTTTTATACATGTTCATATATATGTTATATATGTTCATGCGAACATTTGAAATATCGTATGTTAATATGCTAATTAGAACTATCCAAGGACGTATCCAGGGGGGGGGCTATAGGGGTGACCGCCCCCCCTAATATCAGACAAATTTGAACTTATTGTTCGAAACTCGCAATGTGTTTATTCGCCGAGCAAAAATTTACCACATAAAGGTTCCAGCATGTCGCCCCTCCACTGAAAAAATTCCTGGATCCGTCGGTGAAACTATATTGCGTAAAAATTTAGAAATATCAAACGAAGTTATGCACGTGTTTCGCACAATTTTTATCAAATTTTATCCCAAAAAGCAAACGTAATACGCATTTCGCTCGAGCTGAGCGGTGTTCTTAATGCACGTCATTTTACGGACTGGTGAGTTGCAAAATCTTTTCAACAGAGTGCAAATCTGTTTTAGAAACGGATATAAAAACTGTGGTGACTTTCCAATTTGACTGCACCAGTGTGGTGCCATTAGAAATACTATTACAGATTCCCTTGGGTTATTTCCTCTTATATCACACTTGAGGTGCTTGTAATGACACTCAGTATGATACTCGTAACAACACCCGTTTATTCCAATAATTTACTTACAGTAATGTACAATAGTATAACTCAGATATTACTTATTGCTCATATTTCATGACCCCCAGCATAAAAGTGACAGTTCTCACAAAAACAATACTACTTATTATTTAATACTTCACCAAATAACTTTCCGAGACATAATTACCCTAGATTATTAACATTAATATGATATTAATATTTTATAATTAAAATAAAATACTTCTTAAATTTTTATTTCTTCCCAGAAAAAGCGCCTAGTTCAAATGGATAAAACATCTACTTTGTGCCGATACAGTCCATCGTTTATTATTATGTAGCATATTATTAGCAGCATAACCGTGTCCGTACTTAATGCACGCCACTGGTGTGACAAACCGTCAACAGAATTTTGTTTGGTGGTTTACGCAGATTGCTGTTGCAATACAATTTGTTTATTTTAATGTAGCAATCTACACGAGAGACGTTCTGTGGGACGGTTAATGTAATTCATAAATAATTGTAATCAACACAATAAATCAAACACTTTTTTTGGATCTATATTTATTTTTCCAATTAATTGAACATACAAATTTTGTTACACAGTTGGGTATTACATATTAGGTGATTAAAGATACAACATTCTCTTAGTGCTAAAATTAACAGTGTTGGAAATATCAAGGATCTTTAATTACAAGTCATTATTATCATACATTAATGTTGAGAAAAAACAAAAATTTTAGGTTTAACTATCGTCAGTACAAAATATCTTAACATTAAATTCAAGTGGAGACAAATAATATATGTTTTTTTTTATATACATGGACTTAAATATAGAACCAAAAAAATCGTGTTTGATTTATTGTGTTGATTAACAATGGAGGTTAATAATAATTGGATACCGTCTGTATACAAAAAATACAAGAATCATAAATAATGATGTTTTGCAAGTTTTTTAATAATGTGTATTAATAAATGTTACGTACTTGTCTTCTAAGTACCACCTCGTAATGTGAAGGTCCAAGAAATAGACTTTGTAACAATTATACATTTATTACAATACGATATAATTTAGTACAAGGTATATCACTAGTATAGGTCAAACGATTAAGCCGATAAACACGCAGAGAAAGAGGCCGCGCCCTGCCGCGCGCCGCCCTTTATAGCCTCACACGCATGGATGCCGACGGTGCAGCACTCACACACTCACACGCACAACCATACAATCCCAAGGACATCACAATAAATTAATAATTAAAATCTCAATGCTCAATCTCTCAACTTTACTCTGTTCGTGAAGCGTCTGAATTCATTTTTATCTCAACCACCGCTGGTTTGTAGCCTCCGCAGGTCGCGTCTTCCTGGGGTCCGCGGCCGCCCTCGGGTAATTACTGCGACCCGGGTGACCTTCGGAATTTGTCGGCAATCATCGGCTCAGTCGGTGAGTTATGTACCGCAGATAGTGCCCGTGCACACGCGAAGATTCTGGGAGATTGTGTCTCATCTTAATTCATTGCATGAACTTTTTAATCGTAACAGTGGGAAAAACAAACTGAACAGCGCACCGAAAATAGGGGTCGGTATATCAAACAATTTTAACTGATGATTATGTAGGTAACGATGTACAAGTATTCTGTCATCATATCTTACCCTCGATGCATAGATAAGAGAAATATAGAAATAGATAAAAACCTTGAAATATTTTATCTATGGCTTGAAAACACAAAAACAATGCAGTCGTGCTTTCTTTATGATCAGTCAGGTGGAGGGGGGTAAGCACAATTTTCACATGTACATTTTTGCCAAGATATAGATTAATAATTGAACAAATTCGCAAATATTTATTTCGAAGTAGTACGTACACTTCAATATTAACACGATTTTGTAAAAATTTCAAAAAATAATATTTTACGTAACAGTTTAGAATTTGCACATATTTCTTGAATATTTTCGACAAATAATTTTATGGGTATCCACTAATAACGTGATATTAAAAGCTGCCTTTTTCTATGATAGATACACGCAGGTTCATGTATTCAGTTAATCTAGTAAATATTTTTGAAGAAACTGTATTGTTATGTGTTTCGACATCTATTTTTTGTCATTAGTTGTTGTCACACAACAACATTTATCGAAATACAATTGCACTTTATGTTTTTATTGAATGAATTTTAACGATATCCAACACATCCAATAATTATTGAAACTTGTACATAATCTATATAATGTCTAGTAACTATAATTTTTCATATAGAATCTGTAGTAATATATAAATGTACTCTAGTTTGAAAGCATTCAGTTAATATATTGTATTGATATATATAGAATATAGTACAATAACGAAAGTAAATAGGGTGTTATGTTGTATTTATAGTATAAGTAGAACAGTATAATAAAAAAAAATGAGCAATCTCATCGAAACAGAACAGAAAAAAACTGGCTACTTTAATACAGACGAACGTCAAGTAAAATATCCAAGATAAAGAATAACCGGAATAAATAACCATCATAGACGATACCTACTCCCACCCCAAATAAACCATTTTTTTATAATCTAAAATCGCAATTTATCTTCAACATTATTTGATTATATAATTTTGTTATTGTCATCTCTCACGATATACTATGAAAAAAATCTGTCAATAAACTTTTATCATAATTGTAAAATGTATCTAAAGTATTACGTAAAATAATAAAAAATGTTATAAATAATAAATGACTTTCTGAAAATGATCGAAAGGTGAGTCAAAAATACTCGAACACGTCCCCACCTCAATCTAAACCGAATATCATATATAATTACAATAATTTATATAATGTATTTCAAAAAAAATTGTTTACGTTTTAGTTTATTACTGACGATGACGCAGTAAGCGTCTCAAACGTTGTAATCAGTATTTAATTTTTAATTAAATTGTAATGTGAAGTAAACAACATTGCGTTTTATTTAATTTAAATAATTAATTAAATTTTTCAAAATGTTAAAAGTTAATCTTTTAGAATGTGTTATTAATAATATTATTGTTTCATTGAATGACTTATCTTATCAAAATATTGATTATTTTATTCCGGGAAAATAAGGTAAACAATACAATTCTTTGATATCTAATAGATACTACTAGTATCAATCAATTAAAAATATAGTCATAAAAAATCCGAAATTCATAGAAGTATATTTTATATTTTTGTTTTTAAATACATAGTAGAGTAGAGTGGCAGAATCACTATTAAAATAATTCTTGTCATTTCTATATCAGTAATATATTAAGTGACGTATATAAGCCGTACGCATGCATATTTTAAATAAAATAATAAATAAGGTAGATAGCTCTTTCAAATAATGGAACGATTAAATGTATTAATATCAAAAAATTACATATAGGTTCGAAAATTCGTCGTTAAAAATATTGTCGCTGCACCTACCCCGGTTAGGAAAGAGATCCAGGTTCGAATCCCGGTAGCACAACAACAATATTTTTCGATAGAATTGATTTTAAATGTATATTTTTCTAATTAATATATTTAATTCATATTTTGATAAATAATCGTCTGGCACGCTCTCACCTGAAAGATATGAAATGATGTTACCGTCCTGAAATTCCATCTTTCAAATGAATTAGCTGAGCTTAGCGTGTTCAACCACTCTAGATAGGTGCTTACTTTTCTTATATATTCAATAATAATTTCATTCGATACCAAAAGATAGATAATATTTGAGGCAGAATATTTGTAGTTCAGACATTTTTAACAATTAAACTAAAATAAAGTTGTTTTCAATACGTTTACTCGTATATATGGAACTGACGTATCTTCTATGTTAGGCGGCAGTTCCTAGTGCTCGCAGAAACCTTTAATCAAACATATATGTATATATTGTGACATTACAAAACTGATGTCACGTTCGAAATCGCCCCGTCATTATTGTTAATGCCAACTAACTTAGTAATTAGGAATAACACCCTCATGTAGGCAATTCGCGCGGTTTCAAAAGTTATACGGCTAGCAAAGCCGTTTACTTAGAATCCAAGATGTAACCGTAAGAATCCGAGATGTAACCGAAGGGTTAATATGTTATCTATTATTCAATCACTAGTGCGCAATTTACTGTAATTTGTTTTAACCTAATTGCATGCTGAACGATCTATTTAGGAAACGAGATGTTTCCCTTCTGTTTAAATTATTTTTTCTACATTCTTTACACATTTCTTTCGACCCTTCTTATTTCGAAGGCTTGGGGAGTTGAGAAGGTAACTACGTGACGATGGGTTACTGGGATGCTTTATTTTGGATGGATGACTAGAGAGACATGATTTGGGTGATATATATGATGGAATGTTGCACGAACAAGAATGGATTTAGAGGTTACGCCATCTTTTGTTAAATTTTGAATCTTGTTGTCACTAGCCTGCTTTGAAGTTCATTGAACCCTCAACCCGACTAGACGGAATTTTGATTTGTGTTGTATTTGTTCTAATTAAACTTGTTTATTTGATTAGATTCCATTCTATAACGTAAAACATCCTTTCATTTACCTCTCCCAGGTATTAATAATATTTTTTCAAAGTTGTTATGCGTTTCTCAGGTGAAGAACTCGTCATTCTTATAATATTTTACTCTCACAATATATATCGCAATATGTTTACCTACATATAATAATAATCTAAATTGACATTTTGATTGAAACATACAAAAACGTATTTTAAACACAGGAGAGCAGTTTTAGTTTATTTGAAAAATATTTAGTTCGGTCCAACACAACGAGTAACAGTGTTCATCATGTTTCCATATAACCATTATGTAAATTTTAATCGATTAATATTAAATGAAGTCAAGTTAGCCTAAACGCGATTATTTTCTTGTGTTTATTTTCAATCATATGACCCGCCTTTTCTTAGAAGTCAAATAAAAAATGACCTCGTTCCAGGCCAGCAGGAGAGTTGCTTGTGGGTCACTGCTTATGCCATAACTCAGGTGGATAGCTGCTAACTACGCACTGCTCACTGCTCACTGCTCACTGCTCACTGCTCACTGCTCACTGCTCACTGCTCACTGCTCACTGCTCACTGCTCACTGCTCACTGCTCACTGCTCACTGCTCACTGCTCACTGCTCACTGCTCACTGCTCACTGCCCATTGCCCATTGCTCACACGGACCTGGTTTATATTGAAATTCGCTTTCACTGTCGTATTGCGTTTCTTGAACCAATTAAGCTGTACAAACCCGCCAACTGAGTCGTGGTGAATTAAATATGATGGTTAATTAAACGGACACTGGAAGACATTGTTAAAAATGGTGTATTGTTTTTATATAATCGTACTTTAAAAAAAAAAACCTATTGTAACTGTATATTAAAATTAAATTTTAGTAATATTACGTCTCAGTCAACTTACGTACCAGAAATTTTTTTCTCGGATAAATCCCGTTAACCTGTCTCCGATGTGTGGCGTGACTCAGTCATACGCGTGTTGGATCAATTCCCTTCTGGGAGTGGTGCACAAAACTCCATTGTTATTAATTATTTTGTAACTCCTATCAAACTTGATACCTTCCTACCTATGCTTGATATCTATGTTCTTACCATGTATCATATCTAATTATGTTTATTATTTATATTTATTTCAATCTTACAATGTACAAATTTACTTTTCATTATTTCTTTCTCTTATATGTTAATTGATATATGTAATTTTAATTATTTTTTTAGCAAAATAGATATTAAGACAGCTTTTGAAGGGCAACAAAGGGTTAAAATCTAACCTCTCATTGTTACGCCGGTTGTTTTTATGGCATTAAGCACTTGGATTTAAATTGTCGATTGAATAATTTAAAACTCGCGATTAAATTCTAGCTTGAAAAGTGAAACCGACAAGGAAGTTTTTATACTTCTTAAACGATTCCTGGAAAGGGTGGGTGCCCTCCGTACTTAATGCATTATCCCGTGGACAGCACGATGCACGAGTTTCTCAGTCCTGCAACAAATTCAACCACAGGTTTTTTTTTCCAATTCTTCGGCAACATCATGCGTCAAACTGACAGCCTGAAAAATGAGAATTTCCTGGGCTGGAAGAGTCCCAATAGCTAATAGAGTCGACTGTGGGGGCGACCCAGGACTGAGACTTGTAGAGGTGAATATGAACAATCACCAACACCGCTGATGACTCCTGAAAACATCTTGCAGATACCTGGGTGTAAAACTAAAATTTCAGCAGCCACATAACACGCCCGGTATCGACCTCAATATATGCCAATACCATGCGCCTGCAGCCGTCTGGCTAACTCTCCTCTTTGTAGAGTTTTTATCGCATATTTTTCTTACTGTAACTGTTCTCAAGCGACAATAAACTTATATCCACTGTAAATAGTTTATCTTTTTCAACTTGCTTTGACGCACTTCGCGATTATATTCAAAATAATACGTGAGCGCTGGGTGTAATATATGTGGGTACTAGACACACACACACACACATACATACAATATTCTGATTCTTACATATTATGTACCGATCCATAACGTATCATACCTTCATCACATTCCGCCAAATACATTAGGAGCCGAGTCTCATCTGATTGAAGCCACTATACTTCAATACTGACTTTTTTTTAAAATTAATACTAGACCCACAGAACGTCTTGATAGGTACATTTATATCAATTTGTTACATTTAATAAACTAAAAAGCGTAACAATTAATCAGTCACCATTTAAACAATTCATATCATTCTTACAGGTAAGACAGGTTATTATCGATAAGCCATTTTTTAATAATTTCTTCTAAATTTGGAGAAAGCGTGCTCTTTTGTAAAGACCCAGGTAATTTATTTTTTATTGTAAGGAAAATAAATTCTATTATCCTCGATCAATACTTATTGGCAGAGGAGGAATGAAGAAATACATATTAGTGGAGTTATCAAGTTTTAATATTCAACATCTCTCGCTGTAGCCTATTGCTCGGCGTATTAGTCCAGTATGTTATCCTACTCCCACGACTATCTTGACAACCCTAGTCCATTATTCTTGGTCATCTACTAAATACGAGGCCACGTAGAATGATGATCCTGTCATTTCTGTTACTTAATCCGTCAATCTTATAGGGCAGGAGTCGGCAAACTTTTTAATTAGAAGAGTCAAATATTAAATAAATGGAACCTCAAAATTTTCATAGAGCCGCAACAAAAATTTTCACATAAGCTATATGAATTTTAATGACAAAATAAAACGTTTTCAAACAATCAAGATTTTTATTTAAAACTCAAATTCACAATGCAATCGTGGGCTACTTAAAAGACTAGAATAGATAGGAGTTATAAGTTTCAGTAGCTCAATGCCAGGGGTGTGCAGTGCACGCAAGAAAAAAAGGTATACCAAGTGTAAGGTTACTAAAAATTCTGGGAAACAAATATATATTAAATAATCCATTATGTGGATACAGACAATTTATTATAATTACGCTTACAATTACAGTCGAAACTTTGATTGCTTAGTTCTAAAAACTACCACGGCAACCCAACGCTGTAGCCGTAGCACTATTGTCGACCGCTGCGGAGATTTTAGCTATTCAATTTGCTATCTTCTTACTCAAGTCACACAATTGGCTACCTGCTGAATTGAAAATTCCGTTCGGTAGATCCGTTTGATACGGTATCGTTACTTATGCTGTTTTTTTAACACAATAACATTTGAAAGGCTTACAACAGCGTGCAAATTTTTGGAGTATTTACTTCCTTTTTTACTAATTCGCGAATTTTACTATCTTACTATTTTTAACTTGTGTTTAATGATCGTTCTTTGCGTTCGAGGTGCATTGATTTGGAAAAAACAAAAAGCAATTGGCAGAACTATTTCCTACGTCAACCTTTAATAAAAATAATTGTTTCCTTTTGTTATTACGTGAAGGATTTTCAAACAATAAAATAACAATGTACAGTCATAAAAAGTGTTCTTAAAAAAGTCCATTAATTTTATTTACATGGGTAAGAAGGTATTAATTTACGCTAAAACTTAAACTTTAAAAACACTATGAAGAGTACTCAAAAATTACAAATAAATAAATGGTAGGGTCCTTTACCTCTGCTGCCATCAATACTTGAGTCATGTACCTTTCTTACCATTCTCTCCTCATTCATCCGTTCCATATAACCAAACCACCTAAGTAATCCTTTCATAATCTTACTCACTATACTAAGATCACTATACTAAAATCTTAATAATTAAATACTAATAAAAGACTCCTTGGGTTTTGTAAAGTTTATTAGTTAGAACGGTGACCTTACATGCTGTCTGCCAAGTAACTACTTGTTCAATTTTAGGCATGATTGTAAATTATCGTCGGTTAATTTTCTTCATAACTTATTTTTTATATGATGCATGGAAGATAATGTTTGTTCACATAAATAGGTAGAGCTTAAGATTATGAGAATGGCAAATGCTAGTTCTCTTATTGTGTCACATGTTGCAGGCAAACTATTCCATGTATAAAATATTATTGTACATGAAAGTATGAGCTGGAGTTGAAGAGTCGCAAATGCCTATGAAAAGAGCCACGTGCGGCTCGCGAGCCTATGTCTGCCGACCCCTGTTATAGGAGATCACCTCTCTTGACTTCGATGTTGCCGAGTATCTCCTGACTATCTTCATCTCGTCGCGCTGTATGTCCGAAGTACTTCAGTATTTGTCTTCTGTACAAGGTGCATAATCTGTATTTCATATTGAGCTTCTGGAAAATGGACAAGTTTGTATGCCTAGATAACGCAAGAGACCATTTGACACAATAGACCAAAAACTTTAACGAACAACACGAATTATTCCCGCAAACATTTATGTTTTTGTTGTTTATGTTTTATGTTAAGGCATACAAGGAGTAACAAAACTATTTGTCACAATAAAAATACCACAAAACTGCGTTCTCCTTAAAAAATTAAAAATACAAGCTGTCCCAAAAGTATTTTTCATAATAAAAATTCAGTAATAAAATAATGGATAAGTTTAATAAAAAAATGTTTATTTTACATTTAAGTACAGTCCGTGGGAATTTATTTCTTGAAAATTATGTTTTCTAAATGTGATCCGTTATTTTGCTGGCACTCTTCTAAACGGGAGACAAAATTACTGAGAACTGTTCGACATGTATTCTCCGTGATCGCTATCATTTCTTCTCGGATATTTTCTTGTAATTGGTCCAGAAAGGGAGAATTGTTACTATATAGCTTTGATTTAAGGTAAGAAAAAATCCATTGGTATCAAATCGGGACTACGTGGAGGCCAGTTTATGTCACCTCTTCGGGATATTAATTTTTCAGGGAAAATTTCTTGAACAACTGGCGAGGACACGCTCCATAACGGCTGAATTCCCAAGGACGCGGCTAGCGATCGGCATACTCCCCGCCCCTCTCCAACTCGATACGTTGGTGCAGCGAACGAACCAAAATGAATAAGACTTTTGCTATTTGAGTTAGTGTAGATCCATGCAGAATCTGTAGATGGTTCTACAGTAGATAAATACTATATTTATATGTATTTACTCTCTTCAAAACACTGCAAGGCCATATTGACTGTCTCAACCAATTAGAATTAATATCTCTCCACATACCATCCAGAACGACCCGGCAATTCACACTCTTTCACATTCCTAGAAGTAGAACATCTTGCACACAAAATTCATTTATTCACCGGTCATGCAAATACCATAATGAGAAATTTACAGAAATTGACTTTTTCAACATTAGCCTTACTGTGCCAAAAGGGTTATTTTTATGAACCACCACAATCTCAATTTTGGCCAATCATTCTACGTATAAACACATTTTGCTCTTCCTTTACCACAACAATAGTTGCAACCTCCCCCACCCTTTCTCCCTCTTTTTTTCTTTTTATTTATCTTAAACATACATTATCTTAAACGCATGTGCCTCAAAATTTCTGTGGATTTTCATAAATAGTATCACGTGATAAATATTTATTATGTTAGTTATATTAAGTTTACACTGCCAAAATCCCTCAATAAAATTAAATATGTTATTACTATAATAGGTTATTGATATACTTACGCAAATTAGAGTACGTGTTAAAACACGCCCTATTATAAATACATAATGTTGATCAATCTATAATATTATTTTCATAAACTTTCTCCATTATTTATTAACACTAAACTATTATTTTTTAGATCTTTCTGGGAAATTAAAAAATGTATAATTACCGAACAATTCATCAAGGAGCACAGGTTGCAGCTGACGGCTGAAGTTGGCTTCTGCTCCACTTTCGTGCTATGGAATGCACCGGTACGAAAAACGAATTTTAATTAAAGTATAAGCGAGCACCATACAACCAAAAAAAAAATTATTGTAAAAATCATGAAAATAAATCCTCAAACAGTTGTAACTATAAATCTTGTATTGTAAAATACGAAATTACCTAGTATATAATCCAATTATACTTGCTTACTTACTTACTTATTTACCATCACGCCGTTTCGCCGCGGGGGTAGGCAGAGAAGATAGAGCGCCACACTTTTCTGTCCTGACACACAATTCTCGCCTCATCCACATTCATACATCTTCTTATACAAGCTCGTCGACGTCCTCTATTTCTGGTGCCATAAACACTTGCGTCTTATATCTTTCTTACCATTCTCTCCCCATTCATCCGTTTCATATGACCAAACCACCTAAGTGATCCTTTCTTAATCTTACTCACTATACTAACATCAGCTTTCTTTATTTCTTCATTCTTTACTCTGTCATAAATAGATTTGCCACATATACGCCTAAGTGATCTCATTTCCACTGCATTCAGTCTACTTTCGTTCCTTTTCTGCCAGCTCCAGGCCTCACTTCCATTCATCAGTGTCGGTACCAGGATTCCATTGAGCACCGCTAGTCCTGCCTCAGTGGACCAATTCCCGTTAGATATAATTCCATCCAAAGCGCCGTTCACTTTATTTCCTGTAGTCACCCTCCTTTCGATATCATTCTCAGCCTTTCCGTTTCTATCAAACATACTTTCCAAATACACAAAATCATCTACTTGTTCCAAACATTCATTACCTAAAAGTATTTAGCACGGTGTCTTGCTTTCCTCCTTCTCGAATACCATCACTTTCGACTTGTTAACATTCATCATGAGGTCGCTTTCCTTACATACATCGTACATTCTACTCACCAGACTCTGTAGTTCTTGTTCAATATTCGCCATTAGTACTTCATCATCGGCGTACATATAAAGGGTGTCCAGCAGAAAATTTTCAATTTTAAAATTGAATTTAAAAAAAACAATGTTGTTCTCATATTTTATTTATACAATATGGATTTTAACGATGCAGATTTTACGTTTTATAAGCAATATCGTTGAGAAACAGCGTGATTTGCAGTTTGTATAGGTAAAATATAATTTATTTTTCAACATAACGTGCACTGTTGATTTTTTTGTTCCAGTACAGACTGCAATCTTCCTTATCGATTTATTTCACGTCGAACTTGAGCCACATGTTCTGGCGTCGCTGCTGACGTTGATGGTCTCGGAGGAGTTTGGTTAACCATTGTCAGAACTTTTGAACCCAATACCAGATAAGTTACGTAATCGGCTCATAACTTACTCGTCGAATATTAAAGTGAGTACAAAAAGCGCGAAGCGGACGAACCAATGAATCCCCGCACATTAAATATTGCTCAACCGCGAACGCGCGGTGCGCTCCCGACCAATGACTCATTGCAAATGGCAAATCATCAAATCAATTTAAATCTTGAAATTTTTCCTCTAGACACCCTTAATTATTACTAGGCATTTTTGAGGTTAGGTCATTCGACATGCCCTGAAGCATGATCCTGAGTATCCGAGTTTTTTTCCCTAATTAGAAGATTAAAATTTAACGATCCATACATTTTATTTAAATAATGGACGCACTTTAACATATGACGCTTCAAAAATATTAACTAATTTCAGAAGCGTGAGCAGCTTACTAAACTAACTATCAATAAAACTAGTCATGCTAACATTCAGTCACAACTTACAAGCAGATTAAATCAAAGGCTTTACACGTATGTGTACATTGTTTATTATTATTATTATTTGATCTTTTACTTTTACTCATCTTTTAATTCATACAGCAGCTTGTCATGTCTACAGTTCAGATAAAAATACGTTGTTTTTATTACGATGGCCACTGCAGAAATGAAAATCTTCGTTAGTTGACTTTTTTGATATCATTAATTGCGGTTCCTAATTCCCTGTCATTTAAGTGATTTATTTTGAAATAATAACCGACACAAATTAGTTGAAGATAATACATTTGTTAAAATAAACCCCCCCTCTTCTCGGTACAAGTTATTGAATATTTTTATATGAGTATTAGGTAAGGGTCGAAATATATATTTGATTTATACGTACAAAAACAATTGATGAGTATAGAAATAAAATCGCTACTATCCAATTGACGAAAATAATGAGTGACGTGTTTGTAAATTATTGTCTGCTAACAGTGGCAGTTTTATTAATTAATAAGTGATCTTTAAAACATGTTTGTATGGTTTAATTTTAAAATCAGTTACAACGCTTATCTCATTGTATAGTGACGGTTTTGTTTCTATACTTCAGTATGAGCAATTGATAAAAATCAATTGTTTAAAATATCACATACCTATTTTACAACTTATATATATATATTTAAATAGGCCAAACTTTGTACTACATACATCAGAGTATTATTTTTAACAAGATTGTAGATTCAAGATAATAATAATCCATAATGATACAAATACAGACGTCATTATTAGCCATATTACATGAGATAAGTTTTTCTCGTGTTTCACGCGAAGTAAAGAATATTTTAGTAATTTGGACTTCTTGTGAGCCTCCTCGAAGTGTGATCGTGACATCGCGTCCGCAGACTCCGATCGAGAGATCAGTTAACGCGATATCTGGAGAGATACCGATCGATCACAGCTATCAATTCACCGTCGGCGCAGACTTATTGCATTTTGCCAATTATACCGGTAAATGTTTGCTCTCTGTAATAATTAGCCACGGCGCGAGAGGGGAGCGGAGCATACCAAAACCTGTGCGAGAGAAGGAGACGCGAGGTGAAATAAAAATGTTTCGCATTTTGAGGTAACCCGTCATGGAGAAAAATACAAGGAGACTGTACGAAACCGGTTCATTTTATAGCCTAGTTGTGAAACTCGACAAATGCTTGTCGCTTCAACTGCACGCACACGGACAGCCTGCACGCGCACACATACACATGCCGCACGTCAGCGTGTGTGTGTGCGCGCGCGGTATTATTATTTGTAACAGTACAAATTTCAGGAAATAGAAAATAGCAATGACATTTCTTTATTTCTTTGATTCCGAGAGAGGGAGAAAGATTTATATTCTCGAGGGAGAAGTAGGGACATTAAACCTTTTTTGGAGCGGTGAATTTCTTCACTTTTCAATTTCACGTGATCTTTCCGTTTGTGACAGGTTTTTTTTTTATGATGAGCAAGGTGCAGCATTTTGTATGAGTAAAACAAAAATACAAGTGGATTTATTCAATATTATTACTTCTTCAATATGTTGACGCAAGTCAAGTTCTTTTTGTGCATCCAATAATCTATACCTGTCCCGTTCTGGCCAACTCATTACTTGCGATTTCTCCGACGGGGGGACAGATTGCGCTCAGACCGCGAACTATCAAGATCTTATCCCTTTTTTTCTGCCGTCCTACATCCGCGCCATGTGTTACGTTGGGACCGTGAAGAGGAAGTGTATTCAATAGTTTCGGAAGTGCAGTGATCTCTCGGTTCGGCACAACAAACGTGCTCGTCAACCGGAGGTGAAGACAACGCTCGACCCAGGACTTCAAAGCATGGTAGGCCAGATCCATCTGCCCTTATATTTCTTCAGACTTCCAATTCACTCCACTGATTGATATTATTCTCGATACTGTCCACGGAATCTTATCCCACATCAATATTTGCAAAATTACTTTCTGGCAACATAGTATATAAATAATAAGAAATACTTAGTTTAAAACCACTATTTATTGATACATCAACATGTTAAATTTTTTTTTTCAATTAGTTACCCACCACTTATACTTTTATAGTTCTGCTTTTATCTATATTTGTATTTTTAATTTTAGTATACATTGTTTTCTGAAGAAGATACCATAGGTATCGAAATAATATCAATAAATAGTGGTTTTAGAGACAGTGTTTTTTCTTATTATCAATATTACTAATTTATTTTAGAAATGTTAATTAAAACAACTACACAATTTTTAATGAGTTTATATTCTTTATTATTTGTATTAGTACCAAGAGTTTATACATTAACGACATTTAAATATTTTGGAAACATTTTTTAAATAAAAATAAATTTTGGCAGATTGAATTGACTAATTATTTAATTTTGTCAAAAAGTGAAAGAATATAGTGAATCTGTTTTAAAAATGTATGAATTAAACATTTTATTTTATTTTAATGGTTCTTTTTATATACTGGGTGTAACGCATCTAGTACACAATATTTTAGAAGATACATATTATAATTTGAGTCGAAAATGTTCAAGATACATGTGTCTAATTTCAATCATGTCAGAGATATAAGCATTCGATAATATATATATTCTAAATTATATATTGAATACAAAAAATAAAAGGTCATCCAACTGTGAACAAATTGTTTTTTGTTAGATGATTTAGGGCCTGAAGAAAGTCATTTTTGCAAATTTTTATTTTAAAGTAGGTTAAAGCTTAATATAATTTAGTAAAAATCTCATTCAACAAGATTTTTCGTAACGATACAAAATTTGTACATACTCGTAATTTAGTCAGGTATTTATTTATCCATAAAATATTGTGCACAGTAGGTATATACAGAGTGTAACAGACCTAGTCCGTAATATTTTATGGGTGGATACCTGACTAAGTTATGATCCGAAAATGCTCAAGGGATATGTGATGGTTTTTTGTTAGATGGTTTAGGGCTTGAAGCAAATAAATAGATTAATAATGGATAAATAACATGATTTTGGAAAAATTTCAAATTTTTTTTTTCGTAACGGTGCAAAATTCGGACATATTCCTTGAATATTTTCGACTCGTATTCAGATATTCATCGGTAAAATATTGTGGACTAGGTCTTTTACACTCTGTGTATGTATAATTATGCACCACCATCCAAGATCCAACCGGACAAAATACCCCGTAGACTTTCGAAATCATCTTCTGCGACTTAAATATCGACATCAGCTTAAAATTTATTTTACAAACCTCTATTGAGAATGTCGCGTCATGTTGTTTTATTAAGTGTTAAATATTATACAATAAAACTATTAATCTCTGGTGTAGTGTCCATCGTCTGAAATAATCTTTAACGTTAAATTACTTCTATTAACGCATCTTATTTTCCATCTCCCATCCTAAAACTGAACTTTTTCCAACCAAAATCTGAAAATCATCGTAGCGATATCATTGATGTCCTCGATTTTGATTCTAGGGATTTTGTGCGCCAGCATTTGTACGACGGAAACTTATACGATAACAACTCTATAATTTTGTGCGATAGCATTTGTACGACGGAAACTTATACACCAGCAATTCTACGCAATTTTGTGCACCAACATTTGTGCGACGGAAACTTTAAGCTAGCAATTCTGTAATTTTATGAGCCAACAATATTGTACGACGGAAACTTATAAGCAATTTATATGTAATTTTGTTCGCCAATGTTTATACGACGGAAAATTATACGCCAGCAATTCAACACTTATACGAGTATATAAATTTATTCGCCCAGCACATAATATGCTAAATATTTGTACGACGATATACTTCATTTAACAATATCAACAACGATGTAAAATACAATAAATTAAATAATAAAATAGTAATAAATTTTTTAAAAATACGTCACCATCCTAGCTTACTGTTTTCAAAAAACTCTTGGAATTGAATATATTGGCGTATAAAGTGCAGAGAGTATAAATTTGTTTTTTAATGGTTTTTTTTGCGTGAATGCTTGGCGTGTAAATTTTCAAGTGTACAAACGTTCTTTCGTATAAATGCTTGCGTATAAGTTTCCGCTGTACAAATGTTAGCATTCTGTTAAAATTCTGTACACGGTCGATGTTGAAAAAGAAAAAATAAAACACAGCCAGACTCAAAGATTAGAATTTAAAAAAAAGCATTATGGCCCGATCGAAAATGATAAAACGTTTATACTATATTTTATCCAATTCAATACCTATGTATATTATTGATACAACTTTACTTCTATCACCTATCTTACTATTTTTAACAACGTTTGCGAGTGGTCAATCACATCGAGCCAGAGCCTAGAGCGAGTTTCAGAATAGTTATCAATCTTATATATAGCTTTAATAACTTTAATATAAATTGGATGAATCACTTAGAAATACAGAAAAATCTGTTGAGCTGTAGTGTCACTATAGCTCCATTGATTATCTATACATATTTTTTTCTGTGAATGAAGTACTTCAAAAATAAAAATTGTTTTCATTCAAATTAATCTATTCGTTTTAATTATGAAAAATAATAACTTTATTATTTTATTGCATGGCAATCACGATTGGTGTTTTCTTATCTCTCTTACACAAATGCATACTCTGATACTTTTTTCTAAAATATTTCTCAATATACATTTTTCGACGAACTCAACGTGTGACGTACACGAACAATTCAGACAATAAATAATTTTTTGTAAAGAATGTTGAAAAATCTCAAAATTACTAAAATTACCGGCGAACTAATTACTGCTATCATTATCTTCATCAGACATTGTCGATTCGATGCTTGAAGAATTCCCTATAATTTTGATACTCTCATCGCTTCTCTTCTCTCTTGTCCTATAGGTCGTTTTTATTAATATAATTATTCAAGAATATTCTTTATCATCAATTACGTATGCGTCTTTACGCTATTTAGTAGCGATAATGACATTCTTTACAGTGGTCTATGCTCTAACTCACACTCGTGAATTCTGTCTCTTCTAGTGTTTCCCAGTATATAGTTATTTCCATTCTACGCTGTAAAGAGCTTCTGAGTTAGTTTAGTACTCTGGATTCATTACCAGGTGTAAGGATAGGAAGAATGCACTGTTCTGGTGCATTTAAGACACAGCGGCACGTTACTTT
This sequence comes from Eubasilissa splendida, assembly GCA_031772225.1. NCBI lineage: Eukaryota > Metazoa > Arthropoda > Insecta > Trichoptera > Phryganeidae > Eubasilissa > Eubasilissa splendida. The sequence goes on along the minus strand of CM062846.1, from coordinate 21,777,941 downwards.
TAAAGATCGTATTTAATCTTTCATAAGCACTTCAGCTTAGTTTTATTGTTCTTGTTATTTCCTCCTAAAGTCCTCCATTTGGAGAGATGACTCGCCCGAGGTATGTGCTGGTGTATTGCGGACACATCTGCTTTCACTTCTCATATATCCAGTTTGAAAGTGTTTTCCGGTGTCCTCTTTAAATATTATAACTTTTGATAAAATTTAATCAAGACATAGGGATAACGTTGATTTAGATTGATCTTATAAAATATTATATATGTATTTTTTAAATTCAGGCAAAATTTACAAAATTAATATTTCTCAATGTATTATTTTACTTTTTAAAGGTTTTAAATGTTTCACATTTTCCAGATTCTCGACATTAAAAATGTTTTGATTTTTTGTTTTATTTTTTACAATAAAACTGTTTTTTGTTATTTATAATCGTGTTATACAAACTCTTGTTTTACAAATAATCAAATATTTATTATGTATACATTTTGGAACATATACACAGATTTTCTCCTTTTTACCATACATTGGAAAGTCGTTAGTGTTCGTCTGCAAAAATAAGGATAACCATAAGATTAGAAAAATAAGATTAATCGAATATAGACTAGTACAATAAACCTTATTATTCTGACATTTATAATCAGTTGCTAGTGATGTACAATAATCAACAGGATAATTCCTGACATTTATTAGATTAGTATATACAAGTGACTGAGATTAAACAAAATTATAAATGTTTATATCCGTGGTCCTTTTAGGAAGGCCGCTGTTTCTGAAAATATTAAAGGAGAGTGGGTTTTGTTTATTGAGTCAGGGATTAGAAAGGAAGATTACAATAGATAGCGGAGCGAGGAGTATGAATATTGAGCGGAGCGTGTTGCGTTCAGAACAAATGGCGGAGCGGAAACTGCAGTCGGGCTCTGACTCAGTCTGCTGAACGCGGTTTCTCTCGGTCAAAACCCCGATCCGCCGGGGTGTAGATGTCGCCCGCGTCGTCGGTTAGTTGGGGACAGCGATGATGACAAGACCGGAAAGACCACGATCAACGTGGATAACATCGGTCAATCGCAATCTTAAACGAAACAATGCGAACGTGACCGAGGATACAGCTCAGAAGAAAATAAAGTGGACCAGAATGATATGAATAGCCGACCTCAGATGAACGGGATAAGGCGAAGACGGAGGAGAAAAAGAAGAATACTGAATGTTACCTAGTCCCTGTAATCTGACCAGTGCTTGTGGTATATTGTATTTATAATAACACAAATGGCTTGATGTTTTGTTCTTAAGCAAATATGTAAATTAATTCAATTCAATAGTTTAGGGTTGTCCAAAAAATAATATACATTTTTATAAAGAACAATTAAATATGCTTATAATAACATCTTGAATAATACTTCATATCTGCCAAGTTTTGACGTTTGGACGTATATTTCGAGTCTTATTATCAAATCAAGATTCGTGTATTTTTTTGTTTTTGTCTGTTTCTACCAATCCCTTCACCTCAATCTCTTCGATCTCTTATCTTCATATTAAAATCTCAACATACATAGTACTGAATTTTATTTTAGGTACATTTTTGAGATATATCTCATCGTATTTCGTTCCGTAGATACGGGCCATAATGCTAAATGTATTTTATTTTTCTTCAATTTGGTTTACAATAATGAGAGCTCTTTATATACTCATTCTTCACAAATACTGGCTTAAGATCAGGTGCCGGCGTTACACACAGGTGGAGCAGGCGCCTGCCTGTGGCGGCCAAATCAAGGGTGCGGCCGAAAAATACATAAAAATTTAAAAACAAAATCCTTAGTTGCAAAACGATAATAGACAGAGTGAAATCAAAATAATCCAGATATTAACAATCCAAGAACGCAAATCCAATAAACAACATTATAAATATTAATTAAATGTAGTAATTAGAAAGGTATACATATAAAATCAATTTTATTCAAAAATGTTGTTATTGCGCTACCAAGATTCGAACCTAGAACTCTTTCCAAACTGGAGAAGGTGTATTGTCTAACTATGCTACAGTGGCAGTACTTTTAAGGACAAATTTTCGAATCTATATGTTACACTTTTCAAATTATTACGCCTACCGTTCCATTATTTGAAAGCCATCTACTTTGTTTTTACTTTGTCTGCTATCGGATTACTCAAAGATATTTGATATTCCATAAAAACAAAGTAGATGGCTTTCAAATAATTGAACGATAGATGAATTAATTTGAAAAGTGTAACATATGCGTTCGATAATTTGTCGTTATTAATATAATTCGTTCGTTAACAATATTTTTAGATAAAATTGATTTTATATAATTATAATTACAATTTATTATTATTATAATTAATACATTTAATCAGTATTTAAAATGTCACAGATCTATGTTCTGAATTATTACAGCTTCACAATAAGAATGTGTTCTCCTTAATAATAAAATTATAGTTGTTTCAAGCATATATTATATAAAGCAATAATTTAATTTGTAGTTAACACTAGAGTCCAGAACGTATTTTGGTAAAAAGCCGCCCATGGGCAAGTTTCAAAATGCCGCCCTAACAAGATATCGCCCCTAACGTGTGTGGCACGCGGGCGGCGACTAATTTACGGGATTGGTTTTACAAAAGTTGAAATCATTATCTTTACAGAAGTTACCAGGGCGAAAAAAACAATTTAATTTTACACTTATTCATTATGTTTTTAAGAAAGAGCGTCTAAAGCATAATTATAAAAGGTAAAAAAATAAAATCTTCTAGTTTGCTCTGCATTTGCATAATAGTTTTTCCCAAGTCCAGAAAATGGTACATCGCTCGTAGCGGACACGGCTGGGTAAAAAGCGGTTTCGCCATTCGGCGCTGACTCGCAACACCTGTCACGTCGGCGACTCTGCCGCGCTCCATACGCGGTGTTGACGCGGTCATTTGTCAGTGCTGCCGTCATTAATTTGATGGGACCGTTGGTTGGCTCTCGTCGCTTGGCTGCGCGGTTGCCGGCGGGAGGCAGCCCTGCGCGGCCGCGCTGCTCGCGGTCATATGACCGCAGTAGTACCCACTTCTGATGGATTAATACGGAAATGTTCTTTTCTGCATTAAGGTTCAGAAACTATGTGTATGTAGCTATGGCGTACGATGATGTATGAATATTTGTAAAGACAGGATCGTGTAGCGTTCTATCCTCTATACCAATATGCTTCATGAAACCACGTGTGCTTATATATAACATATTCTTATATATATATATATATAACGTGTGCTTATATATAATAACAAATTCCGATAATTCAAGACGGAAATGATCTAATTTATTTATTTATTTATTCTTAATCTAGTGTATACGTAAGCGTACTACATAAAAATAAAAATTACAAAATATCTTCTACCGAAACTACATTTGGACAGAGAACTGTTAAATATTACGTCACAAAATAATACAACAAACTGTCAGTGGAAAAAAAGATCAACAAATGGGACAATATTTAAGAGACCATTATAAAATGGATTAAAGAATTAGACAACAAGAGATAAAAGAGACGATAAAAATTAAACTAAGGACAAGTACTACATAAAAAAAAATTTAATTATGTCGTCATTTTTTTTTACAAATATAAATAAACACTCGAATAACTTTTAAACAATAGGCCAGCAATAAGCTTGTTCGTGTAGTGGTCAAGACGTTAGCCTAGTGATCTAGTGGTCGGGGGTTTGCGCCTCTTTCCACGATACCAGGAAGTCGGTCTTTAGTTTGAAAATAGTAAGAATATTGATGTGACATGCATCTCTATTTAAAAAAAAAAAAAATCATTCTGGTGAAGGGACATTGCCAATAATTGTTAAAATATAAAGTAAAAAGAGAAAAAATAATTATTATTTAATTTTTAACATAGTGCATACATAAGCACTCCTACATATGCTCTAATATAAACAAGATTATAGTATTTTCTTCTACTAAAACTTATATTTTTCATATTTAGTCAGTTTCATTTTAAATCTATTTAATTTCTCCTCCTTTCTTATGTTTTCTGGCATAATATAAACAATTTCACATTTCCGTATCATCGCACTAAATATCATCGATTTCTGATAGTTACCCTTCTTCCTGAATGGCAGTCTCATGTTATCTTTTCTCCTTATTATCCCTTCCTCCTTCTACTCATATTGATTTGACTCAATTTTTCTTGTAATTTTTGTTGCTATTTATTTAATGAAGATTTTATAAATAAACACAATTGAAATATATTTTCTGTTATTCAGTGATGTCCCACTATGAGCTCGCACTAGTACGCGTGAACCGGTTGTTAAAATTGGAAACCTCTCGCTGAACCGTTTGTTTGACTCGCAGTTTGGCAAAAAATTAAAATTAAAATAAATATTTATGTAATAAAGAAGAAATCTAAAAAAAACTCTATACAACTCTATTCACTGACTAGAGTGATAAGAAATGAAACCAAGATTAGTATTTGGAACGTGCGTAGATTACTTCAAACCGAGAAATTAAGCTTGATGAAAGAAGAAATGCAAAGCCTCAATATTGATATCCTTTACTTGAAGGAAACCCATTAACCCAAGATAGTGGTCATTTCGAACCTAAAAAGAGGTAATTTTTTGGACACATTGTTCGCAGAGAGAATGACAACTTGGAGAAACTGGTAGTAATTGGAAAGATGAAAGACCAGTGTATCGCACAGAATTGCGAGGTCGCAGCAGAGGCGCCGAGTAATTAATATGATAAGACACGCGACTGTAATTTAAAACGTATAATCATCGGCGTGGCGCCAAAAAACCCGTGGGATAGATTTCGGGAAAACATAGACTATCATTCTTAGTAAAATGTCACAGCGGCGGCCTGTCGCCATGTGGTACTTGCAAATATGGTGTGAAAATATTATGTATGTATTGTATATAACTGAAAATATATGTAACTGAAATAAAACAGGGAATTCTGCAGGCGGGGACGCCATTCTCGATAGTGTAATGTCGCCGTAGTATACCTATATTAAACATATTTTGTGTTTCATTTCTGTCGACCTCATAATCATCATCATCTTATCTTCGCCAGTTGAGTCATCCACTTTCTTGTTTCCTGTATGAAACAACCAGATTGTAAGAGGGCGGGCTTCAACTCATACGCTACTGGCTATCCTATTGGATCGGCTATCCAAACTGCGGATTGCAGAGTAAAGTGGAGGAACATCGTCAAAGGCATCAACAGGCCACAAATCGAGTATCACTATTCTCATTAACGAGGAAATCGACTAAAGAAGATAAATAATACAAATGAGACACTAATCATGTTTTTGAAAAATACTTTTTATTATTCAGCACAAAATCATTTAAAATATTCGAATCCATTGCTTCTGAAAAAAAAAATATGTACCATTCTTTTAAAATTGCTCTCAATGCTCTTAAAACTGGAAAAAATACATGGTTGGAAATAATAGTTAAAGGTATGTATATGTTGAGCGAAACGGTTGATAATTATTTTGAGTGATAATATCATTGATAATTAACAATCAGAATGCCTAAATACCTCAATACAACACATAACGCAGGGACAAAACATTATATTTATTATATTATATCTAATCATAATATCCAGCATAATAAAAGTATCCAGCCTGATAGGTGTTCGCTTATAGACTCTTGAAATTGCCAGCCTCAAAATCTTCGAGACCTTAATTTCTGTATCACTCTCATGATCCTTGAAAATAATTTACGACTTACTTAATATGGTCGGGAACAAGAAATAAAATGATATCTTAATTGATTATCAATGGTTCCGTAAATTTGTATTTATTTTATCCCAATGCTGAAATGCAGAGATTTTAATTAATGTTGTAGAATTTTTTTAACATAAAATAAGATTTCCTAGAAGGAAAATTCAACTCTACACAACTGCGTAATGTGTAATCGTTTATTTGAAAAAAAAAACTAAATATTGGCTCTATTTTTTTTTTGACGTGATAAATTTGAATAAATATACGTATTTATTTGTGTGTTCCTTGATTAAATGCGAAAATGAGCTCATGATCCAAAAAGGCAAGTTAGCATCTGCTGCCAAGAAATCTTGTTCCTTCACATTTTTATTCTTGGAAGTACTCCCGTGCCACCAACCCAGAGCAGCTCGGCCGCATACAGCGTCAGCGGTCTCCGATACCTATACCTTCTATTTCTGCACATTATATTTACCTGTTAAAGGGGAAGATCCACCACAAACATATTTAGCATTCATTTTATTTTTATTTTTTATTTTTTTTAAAACTGTTGATTTCAATACATATAAAATATATGAGTTAATATATATATTCAACAACAATAGAGATGTGTCATCATGGAATATTCCAATTTAGCATTCATTTTCTAGAGGCAGCGCTCCTGGTTGCTCCAAGCGCCACGCTGCCTGTGAGCTGAAGCGCCAACACATTTTAAAAACATAATTATTGTTATATAATTAAATTTGTGGATAGAGAGAATGATTAATTCAAACAAATGTATTACTTTATATTCAACATGTTAATTTCTTTAACGTTGATTGGTTTCGACACTGCGGCATTAGGATGGTCGTACACTTACTGATCCATAAAATAACTACGAAAATTAAATGGCTAATGGACAGTGGCGTAATCGCATCTGCGGATGGGGGTCTGAGATAAAGACATTGGCATGGGGAATATTTAAATAAATTAAACAAATATCAGATATCTCATAGAAACAAAGCTATTTTTATTATACTTTAATGGAAAATATATGGAAGTATCTTGCTGTTTATTGTATCGATTTCATAGTGCTCAAAATGTGTGATGTAAGGAAATTCTAGTTCAAGCTCTGATAAACATATTAATTAGTGAATAATTTAAATCAGTAAACATACTGGCCGGACAATGACAGCGCTACCCTAGTTCATTTAACTTGTACAAAAGGAAACGTTTATTGCTATCAGAGGAACACTATCTTTAAAGTATTAGAATTTGCGAATAATTATAAACTGTGTACTTTAATATAGTTCCGTGTTAGTTTTAAGTTACGTAATTTATACTTATTACGTTTGGTAATTTCAATAGTCATATATTTTCATACCTACCTACTTGTATTGTTTTACAGGAATTTATACTATTGTTGTGGAATTTTTACGAATTATTAATTAATTATGTTTTTTGTAGAAATTGTATTATTACAAAATGAGATAAAAATAAATAAATATTAATCTTTCTTCGTTTAAACGAAGATATATCAATATTTATTCGAGATTTGACTCGAGTTTGCATAAAGGGCAGTTCAGCGATTTATTCAATTTATGAATCATATGTTTTGATTAGAATGACGCATCCAGTACGCACGTAACTTTACTGACTCTCAGAGTTCAAAATCTTATTAAGATATTATCGTGGACACGGTCCTTAGAATTGCATATATATTTATTTCTACCATTCGAATATTAATATAATTATCGTAGATTTACGTAGTTTGACGTTTTCCGAACAATGGTTTATGTGTGTTGCTTGTGAGAACAGATTGACCTTAAGATCCATTACATTATAAGCCCCACTGCAAGAGCCACATTATGATGAGAAAAGATACAGACTTATAGATGTTGGTGAGGTACTCGCATGTCCTGTTTGTGTATTGATTTGTTTGGCACGCTCAGCCAACATCACGGTTCGTTATGGAGAAAAACGCTATATCATGATGTTTTTCCTGACTTGACTCGTATTTCTTCTTTTATATCTTAAATATATTCAATATTTTACACATCCATGTGCCATTACTTGAAAGAGGAAATGATTAAGACCATATTCATAGCCTGGTCGGTGGCTATAAGGAAACATGGGCAGTTAGACTACGCGATCTTTTAAACAAAAAGGAAAATCTTGCGTTCTCAATTTACGATCGCAAGAAAAGTCAGGAAGCTGAAACTTGGCGAGAGACGTGGCTTACTGGTTTTATCCCGGCTCAGTCAATAGGAGGTCTTCGTAAATCTTATACATCTCATTTAGCACGACGATTGACAAGCAAACTGTTCGATCTAATGCACATAATACCATTTGTGAAATTCTGCCCATCGTACAGGATTGACAAAATTTATGAGTGTATTATTTATAAGAAGTGTCATGTCTAATTTTATTATTACCTATGTCGATTCTCGGCGTGCCATGGGAGTTTGGTAGAAAATCATGTACGCCAATTTAGAGAAAATGTTGGTTTAAGATAGTATGATAAAACATTACCATATTTTAGTTAATATTTTTTAGTATTTTGAAATTAGCAAAATTAACTTTGTGGTTAAAATTCATATTTTTATTTGTTAACTTTCTTTTATTTATTTCTTCTTCAGGATGTCAATACTAACTATTAGTATTAGTAAAATTGTATTTTTCGAAACCGGTAGACGTATTTAAACTCAATAAGTGGTTAATAAAACAAAGTTAACAAATAAATAAAAATATATCATATTTTTTAGTACTAAATTTTTACTGCTAAATTGGAAGTGCAAACAAATTTTAAAATAATCCTTCAAGCAGAAGAGAAACAATGTCATTATATTTTATTGGAAGTAGACACTACTTCTTAGTTGCCCTATTGGAGTAATATATTCGTATATCGAATATATATGTATTGCTTATACAGTGGAACCTCGGGTTACGAATGACTGACAAAAAATGCTTCAGTTTGCGAACAGAATTTCAGTTTATAAACAGGCAGGCAGTCACGTGCTCCATAGACTGAGATCTCGGCGCATGCGTAAAACCATAAAATATGATAAAATTTTATCGTGTTATAAATCTATTTAATGATAATATCATGTCTCATTTCCGTAACATTATAAAAATTAAAAAGAAACAAATGTCGATGGATAGGTTTTTCGTGAGACAGAAACCTGATGAACTTCAAGCATTCGATAAGGAGAGTCCCCTTCCAAACAATAACACTTTACTACATATTTCGTAAGATAAGTTAAAATAAAGTTTGACTTTACGCTTATTCTTTTCGTTTTATAATTTCCAATTCTTTTAAAGCTGAAACCATGAATTTTTATAGGATTTTAATCAAGAAATAAAAAATAAGGTGATAAAGAACTATTTTCACAAATTAATACACGTTACGTTAATTCTTATGAGAATAATTGTTTCGGCTTACGAACATTACGATCGAATTATGTTCGTAAACCGAGGTTCCACTGTATAGAGTGGTGTAATTTAATACACGTAGTTTCTTGCACTCACATGATATCACACAATGTTGAATAATGGACGTCAAAATGGAAAACAGTGCTTGTACATACCTAACGGATAAACGGCTAACATTGTGAGCAAACAAATGATAGATACAAAGCAATGTGACGTGCTTGTGGTCTAGTGGTTACTATACTCGCCTAGTGATCTATTGGTCGGTGGTTCGAGTTTTGTTCCAGGAGGCCGTCAGGATAGTCCTATTTTCATAGCACAAGCGTTTAGTTTAGTTTGAAAATAGTAAAAATATACGTATTCCGTATACTCGTCTCTATTTAAAAAAAATTCAATGTGTTAATTTGATCAAATTAACTGCTATTAAACAACAAAACATTGTCGATAATATACCAAAATTATAATAAATTAATCATATTTTGGAAAATTTTAATATTTAAAAAAAATCTATATTATTATCTTACTATTTATACGATCCACGTGTATTTTTTTTTTTGAGAATCAATTTTATTCCAAAGGATCCATTAAATCTTAAAGCATTTATTTAAAAAAGAATGTCTAAATATATTGTAATTATCACTAAAAAAATATAATGGCGGAACTCTATTTCTTTTTCGCAATAGAATTATTTTTGTTGCATCGAATCTCGAAATATTTCCATATAAAGACTTTTGTTTATAAATTGATTGTAAAAGTTAAAACGAAAATTATTATCATACACAAATGATTATTGAAAACGATATATATCGTTTTCAAAAAAGTCTAAATTCACGTTCGGTGTCTTATATTGTAATATCCAAAAAAGTATGAATATATTGAATTATATTTAATTAAAATTTATAAACGTACCTTGAAAAGTTTATAGTATTTAAAAAAAAAACGAAGTAAATTATTCCTCATGGGCATATATTTTAAATAGTTGCTAGAAAGGAGCCTGTAAAAGTTGGCTGAATTTGTTTGGGAGTCGTCGGTACCTATTTATGTTATAATTATTATTTTTAATCATTACCCTATGTAAAATGCTCTCTTCTAAACCTAACGAGGGGAAAATTATCAATAATAAAGGGTGCCCAGCGGAAAAATTTCAAGATTAAATTGTAACTGATACAGGTGTCCCGACAACCCAAAGGAACGCCATCAAAAACGTTTGCATTGTCCTAAATCGACAGTGTGGTGTGCAATTTCTGCCCGAGGGATAGATGGCACTTATTTTTTCAACCAGCGAGAGATAGTCACTGCTGACGTGTATTGCCGAATGATCGAGTTTTTGGTACCGCAACTGCAGCTGTTTCCCGAGTTCAATAACAGAACACAATTTTAGTAAGACGGGGCCACTCCACATACAGCTAGAGTTTCAATGGAGAAGCTGAGAGGAATTTTTCCCAATAAATTAATCAGCAAGTACGGAGACATACTCTGGGCACCTCGGTCACCGAATCTTACAGTGTGCGAATTTTTTTTGTGGGGATACCTTAAGTCGAGAGTTTCAGCAATAATCCTTGAACAATTTCGGCCCTACAAGAAAATATCCACCGTAAAGTTGCTGCCATTGAATCAACGCTTTGCTCTCGCGTGTTCTCAAATTTATTAGTCCGATTGCAAGAGTATCTTGAGAGAAATGGACGGCATTTAGACGATATTGTTTATAAAACGTAAAATCTGCATCGTTAAACTCAATTTTGTATAAATAAAACATTGATGTTTTTTTTTATTTAATTTTAAACTAGAAAATTTTCCGCTGGATTATATAAAAATATGCCATTATTTTAAATTAATAAATGTAATAATAATAGCCAACCCAGCGGTCTAAAGCTGGGGTTTACAATCTATAAAATAAAGCACAGTCAAGTGGTATGCGTGCAGGGAAGCTCATAATAAAGTTCCACGAAAATTGAAAACACGAACAGTTTAGATTTTGCAAAATTTACGAGAAATTATCGAGGAAGTTTGCTGTTACAACTTTATTCCAACAATTCTAGGGAAAATTTTCTGAGAAGGATAAATCTATTTATTACTCTCGTATTAATATATTTTTTAGGATGGACCAATCGAGGTACGAGTATATATTACTCTCACTGGTATATGATCGTTATTCTAATGACACTTTATGACATGTTTAACATCCGAGCATAGTATTTATGATACGAAGAGATTAAATTAAATTTAATGGTAAAATTGAAAAAGTTATGCGAATCTCTGGTTTAGATGTGAAGAGTTGACTTAAAAAATTTCCGATGGTTTTAAATTATAAACAAAAATGGTAAGTGCTATGATTTTTTTTTTAGTTTGAATAAAGCCCACATAAATTAAATCACAGCTGTAGTAAGTTCTATGAGAAAATAAAATAAAACATGCAAAAGTTCGATACTTTAAAAATGAAAACATCTTAAAGAAGATATAAATTACGAGGACATATAAAAATATTATATAGATATAATACTCCAATATCCTTCTGTTTGTTACGCAGCGCCGGCGTTACGCACAGGCGGAGCTGGCCTGCCTGTAGCGGCTAGATCAAGGGGACGGTCGAAAAATATATAAAAATTGAAAAATAAAATTCCTAGTTACAAAACTATAATAGTGTGTAATAAAAATAATCCAGATATTAAAACAATCCAAGAAAGCAAATCTAATAAATTACATTGTAGTTATTTCCTAATAAAGCAGTAACTTGTAATCAACACTAGCGTCCAGAACGTCTTTTGGTAAAAAGTCACCCATGGGCAAGATTCTAAATGCCGACCTAACAAAATTCTACCTCTAACGTGTGTGGCACGCGGGCGGCCGATTTAGGGGGCGGGCAATTTTTGGTGATAGTTTTACAAAATTTGAAAACATCATCTTCACTTAAGTTACTAACTAGGGCGGAAAAAAACAATCTTGCCTGTGGCGGCAAAAAGTCTGCACTGCTGCTGTTACGTGAGTGAAGTGTTAACATATTTTAAAATATAAGAATTACGTGTAATATTAAAAACGTGGTGTTTTATCTTTTAAGCATAATTATATTAAAATGATCTCAATGTTATTAAAACTTACATTGTTATGTGTAAGTATATATATATATACAGGATGGCCCAAAAAAAGGGAAAACATCTCGTAACACATGAGTTATTTCAAAACATAATATAATTAATTATAATTCTTAATATAATTTTTTTTGCACAATATTTAGCTAATCAGAAATCATCAAAACACCCCATATTGCATAATCTACTGGGTTTAAAACTGGGCTATTCGGTAGCCACATGCCTGGAACATTCTCACGGTGAAGAAAGTTGATTGTATTTCTGACTGTGTGAGATGGAGCTCCGTCCTATTGTAATGTCCAGTTATTCTGTAATGTCTAACTATACTCTAGGTATTGTTTTGAAACTCTTTGATAATTTTCCTAGCACCCCAACGTTTTTCAATTCGTAAATTTTTGATCAGAATACGGTCTTCTGCAGTGATTTTTGTCATTCTGGACAACAATTTGAAAAAACAAATATAAATAATGGGAAAATTAATAATCAAAAATGGCGACCGGAAATTGTCGAAATAAAACGTAATATAGGTAATATTACTTACGTAAGTAAATTAGTAAATTATTTAAGCTATTGTTGATATAGTTAAACTAATTTTGATGTAATTATATCACATTTTATGCAATGTTCTCCTTTTTTTGGGCCATCCTGTATATATTGAATGACTAACTGAATATCCTACCGATCTAAACCAAATTTTGATAGTTACTTTTTAGGACCACAGTATAGATACCCTTCTCCTTCCCTGGTCACCACACTCTCTTCTCCGTTATAAATGTGTGTAGTATTGAACGCAATCCTAATTTTGTTGAGTTGCACTCTAGGATTCTGAGGATAGTCACCCCATGCTATTCACCCAATATATCTTCTAAATTATACATTCATTGTTATGGTCTGCGCAAAACAAAAGTACGTCGATGAATAAATAAATCTTAATATATAGATATAACTATTTTAAAGTTATTTTTTAGTCTATTTTATTAATTGCTAGTAAAATGGTGTTAAAGTATTAAAATAAACATAATAATAATAAACAGTTCAACAAGTGTAGATGACTAATAATAGAAAAATCTGAATGAGAGGGAAAACTATTGAGAGTCGCGGAGAATTTTTTTCGTTGTTGTTTAAATTTCTTCGCGCAGCGCAAAGAAAGTCGGGTGTCTGAATGGAGCCGTAATGCGAGTGGACAAATGATTTTATTAAATGGAATATTGATGTGGAATGTTCGTTGACCGGTTTACTGGCCGGTTGGTCCGCAGCTGGCTCCGTCACGAGGCTGCGCGCGCACACTGCTGGAGTACTACCTGCTGGATGCTGTGCCCACCTACCACCTAGCGTCCACCGAGCCTGGCCTACCGGGGGAACGTTGAACTGTGGAGACACTTCTCTGCTGATCGACTCAATTGCGTACACAATATTAGTTGCCTTTTAAAATACTCAACTACGACACCTGAGCTTACCCAATTATAATTCTAAGAGCTATACAAGCTGTGGAAATATTCCCATATCGTAGAATAATACATAAACTAATCATTAATTAATTATCCTGGATTGTTTACGCTTAAATCTTAACAACGCCTGAAGAAATGTGGTTGTTAGGAGGTGAAGAAGTCGTCAAGTCAATTTTGAAAAGCAGCCTCGCTTTTGAGAGCGGAGAATATGAAAATCTAATGGAGCAAGATCGAGAGAGTAGGGCGGATGTAGAATAACCTCCCAATCAAGCTTTAGAATAACCTCTTTTGTAACCGCCTTAACTCTACGGTAAAACTCAAAATAATAAGTCGGAAATGTTCGCATTTTTTACATGATACTCTATCTTCTTTGGCCAACAAATATCTTTCTATAAATTGAAAAATTCAAGACGTGTTCAATGAAACAATAAATACATTAACATTAATATGTTAAAAAATTATTTCCAAAGCAGTCTTGCTTTGGAAAATAAAAAGGTTACAGACTTATGAATCAACCAAATAACTGAAATTTGAAATATGATTTAAATATATTAATTAGAAAGATATACATATAAAATCAATTTTATCGAAATATATTGTTGTTGCGCCACCGAGATTCGAACCTGGATCTCTTTTCTAACCGGAGAAGGTGCATTATCCAACTATGCTACAGCGACAAACTTTCGAACCTATATGTTACCTTTTTGATATTAATACATTTAATCGTTCCATTATTTGAAAGCGCCATCTACCCTATTTTTACAGAATCTCAAATACCTCTGAGTAATCTGATAGCAGACGCCAGAATTATCAATTTATTTTTATTAAATTTTGGATACATTGATACAACTTTATTATTAAGAGAACACATTCTTATTGTGAAGTTGTAATTATTGGATAATGCACCTTCCCCGGTTAGGAAAGAGATCCAGGTTCGAATCCCGGTGGCGCAACAACAATATTTTTCTAATTAATATATTTTATTAATATTTAAAATATTACAGACCTATGTTCTAAATAATTACAACTTCACAATAAGAATGTGTTCTCCTAATTGAAATTTAAGTTCCCAAGCCGGATGCAGCAAATTTACTATATGTATTTTGAATAGTTGAAATATAATGTACCTTATTGAGTAAGCATGTCTAAATAACATTCTTTATTAAAAAATTACTAGTACTAGCAGAAAGCAATTAGCTGTCGCCAATTACTTATTTCTAGGTCCTACCACAGTGGCTACTTCGCGGCAAATATTTCAGTAAAACATATTTTTTAATACTGAAAATAATTAAAATAATCTATAACTTAACCATATAACGCTACCAAATACCTAATCAGACATTTACATAATGTAGCGTCCCGGTGCTAATACGACACACATGCTCCACATGTGCATCACGCACACCACTATCGACATTTTTAACGTAATATACCTAATTAAGGATGATTAATTTCAACCATGTTAATTATTTGGATGAAAATTAAGAATAGCTTTAAATTAAATTTAGAACGTTAGAAAAAAACCATCTAATTTGAAAAAAGTTAGTATGTAGTATTTAATTACTTACTTTAATGATTCGCATTGCGACTATGTGAACCTCACCTAAAACTTGCAGACGTGACGTTTTTTATAATAATACTATAAAACTCAGTACTTATTAAAATAATAAATTTATGGTTCATAAATCCAGTGCAGGTATACACAACGAGTTTAATTAATAAATTAGCTTATTAGTTAATAATATTAAATAATTTAAAATGAGTCGAATAATAATGTCAACACGACAAAATATTTAAAATAAAAAAGGCACGTGTAGTAGGAAATTTTGAGATTATTATTTAAGTGTGTTATTATTTGAGATTTTCGTAATAAAAGATGATATCTTTTAAATTTGGAATAATTGATGTATTCATTTGAAAGAACTGCAGCATATAATTTCGAAAATTTGTCGTCAACACTCTGTTAGTGTGGTGTAATCGGTTAACGCATTTCCCGGTTCAAAACCCCGGTAGCAACAGACATATTTTTTTGATAATTTGAATTTTGATATATTTAATTTGTTTTAAAATAGCACAGAACTACGTTCTGAAAAAACTGCAACTTCATAATAATGTGTTATTTTTAATAAGGTTAATATAAATGAGGATATGCATTATTTTAATGTGAGTACCATATGAATCACAAGCATTATTAATTACGACTCATATTACATTCAAATATGAAAAAAAAAAAAATTTAATTAAGTCAATTATTGTCAATTAAGTTTTTAATTTTTTTTTAAAACTGTATTTAAAATGTGTTGCACAGTTAATTAATCGGCAAACACCCCGTTCCCCGGCGCACGTATTCCTCTGCATCATCAGCGCCGTGACTCGAGCGTACCGATTTTAGTTTGCAAGTCAACTTTTTGCTACAGATTGAGATCCTCAGTGCCGGGCATTGAGTTGTCGGAGCGGACCGCGCGGCGACTAATTGCCTCTCGCCGTCGATCATACGCGACCGACGACTCTTTCTTTCTTCGTTCGCGCGGCCGAAAGCCCTCGCGCCAGAGCGAGAAACACGACACGCGATGAACTTTCTCGAGGAATGCAAAATGTCGCCTTAACTTACACGACTTTTTAAGGCTTATTGATATTTATATCACTGCAAGAGCACTGTCAGGGAACATGCTGATTTTTTAGCCATTATATAGTGGATGGAAAAACTGAATAGAATACTGAAATACATCGATACACATTATAATAAAAATTCTCTTGCATTTAAATATTACGCTGTTGTAAAAATGTAGACATCTCCATCGTACGGGTGACATATTCGAAGCTTCGTTAAATGTAGTGCAAACGAAATTTAACCTAAAATAATAGCATGATTTTGCATTCGATCGTGTATAATAACTAAAGTCCGACCGAAGCTTCGGGTTCGACTTCGGCCACCTTAAGCCAAAAAATACACCTTCGGCTGCACATTCGGGTTCGGTTAAAATCTACCGAAGGTTTGGCCTATTACGAATAAAATAAAATTCATATACAGATTAGATTAATAAATATCGGATATTTTATAGAGACGATGGTATTTTTATTATATTTAATGGAAAATATTTAGAAATAAGGGGTAATTACAGGGCTTACGACCTGTCTTCGGCCGGCTTAAATGATCACTTTATATAAATATAACGTTCACCATTCTCACCCCATCAATCTCCACATCTATCAAATTTTTGAATGTTGTACATATGTTAATATGGGGACTCGCTTCGAGTACCACTACACCATCGACATCTATGGTCCAAATTTGATCATTATTTTTTTCCTTGAATATGTCAACTTAATGAGAATCTGATTTTTTGAAAATTATTTAAAACAATATTTTTCATCTGTAAAATGTTTTTAACACATTACGCCTGAAAAATTTATATTTTTCAATTTTTATATATTTTTCTTATTTTGATCAGAATAATTAAATATTGCTACATATTAAATGTATTAATTATAAATATGTACATATAAAATCAATTTAATCGAAAAATATTGTTGAAAATAAAACTTGCGAAAATCATTGACTCAATATTATTTGGGGGCCGGGGTGATCTTAACCGCACTCATTCAGTGTTCACTTTTGAGGCAGAGTGGGCGAGCACATATAACCCCGGCTAATCGAGAGTCTACTGAAGTAATTATTTAACATGGCAAATGACGCATAAATTTGAGAGAAATCAATAATGTTGCCAATATTATTAATCAAATCTTGTAATTAATTGAATATATATCTTTTAGATAAGACGTACCATGGTCAATTAATAATTGAGGTCATCTGTGTAGAAATATTTTTTATACGACCTATAAACACATACTTACATGTAAACTCACTCATATATACGAGGAATTTCAAATATTTACAACCCGTTAAAAACTTGTTTTATTTCTTAAGTATGTATTGTATTATATGTTTATTAATTAAAATTGAATAAGTGTCCATCGTTGTGTAGGTTAAGTAAATAATTACTTAAATCTTGATATTAAGATTTTTTAGTAATATCAAAAAGGTATTGTTTTTCCATTAAAGATCACGGCTTTTTATTATATTTTTATTTTTTTCATTTATTTTAATTTGTTTTATTAATCACAGTTTAATGATGCAGCATAGATTTGATTAAATAAGATACTATATAATGTAATTTTCTACCGTAGACAATAGATACTACAGTGAATATGAATATTTATCATAAGATTGATTACATATAGAATGTTCAGCGGAAAATTTTTAAGATTAAATTGTAAATGCTCGTAAACCATCTGGGTGAGGTAAGTGGGAGGGGTATTGTTCGACGCTCGTGATTTGCTGATCCTCTCTGCCTACCCCCACGGGGAAACAGAGTGATGGTAAGTAAGTAGTTAAGTAAGTAAGTACGTAAGTTATATAGAATTAGTGCATTTTAAAATATTAATACAAATTAAATTAAATAACTGGAAAGATGTAGAGAAAAAAAATTATTTGTCGAAAAAATATTTAGTTACTACCGATTTCGGTTTCGAGGTTCTAAAATATTACTTTCTAATGTTTAATAAAATATGGTTTAATAGCTGATTTTTAATTTATTGTTTAAAATTGTACTGTAATTATTTGTCAGAGACGAATCTTTATATTTTTGCACAGCATGCGAGAAGCTTGTTGTTATGGGCCACATCGAAGAATGGAGAGGACGACAAAGATCGCTCACCCGTTGAACCTACCAAGTAGGAAAACTAACAAGCACATATATGTTTGCTTTTCTTCCCTTCTATTGTATGATATTATATTTTTAATTGGTGAATCTAAATATATACAATATATACTGTTCCGTATTCTCAAAAAAACATACTTTTAGCGTTTGTAATATCGGCCGTGAATAATTTTATTATCACATGTCCGCGTCCAAATTCCTACCCCTTTTACCCATCTTAATGCTTGTCTTTAGTGTGAAATGTGACTTTGACGCCAACAGACGTCATCTTGACCGATATTTGTATTGTGTTCGATCTCGATATCGCGATACCATTCGCGTTGTGGCCGTTTAACTCCAGCGCACAGTGTTATTGTTTGTGTGTGCCGTGGATGCACATTGACATCGCCGTCTTCAGTCGGGAGCTGAGATCGTCACCATCCCCGTGCCATCATTGTGTGATTTGCGGAGGCGTCATACTCAAGGTAAGGCGAGCAGTCCTTCCGGATCGCGGTTCTCCGAGATCACTGGTCCTTCTTCTAAACCTCTATCCCCTCACTGACCTCTTCTGTATCATGTTCCCTTAGTTTCCCCTCTCCTACTTTGCGATGATTCTGACTTACGACCGGAATTGTCGTATTTCCATTCCGCGAGGCGTGTGACCCGGAGATTGCGCAAACATATACTCTATAAGTATCTTCCATATTAGTCAAAAAATATATTACAAGTCATATTAATGTGTTAATCTCATTCCATTACGCTTTAGACGCAATAATACATTCCTCGATCTCACTAAAGGTTAGGCACCCAGACGAGCTTTAAAGCACACAATAGGAGAGTCATTAAGTTTCCTTCTTGTGTCATTTACGAATCTGTCAAACTGAATACCCCGGCCTGAAGCTTATAAGGAGTCGGTGTGCACTCCATTGAATATTGGGCACGCGAGCTTTTATATTACGACATATTATAATGAAAGGAACCAATCGGTGTGAGTTTCATACTAAAGGTGCTTACACCTCATGACTCGGCACTAAGATGATTTTGATTTATCGTTACCCCGCATGGTCACCAGCCGCCGTGGTCCATTGACCGAATCATAATAGAATGATGGAATATTTATTATAAGGTTTGTTCAGAACAATTTTCGTGTCGCATTCATTTTTTAATATTTTGTATAGATAGTTATAGCTACAGCAGTTTCATTATTATTGCGAATAACAACTGACTAAATGATTAGTAGGTATTCTTCCGTATAAGCATGTTAAATTTTTTTAAATCAGTACAAAATTAAGATTTTATATATTGCGCAGTATAAAGCGTAGTTTTAAATCATAAGAAAAAATTTACCAATATTAAACAGTGTCGCCACCCTTTTAAATGTGCGACATATTATATTATGATTAATTTTGAATACGATAATGTCTGAGTATTTATGAACTTAAAGTTATATACCACTGATTACCAAATATATAGACATGAACTAACGCAAATTCTTTGTTTCAAATTTGTATTTTGTTGTCACTCACGTGATCACTTTGGTACCATTTACGCAATCAAATAGCTCCGCGACTTTTTTTTAAATATATGACTCGATTGAAATGAAAATTTAAGCGCTGACAAAATAATATGCATTAATGTAAAGAATACGTCTTGTTTACACAAAGATTTAATTTCCGAAGAAACCTTTAGTGTTGCATAAATATGTTATAAACTATCGGTTTTATGTTTCCACAAAGAATTTTTGTAGAATGTCCCTCGTCCCGCAACTAATGTTCCAAACCCCTCTCCTACATGTACACTTTATTTCATGTCTATTCATTTACTAGTCTGTGTTATGTACACGTAAAGGAGCCTAACGGGTAGAACATTTAATGTATAATAAAATAATGATTGTACTAACGAACGTCTGATGTAATATGAACAACATTAGAACATTTTGCTTTTAACACAGCAGATAATTAACTTTATAATATTTATGCACAAAGCGTCATGAAATTAAATGATAATAAAGTAAGCTGTTTTTGATTTAAAGACCTATAAATGTATTCATTACGTATAGTTTAATAATAGAGAACATACTAAAAGTCTATATTCATCCCGACTGCTTTGGCTATGAACACGTGTTAAGTGAAAAGGCAGTAAATTTTTTTTTTAAATTTGGGGTACTGTAACATGCCACGAAAGTCCAATTACTGCTGTAAAACACATCACAAAAGTACACTGGCTTGAGAAAAACACATAGATGTCCATAGTGTCATCACCGGAAATCGAACCAGATGCCCCCAGTATGAGAAGCCAGTATCATGTCCACTGGACTATGAGGGCCGGCCTAAAATTTCATTTATTTCATTAAAGATATTTTTTTATACCACTTTCATATATAAATGTATTGCCCGTTTCAATGTTCTTATCTCCTCCCACATTCCTTTCCGATATTTTTATTTTTGGTATAGTTAAGTGAATGTCCATCCTGACGAAGAGACAGCGGCACGGAAACAGCTCGACGACAAATAAATTACAGTGGTTAATAGTAAAATAGTAGACACCTATATGGGATACTACGGGATGTACTGATTTTGGAACACGGTGTACGCATAAAAAATCTTTTGTGATATTTTAAGGACCAATATTATAATTTGTGCGCTGGAGGAGAAAATACGGAAAACATTACCATTCCAGTATAAGGGTATTGGTATGGCCTGGGTTGACCACATTACTAATAAATAATTCAAATTTCTGCGTTTTTCACGAAAATAAGAGTTTTTATTAATCATTTATATCATATATATATATATAATATAGATGTGACCTTTACAATAATGTAAAACTTAAAAACGGTATGTTATTTGCCATAATTAAGAAAATAGAAGCATTATAAGAAAGACCGCCACCATTAAATTTATTTTCCGCGTGCCACAAAATTAACTTAATATAAAAAATTCTTGCATATACGAAATATACTTTCTTATAATCTTGAAGCCTTACGGAGATAAATCTGCATTGAACCAAATTAGCAAAATGTTCAAAATTAATAGAGTTATAAACCATTCAATTTGTAGTACATATGATCAATTTTCGATGTTTTTAAAACACTTTGTGTCAGTGAATACAAATTAATTTAAATAATTTATTATATTTACTCATATGCTTTGAGGCCTCAGCTTACTATTTAAAATCAAGTTTTATATTAAAAACATAATAATTTCTTACTTAATTATATTTATATCGATCTTATTAATATGTGTTTTTAATCGGCGATTTGAAATTTTTAAAAAAACCGACATTGGTCCGACTATCTATAATACATGATCCAAGGACGATTGCATTTTACTTATATTATATACGGTACGTCGAAATTAATAGATATACGTGTACTTACAAATAAATTCGTAATCCTGTATTAATTTAGAATTTAAAATGCAAATGTATTTAAAACTTTACTCTTAGTTCACAATAGTTTATTATTTAAGAGTATACAGATTTAATGACATCTCTAAACAAAAAATTGTGCACTTTAAAAACTATATTATGTAATAAATTTCATTTTCATCATTTGGCTCAACGGGCCATCCAGGTCCAAGGCCGACTGCGCAAATATTTTATGTCGAGCTAAATGTCTCCAACCTGAAAACCTGCAATCTCTCTGCATCTTCATTGTATTCACACTTTTCATTCTTGTGCGGTGCAGTGGTCGAGGTCCAGCCGAAGTTTCTTCGAAGATCTTTTGAAGGGTCATAAAATTGATCAACTGTCATTATTTTAATCATAGTTGGATAGATGGTGTCACGTGCGAACTATTGTAACAGCGTCTATTCTGGCCTGCCAATGTTTCAGCTGGATAGATTACAATCCATTCTAAATACGGCAGCACGGTTAACATATGGAGTTTCCAAATACTCTTATATATCATCCATTTTACATGAACACAATTGGCTCCAGTTGCCTGAAAGTGTTGAATTTAAATTGTTCTGGTTGATGTACAAGGCGACACATAATATGGCACCTCTATATCTTCAAATGCTTTTTATCGCAGACAATTGAAATGGTAGACATCAAACTCTCAGGTCAACCTCTACTTCAGCCGCAAGAAGGGTTGTAGAACCGTCCAACCGTCACCAGAAGTCTAAATTTAGTGAACGAGCATTTGCAGTGGCAGGCCCAAAAGCGTGGAACCCTTTGCCCTCCGTCATAAGAAACAGTGCATCAGAGAATTTATTTAAGAAGATACTAAAAACGCACATTTTCATAAGTGAAAATAACAATTTTTAATTTTAAAAAGAAATATAATGTAGGATATCTATAAAGCATTATATATATGTATTTGTAATAGCATATGAAGGAAAGTCACGCCTCTTCTGAAGTATCCCCCAACGTCCTCAGTCCATTTTTAATAATAGGTAAACAATATTTTTGTCTTCAGAATAATTTTGTGTATTCGATATTTTTTTCATTACCTTTTAAGAGATATTTAGTCATAAAACGTTACCAATTAGGACACATATTTAACCTAATCGTATTTATTTTTTTAATATCATGGGCGTATCGTTTACTCCTTATCTTCAGTAAATCTGCATCTAACGCGCACAACGTAGTATTTTTTAAATTAAAATTCTGACATTTCATTTCATATACAGGGTGTAACAGACCTGGTCCACAATACTTTATGGGTGGATACCTGACTAAATTTCGAGTCGAAAATGTTCAAGGGATATATGTCTAATCTCAACCATGTCAGAGACAAAAGCATTTCAAAAAAATCATAATTAGGAGATTATTTCGATTAATTGAAATATTTTATTGATTTTTAATTATATATTGAATACAAAAAATTAAAAGTCATCGAATTTTTAGCGGTTAGATTATCTTTTGTTTGATGATTTAAGGGGTGAAGAAAAAATATAGATTAATAATAGAACAATTTCGCAAATATTTATTTGGAAGTACGTAGACTTAAGCTTACCACGATTTTGTAAAAATTTCAAAGAATAATATTTTCCGTAATTTGGACACATTCCTTGAACATTTTTGACTCATAATTTAGTCAGGTACCCACAGGTCTGTTACACCCTGTATATAATGTGTGTTCATGAAACGCATTCTGACAGGCGAATAAAATGAAGTAATTATTTTAATTTAATACATTTTCACAAATGTTATTTCCCGATAGTTTTTTAATTACTTTCTTTGAATTTCTAGCGACATCGTTAGAAGACAGCAGAATTCAGCGTAGCTTAAAAAATATTTTAATGGTTTTTATTGTTGCGTTTCGTTTCTCACCATTATATTCATAGTCATCATTTTAAGGTTAATTGGTTTGCCCCAAAACCTGTCGTGATATATCTAAAAATTATAAACTACGATAGAAACTTACCGAAGCAAGAAAATTAAAAACACAAACTAAAAAAATTGTTCCCACTGTTTTAGACCATTAGTGACGTGGCACAGTTGTAGCTCATTTAATTACGTCAATTAATTAGTTAGTATTTTTGTAACTTGATATATTATTTCTGCCAATAGTTTTTATAACTTAATTATTTATACGAGTGCCAAAAATTCACACAAGTTTAACGACATTCTTGTAAAATAAAACAGTATTTTCATTTTATAGACATACCATAAAATTAACACAATTTTCAAGTAACCATCTCTAAGTTAAGAGATTAAAAAAATATTTTACAGTAATGATTTGTAATTCCTTTCATGTGATAATTAAGCAATAAAGAGTCATAAATCCATTTGGTAAAAATATTATTCATTATATCTGAGAATTGATTTATGGGTAGTAATTTATTATTTTCATCCTGACTTGAAAATTTGTGCTGGCATTAGACGCATTAAATTCTTAAGCAGTCAGTCAAATAAACATATTCGAATAACATTTTTTTTATTTTTAAATCAGTTTATTTTATCTAGTGTTTACATGCGAAAAAAAAAAATCAGTAATGCTTTCGTATGTATTTTAATTAATATGAATAAACAACATGTATTTTATTAAAGAGAACACATTCTTATTGTGAAGTTGTAATTGTTCAGAGCATAGGTAGCAACAACAATATTTTTCGATAAAATTGATTTTATATGTATATCTTTCTAATTAATACATTTAATTTGTATTAAAAATATGCATGTATTTCTAAAACAAAACCACTAGTATTTTTATATTATTAAATACATATGTGACCACCATAATATTTCATCAAAACTTGAATCGAGTTCAACGGATTTATATTAGTACATAGTTTTTGTTTATTATACTTATATGGCTTATTTTAAATTACACCATTTAATTATTTATAAAAAAAAACTATAATCTAAACAATCACAAATTCAAATGGACCTTGATAAAGTGGACGTGAGAAAACAGAACGAAACCTAATCATATTTCATACATTTCAATTAATACATTTTGAGTCATAATGGATTATTTGTATTTTTCCCCGATTTGTGTCCCGAAGATTACGTTATGTGGTACACTTTATCTGAAACCATATTTATGAAAAGATTCTTATAAAAAAATAACCGTTAAATATTATTTATCAGTGAACACGGGAGCTCGAGTATGTAAAAATAACATTAGGAAATTATTAAACTGTTGCATGCATCTAAAGATATATATAATGCATATATATGATAAAAAGAATTACGAAAAAGTTTACAATTAAATGCAGAAAAAAAAATGATTGAGTATGTCGTTTTACCTGAATATTAAATATTAGGAGAACACATTCTTATTGTGAAGTTGTAATTATTCAGAACATAGATCTGTGATATTTTTAATATGAATTAAATATATTAATTAGAAAGATATACATATAAAATCAATTTCATTGAAAAATATAATTCTGACGTCTGCTATCAGATTACTCAAAGATATTTGAGATTCAGTAAAAATAAGGTAGATGGCTCTTTCAAATAATGGAACGATTAAAAGTATTAATATCAAAAAGGTAACATATAGTGGATAATGCTCCTTCTATATCATAATATATATTAATATCTAATCAGATATCTCATAAATATAAAACTATTTTTATTATATTTAATGGAAAATATATGGAAGTATGGGGTAATTACAGGGCTAACGACGTATCTTCGGCTGGATTAAGTGATCACTTACAAAAATTTGATAAATGTGGAGATTGAGGGGTGAGAATTGGTGAACGTTATATATATATATAGTGATCACTTAAGCCAGCCGAAGACAGGTCGTAAGCCCTGTAATTACCTCATTCTTCGATATATTTTTTACATTAGCTTTGTATCTATGAAACATCTGATATTTGTTTAATAATAGTGCCTTTGTAGGTAATAATCCAGTAATAGTGTGTTCTTAGACATATTTAAATATACTTCAAATCAAAAAACTTTTCATTCTGATAAACTGCAAGTAATAATTTTTTTTTTTAATATCTATAGACACAATCTATAGAAATTTCTGGAATCGTGTTTAATAAAGCTATACATTTGCGAAACGAATTTGATACAATTGATGTTAATGAAAGTATAACCGTAGATTTTCAAAATAATCTGAGTTCGTACTTATATTATATTTATTCAATAATTATCATGCAATACTAGGCGAGCATGATAATTAATTGATAAACTTTTCAAAAAACCTATGCAATCAAAAATAAAAAAACAAATGTTAGAAAGAGGTTCTGACAAAAAAATCAATTCCAATATTTCATTCCTAATCTCAAAAAATGTCTACCAATATATCACATTAAGATAACCTAATTGTAAAACATCCAGTCTCTGCTTTTAAGGAAAGTCAGTATATATGGATAAGATGAATAAAATGTCAATAATATGAGTGACATGAGCATGAAAATTTTATGCAATTTTTGCATTAATTGAAGCCAATTTTTATAATGCGATTTTTTTTAATCTGGAAAAATATTCCTCTAAAAATTTTCATCTAGAATTTTATCAATTTTAATAATCTTATCTTTTTATCACGTCGGGCAACCTCAAAAATGTTTGTTTTTTATATTATTAAAAGTTCTTCAAATTGATCTAGTGATATTTATTAATTATTTCCACATCTTTCAATATTTTCTAATTCCCTTCAAAATTCAACACCCAACAACATTTGTGTGTCCTATCTACAACACTATTTTTATTATTATTTGCGTTTCTCAAATTATCAAATATCTTTATTTATGCAATGTTTAATTGATTATAAATAGGAATACTCAATTTTTATTTATTGAAATACGGAAATATTCCTTTTCAATTTCTTTAATTATTTTTGTATGTTAATAAAAAATATTTAATATTTATTTATTTTTTTAAATAGTACGTTCAAAGTGCAATATTTTTTCAAATTCGGTCAAGCGACCAAGTTTCAAATAATTATTCTAAAAATACAACGTGTGGCTTAGGTATCTACATTAACGATAATTAATTACTAGTAAAAAATATTTCATTAACGGAAGTAAATTGATCTAAAGACAATCATAAATTTATTTTTTATAACAGACTTAGTACAAAAATATGATGATTTTCTAAAATAAAAATTATATTAGGCAAGTACTGAATGTTTACCGCTATCGATCAATTTTTTGGTCGTGGCACTTTAAAAATATGTTGTATACAGATTATTATCATTAAGATGTGATTAATATTGTTTAACTCTCTATTCATAATATAAATAAAAATTAAACAAATCTTTTCGATAAAGAATAAAAAAAATATTAATCACATTTTAATAATAATAATTGTACACAACACATTCACAAAGTGCCATGATCAAAAAATCAACGAGTACAAGTGTATTTTATTCATTTTTGAAAAATATACAAAATTTTCAAAATCTTTAAATGAGCAAGTCAGTGGACTCGCACTAACCGTTGCAGTGTGTCTGAAACGATATCGAAATTCAATTACATAATGCCAAAAAACTTAACCGTACATTTTAACAATTCTGAATACTTTAAGAACTGGTCCCGTGTTTGGAAGACGAAACCGGTCTCGCTCCTCCCTCTCTCTCTCTCTCTCTGTATCTTCTTACCCTGCCCCCACCACTCGGGCGGTTCCCTCCCCGCCGCATGTCGTATTGTTGTACGCATCACGAGAACGAATCCATAAAGATCCAGATAGATCGCCTGCGAAGCGGTACTGATAATGGGCGGATAAGTGGGTAAAATACGGCTATGGTGTAGGAATGTGTAAATCATTTATGGCTCGGTGTCGTAACTGCACGAGGAGAGAACTGCATCACTAGCTATAAAGCATCGCTGGCACTATCATCGAAACGTATCTAGAATATTTTAAGATTCTTCTATTTTTTGAACACATGCCATATTCATTTTACACAACTCTAATGTTAATCAACACGATTTTTTTGGTTCTGGGTAGGCAGAGATGATAGAGCGCCACACACTTCGGTCCTGACACACAATTCTCGCCTCATCCGCATTCATACATATTTTCATACAAGCCAGACGATTATTCAGGCTTCTAACAGGACCATCCTCCAGTATCTGGTTTATCCGGTCATGCCATCAACACTTGCGTCGTATATCTTTCTTACCATTCTCTCCTCATTCAAACCAAACCATCTGAATGATCCATTCTTAATCTTACTCACTATACTAAATCAGCTTTACATTATTTTCTTATTTCTTCATTCTTTACTCTGTCATAAATGGATCTGCCACATATACGCCCAAGTGATCTCATTTCTATTGCATTCAGTCTACTTTTGTTCCCCTTCTGCCAGCTCCAGTGTCGGGTACCAGGACTCCATTATGAACTGTCAGTCTTGCCTCGGTAAGATCACTTCCTTTCGTGCAATCACCGTCTTTTCGATATCTTTCGCAGTCTTTCTGTTTCTATCAAACACATTCCCCAGATACACAGACTCGTCTAATTGTTACAAATATATAAATTTAAAATAAATATCTTACAATATTATAAAAACATGTTCTCGTTAAATATTGTTTAATTAATTTGGAATCACGTCCAGGGCCTATTCTAGTTCGGAGGAAGTAAAGCCCGCCCATAAAGGGATATGACCCAGTAACGTTGCGGTGAGTCACTCTGCCCGTACTCGTACTAAAGCCGGTAATTAAACTCAGAAAAGTGCCTAACAAATTCTGTTTATGCTCTTTCGCTAATGAAAACTATTTCGCAACACTTTTCTCAGTGTTGCGCTTATAATAAGTTTAGCTACAGAATATACTCGTACCTAATTAGTTCGAAAGCTGGCTACATATTGTGAGCTCTTTCTGAAGCTCTCGACGGAAGCGTGCGTTTGTAATAAGAATTTTATTGAATCACTGGACGTAACCCCTTAATGTAACTAGATAATGATGACAAATTAACATAAACAATTTAATTTCACTAAAAACTATTTCTTAATGAGAAACACGCAATTTATATCTGTACTAATAACGTGATTACATTACAACATCTGAACTTTTTAGCCCGATTAAAATTATTACCATCACTCAATGAACAACAGACGTATATTTTCTTCTTATTTTAATTGAAATTTGATCGTATTACACAAAATTCACATACACGAATATACATCTGAGTAGGTTTAATACTCCCAAGAAAAGGTTGAATCGTTTTTCTTGGTTTAAGCGGGGTTTAATTAGGGTTTTGTTAAACTGACCAACGCCGCTTAAGGAATAAGAATATTATATAATATATATAAAATATTCTTATTTCCTATGCGGCATTGGTCAGTTTAACAAAACTATATGTTATACGTAGGTATATAGAATTGAGCATCTTAATGTGTACATTTACTATAGCAAATTAATTTTTTGAAAAATTTAATTTTTTTTTTGCTCCGTGTTATATATTATTTGTATTTTATTAACTGATTCCACCCTAGTCAAAAGTCAGACCGGTATAATTATTGTTCTTCTTAGATTCGAAATCTTTCCATGTTAAGGGCGTGCTTTCAAAAATAATTCATATTTTTATATTGTTTTTTAATCGGTGATTTGAAATTTAAAAAAAAATCAATAAGAAACACACATTAATAAGATCGATATACAAATTATTTAGTAAGAAATTATAATGTTTTTGATATAAAACTTAATTTTGAATAGTAGTTATTTAAAATCAAATAACGTCGAAAATTGATCATATATACTGCTAATTGAATGGTTTATAACTCTATTAATTTTTTATATTTTGCTAATTTGATTCAATACAGGTTTGCTTCTGTAATCTTGGCTTCACGAATATTAAAAAAATATATCTCATATGTGCAAGAATATTCTATATAAAGATAATTTTGTGGCACGCGGAAAATGAATTTAATGGTCGCGGTCTTTCTTATAATGCTTGTATTATCCTAATTATAGCAAATAACATTCAGTTTATTAGTTTTACATTGCAAAAGCTTTAAGTCTAAACTATTGTATATCTTCTGATGTAAATAAATAGTAAAAACCCATATTTACGTAAAAAACGCGGAAAATGAATTATTTTTTGAGAGCTTAAGGGTTTTTTATTTTATGTTAAAAAAAATAAACAAATACCAGACCAGAATATATTATAATGTTAATCGTTCTCCATTGTATATATTTATATTAATTTCTCTAGAAAAAAAAACAAATCTCTATTGTTCCGTCTACATAATACAAAATAGATTTCTTCGACATCTTAATGTTAGATCTAATCTAATTCAACTCCTATTTAGATGCAGCACACTTCCACAATATGAAAACCTTAGAATATCGAAGAACACGTGCTGACCAAATACTTCTCTTTAAACTAATGCAAGGCCATATTGACTGTCCCAGTCAATTAGAATTAATATCTCTCCACATACCATCTAGATCGACCCGGCAGTTCGCATTCTTACACATTTCCAGAAGTAGAACATCTTACATACTAAATTCATTCATTCACCGGTCATGGAAATACCATTATGACAAATTAACAGAAATTGACTCTTTCAACATTAGCCTTACTACACTTAAAGAGTTATTTTTATGAACCACCACAATCTCAACCTCAAAAATTCTACCTACAAACACATCTTGCTCTCTCTTTAGCACAACAATAGTTTCAACCTCCCCCCCTTTCTCCCACCTTTTCCTTTTTTTTTAACTTCTGCTTTATTATATTTCTGTGGATTTTGATAATTAGTATCATATGTTATATATTTATTATTATATTTGTTCTCTTATATTTATTTACACAATCTAAATCCCTTAATTAATTAAATTAAATTAAAAATAATTTGATAGTTTAAAAGTATAGTCAGTATTGCATACTAACTAATAACTACTGTATCTAAAAACTCATAATACTGAAAACTTATTAGTCATGTCGTAATTTATTTGTGAATTATTACTTAACTACTACAAGTTAAATTATATAAATGTTATTTTAATTTGTAGGGTGGGTTTTTTAATGGCGTCTAAATAATTTAAATTCTATGTCAATATTTCATTATCATGTGAGTATTAATATTCAGGTTCGAAAAAAGAAGCAGTAGATGTACAGCTAATAAAATTCCTCCGCTGCTGGAGACCCGAAATGTTCAGAAATTACGGCCATCCGAATGTTTAACAAGAGCGTATTGATATATGGCATCTGTAACCACACTTTACAAAAAGTTAACAGACCAGTTTTACTATGAGTCGAGTATTACTTATGACATATGATAATCATACGCATACTATTAAATCATTTTAAAAAAACATAATTAAATAATAAAAAATTGTATAATTATTTAAATTATGAAGTTATACTATTAAATAATAAAAATCACTTAGAAAGATACACAGAAAAAAATTTGACTATCAAAAGAATATAGCCAATTAAGCTATAGTGATATTACACTACATAGCTGACCTTAGCATAGTGAATAAGATTAAAAAAGGATTGCGTAGGTGGTTTGGTCATATGGAACGGATGAATGAGGAGAGAATAAAAAGAAAAATATATGACGCGAGTGTCGATGGCACCAGAAATAGAGAACGTCCAGTAGAAGACTTGGCACGACCTGGTAAACTAGATACTGGAAGGTGGTCGAATGATTATGGATGAGGCAAGAATTGTGTGTCAGGACAGAAGAGTGTGGCGCTCTATCCTCCCTGCCTACCATAGAGAAACGGCACGATGGTAGGTTAGTTAATTAGTTGTAAGTAATTATTTACATCCTTTTCCTGTTGGATGCAACCTGGTAAAGAATTACTAAAATTTTAATTATTTATTTCCCGCTGTATTATTTTTTTAAATAACTAAATATACATATGGCTATAAAGGTATTTAAAATAATTTTTAAAAATTCATCCAAGAAATTTAAAACCCAGATAAAACAAAAAAAAAACATATTTTACTCAATCTCTAAATATTAAAATACGTGATACATCAAAACTATATTTTTTCACATAGTGACTTCTACCTTAAAGTTAGATATTAATTTATAATACCTATATAATTTTTAAACTTCTTCATTACCTATTTTATATTATCCATTATGAGACATATAAATTGTATTATATATAATAAGTCATTTTCAACTTTAATTCCAGCCTCTTCGTAGTTTGATCAGAAAATTAAATGAAATTTAAAAAAAGAATACAATACAATAACAACAGATATAAAATACACGTGTTAATATGTCCGTAATAAAAAGTAATCCGGAAGTTTTTTTTTTGGTACATTATACGTAGTTTCGTAGGGAAGTTGATGAGAAAGTATTAAAATTTTCTTTGGAATCGCCCGCAATTAAAAAGTACCGAGAACGATAAATCATCCGTGTTCCCGGTTTTCAGGAAATTTAATGACTCCGAAGACGATTGACTTCAAATGTAAAAATTTTCCGCTTTAATTTTGTTACAATTTTCCAATATCTCACGGAAAACTTTACCGTGTTTTTCTAATTAGGCGAGAAACTTTTTAATTTACGACATTATCCTCCCTAATTATATTTCCGTTTCATTCGGGAGATAATTCATCTCTCGCTGACAGGGGGAGGGGTGGGCAGCCGGCGGGGCGGCGGGCGGCGGGGCGGCGGGGCTGTTTATTCAAGTATCACAGCGTTTAGCGATCGCTTCAATCTCTAACGAGCCGGCACTCTTTATACCGAGGAGACCCTCGTTACAGCGGGAACAACTAAGCCCCAATTAGACTTAGTCCTAATTAAGAGATGCCAATAAATTACGCCTCCGTCACTCTCACACGCTCGCCCGCCCCCCGCCCCCCGTCCGCCGCCCCCTCGGGGGGGTGCTCCCACCCCGCCGATGTATTCAGCCACCACGATCGGAGAATGAATTATTTCGACGTGAAATTTTATAAGATGGATAATAAACCTGTAGAGGCATTGTTAGCGCGGGGCCGGATTACGTCCGATGATTTACGTTCGGGAGATCGGACTAATTCTGGGGAGATATATCTCGCTCGCACCCGGCTGAGACAGATCCCTTCCGGTTTATCTAAATGAAAACAACTCGGACCAATTATTCGCCTTCGATAACACGCGTTTTACGGAACCGTAGGTGTGAGCCCTCGCGCGAGGCTGAGCGGGCGCGGGATCCGCAGCCCTCGCCGCGCTCGCCGGGGCCCCAGAGAGCCCCTCACTCCCTGGACCGGCTATTAACTTAATGACTTAATAAAATCGCATCTAGAACATGTGTGTTTTCCTACTTCGTTAGAATATAATTGCTTAATTAATGAATATGCATCTCGGAACGTCTTAAATTACGGGCCCACTGTGTTCTTAACGGCGTCCGGAGAAGTAATGATTTATTGTCTAAATTACGTAATGCGGTAGACTCCGAGCGCAGAATCTCGGGTACAATTTTGTTAGACGAATTTTTAAACGGAACTAATCAGCATTTGTCTTTTTTATTGTATCGCAGTACGTTATATACGTAATAACACGCCGCGCTCCTAACTACTCGCATCTAATTACCGGCTGGAACATTCCAGTAGCGAGTTAATAGGCCCGCGATGTTTTTAACGTCCGACTTTCGGAAGTTTTTCTCATTTAAAAATTTATCATCTCTAATTATTTTATATTACAAAACATAAAAATAAATTTATTCCAAGATTTGTGCAGTGTATAATATATATCTCATTAAAAATATGATAAACAGAAACCACCTTATCGCGGGTCAAATCTAACTGCGGTCCTAGCGAACAAAAAATGTGGAACCCTAATTGACAACGAGAGGTGATGCGGACGGTCCTCCCGCGGCTCGCCCGTAAAGCGCGCGGCTTGTATTAACCACCCGCCTAAAAAAACACTAGCTTTCTCGAAACGAAATATGAGATAACTTTAAAAAATGGTCACCCGGTAATTTAAAAAAGACCCCTCGTCACCATTTTTTTTTTCAGATTAGTTTTCTAAGAACGAGGATTCATAATGGGAATTGGAATGGTACACCGAAATTAATGTTTTGTCCTACGCTATTTGACATTTTCCCATTACCTTTTTTAGTTTAAGGCAATTTTGACAAATTGAACAAGCTTAAAGAATTCCGTATTGAACGTCGTGTTTTGAAAGACGACATGTGTAAAAATATGATACTGATCAAATGTACTTAATAAATTGATCACTGCATGAGTCAGATGCATTGTGTCTATTTAAACTAAAAAATACAACATATAATAATGATGGATAAATAAATAGTAATAATATTATTAGAAATCAATTACATTCCCTATAACGATAAATGAATAAATGTATTGATTGATTCACATAACACGCAAATATTAACAGTTTGTTTGGTTTCATAGGGCTGGTAATTGAAATTAAGTACTGTAATGTTCTACAATGTAATGCAGGTACAAATAAAGGAAAGGTAAAGAAAACAATAAAATGGCAAATGTGACACTATGTCACACGCAGTGGCGTGCACTAGGTGAGCCCTTAGGTTATGCTGCTAGTATCGATGCAATACAAGCGATGGGTATTAATCACTCAAGATTCTGAAAGAAATCAACTCTTTCAAAAGCGTGTTTTGTGAACCTGTGTGAATTTATTTTCTTTTTAAAAAATATTATTACTTTTATTATTGGGAAGTTTTTAATGTTAGGGCGAAGGGCTTAAAATATTTTACGATATAACATATACCACGTTTAAAGTGTATTAGAACGCAAACATTCAAGTCCGCATCAAATACACACTTGCAGCGTTTTAGAAAATGTCTGCTCTAGCGAAGACGTGTATTCAGAACACCGCGCGGCGCGAGAGTTGCGTTTAGTTTATGCATGTTTGTGGGAGATTTAGCAAAAAACGCATGCGCAGCTTTATTTATCATTTCGAAATTCTTCCGCCAGATGGTTCTAGTTAATGCACTAATATGAGAACTTTGAATTATTTTCGAGTGGACCTTGATATATTAAATAAACATTTAATATTTAGATTAATTTTGCAGAAATTATACTTATGCACAGCTTTTTTGATTATATAGGATGCTTTCCCCTGATCACACGTGAGATAGGTACTTTACAAAAAATAAACAAGAAATTTAATCACGACCGTCATAGTTTGTACTTGCATCATCATGTTTTGGAATTCCATTTCAAAATATTTTAGGGGTTCAGTGCCTAATAAATCCTATTTCATTAGTTAACTGATAATCACCATCAAAATAAATTTTGACTTAATTTCTCCCAAATTTAAAAATATATTTGCATTATACAAAATGTATTTTAAACAAAGATGGTTAACGTCACTCTTGTGTTACTGTATTACCAAATTTAATACGATTGTAAATGATTAATTACAACAGTGACCGCTAGCAGTGTTAAAATAAATATCGGAACAAGCGATAGAAGTTTCTCGGTAATTATAAATGTTTACAAGTACGAAAGAAACGAGCTTCTTGGAAACAATCAAGCTACATTTGATTACTGTAACTTGTGAAGAGAGCAAAAGCATTTAGAACGAATAAAAATCTTCAGTCAGATGGTTATAATTAGCCAAGTCTAAAATGCTAAAAATATACCACGTAAGACTAAGGAGACGGCAAAATTTAAACGTTGGCAGGCAAATAAAACTGAAACCTCAGAAACTTTGGGCGCCTACGAAATTATACGAATAGTAAATTCGTGAAATTTATTTTCTAAGAAATAATCTATGTATGTATATTTATTTAGTTGAAAAATTATATAATATTTTTCTTAGTTCTAGTATGCAACACTTTAGAAAACATAAAAAAAAATATATCTCTGTTAAATTACATTAGCTAAAGAGATCATAAATTCAAATAAAAATAATAAAACACGAAGAATGATCAGTTATTGAATTTAAATACTACATAT
Source organism: Eubasilissa splendida (assembly GCA_031772225.1). Taxonomy (NCBI): domain Eukaryota; kingdom Metazoa; phylum Arthropoda; class Insecta; order Trichoptera; family Phryganeidae; genus Eubasilissa; species Eubasilissa splendida. The sequence continues at coordinate 21,742,338 of CM062846.1, read as the reverse complement.
TCTGCCTCTTTACCTACGAAAGGTGGTGAGACTAGTCGCTTCTTTCACGTTTACTGGCAGTTTATTGAACATTTGAAACCTGTACACTATAAACTATTTTGTGTTCCTGCCAGATTTGTTTCTGGAAGTCTAAAATCCCACAGACTATATTTATATTTTATATTTTTATTCATGTAGAATGGCGATAATCGATTTTTAATTTTGTATATCAATACTAGAACATTTTGTATAATATTTTACTTAACCGTCATTAATTTTAGATGTTAAGCGTATAACTTATTCTTGTAAATGTATTACATCTTAAAATAGAATTTTTTTCTTCTCTTCTTCATTTCCCAAAAATAGTACATACTATTGAACAATAATTTATATGCGCAGTGACAATGGAATTATAAAATAATTGCGATGTTTTTAGATTAAGTTTCTTTCTTATTCTGCTTAAAAATCCAACTGTTTTGGCCATTTTCTTTGTAATCATTAAAATATATTTGTCTAATTTTAGTTTGTGGTCAATTATTATTCCTAAATATTTTATTTCATTCACCTTTTCAATGGCTTCATTATTTATTCTTAATGAATAATAATTATTATTCTCTTTACTAATAATCGTGAATTTGGTTTTGGAAAAGTTTAATTTTAATTTAATACTATTTAACCATATAGATATTAGTTCTAGTTCATTCTGAATTTTAAATACACATTCATAACTATTATTTCCAGTTATTTATATTACTGTATCGTCTGCAAATAATTTTATCTCGAAATTTTCAAGATATTTTGTTATATGTCTAACATATAAATGATAAATAATAAAGGACTCAACATCGATCCTTGCGGTACACCTTATTCAATTAATTGTGCACTCGAAAGGAAATCTCCAAATTTTGTTATTTGTTTTCCATTGGTTAAATAATAAACAAACCATTTCTTTTTTGTTACGTTAATTCCGATATGTATAATTTTTTTAACAAGTTTATCTTTATCTATCGTCTCAAAAACACACAGTTCTATCTTATCTTTATGCATCTTATATTCATTAATGATGTAATTAATAGCTGTTTCACATGAATTTTTATCTTTAAACCCTGATTGTAATGTTTCTAAAAACCCTTATTCAAAAATATCGTGAAATGATTAAAAAATATATATTATTAAAAATACTCGTGATAGGTATGTCATGTGATATCAGTTTCATTTATTGCGATATTTCTTGCGAAAATAAGATACTGAAGGATTTATGCGTTCAGGAAATACAGAAACTAAACATTAAAACATTATCGGATAACGTTTCATTCTCTTCTGTTTTAGAATTGTACTCGATATTAAAAACATTTAAAAATACATGTCTCAAAAAATATGTAAATGCATAGATTATTATGACAGAAATTCCAAACTGTTGCGGGTTTTATTTCTAACATCTCCTCACTGTTATCGAGAAGTGAATGCCTATTTTCACGAAAATTTTCCAGATAGATATATTATACAAAGAGGTAGCATTGGTAGAGGTACCTCGCACTTTTTTTTATGGGACACGTAAAATTGCAACAAAAACATTATTTTTTGAGAAACCTGTTTGTATAACGATGAATTATAATACCTATCTAATTGATATTTAACTTACAGTATTATTTGACTGTTTGAGTAGCGTTGTACGAAGTTTTGATGATATTGACTGTGAAGAATTTTTCTGTTTTGGTTTTGGTGCATATAGTGATAAAACCCACCTGTGTCTAAAACAATCGCTGTCTTAAACATGCTAATCGAATGTAACAAATCTGATCGGTGATAAAAAACGTTGCAATTTATAATTAAATAATAACAAATTTTGTATAAACTACATTGATTAATTTCACGTCGACCGGTTTCAATACTACGTAATAATGTACGTTCGTTCTGACAAAAGATAGAGTTAAACAAACATCACAAAATAAGTCAATTGGACGTGCGATAATGCTTAATATGGCCTAAAGAGCCATGTTAATGAGATTTCGCTACATGAACGAAAGACAATTGAGTAGTTGAAACTGAACTCGAAGATGAAACAGCAGTGAGTGGGGCATCTGATACGATCTGACGAAAGGACGTCTAACCACAATGTAAACGCTACAAATATCAAAAACGAATTGTTTTTAATGTTATACTATGTTAGTGTGTTGTCCGATCTATACGGTGCTGAGTGCTGCATAATAAAGAAAACCTACGAACAAAAAATGAACACCAATGAATTCAAAATATTCAGATGGGCTAGAGGAATGACACGACTGGATAAAGTTTGGAGAGAGTACATTAGAATAAGTTTTAAGCTTGCGCCGATCACAGAGAAGATGCGACGATCCAGACTGAGATGGTATGGTCACGTAATGAAGAGACTATTGAGACATCATTAAGAGTAAATACTGGCAAACATCTAGAAGAAAATAAAGGACGCCTGCATAAATCAGAAGATGGTCCAGGGCAGAGCGTTCTAGCACTTTGTACAAGTAGACCCGACCACAAATAGGAGAAGAGTGCCATGAAAGAGCCAGTTTTAAAAGAAAGTAAAAAAATAATTAAATGTAATGTAGTGAACAAAAGTAAAAAGATCAAGAAGATTACTTGGTCATATTGCAATTAAAAAAATAATAATTCAGTTCTTTAATTACATGGTAGCATTGTAAGAGCCATCAGATGTTATGAAAGAGTCAAGTCCTTATAACAATTACTTTGACTATATATGAAAATATGAAACTAGGTTCATTAAACTATCTTAATAAAAGTAACTAAGAAAAAATCAAAATACACAAATTAAATTTTTCGCACAAATTTTAAATTAAAATCTAAGAAACTTTTACTTATACTTTATTAGACTTTTCAGAAAAAATTAACTCAATTTTTGGCATACGTGATTACGTAGTTCTACAAACGACATACCCAGGAAACAGTAAAATTTTTTTTTTCATATTTAGGATATATACAAAGTCATGTTTTTCAGGTATCTTAAAGGTAATTTTAGTATAAATAATTGAGTACCCCTTTGCCTAAATGGGAGAATGGAAATATGAAAAAAAAATTGATTAATATGTAATTGCCATATTTTTTTTCACTAAACAGTCTAAAATACTTGTAAATAGTTTGGTACCTACCAACCAATTTACTAGTTACTATATCATCGGTAATTTTACACATCAGAAAGTTATTTCCTCAGTACATTAAACGCCTCCTACGCGTCTACCCGCACGGAAGAGCCACAGGTAGGTACTTGATGCGGGTGCCGGCAGGGGGCGGGGGCAGGAGGCCGGGGGCGCGGGGCCCCCCGCGACTAAGGTGGACACATTAATTAAGTGGGGCCCCGGCGCAGCGGGGGCCGCGGCCACCTTAACCCGGAGAGTGTGGCCAACTTGTACAGACTACGGATTCGGTTGTCCCTCGTGGATAGCGCTACGCTCGCCGCCCAACGGTTGGATTCAAACTGTACGCACGTACCTTTTCGAGAAATGTGCTCGATTCGAAAGAATCGCGCGGATATATAATATGAACGTTACGTTGCTTTTTATTTATTCTCTTCATTTTACTTGTCTTTCATCGAAAGTGAATGGTTTGTTGATATCCCTAGATTGTGATCTATGGTCGATATCACATTCCTTACCTGTGTACGTTTTTTATGATAACATATTTAGAAATCGTATAAATTACATTTTCAAAATATTATTTACAATTTTTTTTAAATTCACCATAAATGATGACTAATATTAATATCGTGGACATTTTAATTCTAGATCAAAATGACAGTCAATTAATTTATTTTTCATTTTTAGGATTTTAAATTTAACAAGGGGCTCACGCGAGCCCCTTGTTAAATTAAGAAAAATAATATTCTCAGATAAGATCAGTGTCTAACTGTAATTTCTGTAGATGGTTTAAATGTATTATGCAAGATAAAACTTTATTTTGAAATATCTCACAAAATACATTTTCATATATCGGATGTATATTAAATGAGACCTTGCCATTTTTTTTAATCTATAGTCTAACAATGTTTGATATATGTATATTGCTTTCAGATGTTCTTAGATATTCAACGCAACATTTTTGTGAACGATTATCCTTCATACTTCACACGTGCACAATTTTGAGAAGGATAGTTCCTAATTTTCATTACTTTGTACCATCATTTACTAAGAACTTCAGTTTGAATCCAGTGTTCTGTTTTGAAACATGGAATTGGAGCGAAAAGAATAGTAATCTTGGAACTCTTCAGTCTTGAAATCTGAAGTAGGCAGGTACATTTTTCAGGTATTGGATATGAATTATTTTTCGGTATATCAAGAAAAAATCGATTGGTTTAATAATTATTGTGTATAATTGTATAAGTGGTAAAAAATCCGCCCCTTCCTCGGAATAGCTTTAAGATTAGCGAGCTCCTTGTTAACGTATTGACAGCCCAATGCTGGATACAAATTATGATGATGAGTTACCCCTAGTGAATTTTGTAACAGGCCAATATTAATTGAAAGGATAAGATATTTGTCAACTGCTTGGATTACTCTGCAGTATAGTGGTAAGTATCTCTGCATATCATGACTGAGGTTAGGAGTTATTTATTTGAATTTTATTTAAGTATGATTTAATCATTCTGAAAATTATTTTTTTTAATTAAAAAAATTCTCCATACAACTAGTGATGAGCTCAAAATCACAAACCGTGAGTTAATCACTGATATTTTTGAGTCATAATCACTATCGGTGATTGAATATCTGAGAATATCGTGATTCGTAATTCATTTTTATATTTATTTATATTTGATTGTGAACAGAGATTCGGGGGATATGCATATGAAATGAAAATATTCATGACGAAATAACGTTTTAATTCGTGATAATCGCCATCTAGTAGATTCTGCCAAAAGGTTTTACGCATTTGACCCGAAATACTAAGAATTTGAACCCAAAAATAATTTCTCTTTTTTTAAAGGGTTTTTCATTCCCTTTGTAAATTAGATATATATATGCTAGAATATGCTTTTTACGCAAATGAACTTTGAATAATATAAGTAAATACGCTCAAAATTATGTTTATTTATTTATTTCGTGTATAGTGTTATCGTGCGGCGCACGTGTATTAGTAATAAAACTGGTCACAGTCACAATTTTAAATCACTGATATTATCGAATATCAATCACAATCATACCAGTGATTCAAGAGTAGCATTTTTTCTCATCACTACATAACAACCATTCATTCGCTGTACACTATACAGTCCGGAAAGCTGCTTTTCGGCTGGCTCCTGGTATTTAGATGCAGGCCGAGTCATAAATAACGATCTTGACGTGTGTTTTATTTACCACAAAAGAATTCGAAGCCTTTATTAAGTATTAAGATGGTTTCGTAATTCTTCTCATTCTAAAGCAACGTGAAAAAGCCCAGTCTATTATGGAAATAGATGGATTACGCCCTTTGACAGGTATTGAAAATTTGAACCGATATTGTGGAGGAAACACAAGTCGAGCCACTGTGCGGGCGATTTCTTTACCGGCCACGAAGTCAGGACTAAAGAATATATTTTAAATGAAACATTCACGTGAAAGAAACATTATTGGCTTTTGTCTCTGGGCGGGAGTGTGCACCGGCAGCAAAGCAGCGAGTCTGCAACCATACGAGTAGACAGTCAGATGACTAACTACCAGGGGCGAGCAGTGCATACAAGCAAAAAAGCTGTGCGTCACTAAAAATTCTGGGAAACAAATGTAAATTAAATAATCTATAATATGGATCATGAACGTGTATTTACATATATATTGCAATTAATACCATCTGTGTACCAGTAAAAACTTTAATGGCTTAGTTCTATAAACTACCACGACAACCCACCGCTATAGCCGTATTGCTGGTAGCTACAGTACGTCGATTGTAGCTACTATTACATTACGATCGTCTATTTTTAAGCTAGTGTATTACTCAAGTCATACAATTGGCTATTTACTGAATTGAAAATTCTTTTCGATTGATCCGTTTTTGTATGGAGTCGTTACTTATGCTGTTTTTTTTAACAGAATAACATTTGAAAGGCTTATAACTGCGTGCAAATCATTGAAGTATCTACTTTCTCTTTTACTTATTCACGAATTTTACTATTTTACTGTTTTTAACCTGTTGATTTCATGATCGTTCTTTGCCTTTGGTGCATGGATTTGTTTTTGATTTGAGAAAAATAAAAAGCAATTGGCAGAACTCTTTCCAACGTTAACCTTTAATAAAAATAATTATTTCCTTTAGTTATTACATGAAGGATTTTCAAACAATAAAATAAGCATGTTCAGTCATAGAGAGTGTTCTTAAAAATATCCATACATTTTTATATTGATTTTTATATGGGCAAGAAGGTATTATTTTACGTTAAAACTTAAACTTTAAAAACACTATTAATAGTACTCTAAACTTACAAATAAATACATGGTAGGGTCGTATAAACGACGGATTTACTTTGTCTAAAGACGTTGATCAAATGAAAGTTCATAACATATATTGTATTACGTATATTATATATGATTGTATTAATATCATTGGTAACAGCATAACCTAAATTTATATCTACTGCACGCCACTAGCATTCAATTAAACGGTTTAGTATTACTAACTATATACTGTATTACAGAGTTGGCGCAGGATAGACTAAAAAAACTTTTCGGCACAAGCTGCAAGAATCGTGTAGATTTCGTATGTATGTGAAAATATATTCATTTTATATTAATTAATAATAATAATGAATTCGTATTTTATTGTTTTTAATTCCGATAATTTATGATAAGAAGTAACCTAAGTAAGAATTAACGAACTCGCTTAGATATCTACTAGAGTAATTTTTCAGAAAATTTTTATTAAAATTAATTATCGTATCCATAAATTCCACCCGAGCACTATTGAATGGATCTGGCGTTTCTTCTAGGTTATAGCGTGTTTTTTGTAGATTATTTCCTTGGAAAAACCTAGGCCGACGTTTCGGTACGGTAAATAACGCAAATAGATTAATAATTATCAATTTCATTCAATAATATGTTTCTTTCTGTTGACATTTACACAAAAGCGTATAATCTGTAGTCATTAATAATTCTTCGCAATCTATGGTAAAAAATTCAATAATCCAAATTTTCAAAATTAAAAATCAATTAAATTTTAGAAGCGAATTCCGATCAACAAGATTTAGAGACCAAATTGATGTTCCAAAACTAAAATATACCGCAACCCAAAATCACTATATTTATCAATTTTTAACAATCTTCACATCACAATTAGAAAAATTACAGACTACTATAAATTTGTATATGAAGTAAAAAATATATATACACAGACTACCTGAAACATAAACTTTCGTATATACTCCTTCTCTATACACGAGTCTTACTCTCACAGAGAAGAAATAAATGTTAAAAGAAATATATATTCTAAAAATGTATTATATTTTCTAATATTAAAATAAAAAAAATAATTATATAAATAATGGTCTACCCTCAGCGTTTCTCCGTATGCACACTATTTTAGAAAAAGAAATTGTTTTTTGTAAAATATAATAAAAGTTAGTTAAGATATCGGTCCTCTCCCAGCGTCCCGCCGGATCTCTCCGCCCCTGCTATACATGATGTTCTAATACCTGAAGATGATGCGTCTACTATTTTCATTTGATACCATTGTTTTAGCAATGACTTTTATGCTGGCACCGAGCTGCCGAAGCGACAGACATGCACTCGTAGCTCGCACGTGGACTTAACAATATTCAGATAAATCAATATTAAGATGCGGGCGCCGCGAAGTGTTGCAGTATTGATCTCGCGGCCTGTTAAATATCTCGCGTTATATCCTTTCACTCAGTAAATGCCAATCACCCGCACGACGCACATGTTTTTCCAACTTTACTACCTGTATATGGACAGATATCTTTGATACAGGCGTCCACGAAAATACATTCAACAAAAAAAAAAAAAATCATCAATAATAAACCAACAAAATTTCTCTTTAATATTCAAAGAACCACTTAGCAAGGTAATTACGCGTGCACAAAGTCGGCTATTAAACAAATGACTCAATTACAAGTTACCTTTCGTTACCATCAGATACAGTTAATCGTGACGTCAACTAATAATATTAAGTAGGTACCTACTTACTAAGATTTTAATTCACTTTCATTTTGGCTCGTGCTTCGAACGGTCGATTCAGGATAAAAGACCCTTGAGAATGAGTAATGATATTTACTCGAAACGTCGGGAGTATAAAAGTCTTTTTCAGGACTATTTGACGCGGGTTCCCCCAGAAAATAATCCATTATCTTTTACCTGTGAAAACATTAAATATAACATTAGTATCTATAATGCGCTACGTACCCATTGTATCCCGTGTTGCATACTATGTTAGCGTAATTTCTTAAGATATCCGCTAGATGGTAGTGCATATTAGTAAAAATAATAATGAATGTTAATATTAATTTTCAATCTTTCCGCATTGTGCAATAGATGTCACTGGAAAGTTATTTGCAATGCTTGCCGCACTGTACAATAGATGTCACTGTAATGTTTTTTGTGACGGATATGGGTTGTTTTATTTTTTATATATTCAATGCGGTTTACGTTACAGTACGAAAATGTCTGTCCGCAGTCTAATATCGTTTTACACAAAATATCGCATATTTGATATATCTGTTCATATTTTATTTTATTTCTTTAAGTTCACTATATCTATCAATTTAAGATAGCTATAGGTGTACATATACACATACCATTTTTTTAAATGGAAATAAATACCAAATACATTACATGGTGCGTTTAAAGCAATATAATAAGAGATTTTCACATTGAAATATAGATTTTACGGAAATCTAGGCAGCGCAGCAGCCACTATCTGCCGCGAAGCGGTCACAATAGCCACCCGCAAGGTATAGCAGCAAGCATACGGCGATAGCCGATTGCTTATCTGCCAGTTGTTATTATTATTATATTTCATAAAAATACTTTTCTTTGTTAAAATATAATATATACTTTATATTATTCTATGTTTTCAAATACTATGATAAGTAAAACTTTTTTAAGGTTTGGCAAATGCTGAACATTATAATTTTAAATATAAATAATAATTTAGAGTAATACTTATACATACGTATGTACTGCATTTATGGTAATGTTATATTATTACATGTATATTCAATCGCTAGTTAGTACCAAAAACACACACGATCACCATGTCACGACGTGACTATACTTCTTCTATCACGGAAGTTTACATTGTTACATGATTATACGGTAAATTGTTAATACATACTAAAAACACGTATGCTGTGATGATCGTGTCGCTATATGATTCTATTTCCTCCATCTCGGAAGGTTTCATTAAGTTAAATAGTTAATAATAATTATAAATAATATTTATAACATACATTATTTTTAAATTAGATATATTTTAGTTTATTGTTATACCGTTGTAAAAATCATCTTTTACAATCAGATAAGCCGTTAGGGTCTCATCGGCTATCGCCGATTGCTTGCTTCTAATCCCTGCGGGCAGCTATTCTTTCTAATTTTCGAACCTATATGTTACACTCTCAAATTGATACATCTGTCGTTCCATTATTTGAAAGCCATCTTCTTTATATTTATGGAATCTCAAACACCTTTGAGTAATCCGATAGGAGATATCAAAATTAAATGATAATTGATTTTAATTAAAATTTGTCGTCAACTTACTGTGTTGGTGTAGCATAATCAGTTAAAGCATTTCCACGGATAGGAAGAGATCCAGGTTCGATTCCCGTTAGCAACAACAATATTTTTTGGATAAATTTATTTTATATGTATATCATTCTAATTAATACATTTAATTTGCAAAAAAACTACAACTTCACAATAAAAATGTGTCCTTCTTAAAAATATTAATATTTCAATAAAAATAAAGATTCTCTGAAGGAGATAATACTATGGAGTCTTGATTAAACTCGACATACAAAGTGCTAGCCAGATTTTAGAATAAATTATTGTTTTTTTTTTTTTTATGTAAATATGTGGTTAACATCCATAATCTTTTTGAACTTTGCTGTAATGAAACTGTGTCCGTACAAACCTACACAGAATGACATCAATGAGGTAAATGCACATAAGTTGTTTCCCGTTTATTTTCACCGTTCATGGAAATATTATTTCTGAATGCCTCTTATATTTTATGGTAATGCGAGATGGCTATCTTACTTCAATTTTTTTTATAAAGACATTAAATGTTAACCTGCCGGCGGCGCAATCAGATGAAGAACTTCATTTATACACCAATTGTACGATTTTTACGCATATTTCATAATAAAATATTATTTATTTTCTATGTATTTATTATCTGTGTATTTTATTGTACTGCACAATGGTACGATTACCGAAAAATGATTTTTTTTACGTAATCTCATATAGAAGATGTAATCTTATGTCCAGCCGATCTATTTCATCTATTTAGATGCTGTGTGAGAGTCGAAAAAATGTAGTTTTCTAAACACTACAAAGGCATAGTCATAAATAAATAGCGATTTTTAGGTGTATCAGGTACATCAAAAGGAATCTATCTGTCTTCAAATATCTCATTCTAATTTTTTATTAACAGCACATTTGATTTTTTTTTCAAATAACGCCTAGACGCCATTTTTACATGTAGGCGAGTATTTATAACAGCTGTTATTGAACATATAATAAAATATTAAGTAAAGAAGTATATTTGAGAAAAATCTTACCAATGTTCAGAGCAGTTGGGATGAAGATTGACGCAGATAATATTTTTAAACAGGTTGTAACACAATCTCGCACGCGATTTATGTAAATAATATATTAAGTATTACTTAAATGTATTAATTATAAAGATATACATATAAAATCAATTTTATCGAAAAATATTGTTGTTGCGCTACCGGGATTCAATTTTCAATCCGGGGAAGGTGCATTACCAACTATGCTACAGCGACAGTATTTTTGTCGACAAATTTTCGAACCTATATGTTACACTTTTTCAAATGAATACATCTATCGTTCTATTATTTGAAAGCCATCTACATTGTTTTTACGAAATCTCAAATACCTTTGAGTAAACCGATAGCAGACGCCAGAATTAACAATTCATTTTTATTAAATTTTTGACACATTGATACAACTTATATATTATTAAGGAAAACACATTCTTATTGTGAAGTTGTAATTATTCAGAACATAGGTCTGTGATGTTTTAAATACTAATTTAATGTATTCATTATAAATATATACATATAAAATCAATTTTGTCGAAAAATATTGTTTTTACGCTACCGGGATTCAAACCTAGATCTCTATTTTCAATCCGGAGAAGTACACTACCAATTGTATTATAGTGCCAGTATTTTTCATAACAAATTTTCGAACGTATATGTTACACTTTTTTCAAATTAATACATCTATCATTCCATTAAGGAAAACACATTCTTATTGTGAAGTTGTAATTATTCAGATCATAGGTGTGTGATGTAGCGCAACAATAATATTTTTCGATAAAATTGATTCTATATGTATATCTTTGTAATTAATACATTTAATTAGTATTTAAAACATCACAGACCTATGTTCTGAATAATTACAATTTCACAATAAGAATGTGTTCTCCTTAATATTTATTAATATTATTTAATATATCAACAATATTGTTTGATTTCCACTGTTTTAACTGTTAGTTACATAATTAAATCACAAATGAACACTTCTTAAAAAAATCCACATAACGTGAAATAAAACCCAAGAGCTTTCAGATGCGGCAACAAATTGAAACTGATGAAAAATCATCATAAATTTTTTGTCAGTCTTGAGAAATTGACTTTTATGACCATAAATATATTAATATTTACATAAATGTCTGCTTACGAAGTATGACTTACTGTAATTCTTCCATGATAAATCAATCTACGATATGTCGTTTGAGTTTTAATTATGAATTCTTGGAGTAAAAAATTAGAGTTGTATTTTTTTTTAATTTACTAAACTTGATAGATTTTAACAACCGATTCGGCGAATTTTCAAACACAATTCGAAAATGATTTTTATTCCTTTTTATTTCTATTATGGACGTTAATATAAAACATAAACAAATTGTTTCTATATTTAACATTATTTATACGTCGACTAGTTTCGATACTGCAAGCGTTTTTCTTCATGTCTGGACAGGACAGGACTGGCAATTCACAGTGGTCTAAACAAAGTTAAATATAGATACAATTTTTCGTTTTGTCTTACAACAAAGTTAACGTTACAAACATCAACATATTCTTAATCTATGCATTTATTTGACAAATAAATAATGCGATATCTTAATTTCCAATAATTAGGCAATCCTTTACTTTTTCTGTTATTCGCGAGAAAGGTTTTATGTAGGAAAATAGGAGTTGATTAATCCAAATCATGAAAATACCGAGATGTGAGGAAAAAAATTGTCAGAAAATCGTGTGTACAGACAATAGGCACACAATAATTTCAAATCAAATACAAAAACATGAATTTGATTTGATAATCTCAATTTTAGAAGCATGAAATGGGACGTGAAATAATTTGTTTTTTTATTACACAAATTATTTATTTGAAAAAATGTTATCGGGAGTTTGAGTCTCATCGTAGGATACTACCATTATCATATTTTTAAATATTTCATCATTTAGCTCAGTTACAGCGTAAGCATATTTATGCGAGTTATGTTATGGCCCATGTCCACCATAATAACTCAATGAGATTTTGATCTCTGAATCTTGTAATAGTACGCGCGTACTATGCGTTGCTTTATTCTAATCAGTGAGCAATATATCAGATATGGAGTGGTGATTCATAAATCGCTTCATGCTGAAATCTGTTCCAATCTCCGAGAGAAATCTCATCCGTGGAGACGGCCCATTATTATCAATGTTCCCTCTAAGATGTACGGGTGTGCGGGCGCACACGATTTGGCATCATATCGCACACAAAAAAATATAGCGCGCACACAATTTTTAACAAGACTTCATGTGCCGCCTTCTATCGAAGGTTGGCTGTCATGTTGCAGTATATTGATATATCCTATATAAGATCACCGACATTATGGACATTGAACCACTCGCTGAGGTTACACAACCGAGATAATTCTACATACGCCTCTGCTACCTTCTATCTTCCCCTACAGAATGAGTTCTTAAAGATCATATTTTTCATTACAGAGAATGTGTCCAAAATATACACCATTCCTTGATAGTTGTTATTAGTTCTTTTGACTAATTTATGCGTCTTAATACATCTTCATTAGTATTGTAGTCAACTCAGACCCTCCTGGTAGCCTTATACTGACACAGCTATGTTTTTCATGTATTATTCACCACAGCGCACAAATAATAGCATTGGTGCATAAAATTGTACAAAAAAAAAATTATGCGTTAAATTATTATTATAATTATTTATTAAACTTTATTGACATACATGTTTTTGTTGTAACAGAAGTGAATATATTATAATATAACATGAAAGACATAAAATATAATTATATTGCAATTAAGTATAGTACTCGTAGTTTATTGCGTGGGATGGAGTAGACTCCACTTCTGATATATACAGCATTGTCCTAGTTACTTTGCTAGACTGCCGTCTGTGTTAAAGTAGCCATTTTTTTCGTGCTGTGAGGCGTTATTTAATTCAAGAAAGATAAAGATTCAACCGGAATAAATAACAAATATCAGATATCTCATAGAGACAAAGCTGTTTTTTATTATATTTAATGGAAAATATATGGAAGTATGGGGTAATTACATGGCTTACGACCTGTCTATGGCTAGGTTAAGTGATCACTTTATTTACACACATTTATCAAAAAATTTTGAAAGTTGTATATATAGTGGAAATTGAGGTGTGAGAATTGGTGAACGTTATATACATATATATATATATATAAAGTGATCACTTAAGCCAGCCGATGACAGCTCGTAAGACCTGTAATTACCCCATACTTCCATATATTTTTCAATAAATACAATAAAAAATAGCTTTCTCTCTATAAGATATCTGATATTTGTTTAATAACAGTGCCTTTGTAGGTCCAGTAATTGTGTGTATTCAAATATTGCTAATGCGATAAATAAAATTAAAAAATATACGTAGTGAGAGTGTTGTAAAACTAGTGAATTATTAGTGTAAGTATTGTAATTGATGTCTACCCAATTGGATCATATATTGGGTTCATATTTGTGTAATCTTATTGGAAGCGAATGATTTCCAGTTGGTGTTGAGTGTGGTGTACAGTTTCGGAGCTAAGAACATGCAGAATCGTTGATAAAATGTCGTTGTTGCTCTCGGAACTGGTGTGTAGATGTTCGTTCTTTGTCTTGTGTTGAAAAGGCTGATATGTAATTATTAATATTAATTAATTATTACATATTATACGTTTCTTTTACAAACATTGTTTTGTGACCAAATCAGTAAATTTTTAATTGAATATTCTATTAAAACGCAATGAAATTCAATCTGGAAACCGATATTTGGTGTGGCTGGTTGGAGAGTCGGCTGATGCAAGCTGCACCTCTACCCCGGCCCGTTGTCATGTTCTGACGTCTTGCCATAAACACGTGTCCTTATGCTCTGTTCGCGCACATGAAAAGCTCTGTATGTTACGAGTGCGTCATAAAATATTTACAATATATGGCTCATTAATAAGAACATTTGACTCGGGCGTCGAGGGCCCCTCATTGCGGGTAAGTTAAATAAGATACTGATACGCGCAGCCGGGCATTTTATTGTTTTGGGACATTGCCGCGGATTTATTAATATTTTATTTATACAATTTTATAGTAAACTATGTACAGTATGAGAGATTATCGCAAACCATAACCTAGATTTATGTTATGGGTTCTGTTTATGAGCTGTAAAACAAGTGTAAGAAATAGATAATTTCAAGCCACCATTTCAGAATACAGTTCATTTACAATTAATAAAAAATATAATTAACCACCGTAATTCGTTCCTAGAACAATTTATTGTTGGTTGATAACCATAATTCTATTCAGAGGGATATGAGAAAACTTACAATAAAAATATGGTTACTTCCAATGAAAAAAAATAGATGTCTTACTAAAAAAGTAAGATGTGTATATGTTTATAGATCAAAATCAGACGATAAATTAATGGCGTAATTGGTAAAACAATAAATCATTTGACTTACACTCCTTTGGTCTTGTACTCCTTATTTCATGACCAACTTGAGGATGTAGCATTTACTACATGTGTGCAATGTATGTAGATTTTTCAGTTTAACGGACACAGGGCGCCATCCAGAAATTGCATTGTAAGTAGACAGTACGTATGATGATACAGCAGACACAGCTAGCGCCATCAGCGGACGGTAAAGCCATAAATAAGCCGATAAATTCAAAGCATCTCAATTAAGCACTGTATTTCTCTAGTCACTCTTTATATGTATTCACAAATAGCTATTTTTAACTATTAAACCATGGTCAATATAGAAATATCATGAACACGAATGATGGGCCGACAATTACAAGTGATTCACTATTCTCACTCTCACTTCTTGTTAAATTGAATCGAAAATGATTGATGAATGACAATATTAAAAACATAGAAAAGAGTTAGAGAAACAGTATTTATAAATTAACTTTTTGAGCCATTAGGTAAAATAAATAACCAGTTATATATATACTTAAAAAGAAAAGGTTCCAATTAAGACGTAGACGTCCATTTTACAACTTGTCCTCATCTTCAATAAAGACAAAAAGCTTGCAGTGTATAAGATCTTTATTTCAGATATCAATTAACGTCTTCCTGCGTGCAGTTCGGAAACTGATTTGTTCCTCATCACGAGAGCTATCATTAAAGGTAACTTTATTCCAGACTGCCCACTTAGCGGCGGTGACTCGGCACTTTTGAATCGGGGCCCGGAGCCTGCCATGCGGGTGGCACTCTTCACTAAACTAACAGAGGGCATAATAATACTCAACAATTATGCTCTGGGTATTATAGTAGGACGTTTTCGTTTTTACGGGTTTCTTATATAACTATTATACAATGATGATGCGAATTTAATAGTTTGTATCACTCTAATTCATTTTCAAAATCAACGAAAACATTTATATTTATATATTCAATTAAAACTGATAGCAATATATATCGCCCACCTAGATCAAAACTAAGACAACTCAAAAAAAACAAAAATTTTGAATTATTATTGTATTCGGATACTCGTCGTATACGCAACTAACTTGGCCCCGGTTCTCGAATAATGTTATTTTAGGCAACATTTATGACCTGAAATGTTATTTTGATTCATAACTTTAGTGACAAAAATAGAGAAATATTTTTATTTTTTTGTCTACTAAAAAAATATTTTTTTGAGTTGTCTTAGTTTTGATCTAAGTGTGCGATATATTAAATTGAATGTCCATTTGTTATCTATACAATCATATATCTTTTGACCGATCTAAAGCGAATTTTGCGTAATTACTTTTCAGTACTCTGCGCAAAACATTGGCATACTCCTTTCACCAGGCTACCCAACTCCTTCCACCAATACATATATCGCACACCTAGATCAAAAAGTTATTTTTCAGTAGACAAAAAAATAAAATCATTTTTCTCCATTTTTTGTTACTAAAGTTATAAAACTAAATAACATTTTAGGTCATAAATGACACTATTAGAGAACTGGCGCTAAGTTAGTTGCGTATATGACAGAGTATCCGAATATAATAATAACTCAACATTTTTGTTTTATTGAGTTGTCTTAGATCTAGGTGTGCAATACATACAAGTGAATTATATCATTACATTATTTTTACGGAATCTCACCTTTGAGTAAACCGAGAGCAGACGCCAGAATTAACATGGCTTTCAAATAACGGAACGATAGATGTATTCATTTGAATAAGTGTAACATATAGGTTCGAAAATTTGTCGTCAAAAATACTGTCGCTGTAGCATAGTTGGTAATGCACCTTCCCCGGATTGGAAAAGAGATCCAGGTTCGAATCTCGGTAGCGCAACAACAATATTTTTCGATAAAATTGATTTTATATGTATATCTTTATAATTAATACATTTAATTAGTATTTAATATATAATCTATTTGGTTAACAACGTGTATTAACCGAAACCAAACAGAATAATCAATAATTTTATACAATAAATAAGATACGTTAATCATATTATGTCGCACTTTGAAAATAAAACTGACATTTTCCAAAAAGTCTTGTATTTTTCAGTACGAGTAATTTAAGTTTTATAAGCTCTTAAAAAATTTGAACATTGAGAGAATTTGTGTAACGCGCAGTTCAGGCTAGATATATTAGAAAATGTAAATGTTTTAAATTTTTCACTAAACTAAACATCGTACTACACGCGTGTTGAGTTATTTTGTCACTACTATAGTTTCGAGGTGTAATCTCTCCCATCATCTGGTGAAATAATTAACAGCAAGCTGTATTTTGATTAGGTAGTTATCCATTACATCGTGCCATGTCAATTAATGTGTCCAATATATTATTTTAAAACAGCTCATATTTTAATGAAATTTTTTCCTTTTATAAATTGAGTTTTAATCGCTAATTTATTGTATTCTCCTCATCATGAACCTAAGGAGATGTTTACCACGGAGGAAGGCAGAAGGTAGGAGCATCGTAAAATCCTTAAATAAACGCATTATAATGCATTTGAGCGGTCCATTCAATCAACGAATGCATACTTTGGGCCGATATAATATCAAATTATACGATTCAAGACTCGGCTCGCTTTTGTCGCTCGGAGACTAGCGATCGGGAGGCTACCGAATGGTGAAGGCAGAGCCTGATTGGTGCTCTTTAAAAAAAATTATTTCTAAATTAAAATCACATGAAAAGTTTATTTTCTTATATTATCATATTACTTGTTATCTTTTCAATTTTGGTCTTAATATAGTGGTTACAATTGTATGAGTTCAAGGATTGATTTGACTGTGTATTGTGGGAGTCACTCGGATGGAGCGACTGATGTTAAGAAAGATTATTAAGGTGAGAATTTAGGGAGAACAGGTGAGGACCTTAATCCTCCTCAGATTCTCACGCATGTATACGAATGTTGCAGTGTATATTAATGTTACGGAACGTGCGTATGAGTATAGGTGGTTGGTGTTGCGGCTTGAGCAGTTTGATAACATGAAACGGAACTTACAAAATTGACGTTTATTGTCGAATGAGGCACAAATAAATTAAGGTTAAATTAAGTTCGTGACTGGCGAAGCTCACTGGAGGTGGTTCCGAGAGATGCGTCCGAGAAGGTGGCCAGGGATACAGTGATCGCTTCAGCTGGCTTCTCGGACCGGTTGCGTCTCGATGTATTGTCGCCTTAATTCCGTCTATACTCGGCCGCGTGGAATGGCGGTAAAATGTCTGATTTAACAGCCAGGTCTGTGAGGCGTGAGCAGAGCCTCCACAAGTTGTTTTCATGATTTGCGCCTCCGCTAAACGTCATCAAAAGACGATTGATTACATATTAAAAATATACAAATTTCAAAAATAACTCAGTAGCCCAGTAAATCATTTATGTACACTCAAAAATAGTATTATACTTAGATTTTTATGTTATATTAAAAATGTTCTGTTATATTTCAATTAAATAAATTATTATTCTCATGTAAAAGCCCACAAGGGCGTTGATGGAAATAAATACATACACACACACAACACTCACTCTTCACGTTACGGTACACTTACACATATAAATAACTCACGAACATCACAAGTTATCTTGTCACTAATTATTTCATTCGCATTGTAATATCTCAGAATCATTCTGTTAATTCTTGTAAAGCACAAACCACCCCTGACTTTACGAAAAGCAAACATGGCAATTTATTTAATATAATTTGAGGTCCCGGTTCGGTCCTGTTGCTGTGGCTACCGTCCATTGAATCCCAATTTAGTTGTATATTATACGGGTCTGGTGTTGGTACAGAAAAGAGATCTCCTAATGAATCTGATTATTATTTAATCACTTTCATTGTTCGACTTCACCTGCACAGTCAGATATTCACCTGACTGTGGATTGTGAATTGACTTTTCCGTGATTTCGTTTTAATTAGGGGTTGTGTTAAAGAAATGGGATATTGGGGTGCACATAAACACTGCACTGCGGCTGCTGTGTAGACGGATTATGTATCTAAGCTTAATTGATGTATATATTATATATAGATAAAATAAAATCTAAAGTATTCTTGTGTCTGTTCGTCACAAATAAAATTTTTATATAAAATTCATATATTTGGTTGAAGAAAAGTGTCAAAAATTATATACACCATTTTCTTTTGAAGATTTATTTTTTTGAAAATAGTGAATAAAGAAACCATCTGTCAGATATTTGAAAAAAAATCATAGTAATGCTACTGTACGGAGTTTTAATATGAATTAAAAATAATAAGATGATTTTAATCTTATGTAGGTACATAAGTAATAATTATAATTATTTCATTACGATCAGGTTTCCAACGTATTAATCTTAATAATCAACTAAATTTAACCACAAGTCGTGTCCCATTTTTTTTTTACAATAATTTTCACATATTTAATCATAGTAACAATTTAAGTTAGATATCTACTAGATTTAATTTTAAATATATATATATGTTAATTTGAAAAAAAAATTAACATTAATTTATTAGCTAGTCTTGACATTTCATTCAATTCATTTGATGTTGGGTATTAAAAAGCGTTTGCGGTGTACACTTTGTGATGTTTCATTAATATAGAAGACGATTTAGTTCAGTAAAAGTATTGCTTAGATAAAGAAAGACACCAAAAATGTGCGAGTAATAACATTAAACAGACTGCTAATGAATAGTAAATCGGAGATACAAAATTATATATATGATTATATCCAATAGGCATTAACTGTTCTTAACCTATAATAGTCTTAGATACATGAAATCAATTCTCTCAAAATATTTAACATTTGGCTAAACGCTGGTGCTTTAAAAAATATGGGTAACTTGGTGGTATGGATTAAATCACCTGCCATGCGGTTACTACGACAGTTCTTGTGATAAAAAGAATAAATGGTTCTACAGCTGACACTTATATAATACATGTCCATATGTTTTTAAACTTTATTTATATCATCTAATTATCACGTGGCTACGATCCATCGAGGAACCAAATAGGAGTTTTTGTTGGTAGTTTCTCCAGTCGTAATTGCCAAGGTTTCTTACATCTTTTTTAATAGTGCACCATCAGCTTCTTCGAGGTCTTCCCCATAACTGTGTCTCTTCTCTTCTGATGCAGTACCATATTGGCTTTACTGTGTACTTTATTTATATACATTTATAACATAAAAGTTGTATTTGAAAAATAAATGTAGATTTTTATAAAAATATGAATCTTAACCACAAAGATAACATTGCTGATTATAGAAAGTATAAATGTAGATTTATTTATTTATTTAGGAGAACACATTCTTATTGTGAAGTTGTAATTATTCAGAACATAGGTCTGTGATATTTTAAATATGAATTAAATATATTAATTATAAAGATATACATATAAAATCAATTTAATCGAAAAATATCTGCTATCAGTTTACTCAAAGGTATTTGAGATTCTGTAAAAATAAGGTAATAATAATAAGGCTCTGTCAAATGATGGAACGATTAAATGTATTAATATCAAAAAGGTAACATATAAGGTCGAAAATTGTCACTAAAAATATTGTCGCTGTAGCTTAGTTGGATAAAGCACCTTCCCCGGTTAGGAAAGAGATCCAGGTTCGAATCCCGGTGGCGCAACAACAATATTTTTCGATAGAATTGATTTTATATGTATATCTTTATAATTAATATATTTAATTCATATTTTAAATGTAGATTGTTAATATACAAAATATATCAATAAGGATGTCATAGTTTAATTAACAAAGAATGAAGAAATAATAAAATAATGTAAAGCTGATCTTAGTACAGTAAGTGAGATTAAGAAATGATCACTAAGGTGGTTTGATCATACGGAACGGATGAATGAAGAGAGAATTGTAAAGAAGATATATGATGCAAGTGTTGATGGCACCAGAAATAGAGGACGTCCGCGGAAAACTTGACATGACCATGCAAATCAGATACCGGAGGATGGTCCTGTTGGAAGCCTCAATAATCGGCGAACTTGCATGAGAAGATGTATGAATGTGAATGAGGCGAGAATTGCGTGTCAGGACAGAAGAGTGTGGCGCTCCATTCTCTTTGCCTGTGTATTTTCTGAAACCTACTGAAGCTACCAGTATAGAATTGCCTATGAAATATGATATTATTATTATTAGTAGTATTAGTCATTTGGAATACTACTTAAAATACTAATATTATAATATATTATTTTTAAAGATATGTGTAACGAATCTGCATTAAAAAAGCGCGTTAGATAAGTGCATAACATTTAATAGTTTTTATTTTCCGTTAAATTTAAACATTTTGGGTGATTTATTAAAACCATGCGTCTAATAAAGTAAAATTAAATTGCTAATTTAAATATAATCGTCCGGTACCTGCATCCATACATATAATTAATTATTTAAAAAATTCATATTATGTAAATAAATAAAACAATTAAGTATAATATTGTAGAAATATAATATTACTTTGGTCGATAGTCGAAATTGTCCAAACTACAGGGCCGGATGCGCTCCCCATCCCCCGTACTGCGGCCCTGCTCCACTAATTGCCGGCTATTGTGACCGACACTTTAATGTAAATGTGAATAGGTTTTGATTTGTCGGCTAACCTTCCTTTGCCAAGTTATATGCTGAGCTTAGACGCTTAGCACGATATTCACTGTTCTCGTAAACTTTAGACAGCAATTACTTAATACTTGCGTAATAAATGAAGAAGCATACTGTCTGATTTTTAGTTGGCTAAATTATGTACTAGTAGTTATAAAGGAACAAATCCTCATACTCAAGCTAGTCCTATCTTTGAAAACATATAATACTGAATTTTATAACTTTATATATATATGCATACAGGGTGTAACAGACTCGAGGTTTTCTGCTATCCGAAATTGTTGTGGTTTTTTATTTATAAGTAGTCAAATATTTCGGGGTTCACCTCTTCACCTGTTCAAGAGAATCTCACAGATATATATATATATATGTATATACAGGCTGTAACAGACCTAGTCCACAATATTTTACGGGTGGATACCTGACTAAATTACCAGTCGAAAATTTTCAAGGAATATGTGCAAATTCTGAATCGTTACGGAAAATATTATCGATTGATATTTTTACAAAATCATGTTAAGCTTTAAGTCTACATACTTCAAAATAAATATTTACGAAATTGATCCATTATTAATATATATCTTTGCTTCATGTCCTAAATCATATAACATAAAATAGCCGCTCGAATATCGATAACCTTCTTTTTTTTGTATTCAATATATAATTTAGAATCAATAAAATATTTCAATTAATCAAAATAATCGCATAATTACGATTTTTTTAAATGTTTATAGTTTTTAGGTTTTTTTTTCTTTTCGCTTTTCGAATGTTAGGTTAGGTTAAGTTAGATTAATAGATGTTGCACTCTGGCAGACTTTTTGATACTTTCCGGTAGACATATGCGTTTCTGTGTATCTAGTAGGCATGCATTTCTGAAAATATATTTGATATTAAATTATCTGCGATAAGGGAAACTTTTGGCATGAAACCCTTATTTAGATTAAGATCCCTATTGAGGTGGCGTGGACACGTCTTGCAAAAGTCATTGGAACCATTACCAAGATGCATCGTCTTGGCAACTTAGAAAAAAAGGCGGCCGGTGGGTCGTCCCATAGTAAGTTGGGAAAAACAGCAAGAAGACAGATTGGGTCTCGTATTGAAATAGCACAATACAGGGGAGGACGGAAGCCTCTTGTTGAGACTTTGGGCTAAGAGGATAAAAATTTCCGAAACCTACTTTAACACACTGTGTACGTTCATGGCTGTAAAAAATTTTTTTTTATTAAAAGTGTTTATAATAGTCTGTAATTAATTCAAACACTGGGAAAAGGTAGCATTTTTGTAAACAATACATAAATATGTAACTGTTTAAATGTTTTTGGTGAAACCTTGTGGAATTCCATGATTATTATTTTTATTTATTCACACCCTATCCCGAATCGTTTTGAGAGTTGTTTACTCTCGTTTCGATTCGTCATAATTACATATTTATTTATTTTATTACATTTACTTATTAACATTATCATCATAATACCATCATAGGTTGGCTCCGGTATCATCGTACCTGTACAATTTGACGTGAGACTCGTTATCACATTAAATTCAGAAGGCAGCCGGAGAGAAGCTATAGAAGTCATACACCCCCAAAAGGGGAGGGTAGACGTCACATTTATGTGTTGCACTCGCGGAACTCGGTCACAATCCGGCAGAAATTCATCCTGTCTAAATCGCAAGAGGTGCGAGAGAGAGCCAGAAGAATACTCCGTTAGTTTTCTCTAGCCACTGCTCTTCCCGGCATTGTCCATCCCAGCAACCCCCAACGAGAGACCCACACCCTAATAAATTTTCTTTAATGTCCGAGATTCCTTTCATTTCTAAATAGGTCATCGTTTCGGGGGATCCGATAACCTATTCCATGATTATTTTGTTAATTAAGTTGAAACACTGTTTTATTCCATTTTTTATATTTTATTATATTAAGCGATCCGAAATGGCTGAACATGCAAAAATGGAGTGCTATTCATTTGACAATAATAATTTAGAACTTCTACATTTACTTACTTACTCACTTACCATCACGCCGTTTCTCCGCAGGGGTAGGCAGAGAGGATAGAGCTCCACACTCTTCTGTCCTGACACACAATTCTCGCCTCATCCACATTCATACATCTTCTCATACAAGCTCGCCGATGGTTGAGGCTTCTAACAGAACTACCCTCCATTATCTGGTTTTCCTGGTCGTGCCAAGTCTTCCGCGGACGTCCTCTATTTCTGGTGCCATCAACACTTACGTCATATATCTTTCTTACCATTCTCTCCTCATTCATCCGTTCCATATGACCAAACCATATAAGTGATCCTTTCTTAATCTTACTCACTATACTAACATCAGCTTTACACTATTTCCTTATTTCTTCATTCTTTACTCTGTCATAAATAGATTTGCCACAAATGCGCCTAAGTGATGTCATTTCCACTGCATTCAGTCTACTTTCGATCCTTTTCTGCCAGCTCCAGGCCTCACTTCCATACATCAGTGTCGGTATCAGGATTCCATTGTGCACCGCTAGTCTTGCCTCGGTTGACAAATTAGATATAATTCCATTCAAAGCGCCGTTCTCTTTATTTCCTGCAGTCACCCTCCTTTCGATATCATTCTCAACCTTTTCGTTTCTATCAAACATACTTCCCAAATATACAAACTCATCTACTTGTTCCAAACATTCATTACCTACCAGTATTTAGCACGGTGTCTTGCTTTCCTCCTTCTCGAATACCATCACTTTCGACTTTTAACATTCATCATGAGGTCGCTTTCCTTGCATACATCGTACATTCTACTCACCAGATTCTGTAGTTCTTGTTCATTATTCGCCATTAGTACTACATCATCGGCGTACAATAATACATAATTGTGCCAAAGGACACCTTAGAGAATATATAAATTTTTAATAATAAGAATAACAATAAAAAAATAAAAAACATCAATTTAAACTCGACTTTCATCCCTACCTTCCTTGACTCCAAACACACCCTTAATTACTGTCTGAAAATGTTTTTAACTTTAGTTGAATTATATTATTGATAATAGAAATATGTTCCTGAAAACGTTCTAACGTGTAATACAGTGGAATAAAACAATTTTTCAATTCAATTTACAAAATAAATATCAACATATTTTTTAAATACATCTTAATAATGTATTAATAATTCTGAGTAGATCAAGAATATTAAAATTAATGAATTTTCCTGGAAGCTTCGCGTGTGATAAAGCCTTCATGCACCGCTAATACACGTGCGAAAGGGTAAAACGATCTGCCGTCTCCCTTGCACTCGGCTCACCTCTCCGTACAATTGGGTGCCAAATGAACGCAAAAATACGACGTCGTCACAAAAGGATCGTCCGGAATTCGACAGGCGACCAACGGAGTTTATAAAAGATCCACGATAACAAAATCAACAAAAACACGACTGAAGTGTATGCTTGTATCTTTTTACCTAATTGGTTTATTTTAGTCGGTTAAATTTTATTTTTCTCATGTTTCTGCTACAATAGGTCAGCTAACATTTATTTGTTGACTTATAACACAATTTTGAGCAGATGTTGTGTGCAGTCGTGCGCACGTATACATACACGTGTACACGTGGACATTTTAATTATTACGTACGCACTTGAAGAATGCTTTTTCTGAACTTATAATGTTAATTATTACATACTTAATAAAATCCCTCTACTAATTACATAATTAAAAATGATTTTTAATTCATATAAATTAGAAAAATTATTTTTTATAGCAAACATTAAAGAAATTAAATTAATTGTTTATTAGCATATTTGTGTCTGTTTTGAATAGGGATTTTGTATTCTTGATTTTTTTCAAATCCCGGGAATCGAGACAATGAATTTTATTTCATTAAAAAGAAAAAAATAATACTATCTATGTAAAAACATATGTTATTATTAATTTATAAAACAAATAAAAACTGTTTAATGAAATACGTATTGATTCATAAAGTGTTGGCAGTTGTTTAAAATGAAATTAAGTTCACATATATATATATTGAATACAAAAACATATATATATTTAAAAAATTACAAACATACAAAAAAAACAATTAATATAGAAACACATCTGAAGTTTTATCCCACCCAAAGTTGTTTGAACAAACCGACAAAACCATTTACTTCAGATTTTTTTTGTTAGTCGTAAATATCTGAGGACTAATTTCTCCTTAGTGTAATTTTTTATGGCTGACCATATAAACTATGGAAACATTCAATTTTTTTAAATATACTTAAACATGCACCCCTCGTCGCTGGATCACTACATGCCGAATGACAATGGTCAAATGGGATTAACTCAAATAACTTGTTTAAAATTAATAACAAGAAAAATTCGAGAGTTTCGAGTCTCAAGTAAGGCGAGTCTCGAGACAGCAAAAAACCATGGAATTCCCGTGAATTTATTCTCGGTTTGTCTCGACACAGAATCCCTAGTTTTGAAAGTATATGCTATTGATAATACCATTAACTTTGGAAGGAAATTGATTACGTTGAAACGTTGGTATCATTGCATTTTTTCTTTAAGAACCAATAGTTTAGAATTGAAAAAATAGATTAAATCTCTCAAGTTTTAATATATTATAAATTGATTTTCATTATAAAATGTGTATTAAATTTTAATTTATATAATAGAGATGATTTACAATATAAATTGTCTTACATCCCTTCGTGAAATGTACTGTTACGTGAATAGTTAATGAGTAGCTTGTTGGTCCAGTGGTTAAGTCGCTGGCCTAGTGATCTAGTGGTCGGCGGTTCGCGTCTCATTCCAGGAGGCTAGCAAGTTAATCCTATTTTCATTGTTCAAGCGTTTAGTTTAGTTTTAAAATAGTAAGAATATTGATGGGACATGTATTCCGTTAATGCTTCTCTATTTTAAAAAAAATAACTTATTTAAATTATACAACATTAATATTACACAATATATATAATATTTATAATTCCTCTCTGCATATTACAAAATATTCTAAATTTATAAGACATATGTATGAGATAATCGTAATAAATTAATAGCATATTCTCCACAGAAGCACTAACATTAACTTGTTTAAATAATGGAATTAATAAATATACCTAGATATATAAAATATATCAATTATTATTTTTATAACATAAAATAATATTTTTTAATGAGTTAAACTAATCGTCAGAACAGACTCAATATATTATGTTATGTTTTACCAATATAAGATAATTATGTTATATTATATTGTTTTTATTACACAAATATTTTTAATTCGTTGTCTCTTTTAAGAATAAGTAACTTGTAATGTAACTGTTCCCAAATAACATTTAGATCGAAAAACATTTTACTTATTCTTTAATATTTGATTAGTAAGTACCTATACAAATATAATTTATGTATAAAGTAAATTTGTAAATGTATTTAATAAAATGAGGTGTAAAGTGAACATAGATAAAAAAAAATCATTGATTTATTAGCGATGATTTCACAATTACTCATAAGTCCGAGTGACTGATTTTTCGAAAACTTTTTCCATTTTTTTCATAATACAAAATAAAACAATTATTACTTTAATTAGTTTCAGATATATCCCATACGGGTTGTAAAAACTTTAGGACCGCCTGAAACGACAGTTCCGGTAAGCGGAACATTTAAATAGAGACCATAAGAATGATGGCAAGTAAAGTTTGATGGAGCCGGAATGGAAGGGGTGGGGGGTGGGGAAGGCCAACCCTGATTGACCCCATTCACCCCTAATGAGATATTGTCGAAGCAGTAGCGGCTCAGGGATGGAAATTGTATCGAGCTTACACGTATATTATTATCAGATATAGAACTCATACTCGTACATCATTACCGAAAGCAAGAGACACTTTTCATAAGATTAATGTGCTTGTTTGGTCTAGCGGTGAGAGGTCGGAGGTTTAATCATTGTCCCAGGAGACTAAGTTAGAGATCAAGTTTATTTATGTACAAGCTCTTATGGCCCATGTCCATGGGATTTTATGCGCTTTTGAACTCGAGATTACCTAAGAGATAAGATAAACATCTCTTGACTTTATACATATCAAATTTCAGATTCTCATGCTTGTTAATTTTTAATTTTTCTATCATTTAGCCTTTCTGATACAATAATATAATTACATGTTATGTAACAGATGTTCACCATATCTTTAACAAGACCGAAATCTGTGCAAAAGAAGGTGGGTTCATCCGTTACATTTGACAATGAAATCTTAACCATAACAATTTTAATCTTAATTAATGACTAAAAAAATAACCTCGTTGGTTCGATTTTTTAATTATTTTTTGGTAGTGATGAGCTTAAAATCACGAACCGTGAGTCAATCACTAACATCGTTCAGTCAAACTCACTGTCAGTGATTGAATATCTGGGAATATCATGATTTATGAATTAATTTTTTTTTTTGTTAAAAATTCTGTTGATTTTCTGACGCCGCCATTTAAATTGATTATCACTTGAATCAGCGCCATCTATTGTATTTTCCGTAATTGGATAAGCGCCATTTAGAAGATTCTTCAAAACGTTTCAATTTGATCCGAAAAATAATTTCACATTTTTTAAAGCATTTTCATGCTCTTTGTGATGATATTTAATTAGATTTTTATTAATTATTTATGCTAAAATATATTTTTAACGTAAATTATGTTTTAATAATATAAATAAATACACTCGAAATTATATATTCGTGTATTGTAATATCGTGCGGCGCATGCACATTAGTAATAAAACTGTTATCACAGTCACAGTTTTCAATCACTGATATTATCGAATACCAATCACAATCACAACAGTGAATCGAGAGTAGCATTTTTTCTCATCACTAATATGTGTATACAATATGATTTATTCAATACTAGGTATACTTAATAATACAATATTATGCGATTATATACCTAAAAGAAATATTAAATAATTAGGAACAGTATAAAATGTAATAAGAGTGAATATTTATTAACAAATCGAAGTAACCAATATACATATTATTTTAATTTTTGCTAGTACTTCGTATGTATATGAATAAATGGCTAAAATAAATAAAACTTTGTACAATAAGAAATAGCTGTGTATAATTTTCTCTCCAAGCATAAGAGCTAGTCTCTTTTTTGGAGAGGTTAGCGATTAATAGAAATATATAAATTTAGTTTTGCGACAGATTCAAGTAACTCATATATTATATAAAATATAAGAAGAAAATTGTAGTAAAAATAGTTAACATTTGGATTAACAATTTTTAAATTGTTCTCCTCTATGATAATTGATTTTCACGAAACGATACTTTACATAGATAGGTGGAAATGACAAACATTTACCAAATTGAGTACACGCGCTACCGCGGCCAATTTAATACGAGTGATCCTAAATTGGCACTTTGAGGATTGAATTCCCTTCAGACGGCCCTGGCAGCGAGTATGGTTCATCATTTGCGTTCCGCCCGCCGGGTTACATTTTGTCATTTGGCTGCATTGTCCGTCAGGGCGGGGGGAGGGGGGGCTGATTGCTGATTCTTCGACAATATCCTGTGATTCCCCTCCAAGTCCTCGAGCCCTGGGCGGATGTACATCCATAGATGGCGCTCAACACACAAATTACAACTATTTAAAAATTCAACAATTAATATTTTTTATTTATTTTATTATCGGTATACAGAGTCATGATTAAAAAATTCCTGAATATATTAATGTTTTTTTATATATTAATTATATTAAATAGTTTTATTGCGTGTACCTACTTACATACAGTGGCGTGCAGTAAGTACAGATTTAGGTTATGCTGTAACCAATAATATTATACAATCATATATAATATATATACTACAATATATATTGTACATAGGATTATGAACTTTCGTTTAACCAACGTCTTTAGGCAAAATGAATCAGTCGTTTATATGACCCTACCATGTATTTATTTGTAATGTTAGAATACTACTAATAATGTTTTTAAAGTTTAAGTTTTAACTTTAAATAATACCTTCATACCCATATAAAAATCAATATAAAAAATGTATGGACGTTTTTAAGAACACATTTTTATGACTGAATATGATTCTATTATTGTTTGAAAATCCTTCACGTAATAACTAAATTAAATTAAATTAAATGCACCTCGAACGCAAAGAACGACCATGAAATCAACACGTTAAAAACAGTAAGATAGTAAAACTCGCGAATTAGTAGAATACGAAGAAGACACTTCAATGATTTGCACGCAGTTGTAAACCTTTCTAATGTTATTCTGTTAAAAAAACAGGATAGGTAATGATTCCATTCAAAACGGATCAATCGACAGAAATTTTCAATTCAGTAAATAACCAATTATATGACTCGAGTAATTCACTAGCTTAAAGACAGAACAAAGTAATGTGAACAGCTCGATGCGGTAAATACAAGAGAGCGCAATGGGTACAGCGGTGAGTTGTCATGGTAGTTTTTAGAACTAAGCTATTAAAGTTTCTACTGGTACAAAGATGGCGCTAATTGTCAAGTAATGTTTCCATTTATGTTAATCCAATTAATTCATTTATATTTGTTTCCCAAAGTTTTTAGTAATGCACTACTTTTTTGCTCGTATGCACTTCACCCCCCCCGCCTATATATATATATATATATATGGCTAAATTGGTGGGCTCTACATAAAGCTATGCTAAAATGCTATGCTTTTTGACCGCCATTTTGGTTTGACAGACATTTGCCAGTTTGCATTTAGTAGTCGTAGACAGTAGTTGTTTACAATTTATTATGAAGCATATAACGCTTCAACAACGTGTCGAAGACATTAAAATATTTTATCTAAATAATAATGGCAAACCCCATTAACGGTGATCGCTATCGTCGCTTCTCGGTGGCCGAAATGATTGGGCCTGCAACACATGTGGTTTCAACAGGGCGGTGCCATCTCACGCACAGCCCGAGTTACGCTTGAAATATTGCGAGAAATTTTTCCCGGCCGCATAATGTCAAACGTCCTCCTCGATCACCTGATGTGAAGGCTATTCCGATGCTGCAGGACAATATTCGAAATGAAATTGCTGAAATCACACGCGAAGTGTGCGAGAATGTTATGAAAAATATTGTTAAAATAGCACGCGTATAATATTTCAAACATAATTGTAATAATTCATATAATCGATAAATAAATTTTTATTTTTTATTCTTTATTTCATTTCCTAGGTATTCGAAAACAACATTGGCCTGGAACATAATGTTCACCTGTACAATGATTATTATGTTGTATTGTATGGCGCATTTACAATTTACTAACAGAACATCAACAAAAAATATTTAAGTCACAATCGAAATATTGTCAACAAACCTTTTATAATGCTTATCATATGCATATACTGCAATGTTGCAGTGTGACCACCCACCGTACCATACAGATACTACAGTGGGCACGAATTGTTTATTGAAAATTAAATATGTAATATATGCCTACATAAAAATGAAATCAACACATTTCAATGCGAAATAAAATACACAAATGATACATATTAAACTTTAAATATTATATAATATTTAGCACCAATACATAAACGTAGTTTTAAGAAAAAATGTCGTGTACAAGTTTTTTTATGCTTAGCATAATAATAAATTGGAATATCATTAACCGTATTATTATGCAATGTCGTGGAATCGGATCTAAATAATAATAAATGATTGTAATAAGTTAGGTATATTTTTAGTTCAAAGTCGAATTAAATGCAGTCGAGAATATATCCTCACTATTGAGCTTGTTACTCAAAATATTGCTGGCTAAATTATTCAATAATATATGAAAAAAGACACGTTCCTCGTCCAATTAAAAGTAATCAGGCGCTCGCTCCGGTTAGCAATCCGCGTAATCGCCCGCGGATGGTTTAACAGCCGCGATATTAGACGGCCTACAGCCGATGGCCGATGGCCGATGGCCGACGGCCGACGGCCGACGGCTCGAACATTGTCATATTTTTTAACAATCAATCGGAGACCCGCCCCTCGGGCCGCGGTCAGACACCCCCGGTTTAATTAATTCCGCGCAATAACCGCCCGGCCGATGTCCGCGGAGAACTTTTCATTAATACCCCCTCACCTCCGCGGGCCAAATTACCAGACTGCGCCAAAACATAAAAGCTCATCCATAAATTAAGAGATAGGAGAGCGTAGGGTACAAAATTAATCAAATAATCTACATAACACAAGAGCCCCCTCCCCGGCGGCCCCCGGCCCCCGGCCGCCGGTCGCGGCCCCCGGCCCCGGCCCGCTCCCCCCGGCCGCACATGGCCGTGTTGATGGGGCGCCCGCGCCCGCTCCCCGCGCCGCGCGCCGCGGCCCGCGCTCGGCGCCTCAGTCGCGTCCCGTCCGTCCAGCGGGTTGTGTCTGCCGTCGCGCGCGCCTCGCTCCGCCTCCGTCACGCGTCCCGCGTCGCACACGTGTCTCCGCGATAAGTTATTTTTCTGTTTGATTTGTGTTTATTTTGCCGAAGAGTCGCCCCTCGCGCCGCCACTGTCGCGAGAGTTCCGCGACGAGCCGAGACGAGACTGTGCTCTACCGTCCTGCCGCCGAGTCGCGGACGGTTTTCGACGAGTTTTTTCAGTTTATTTTGTGTTATTTCATTTATTATTTGTTGGTTTGTTTATGTTCTGTTGAGTGCTCTCGCGCGGAGGAGTTTTATGGGCGGCAGGCGGCACCGGCGCGGATCTTCCACCTTGACAATCGGTAAATATTGCCAAGTTTTTACCGAGTTTGTGCCGAGAGCATCCCCGCCCGCTCGTAAAGGCCGCTTGTTTCATTAGGAGCGCGACGGCGGCTCCGGCCTCCGCGGGGCTGTAACCCCGTCCCAATCACTGGCAATGGCCCGGCCGGTCAGTTATGGCCCACACCCCCACACCCTTCGCCAGTCCCCCGTCCCCGCCCCCGCCCCCAACCGTGCCGCACTTTCCTTTAACGATATTCAATATCGGTAAAAATGATTAAATTCCCTACGTTATTTTTGATCGGGTGCTTTCAATTTGTTCGCTCGCTGCTGACGTAGGACGCCGCTCGTTTCAGCACAAAAGTTGGAAACTACCTACGGTACCTACCTGCGCCGCGAGCCCACATGTTTACAGGATCATTTCGCGTGGTCCAGAGCGCGCCGCTCACCGCTCACTGATGATGTAGCTCATATACTTGTCTAAACAATCTTTGGTCCACTCATCTCTGAAATAACTCATGCACTTTCCATACCGCACTAGTATTGTGGACACGTAGCATTATTAATTAAGTTCATTAAAAAATATAAAACTCACCGTGATATTCCTGTAAGTCTGACGTTTATTAATGTTGTATAAATTTTTCTATAAACCTTCCACTTATCCAACCACAAACACAGATCCAAAACGTATTAATTGAAAATGGTAATCTTCTGCAATATAGGTTCTAGGTTAAACTGACGTTACCTGGTAGAGTCATATAATGTACTCAGTCTAGGTTAAACTGGTACCTGGTAGAGTCGCTAGAGTCACGTGCACAGCGAGACTCGGAAATTCTTTCAAATTCTCCTAGGAACGAAAACGTTACTTAATCATATTAATGTCTTACGTACAAAGTTCGAAACTAGTTTGTAAATAACTCAGGGCTGTACTTAGATTATGGTGTCTGCAGTACCGCCAATACAATTACGGAAATTATTTTGTTGAAGGCTAATCCCAAAATCAAGCACACTAGTCATTTTGAAGAACGCGCGAATTATTATAAAATATATCGAATATATATATATATATCGCAATAGTGTCCATTTATTTAAAATTGATTATAAATGCAACTTTGTTCACATTCGTTACATGCCTAATTTTTTTGCATTCTATTTTAATGTTACAATGAAAAATTATAAATATATATATATTAATTAAATACAATATCAAAAAAACATTAATATAAAAGCACCTACAGTTTCTGTGATTTATGTTAAGTAAGTAAACTTTAAAGGTGTTCCCCTAAATAATTAAATATTTTGTACAGATCACCATTGTAGTCGATGTTGCATGTTGATTCTTCTGGAGATTTATTCAATCTTTGATAGTCTCGGAATCGTATTATTTTGTTTCTTGACCAAGCTTAATGTCTCATGCGAGTTTTATATCAGCTCTCATAAAATCGTCCCTTATCGTGGTATCGAAGCCCTTTACCTTCGGAACCTTTCCACGCAGCATCAGTCTGGCGCCGAAATCGGCCCCCGGGTGAGAGATATTATATTAAAACAAGAAATGTTTCCATGAGCCGATTGTCTGTGTATTAATTATTTGGTCTATGAATCTTCTGGGGGTAAAAACCTCCCCAGCAAACTACACTCCTAGGAAGTAGGCGGCGAGCGGGGTGAATTTCCAGTCACCCCGCCTCCGCCCCGCAGACTTAAATTAAAGTAGACGAGGCTTTAATTTTGAACAGAGTATCCACTTAGTGTATTGAAAGTCAATTAAAGGATCAATTATTTATAACTTATTCAAATACATATTTTTATTACATTGTTTCGCTATTAGTGCGTGGTTCTAATTTTGAGCAGCTGTTTGCGTTGATTAAATGGATACAAATTTAGCATATCTCACACTTACTAGGTAAATAAATCAGTAATTCATTTATAAATTTTGTTCAAGCATATGATGGTAAAAACTGGAAATTTTCACATGTCCAATTAAAGGCTTCCTTGGAATGTAACATGCTAATAAATAACTTTTCTCAAAGGAAGAAAGCATGTCACATTTTAAGGTAAACTGGGTTTGCAATCCGTTTAAATTGAAAATATATAATTAAGACGCCGTCCGTTACAGGTGTCTCTATTATTATTGACAATGATAACAAAATAGTACTTTGTGGTACACTCAAATATCGGCTGAAAGAATTTAAAAAAAATTACCAAACTAAAAATAGACGAATAAACATTAATTAAATCAACCGCTCAAAGATGTCTGGCATGACTTGTATTGCGTTTATTAAAAAAATTATACCGACCAAAGTATCTTTAAATTGTAATTCACTTGCGGTTTAATTTTTTATTAATTTTAACAGCATTGAGCAAATAATCTATTTTTATTTCATTATTCCTCACCTTTCATTTACATCATTAGTCAAAAATAGTTTAGAATATATATATTAGTCTCATACCAAAAAAACACGAGAATAACTGACCCCACAATAGTTTATCAAAAAATTAAGCACCTATACGAAATTTAATATGTTAAAATATAATTTCACTTAGGTATTCAGTTATTATTTTCAGCGAAATTCATTACAGTTTTATAAGAATATTGTATTTTATATTATTTAATCTTTTTTATATTATCCTTTTCCAGAAAATATAAAAATATCTGTTTCTTCTGTGAGCGTCTTTGCCGCTCAGCGTAATATTAATATGGGAATATTACTCAACACACATACGAGTGACTAACTACCCTTACAGAGAATGTTTCGTATTTTGTTTCCATAATTCAGGCAAATTCAAGCATACATTTAACAAAATCATAAATTAATTCCTTTCGGATTTGCCATTTTTATTGTTGTAATGTGCTTCTATATTACATGCAATCCAAGGTATGCATATAATTATTTTCAAGTTATAATTCAAATTGTTTGAATTTCGATTGTAGTCACCAAATAACTCAAAACATCCACAGATTGTTACCCAATTGATTTTTATGGTACATATTTGGCATGTATAGTTCGTACATTCAGTTAAACTGAAATTTATTTTAAATATAAGCGTAATTATACATTATAGTACCTACTAGTGTTTAATATCAGCCCTGGACCACTTTTTTCATATTAAGAAAAAATAGTTTGACGTTTTATGTTTGAAAACGAATCGTTCAAAAAATAAGGTTAAAATTATACGTAGATATTAAATAATAATTAGCTATCTACATAATATACGTATCAAAAATATTACTGTTTTCTATATGAAAAATGTACCTTAAAAATATATAAAATTACATATCAACCTAATTCGTATAATATCTATTTTTCAAAGGAAATTGATACCTCACTCCAATATAAATTTTCGTTAAAATTTTCTTATGTGTGATATTATATTTTACTTAAGATTATCGAGCTTCTAGCATACTATAATATTTTATTAAATAAATATTGTATTTAATTTTGGTTTATGTAAATCGACGATTTATATTATCCTACTTACCTGTTACCTGTTATGTGTAAGGTACTCATGTGTAATTAGCAAAACGTAATAATATAGAGATTACCGAATAATATTTATTTTATGAGATTGTTAAATTTGTTAACATTTTTTTGATGGAAAGATGCTCCAAATTGACTAAAATATATATATTATAAATTGCGATCATACTTTTATCCTGGATTTTTTAAAAATAAATGAGATCCGACACTGAATACATATCACATCAATATTCTTACCACTTGTAAACTAAGTTAAACGCTTGTACTATGAAAATAGGACTAACTTAGAGGTATCCCGGGTAGAATCTTAAACCCCCGTGCACTCGAACACTAGGCGAGTGTCTTACTGCTACACTAAGCAAGCACGTTTGAATTAATGAGCAAATCATCTACGCATACCCGGGCGACGCCTAGTAGCTCTCTCAGCTGGTGTTCAAAATTTAAATGTAATTTTAGCGTTATATTTTTAACAGCAGGGAATTTTTTACTAATCTAAATAATTATATAAATTTCTATTAGCCTTTTTTGTATTTAATGTATTAACCATTTTTAACTGTGTATCACGAGGAGATTTTTATTCGTAATTTCGTTGCGCTTTCCGAATAAATAATAAACATCGTTAAGGGTAGATTCAACCCTGCCTACACCCAATTAAGCCGGGACCACCCCTTAATTTTTTCAATTTGTCGGATACCTACTTATCGGTACGCTATTAATCCTAGGCCGAAATTATGTCCGATTTTTTATTCGCCTCCTATGCTGGGTTGCCACTATTACCTTATAAGTCTGGCAATGCAGCGCTCGGGAGGGGTGGGTGTGGGGGAAGGGGCTATTGTGCCCCGCTATACCTGCCGACGGGCCGGCTGGGCCCTTCCCCCTGGATAACCAACAAAACCTTCGCTTTATTCTTAATATGCGTAGGTACCTACTTAAAGATGTGCATGAGAACACATCATCGCATTACCTAAGTTGCAATATTTCATATTATTTTGTACACAGCGCTTTCTTCGTGAATCGTCTCCGTCGTAACATTCTCGATCAGAATTTAAAATTATTAACACCTTCATCGAATACCCTTAATTGAGTCAATTAAGGGTTTAACATTATATAATATAATATAATAGGTGTTACTCACCTTGTGTACAATACTTTAGGGGTAGATGATACATATACACATTAAAAACGCCAGGCGAAAATGTTAATGTTGCACGTGTATAATTTCAACAATATTAGAGATATAAACATTTTAAAAAGGTCCTAGTTATGTGATTATTTCGATTCATTATCATATTTTGTTAGATAATTTAGGGCCTAATGCAAAGATATACAATAATAATGTCAATTTCGCAAATTTTATTACTACTTACTTAGAATTAAACATTAATTAACTTGATTTTGAAAAAATCTCTTACAATAATATTTTCTGTAACGGTGCATAATTTGTCTATAATCCTTGATCATTTTCGACTTGTAGTTTAGCCATAAAATATTGTGGACTAGATCTGTTATAGCCTGTATACATTATTATTTTGGATATTGTATATATATATATAACATAATGTGTGACTCTGCTTAGTCTAATAAAATAAAATTTAGTGGCGCTTGGTATTGGTACAACCAGTGGCGTAATGCAAAATGTATATATAAAAGGACCCCTGTATATGTATTGTATTTTATCTAGAATAAGAATATTAAGTAAGTATTAAACACTTTAATGAAAAGGTGTTTTTAAGGCATTTATATGTACGCGCTACTGCAAAAATCCTTACTTCACTTTTCTAGTCTAGTCCTTAATCCGACATATTATATTTGTTGAGTATTACTGGGTACACAGATAAAGTTTTTAGGTGTTTTCCTAATGCATGTGAGAAATATTTTTTTTAATTCCGCGCCTTGCTGTGATAGATTAAAAAATATATTAATCCGCGTTACCGCTGGGAAAATAATCAATACACTATGTATTGTGTATGCAGGGCGCGGACGGACTTTCGGGGCTCTATCTAACGTTGGCTCCAGTGCACTGCATCGGCATAGACACCACTGAGTACAACTTTCTAGTTGCAGTCTTATTTGCATCACATCTTCGACTGGTCAAAATCAAGTACGGCACGTTGTTCCAATTATTGAGTTATTAAGTATTAAGTTGTTCCAATTATTGAGTTATTAAGTATTAAGTTGTTCCAATTATTGAGTTATTAAGTATTAAGTTGTTCCAATTATTGAGTTATTAAGTATTAAGTTGTTCCAATTATTACTTTTTTGATTTCATCATGTAGGTATGTGTCTGTGTCAGTAGGTGCAGGCGGCGAAGTATTGTGCGCTCGCGTCTAATCTAATCTTCACTATAGAACACATAATATGAGTACAGTATCTTGAAATTTGTTAGATATTTTATGTCGGTATTTTCAATCATTCCCTTAGTGCGGGGGACCCGCGACACACTTTACGAGATAGCGATAGTCCGTCAGCCTGGAAGATAACTTCTGAGATTTATCTACATACGCGTATATGTATATATTAAACAACGAAGTTACGATAGAACATACCGAATTCATGTATTCAATTTTATAGATTTCAATTTTGTAGTTCATTTCTTAGATGTTTTTAGACGGGAGTTTATAAATTTTACCAGGAAATAGATATACAATGGATGTTCAACTCTGTTCTTGAACGTCTGGTTTAACAGACAATTAAAAATTTATTATCAAGAAGAACGCATTCTTATTGTGAAGTTGTAATTATTCAGAACAGACGGTCTGTGATATTTTAAATACTAATTAAATGTATTCATTAGAAAGATATACATGTAAAATCAATTTTATCGAAACATGTTGTTGTTGCTACCGGGATTTGAACCTAAATCTCTCCCAATCCGTTTTTGTCGTCAATGTATTGTGTGCTGTAGCATAATCTGTTAATGCACATTTCCCGGATTGGAAGACATCCAGGTTCGAATCCCGGTAGCAACAACAATATTTTTCAATAAAATTGATATTACATGTATATCTTTCTAATTAATACATAGTGTATTTATTTTTAAATCGGTCAATGTTCAATTGTCTCGTCTGTCGTGGAACGTCGTATAATTTAAATACTTTTAATTTGTATTTAAAAATGATTGTTGTGTTTGTTACGTCTATGTACTTCTTAGTGTATTTATTTTTAAATCGGTCAATGTTCAATTGTCTCGTCTGTCGTGGAACGTCGTATAATTTTAATCCGTTGCAAATGAGTCACGATTGTCCTGTTTTTGTTCTAGCTGGATTCATAATAGCCGGTAGTTTTGAGATGTTCTCGCATCGTGTATGTATCTTGTATGGTTTTCATGTAATTTATCGTACTTGTCTTTTTCTTCGCCGTTAGCAAGCTTATGTATATATTTTAGACTTTCAATCTTTGTTATATTATTTATATTGAGTTGCTGTGTTATTGGCGGTATACTGTTTCAGTCAATGTCAGCTAAGTTGTAAATCATTTTCAGTGTTTTAAGTCTGTTTTATTTTTGGTTCCCCAAAAAATTAACATGTTCCCTATTATACTCTAGACCGGAATTTCTATAGTTTTTGGTGAGTACTCGTGTATTTCAATTAGTATTTATCCTAGGAATTCCTATAATTTAATTGTATTTGTAATTTACGCAAAAGACGGGACAATTTTATTAAAAATTAAGTTTTACATACATAGGTAACTAATTAATAATTTGTATAAATTAAACAATGTGTACTGAATTTGACATCAAACACTGCAATATAATAATAATATTGATATTATAATAAATGTGGATAGAAATAAATGGTAATATTTACATATTTTATATCACATGTTATAATTATAGTGCAGCGTGGAGAGCCAGATTAAAAAACAAATATATTAAATACTAATTAAATGTATTAATTAGAAAAATATATGCATAATACTTGTTTTGTCGAAAAATATTGTTGTTGCGTTATCGGGATTCGAACCTGGATCTCTTTCCAAACCGGGGAAGGTACATTATCACAGACCTATGTTCTGAATAATTACAACTTCACAAAAATAATGTGTTCTTAATAACAAATATATATTTAACAATATGTCCAAAAACAAACAATTACTGGATTTTTAAAGCCATCCGAAGACAGTTCGTTAGCCCTGTAATGCCCATACTTCCATATGAGATATCTATAATTTGTTAAATATATATTTATAAAATTAATTATATATAATCATAATACGCTAGAAATAATATTGAGATATATATTTGAGTGTATTTTATAGCTTACAGTAGTATCAATTAAGATAGAAAAATATAAATATATTGCCTTAGTAGCAGGCATTCATTAAACAGTTTTAATAATAAATAAATACAAGTAAAAGGCCATATCATGTAATTACAAATGATGCGCGATATTAGTTCACCATTTCTACTTGAACCCTTATTTTTTCTTATATACCTAAAAATATAAAGTAAAATTCTGCCAGATTACTATAAAATTCACAAGAATCCCGTGCACCTTAGAATGTTTAGTTTGTACAAAAATAATTAATCAGTTTGTCATATTCCCTGTTAAAATCGAAAGCCATTTTTTTCCGCTCGCCATCAATGACAAATAAAGTCGAATTCCATCAATTTTATTATTTCCTACGATACAATATTAAAACGACAGCCCATGCATCACATTAAATGTAGGCACGTATCTGAATAAAAAGAAAAAATATGTTTTGAGGTTTTTAAAACCCAAATACTGCTTACCTACATACCGTCTCGGTGTTTCTCTGCCGGATGGAATTCTCCGCAGATAAGATACAGCGTCTCATTCTTGTGATTTGATACACAATTTTAGTCTTGTCCACATTTTTGTGCATTCTCTGCTCGCCGATTGGTTGGATTGATGAAGCTTTTAACCTTTTAAATGCCACGAGCGCGTTAACACGCCAATCTTTGTATGCCACGCCAAGCTATAAGCGTGTTAACACGCACTTTTGGACCTTGCAAACTTGCAGGGATTAAAGTCATATTTTTAAATCATCGATTCATCATCAACTGTGGACAACAGGTCCCAGCTTTTGATAGATAAGTCAAGATCGAGACCCTTAAAGCTTAGTCTTACCCTATATGGTGTATTCCATTTCAAATAGAGTTGGCAGTTAAAAGGTTCAATTACAGTTAGCAGTTAAATAGGGACCATATTTCGATATCTGGTTTACCGCAGACGTTCTCTATTTTTGCTGCTGTAGTAATCACGTAAAATATATATACCTTACAAATTAAATTAATCAACTATAAAAGTTATATTTTTGGGATCAATAAAATATTTCAATTTATCGAAATAATCGTATAAACTATGACTTTTAACAATGTTTACATGGTTCAGATTAGGTACAGTTTGAACATTTTCAATGTGTATCCATCTACCTTTAAAATATTGTGCACCGAGTGTATTACACCCAGTATATATATATATTATTTCAACAATATTGGTACATGTTATTATCTGTATTTACCACCCACTTAGTTTATAATTTTCATTAATATCCGAACAAATTTATTTCCTATCTGCGAAATTGCTTTCTCAAAAATTCATCGTACCAACTTTCCCAATTAGGAATATTGCTGTGATCACAGTTAATTAACTAATACGTCAACAGTCTGGAATATTGTAAATTGATTTTCTTATGTGAAACTTGGTTAATTGAGTTGGTTGTTTAGCGGAAATTGCGACTTAGCCTTTCTAATCATGAGGCTATACACTACACGACTACACCGTTTGTACATACCCGCTCAATTCTTACATCCATATTTTAGTCAGATTCCATCCATTCGCCAAACGTAAATTAATTTACACGAAGTTTAATTACAATTCCCAACAGAATAGGCAAAATATAATAATAGATAATCATCTTAAAATAAACTGGATATACAATATCTACCCTATGTATTATATCCAATTACTAATTTATATATTTTTTATAAAATTGTGATATTTAAAAAAATCTTAATCTCCTTTTGCGTATCGCGCGTAGAACTATCAGAGTGTGTCAATTTCATTTGAAACGTACGATTTTGGTAGATACCTACGTGACTTTTTTGTTCTGAAGGTATTCGTATATTTTCCAAATAGAAAACAAAGATTACAGAAAATTGATTTTGCAATTGATATTAGAATTTTCAAACATGCTGTAGGTAGAAAAATATTTAAATTTTGTGTTAAATATAGGCAAGTTATTATTAAAATTATGTCCGTCTTCCGGGCCCGCCTTGGGACAGGATTTTTGTTACTAGTTTGTTAATATTTTAAACATTATTAATTTATTGTTTTTATTTACTTTTCTTTGAATGTAGATTTCTTCTATCCTCATTTTCAAGTACTTACTTTAATGCGTTGATTATGTCGCACTAAAATGTTGTTAAAACATATATTAATTTATATATAATATTTCAGACTGAAACGCTACGTCATACGTTAACACTGGCATCTCGTTCAAATTAAAATATGTTCTAATCAAGATGATTGTTTTGTTTTTATAATAATGAGTTGTAATATTGCCAATCTTATGTATTTGTAAAAAAATTGTAAACATTTCTATCGATACTATCTTATTACATACAGATACAGATCGCTAACTAAAATATCATTTGACGTTTAGAAGCGATTCTTACCAGGGCAATATTTCATTATTACTAGTTCCTACTATAACCTTATTTTACTATGTAGAGTTGATGTCGTAAACAATGAGATACATTATTACAAATATACTCGTTATTTCTTAAAACGTTATTCAGTTACAAATAATTCCATTATGTATGAGATTTAAAATCCTTTATATACTCAATGTTATAAATACTGTTTTTTTAGACACAACATGTAAGCATTGTACAGCTGTAAAATAAGACAGTTTGTTATATATATATTACACAGATTTTAAAATGCATTGCTCAACTAGGTAAGCCTATTTTAGGGCAAATCGGCAAACAAATTACATTTCACAAAACCAAATAATCAAATATAACATAAAAATACAAGGCGAGAAAACGTGAAAATATATAAAATGAGAGAAAAAAATACCAATGTGCAATACAATATGTAAAAGAATGTAAGCACATACAAGGTAAAATAAAATGTACAAGTTCAAAGCTATAATGCAGTTAGTACAACACATAAAATTCAGTTACAGTGGAACCTCTCATAACGAGCAAAACAAATTTTAAAAAAACCCGCTCCTTTAACGAGCGACATTTCGCATAACGAGTGACGCGCTTCTGCCTCCCAACACCACTCCGTTACTCCAGCCTATGGACCAGCAGATTATTTCTAACTTTCAGAAACTCTACACTAAAACACTCTTCGAGCGTTGTTTTGAGATGACTGAAAGGACCGATTTCACCCTCAGTATTTTGGAAAGATCACTTCCATATCGTTGCTTGCCTCAAGATGATTGACAAGGCGTGGGAAGGGATTACCGAGAGACCCGGATTTCTGCTTGGAAGAAGCTTTGGCCAATGTTGAATAGGACTTTGAGCGGTTTGAGACAGCACCTTTGGAGTCTGTAGATTGTATCTTTGGCCAATATCATGGGACTGAAAGTGGATAATAATGACATTGATGAGCTTGTAGAAGAGCACAGGCAAGAGCTGACCACCGAAGATCTTATGGAGTTGAATCGTGTTTCACAGCAAGAAGTTGCGGAGAAGAGTTTGTCAGTGAAAGCAATTTCTGGCGCAATAAGAGAAATGCTGAAAGCATGGGAAACTGTTGCCTCGTATATTGAGAAGCATCACCCTAATAGGGCGGTGGCTATGGGCCCTATAAATTTATTCAATGATAATGGTGTCACATTTTCACAAAATTTTGAAGCGTCGGCAAATACAAATGTCTCTAGACAGCTTTATAGTAAATAATAATTAGTTATTGTAATAAATTCATAAATAATAATAAATAATTTTCTTTGAATAAACGTTACAAATAAAAAAAAGAGTATTTTTTTCGGCTTCGAACGCATTATCGTATTTTACATTAATTTATATGGGAAAAATTATTTCGCTTAACGTGTGTTTCACGTTACGAGTAAGATTCTGGAACGAATTATGTACGTTATTAGAGGTTCCACTGTATAAGAATTATTTCATAATATAAAAAAGTTTATTCTCAGTGTCTGTGCTTTGTATTTTTTTGATTCAATGTATTTTATTTTTATTTAATCTTTCAAACTTTTATAATAATT
Source organism: Eubasilissa splendida (assembly GCA_031772225.1). Taxonomy (NCBI): domain Eukaryota; kingdom Metazoa; phylum Arthropoda; class Insecta; order Trichoptera; family Phryganeidae; genus Eubasilissa; species Eubasilissa splendida. The sequence continues at coordinate 21,698,234 of CM062846.1, read as the reverse complement.
TAACCATAATAAATAAAGGAACTTATTAATAAATAAATAGAGTGAAGGGCTGTCAAATTGTTACGCGTACACGTGGTGAGCATTTGTAATCGATAAGAGATTATATGACTGAATTTTTATTCTTACATTAAATAAATTTTATGTGTTCTGTCATCAAAATGTTAATGTTATGAATGATTACTTAATTAACACATGATACTTGTGGCCTAGATTTAGATCAATGACCTGAATTTTATTATTTAGATAAAAACGTATTGAATTTGTAGAGATTTTTTTTTCCCACGTATATTTTAAATTGTTTTTTAAACGTTTTTATTTTTTTTCCCTAAATTCGAATAGTTGACTACAAGAAATATTAATCCAAACATGTTTTTCTGTACGATATTTTGTCTGATTTATCTCATTTCTTTAAGATGACAAAAAGTGAATCTCACATTAGTATATGTATTATAAAATCTATGAACTAATCTAGTGCGTATTATTACATATATAAACGTTTTCAACGCTTACCGCGTCATCTTCAGTAATAAATTAAAGCTTAAACCAGAAGAAAGACTATAGACTACATGAAAGGGGTGGGGGGGCGGGGGGTCGGTGAAAGTGGTTGCGGACGGGGCTAATATGAACAAAAGAGGTTGTATGTTAAGTACAGTTTTTTTTTTAAGTTAATTATAATTAAAATGAACTTCCACATAGTTAATCACGAAATTTTTCAAATATTGTTATTTCTCACTAATTTAATCTAATTACCGTGTTTTGTGGTTATCCAAAAAGGAAGCAACATATATATAGCCGCTATTGAAACTATACACATCATGTATTTCGTAAGTTCTGAATAATGTCATGGATAAGTAGGACGTTTTGAGATAGCCGATATGAAAGCGACAGACAAATTATAAAACGGTTCCCTTTGCCCGGGGGAAATGGCGGCAGGCCGTGAGGGGAGTGGGGTGCGGGCCTTAGTGAATAATAAATGCAATAATAATGTGACCGGGACATCTGGCCCGCGGGGCGGCAGGTGAGAGGGTGACAATCTGTCCCCAGCACGCATTAGCCGCCGTCGTATTGGCCCCTGCCACTTCGAGACATACCTATGTTTTATTAAATAAGTACAATTTTTAGGTTATGTATATTTTCAATTCAGTCGGTTAATTATGACACCTGCGTTGTATTCGTTATTTGATTTATAAACAATATTTTGATACTACAAAATAAATGTCAGTTAATAACATTTTATCGTATTTAGTAGTAATAAAGAAAGAGAAGTGCCGAGGAGGAAACCCTTGACCATATCTTTTGCCTGTCCATTACGGATCGCAGGTTTTTTTTACAGTAATCTCGTCAATGGTAATTTTCAACTCCCGGTTAACTTGTGTCATCTTCTTTCCCTTAACTCGCCACGTTTAATCTATATAATAGCAAATTTTTGAACGACAATGGTATTGACTTGTTATATGATGTTCCCTATTTTATAATATTGTAGTATTTCTCTCTACAAAATAATGTTTTAACTTGATTAATGGCACAAATCACTCTTCAGGGGTGGATTGCCTACTTAAAAGAAGAATAAAGATAATTAATTAATTATGAATACAGATTTAAGACATGCACACGGTGTTAGTTTACTGTCAAACTAGTCAAGTGCCGGTACTGGACCTTTATTATTATGTGCCCGCCGTTTTTTTATTATCTCCACGCCACTGTCTACCGACTCAATTTATACATTTATCTTTTATGATGATTCACTTACTCGAGTCCAGTAGTCCATCTGGTCAGGTTAGGTTAGTATTTTTATTTAATGTAAATCTTAAACAGTTTCAATATATAATATAAATAATAAAATATAATATTTGCTGTCTAAAGTGGCATATTATATACCAATCAGAATCCGGCAAATAGTGGCGGGTAGATAAAAGAAAAGATCCTGAGTATTTTGACAGTTAACATAACGAAATAATAGCAAGTGGACTTGATATACTCAATAGTTGATATATCTAATCCTATACAAATATTTCTAAATATTTGACGGTTATGGTAATACGCAATACAATAGTAGGTGCATATTATATAATTTTGTTTATATCGAGTTACTATTGTGTAGAACTTGCAAAATATGAGATAAATAGTAATATTTATGAAAAAATTAACAAGCAGAGATTAGTAATAAATAAAAACAATCGGGACAACAACCCTAAAAATGTGACATGGAGTGACAGATTAAGAATGAAACAAGCAAAGAAAAAATAGAAAATAATTAATCTATTAGATTTTTAAGGTAAAATGTGCCCTTCCATTTTTTAACTTGACTACATTTAATTATGTAATGTTGTGGCAGTTTTATGCTTGCATAAAAAAATTGTACATTGCGTTTGATATATTATGAATCTTAATTCACGCCTCCTTATGGTATCAAGTCAAGTCGTAAGTAGAGGTTTCGGTCAGGTACTGAATAAGATCCATAAATTTTTGTCAAAAAAGTATCAGAATTGAAAAATCTTCTATTTTTAAAAATGTAATTTCCGAATATAATTTACGAAGGAGTTTGCCCTCCGTGCGGAGCCGAAGTTCCCAGGAAGGTGAAAATAAATGTCTCCGATAGCTGACGGCAGCAGCTCGCGCAGCTCCGGCCGAGGCGGTCTTCCTGTTGGCGAACTTTAGCACTAGATTACTCCGCGACAAAGGACCAAAGTTATTTCAAAAGCCCGCTCCTGTTTATTGTTGATACAAAGCCAGCTCGGGCCTCGGACGGCGCTCGTAAATTACGGCGCCGCGGCGCGTTTTCATTCTGATCCTCGAGCCGTCGCCGCTAAATACGGCGGCGGGTCGGTGATTAATTAGCGACGGACAAAGTTATCCCTTCATCAATCACTGATTAGTCCATTCTGTTCCGCCGATCCGCTCTCCGAGGCGTCCGCGCAGCCTCGTTCCGCGCCCCATTGTGCCGGGGCCCGACGTCCCCGGTTTGAGTCGTTGTCACGCTCGCAGCTCTCATTGTAGGGCCGCGCTCGCCGGCCGGCGGGCCCTCGTGTGACGTCATTAACACGGCGTTGCCGCAACAACACTGCCAGGGAGATGGTGGTGCGGATAATTCTATGACGCGGCAGGTAATTTGTCAGAGCTCCAGTCGAGTCGGGGGAGGCCCGAGTGCTAAAGATTCTCGCTTCATTCTTCATATTCGGCGACGTGTACCGGTGGGTAAATTCACGATTGATGGCTTTGGGTCCCCGTACATTTGCGACCGAGTATCGGGAATTCTTGGCTCCCGGTATGCGACGTCATTGAGCTATTTTTATCTGAACAAAAGCGTTGTCGTAATTGTCGGGTTCCCGGTTATCGTTTCACGCGAACTTGACTCAACGGTAAATTGGATTGTGTCGAAGAAATGTCGTCTCCGCGTCTCGAGATTCGCGTTCAAAGTTTCCTTCCCCTCCCCCGCTCCAGTATCTACGGTCGCCAACTTCGATGAGTACATCTCTTCTTTCGTAATTTTACACGAAATGTGCATCGGCGGCATTGGCGTGCGGGTCTGCGTCGGGGGCGGGGGTGGCGGTCACCTCCCCCCCTCGCGACACGAATATCCCATTTGCAAATTGGAAAGTGGATTAATATTCCACCGCCATTTTTACCATCCATTAAGTGACGGGGGATTTTTTTATTCGCACTGCATCGGGGCCTAGCCGCAATCGCCAGCCGGTGAGATTTATTTTTTCGAGTGCGCTTCGGACAGAGTCGCCGCCCGCCTCTTAGGACTCGTAAAACACTTCTATCCTATCGAACTTAAATGACGCGTTTAAAAAAAGCTATACTTAATAAATACCATTGATTTTATATTAGTAATAACGGTATCTAATAACTAATCATATATTTTAATATTAGATAATAAGAAAATTAAATTTTTTAAATTGTATGAGGCGCAGATGACAACAGATGAGAAATTATATCCAAGCTAAGTTAGAGATATTTTCAAGTTGATATTGTTAAATTGAATGCGTAGATATTTAGTAACCTTGACATAGATTAAAAATATCGATTTTATATAGAACTAGCTGCTCATTCACCTGTAGATGCTTTTTTTTTACTAATTTGATTACTAATCGATTGTTTCATTTTCACACGTGGAAATATTTATACATTTTTTGTTTCGATGATAAAAATACCAGTGGCGTGCTTTTATATTGATTCCGTGTGTCATTTATATAAATTATTTAGATTAAATTAAATTTGAGTTATCAGCCTCTGTTTCATGAACGCACCTAGAGCGCAGTGGAACGTTATCTGTCTAGGAGCGAGACCGTCAAACCAGTTGTACCTACTACCTATCGCTTCTATCTGTGTGGATTTAGGCCAGCTCGGTATCAATGGAGGTCTGTTTTCTTGGAACGGGACCCGCCCACTGAAGCGCGGCTTTCTATCACTATTTATATTCGCTATTCGGTTATGTTTGTCCGTTGAACTTTGGGCGGTGCACGGTTCGCCATTTTATAGGAAGACAAAAAATTCGGCCGACTTGAATGCCTTATTTGCATCTTATGAATAAATGGCGTAAATCAGGGCTGGCAAACAGAAATTTTTAAAAACAATGGTTATGCAGATTCTTTTTCAATACTTTATTTTTGAAATTGATCCTCTCTAGTTTTCGGAAGAGACTGAATACAATTTATACTTATTCTTTCCATTTACATTTAATAGCTTTCCAGCTAAGCCAACCAAATAATTTTTATATGATTTCTTTCTGATATTTTTTACTTTTAATTATTGATAAATATATGATATAATTTGACAGTTCTACCATAGCGTGCGATGCGATATGACCATGAGACATAGATGAGGATGACAGATTCTCAATATATTTACCAGCCGTAATACGATTTCGCGGTGTTATTAAATATGTAAAAGAGAAAACTTTTAAGTAATCTTAACCTAGAGATATTTAAAACATGTTGTGCTGTGCCATGATCGCGTCTCACAGATCTGGCCGTTTAAGCATGCACTAAACAGTCATAATGACACTACTGAAGCCGGTATCAGAAAGTTATAGAAATATACGGGGAGACGTAATATTATTGTGGATTATATAATATGATACAATGTCGACAGTCGACAGTTTAGTAATTGTCGCTATATTTGAGTGCAAAAGTTTACATACATTTTCATTTTATATATTTTTTTTAAAGTATGTAGAAAAAAAACCTCTTCGGTACCCGTTCCATGTATATATTTACTTGTTACCTCTGCGATAGACTTAGGTTAGATAATTAAAAGAAAAAATCTTTCTTGCAGGTGTTAAAAAAGGCTATATTACTAGATAATGATCAAAAAAGTTTTTAATGTTTATAGGGATAACTTAGATATAGTGATAAATTAAGAATGTAAGAGCGAATGTAGAGCTATTTGTAGAATAATAATAGGATAATCGCTAGAATTAAGAAATGGTCACTAAGATGGTTTGATCATGTTGAACGTATGAACGAGTGACGAACGGCACTGTTAAAAGCTTCAGCGAGCGAAGAAAGGGCGTGAGAAGATGTATAAAGTGGACGAGGCAATCGTATCATTTTCCCCTACCCTTGCGATAAAGTGGTGTGGTGATAAGTTAGTTAGTTAGACAAACATCTAATATTGTATTAACAATTTCGATACCACTGTGTCTTCGTCAAGAAGAACGTTAGTAGGAATGTCCATTGTTTTTTTTTTTTAATTTTCTTATTAAATTTCTCATCCAGTCTTCCATTGGTATAATTATATTTAAACGGTACTGTGTAATCGGGTGTTATACATATACTAGTGTTAAAAATCCACCCTCGATGTCATTCAAGTGTCCCTTTTTTAAATCGGATCTTCTTCCTCATTATTAAAACACTTTTGAATAACTTAAGCATGGAAAGTTTAAGAAAAATGGTTTGATATTTTGTTATAAACAAGATTATTCTAAAAAAATAAGGTATTGACCAAGTATATAGTCCTTGGTAGTTTGAGCTGACACAGGCTGCATTCTAATTTAGTAGACGAAGAGGAAGGTAGTCTTTGTATGTTCTGCGTGTCACAGCATGTGTATGGACCAGTATCTAGAAATCAATCAGTGAATTAAGTGAGGAAATAGGAAAAAGGAATAATATAATAATTATTGTTTACAATAACTCGCATATAATAAAATTAGCGATTTAAAAATATAATAAATTTAAGGGTACATGTTTCCTTTTAGTGTTTTTTTAATAGCATGTATAAGTTCTTTATTATCATTGATTTTCCTGATGTTTCTAAATAATCTTTTTTGCCTGTCCATTGCGGTTCACAAGCTTTTTTACAGTAATCTTGTCAATGGTAATTTTCAACTCCCGGTTAACTTATGTCATCTTCTTTCCCTTAACTCGCCACATTTAATCTATATAATAGCAAATTTCTTGAACGACAATGGTATTAACTTGTAATATGATGTTCCCTATTCTATAATATTGTTGTATTTCTCTCTACAAAATAATGTTTTAACTTGATTAATCACTCTTGAAGGGTGATTACCTGTTTAAAAGAAGAAGAAGTATACGTATTACCTACATATATTATAATAGAATGTTGCGTATCGCGGATTGCCGCAATCATCTGATCAATCCGCGCTTATCGTTCGATAAATAATTTAGGCTTGTCATTATCGTAAAAAGTATATTAGCTTAACGTTTAATTAAAGCACATCGCCTCATGCATCATGAAGGGTTACAGGGTGACGGTCGCTGTTCCTGTGTAATTGTAATAATCGTAGATTAAAAATCGCTGTAAAGCCCTTTACGGCACGTGATGCTATTTTGATTGATGAGTTCTCATATATTTATGACGGGAGTACTCGCGTATTACCAAATGATAATGTGTGCCTAGTTTTCTATTTTTCTGGCGTCCGTGCCACGCGCGGCGGGATACACTTATATCATTATATTTTACACTATCCAATTGGTTAAGTGTTTTTTTTTGTGTATATGTAAACATTTTATTCTGAAGGTACATTTTTCAAAATAGTAAATAAACAAGTTGATTGTCAGAAATTTTAAAATTGAATGCTGATGCACTACACGTATACGAGAGGTGCCTAAGAGTATGTCTCCGTACTGGCTGATTAATTTATTGAGAATTGTTTCCCTCAACTTCTTCATTGAATCTTCATAGCTGTGTGAGGAGTTGAAATTCTGTTGTTGAACCCGGGAAACAGCTGCAGTTGCGGTACCAAAATTATCGTCGATCATTCGGCAATACACGTTAGCAGTGACTGTCTCTCGCTTGTTAAAAAATAAGGACCGATTATCCCCCGGGAAGAAATTGTCCTTAACCATACTGTCGTTATTGGACAATACAACTGTTTTTGATGGCGTTTCCTTGGATTGTCGGAGCACCAGTATTTCATGTTCTGTTTATTAACATAGCCATCGATATGAAAATGTGCTTCGTCAGTAAACAATATATTTCCAAGCGTACGTGCTATTAAAAAATGTTCCAGCATCGTTCTCGCTAAGGTTTCACGTAAAGAATAGTAATTTTAGTTGAGAAACTGCAAGATTTGCAGTTTGTATGTATGAAACTGTAGTTTTTTTTTTTAAATAACGTGTACTGTTGATTTTTTTATCCCAGTACAGGCTGCAATCTTTCTTATCGATTTACGCGGATTGCGCATAATTTCACGTCGAACTTGAGCCACATATTCTGGCGTCGCTGCTGACATTGATGATCCCGGAGGAGTTTGGTTAACCATTGTCTCTTCTTGTCTGAGCTGAACCCAACATCAGATAAGTTGCGTGCTCGGACCATCACTTACTCGTCGAATATTAAAGTGAGTACAAAAAGCGCGACGCCACGAACCAATGAATCACCACACTTTAAATATTGCTCAACCGTGAACGCGCGGTGCGCTCCCAACTAGTGGCTGGCAGACTGGTAATCCCGCAAATCACGCGCGTCGAACAATACCCTTCCTTCTTACCTCGCTCTGATGGTTTACGAGCAATTACAATTTAATTTTGAAATTCTTCCGCTGAACGCCCTATATCACATACAAAGGTTTATTAATAGGGAAAACAATCAAATTCAGAAAAATCTTAGAACGGATTTTAAACATTAGTTATTGAATAAATATTTAGTACCTACTCATACACAAAAATTTAATGGAGAATTTTTTATTTGTTTTATAATACTAGTCAATATATTAGGCATTTCATGATTTTTTCGTATTTTTTTTTTAAATAATGTCACCCGCACAATAGTACAAAATACGTGTCATCAATATTATCAAAATAAGCTGAGCGCTAATTCTATGGAAATAGGACTAACTTGATGGCCTCCTGGGACGAGGCTTGAACCCCCGATCACTCAATCAATAGGCGAGTGTCTTATTATTAGAGCAACAAGTTTTGTTTGATTGTTTTTCTGTTTTTTTTTCTTGGCAACTCAAATGGCACCATTATTTTTAATTACACTGTTCACAAAAGCGTATTCTTCATCTTCTACGCGTTGCAATATGACTTAATAATTCTTATATTACATACTTTTTTCATTTTCAAATGATTTATTACTTTTGTATATCTATTGTGGAAATTGCTTTTTTAGTTATTTTTAAAAATAATTGTCTCATATGATTCAGTAGTAAACTAACGTAGTAGACGGGTAAGTAAAAATAAAATACAGATTCTGCAATTCTGTTTTTAGGTGGATATTTCACGAATACACAAATACCTTTATTTTTAGTAAAGATTTTTGTTTATTTTATTTTATGTTATACAGAGCATTATTAATAGTTTAATAATACAATATAAGTTAGAACATATGAGCTATATTAAAACAATAGTCATTAAACTTTTTAAAAGTACTTTGCGTTTTAATGTCACTACCCATCGTAGCCTATAGTACAATGAGTATGAATTGTAAATTAACAATGAAATATAAGATGTTACGGAATATATATGAATATAGTAACATATTGGAACACAAAAATAGTAACAAACGAATACAGATTGGCCCAAAAAAAGTGAGAACATCTTGTAACACATGAGTTATTTCAAAACATAATATAATTAATTATTATTCTTAATGTAATTTTTTTTGCACAATATTTAGCTAATCAGAAATCATCAAAACACCCCACATTGCATAATCTACTGGGTTTAAATCTAGCCTGTTCGGTGGCCACATGCCTGGCCCGATGAAATTAACATTCTCACGACGAAGAAAGTTGATTGTATTTCTGGCTGTGTTAGATGGAGCCCCATTCTGCTGTAATGTCCAGTTATGCTGTAATATACTGCGGCTTTGTTTTGAAACTCTTTGATCATTTTCCTGGCACCCCAACGTTTTTCAATTTGCAAATTGTCGATCACAATACGGTCTTCTGCAGTGATTTTTGTCATTCTGGGCAACAATTTTTAAAAACCAAATATAAAGAATGCGAAAATTAATAATCAAAGATGGCGACTGGAAATTATCGAAATAAAACGTAATATAGGTAAATAAGTAAGTAAGTAAATTAGTAAACTGTTTAAGCTATTGTTGATATAGTTAAACTAATTTAGATGTAATTATATTACATTTAACGAAATATTCTCACTTTTTTTGGGCCACCCTTTATTTACAAACATGGTTTCAGGATAAAGATGAAGAAGAGAAAATGTGCATAAAAGAACACCATATTTTTATGGTAGGCATCAATGTTCCTTCTATGTTGGAATCGCGGTGTGCGCATAAAATATTATATATTTGATGCAATTTTAAGGAACTTAAGATTATTAGTGCGCTGGTGGAGAAAATAAAAAAAAACGTTACCATGCCAGTTTAAGGCTAACAACGGTAGAGCCTGCGTTGATCACATTACTGATGAAGATGTATAAATAAATCGAGATATCTAATAAGAATTATCAACGAAAGCTACGTACTTCGGACACATTCTCTACACTGAAAAATGTGACACAATTATGCAAGGAAGATAGAAGGCAGCAGAGGCATAGGTTGAAAGGTATTTTCTTGCCTGCGTAACCTCAGAAAGGGACTCAATGTCAATGTTGGTGATCGCCAAACTTCAAGGCGGCACATGAAGAAGTCTTGTTAAAAATTGTTTGCGCGCGCATATACGCTTATTTATAAAAAATATCTGCAGAATTTATAAGAAAAAAATATGTAAATCAACATGAGCATAAAAATCATACAAGAAGAAAATATAGACCGAGACTGCCATTCAGGAAGAAGGCTAAGTCTCAGAAATCCATGATGTACAGTGCGGTGAAGATTTTTAATGAAATGCCAGAAAACAAGAAGGAAAATTTTATAAATTCAAATATGTAAAAGGTAAGTTGTAGTAAAATAGAACAATTTTTATTGTGAAGTTGTAATTATTCAGAACAAAGGTCTGCGATATTTTAAATACTAATCAAATGAAATCAATCGAAAGATATACATATTAAATCAATTTTATCGAAAGATATTATTGTTGAGCTACCGGGATTCGAACCTCTCTCTCGAGCGATCTCTTTCCAAACCGGGGAAGGTGCATTATCCAACTATGCTACAGTGACAGTACTTTTGACAACAAATTTTCGAACCTATATGTTACACTTTTCAAATTAATACATCTATCGTTCCATTAGTTGAAAGCATTTATCTTTCTAATCAATGCATTTAATTAGATTTTGATCTTATTCATATTAGATCATATATAAAAATACTTATATATACACTGTATTAAGAATAAATAAATAGTCGTCATTAGCATAGTCTAAGTGTTTTATGCTTCATTAATGAATATATTAAACTATTAGCTTTAATGTGTAATTCCTTCCTTAATGGATATTAAAATATTTATTTTATTTTGTTGTATTATCTATATTTATTTTATATTTTAAGTTTATTAATTCCCACCATCGTAATTTCACCCCACCTACACCCTACCCAGCACATAACTTAATATAATATACCGATCGCTCACAGATGCGGTAAGTATTTTCCGCCACTCCTTACGGCTAGTTGGATATCAAGACCCTGACTTGATGTAATTGCAGATTGATCATCATTACAACTTCAAATTGGCTCTGCGAATCGTGTAGATGTCACAAGTCACCAACTTGGATTATTCACAAGCAAATATAGCGGTCCACGCGCGGCTACATCTGCCTAGAGTCTGGGTACCTTTTAATTAATTCCAATGCTGTCATGAAAGTCAGCTTTTATCTATTAGTTAATAAATGTATTGAATGGCAATGTAACCAAAGTACCAATCAGGCAGTCGTCTTAGCGGTACCGTTAACGGAAATATGTGTATTGTGCAAATTAAATGCTCATATTTCTTGTAAGCTCATGTCGTGGAAACGGATTTCGTTTCGTGCATTTTGTTTGAGTTTAATTTTTATTTATTTATTTATTGATGATATGTATATTCGAGGCGCGTTGTTTAAGTACCGGATTTTTTTTTTTAAAGAAACGCAATATCATTTTTACAACACTTTACTTTCATCGGACGCTACACACCTTAAACCACTTCTCAACATAGTCGCCACCAATTTTTGTATACCTTCGTCATAGAACGACGCCGCCTGGGATGAAAATCATGTCTGTACTCCATCTTATTATCGTCTCATCATCGTCATTAAAACGCTGCCACCAAGGCTGAAGGAAAATATGGAAATCACTTGGCGCCAAATCAGGACACACTTGGCGATGAATGTCAGCTGGTTTCATGTTTCGTGCATTCAAGAAACACAGTGCACAGTCGGCAGAATGATCTATTATATTGAACATTTCAATCACTCACTACAAGATGGCCACACTGTGTGAATGTCTCTAACGTCGCATGTGGTGAATCAACGGATGAAGGAAATCATTGCACGTGCGCAACATCGCAACCTATATTCGGCTACGGTATTTACTTAAAAAACGCGCCTCGTAATTTAATATAATTACCCTAACAGAAAACAAATTTTCGATTTGAAAATATAATTGATGTTATACCAGCCGAGATGCTCGGCAAAATAGCCTAGAACACTCCCCACAGAAGATTGAAAGGACTCAATAATTTGGCACATTCAAGAGAAAACCGCCGACTTTAATGATGAATATTCTATTATTGATTTACTGATCGTGTTGATTTGCAAACACAAATCTGCTCATCTGTTGCAGTCAAACGCTGGATATTCGGTCATATTATTAATAGTCCGGTCGCAGTTTGGCGACACCCGACGTGTGAAACGCGTCCGCGCGGCTGGCGACCATCTGTTGTCACTGATTATGTCCGGAGGCTATTTAACACCGCACCGGAATATGCACTGAAATATGCACCGCCAACATAATCGGATTCCATTTCATTGTTTTCCACCGCGCTATGAGAAGAATATGATTTATCTTGTTTGTTACACGCGGCCATTTCCCGGCAATAAAAATTTTGTGACACCATTTTTTACCCATAAAGCGCGGGAAACAATTGTTTGCATTTTATTGTCTGTATTGATAATTCATATTCTGTGATAGGTTATATTTTAGTTTGGCATCCGCCCGCAGTCAAATGTTTCTGTAAAACAATGTATTATACTGTACGTAGATCTGGACCAGAATCTTGCTTTGTAAATATTTCAACGAGTAATGAATAAAACTGTTGATTTATTTATGTTTTTAACAGATTTGTAACTCAAATGTACAAATTTATTAAATGTAAGCCACGAATTAAAATTTTACTCTCATACTACTATCCCCATATAATCAACCTTAAAAAAAAACGTTGCTCGCACTCTGTGAGCAACGTTTTTTAAGCGAATTTTAATAATCGCGAAAGCGATTTTTTATAATCTTTATTTTTATTAAATGTTTCTTATTTTAAACAATTAATTTAATTACTGGCTAGAATTCAGTTTTTGCACGTTTCGCAATAGTTAAGAACATAAAAACAGAATAATAATATTTTTACGTCTTGAATGCGCAACAGCTATGCGAGAGCGAGAGGAATGTATAGAGATACATGTATATATATATATATATTTTCACTAGAGAGTTGTCACAACAACTTTCGTATTACTAATGCCTAAAATTTTCGAGGACTGTATATAATCTAAAATTATTCTACAATGCTTCTTTTTAGACGTAATGGATTTCTGATTACTCTAGATAAGGCCACAATAATTCTCCGTGAAGTGGCTGTAAATCGGCTGACTTAAATTAATTTTGTTATATGCAAAGATTTTTCAACCATGTGTTTACAATGTACCGATACCGCAATGACTTGTTTTCGAAATGACACTATTCTCTTTCTGACGGAAGCGATAATTAACGGGCGCAGCTTCCCGCTGTCGCTATTGTCCCCGCGCTTTGTCTCTACCGCGACTGCTTTCGCCGAACTAATGTCGGACGAGCCCACAATCTAAACTTATATCTATTATGACAAACTCTTTTTACTCCGCATCTAAACTTCAATTATAACAAAATCTTCTTAACAAATTTTTTAGCGTGGTCCGGTATCCAGGCATGGCAGGATTACTAATGTTTTCAACAGATGACGTATTTAGTATATGAATATTTTATAATTTTACTGCGTATAATATAACTTGTGTAATAAGTCGATGAAATTGAATGAAATCTATGCAATGGCCGTCTTTGTTTGTTTTCATAGTGCAGAACTCTTGAATTCTGATGAATAATTAGGAAGCGCAACGCCCGCGGACGCCATTGTTCCCGGGCTTTGTTTCGGACCACCGCGATGTGCTCCTAACTTCACTTCGCAGAAGATGCCAATCCTCGACCCTAGTGGCCTAACTTTACAAGCTTCTCCAGGAAAGTGTCATACGTAAACGGTGACTTAGTCACATTTTTCCGAAGTGCTGTGATTTAGTTGTGTATCCGTCATGCCAGTTAATGGCTCAACGCCAATTTTTGCAATTAAAAGGAAAACTGTTTCGAAGCTCAAAATGTGCTTGTAGGTATATTTAACATCATAATGTTATTATTATGATGAAAGTGCAGACAATCGTCACACTACATACGTTGGTATTTTATGTTTTTTGTGAATAATAATACTCAACATTATTTAATGCGTGAATATGGAGATGATTATGGGCAAAATGTGACAATTTTGGTCATTATTTCAATTCTGTTTATAAAATGTTCGCATTATAAAGCGGTTTGCCGTGTCCAATATCAAGTTGTAATGTTTTTCAATTCGATCAAATTAATAAAATTAAAGTGTTCAATTGTTTGTAAAGATGAAAAATAATCTTTTATTTATTTTTTATTTCATAATTATTCAGAGAACCTACTTGTAATTACTTTTACTTTCTTAAGGAGAACACATTCTTATTGTGAAGTTGTAATTATTCAGAACATAGGTCTGTGATGTTTTAAATACTAATTTAATGTATTAATTATAAATATATACATATAAAATCAATTTTGTCGAAAAATATTGTTTTTGCGCTACCGGGATTCGAAGCTGGATCTCTATTTCCAATCCGAGGAAGTACACTACCAATTGTGTTATAGCGCCAGTATTTTTCATGATAAATTTTCAAACCTATATGTTACACTTTTTCAAATTAATACATCTGTCATTCCATTATTTGAAAGCCATCTACATTGTTTTTACGAAATCACAAATACCTTTGAGTAAACCGACTGCAGACGCCAGACTTTTACTATTTAAATATTTTATTTCCTTCTTTCTTTAACTATTCTAATTTTGTATTTGCTAAACTAATTATGTATAATATGATTATTGATTAACAATGTAAAATGTTTGCAAATATTAAACACACAACATTGATATGATATCAATTACTATTTGTACATTTATAAAAATATATTTTTAATGTAAATATTCTATAACTCCTCGCTGACGGGGATCACGCTGTGTGCAGTCATCACTATAGTTGTATAATGATTATTTATTGTTGACTTAATATATTTAACTATCGTCAGACTAACATTTTATTTATTTATTTATAGTAAAATTAAATAATATACATCGAACTGAAATTGGAATTGACAATGTTCATACTTGAATTAGTCCTTTAGACTGTTGCTCGTGAAATAGTTGCTGAACCAACGATGTCATGGGAGAATAAACGATGGTACCTGGGGCCGGTTCAGCAGCCCTGTCCCTGCCGCTCCCCATTGTTAATGCCTGGACAATATTTTCGACGGACAATACCCGCCGAAATATTCATTTGCCTCCAATATGTCTACCGCATCAGATAGGCTGCATTGTGCTCTGCCTAGCCCGAGCGATAATTTCAATTCAGACGTGTTCTCCTCGAACGCGCAGAACCATCCCAAGATATCAGACGTTCAAATAAAATAGATATCTCTTATTTAGTAACATTTAACAATACTTTTATTTATTTATTACGCCTCATTAAAAATCTGTACATCCTAAGAAAATAATTAAAAATAATATTTTACGTGCTTTTGCACGGGGGGCCGGCAATCTGTTACTGCGCCACTGAATAATAACCGTATTTATTTGATGTTACATTAAAAGTCATGATAATTAATCAATGAACATAATCGACACCGATAATATGGAATAACAAAATATAATATATATGTACATTGTAAACTCAGTTAACACCGCAAGCCACACCTCCGATTTATTTAAATTAAAAACACAAACACAATTAAATATCTATAAAGAAACATAAAAAATAAATGGAGAAAGTAAAAGAAAGATAGTAAATGCTTTACATTATATTTAAATATTATTTCATAATGACAGTGTATGACCGTTCAATATGCAATGGTCTCAAATTAATATTTTTAGATATTAAATAATAATGTACTTATATTCGTACGCCATGCATAAAAAAAATCAATTCAATGTTAAAAATATAACAATTAACGCAATAAAAATAAGTATGTAAACTTTGGTGTAAAATTTAAATATAATTAAATTGCAAATTATTATTCTTTTTAAATCGAGCCAAATCGATTTATGCTATGAAAAACAACAAACTTGTCGGATAATGACAGGACCTAACCTACAACCTTTATGTTGGCGATGGCATAAATCATTTCAATGTGGCCTTTAAAAAACACCAAACATCGCAAACTCAACGGTTAGAAATTCACGATGTTTGAAGAATTTAAAATGTAATTTTTTTAATTGGTACTAATTTTAAATGTCATTCACAGACCACATACAAATTAGAGATTCTGACTTTAATGACTCGTGACTACGTACGCAGTTTAAAATGTATTGTTTTAACTGATTTTATATTCAATTAAATTAATCTTGCGATTAAGATTGTACGTGTTATGTCAAAATTAATTATTTTTTTGTAATAAAATTTAAATTAAAGTCGAATCTTTTTAATTATGTTTTATTTAGAAATAAAATACAACAATATGTAACACGATGAATATTTTTTAAAACGTACGTAATTTGTAAAGTTAATTTAGCTTATTTGTCATATTGGACAAATTAATAAATTGTTAAAACTTGTTTTTTAAACGCTTTGTTATTCGTTAAATGTGTATATTTAGTTAATCGAATTTATTATTTTGATAAATATGGCGAAGTTTGATTGCTTTATTTTCCTATATAAACCTCATAATATACTAAATATGTATTAAATATATTAATTAGAAAGATATACATATAAAATCAATTTTATCGAAAAATATTGTTGCTGTGCCACCGGAATTCGAACCCGGATCTCTTTCCTAACCGGGGAACGTGCATTATCCAACTATGCTACAGTGACAATATTTTTAGCGACAAATTTTCGAACCTATATGTTATCTTTTTGATATTAATACGTTTAATCGTATCATTATTTGAAAGAGCCATCTACCTTATTTTGATTTTGTATGTATATCTTTTTAATTAATATATTTAATTCATATTTAAAATTTTACAGATCTTTCTGGATGATTACAACTTCACAATAAAAATGTGTTCTCTTAATAAGTCATAATGTAAACATATTATATACCCGTATCTAACTAGCGGGATTTAAATTTGCAAAAATCAAAAATAAACTCACAAATTTTCTTACATGATTATATAGTTCTGATTTTTATTAACATAAATATAAACATGTGAATCTACCAGTTGTGATATAAACGGTGATTGAAACCGTGATTGTGTGATTGAAGTACGATTATAACAATGATAAATGACTGTAATTATTTGTAATCATTGATACATTAAAAAATAAACCTCTAATCACTAAATCACAGTTACCAATCATCTTTATAGTCGAACACCCATCATAGTCAATCACAGTTTATCTTATTACAAGAATCATCGTATTAACTGGCGATGGAGGAAATCTTATTTTGACATCCGCATAGCAACCTAAAATTCTTCTCGATTGTCGAAGTCGTTTATACATATATAAATCGCTCTTAACATGTAAATGAACATATCTAGACAGAATTCGACGACATTGTATACTGTCACAATAACTTAATTGATTGAATGAGGACTAGATTCTGAGTGATTCATCTGATTTGTTATAATTATTAGGTTATTCCAGTTTTACTTAGATTTATGTCCAAACACGGATTAATAGTGTTGTGCATTGATCTAAGCACGCGACCGCCATTGTTCTCGTTACCCGGTAACGAGGCAACACTCGGCACATTAAATTAGAATGTCTGTCTTGACGCAAGGCCGCGCCGTTCTTTTAATCTGCGGTCAGTTTATTTTGAGTTATTTCAATATTTTTCATTAACGTTTTGTGTTATAATTTAATTGGCCACGGCTTATTTAGCCCGAGCCCGGCGAACGTTCTCGCCAGCCCCGAAGCTTCGTCACAATAGATGTTCGGACTAACTACTCTCGGAATTAATGGGTTAATTCGTCCATTTTTTACTATTACAGGCAATTAAATGTTACATTTAAAATAAAAGATTTAATTAATTTCCACAAATGAATAAGATTCCATCAATTCGGTACCTGGCGAAGTGTGCCTTCTCGTTTAATTTAATTTGATTGTAATTTTATACGATTCTGTGGTAAAATTAATGTTAATGTAACTTTTTTGTTTTAATGTGATTTACGGTGTGAATTAATGTAATCCAGGCGGGTACCGTGTTCCCGCGGTACGCCGGGCGGAGTACCATTTGGTGTACGTTCCATTAGCTTTTATCGTCTGATGACCGCCGTACGTACGGTCGGGCTGTAGGACGGACGCAAGGGAGGATTGATGAATTCATTTATGTCACTATGCGTGTGATATATCTTATTTATTCCTTCTTCAAATTTCTTATTTATAATATTGGAAAATAACATTTTAAGAATATTTCAATAATGAAAACAGACTCTTCCTTATCTCCTGAAAAGATTTAATCTCCAAATAATATTTCGTAATGCGAGAAGCCTTATCTGAGCTATCCTCAAAATATGTAAACTGCGGCTCAATTTTAAGCTCGTTAAATTGTTTTACAATGAAAGCAGATAGAGCGGCGTGGCTAGGGCGAGCAGTGGGCACCCTCGCGCTGATCCTCCCTCCCGCCGGAGCCTCCTCCAGTCCGAGCTGACACGCTTCTCCCCCGGAAGAAAATCATATTCCACTTTGGCTACTTAACATTCTATTCTCTTTCCCAACCCGTGCAAAATTCTGTCTGTTGAAATATGAATACCGCGAATAGATTACGGTCTCGCCGTACTGAGAGCTGCTCGCTGCTCTCCGTCTGTTGGTCCTTTGACGAGAAAATAATGCGGATAACTTTCTAGCACAATGCCTTTTTAAACTTCTTCAAAACTTATGTGTTCATTTCACAAACTAGAGCTTCATCTCTGCTTTATCCACTTTCATACCGTCGTAATGTTCATCTCCAGAAAATTAATTTATTTTCTGGCTAATTTCTTAATAATTTGGGATTTCTTCGAGAAGACATCTTTTTCATCATGTACATATAATGTTTTATAGTTTATTATTTTTATTAACAAATTCGACAGGGATTTGTTTTCTTCGAGAAATGCGATTTATTCGCTTACACATTAATACATGTACAGCGATTTATTGCCTCATCACCGTCCGGTGTTACTGAACGCATCCTGCAGATACCGGTTTGTGAAATTAATTTTATTAAATATCATATAAACTAAGTGTCAACTGCTCTGGTCACACACATACACAATACATTCCGCGATTATTATTATTGATAGGTGAGTATTGGGGAGTAAACAACACACCCATACAAACATGAATTCTTAATTCAGTTCGTTTCGATTCTCTCCCCATAAACGTAAAAAATAAATTTCAAACCGCAATCTTTGGTGACGCTTCGTTTAAAGTAAAAGTATTGTTTCATGTAAGATAAAATTGATGAAAATAATATAGGATCTGGGGGGAAAACATAATACGTTAAATATTAAATTTTTCCCCATGTTGATTCAGAATTTACTTAGTCAACAGCATTTTAGAACAATCTAGTGATAGGCCATAAACGAAGATTTAATCAATGTGGTAAATGTGTTTAAGAGAATCCTAAAAATATGTACGAGTTTAGCTGAGGTAAGGTAAAAATCATTTCTATTATTTCAAAGAACAATTTTTAATTTTGAAAACAAAGATAGTGTAGGACACAATTTGTGTAATGCGCCCTTCAGGTAAATATTTTTACAAAAATAGCGCTATAAAAATTATCCAATATTATTATTATTATTATTAAGAAAAGTAATTAATTCGGTAACCAAACAGCTGGGAATATGAAATTTATAATATACATATTTTGATAAGAGAGGCGTGTACACTCTATAAACATTAGTGAATTAAAATAACCAGACACTTCTCGGAGAAGCAAAAGTCGGAAATCTGAATGGATCGGTGTGGATAGCTTTGTTGTCGAGTTTCAGGCATTAGCATATTCTCGTAACAGATGTTCAAAGATCTTTCTTTTAGCGAGAGGTAAAATTATTCCAGCTAGCGCGAGCATCTTCCAGAAATTCAAAAGAAATTAACCTAACATGTTAAATTTTAAAACAATTTCTGAATTAGTTTTACATACATATATTTTAATATGACTTTCAATTATTTAATATTAAACTCGTACCAGTAGAGTTTTCGTTATATTTTATTAAACAGTGTAGTAATTTACATATTCCGTCCGACACTGGTCGGAATTAAAATAATTATACAAAAAAACGAAGGGGAGATTCCAAGAGGAATACAAAAACACCAGCTGACGCGTTGAACCTGACACCAGTTGCCGAATAATCGTGGATAAAAATAAACCATTGTACGTGTATTTCGAAACAAATACCTTTTGAGATTTAAACAAAAACTTGCGCAGACTTCTTCAACATGAATGCTTCATTAATTAGACTATTCTGAAAATAACAATGCTATTAAGGATGCGTTTGTTATTTACATGATACTCAAAAATAAACTGATGATGTAAAACATAAGCAAACCATTATCCATCGTATTGGAATAGACCTCCTAGAATAGTACATCCAGAATTGATCTGCTTATTTGGGGTCGTTTTCGACCGTCGTAAACTCATTCGCTCATTACTTTAAAACAGATAATTGAATTACTGGTAATCAGTACGACTGATCATTTAGTAGTAAAATGGAAGCAGATTTCGTTGATAGGTCTTCAACACGATGGTTCGACTTGGTTAGGACTTTGATGCAGAGCCCGTACCTGGAGTGCAATAGAAATTCCACGGACCGGAATAGACTGTCCATCCAGCCGCAGGACCATGATAACTACTCTCACTGAGAGTAACACGAAGAAGTAGGACGACAAATATTGATGTAAAAAGGGCTAAATAAACATGATTGTTTTCTTAAAAAATAGTCAGTATTGTAATGGTTATCCGCAACATGCAGCGCGTCTCACAGAGATAATATATAATAATACGATACATGGTCGCATTTGACGTGTAATTAGACATACATTACATATACATTTAAATATAATGCTAGTACCTAAACGTTTAAAACATAAAATGAAATATTTTTATTTTTTTAAAAATTACATTACATGTATATTTATTTTATTATTAAAAGTATTAACGACAGGGTTGGCTCGCACTCATTGACGCGAACGTGAATCCAAGAAAAAATAAAGCAAAACATGCGACAGCAATTTGAATGATGAATGCCATTTTAAATAATCTATATAATGGATGTTACATCTCAATTGCAAGGTGGAATGTAAAAAGGTATTTATTCTAATATCTATTAAAATTGAATAGAGGAAAGTGTGATTCGTATAATGATTCGAATTACGCATAATTGAATTTGAGAGCGTTTGTTCTACTGCGGACTGTCGGCTTCTTCATTCCTCTCAGATACCATTGGATGACTGCATTCACAGCTTTGTTCTGAGAACAATTTCTTCGGATATACTTTCTGTTATGTAAATTTATCCTAGATATACATAATTATTGATTTGTTCGAGCTGAATTCCATTAATATGAATGACTATCGAGTCAACAAAGCAATTTATCATTACTTTATGATCTTTAATCTTAGAATGAGAATTGGGCATTATCAGGTAGCCTCACATTTGTTCAGATTGAACTTAATAGATTCCCCAATGTGTGAGTGTGGTGCCGAGGAGTAAACCCTTGACAATATCTTTTTTGCCTGTCCATTGCGGATCACAGGTTTTTTTTACGGTAATCTCGTTACGGTTAACTTACGTCATATTATTTCCCTTAACTCGCCACATTTAATCTATATAATAGCTAATTTTTTGAACGACAATGATATTGGCTTGTAATATAGTGTTTCCTATTCTATAATATTATTGTACTTTTTTCAATATAATAAGGGTTTAACTTGATTAATGGTACATACCACTCTTCAAGGGTGGATTGTCTATTTAAAAGAAGAAGAAGATCTTCAATTTCACTAAATTCCTGCATTCTGTTTTGAAGGAACATTTGAGGAGATCACAATATCGTCTGTAAAATATAGATGGCTTAAATTTTCGGAATATATATAAATATATTTCTCCTTCAAGTCTAGATTACTGAATAGATTTTCGAGTGTGGCCTTAAATAACATATATTATAAACATTTATTAATGTTTGTAGCGAAAAATCCCTACATACCCTGGCTATATTTATGGATATCATACATTAATTTTAGAAAACTAAATTATTTCAGAATTCACGCGTGTAGGTAACTATAATCGACATACTTGTCTGGATAATGGACCTCTTCCTAGGATCGCCAATCATCTCTGTCTTCAACCGTCTTCAAACTTAATACAAAGCCGTCATTCATTGAATGCTGTAACGGTTTAATTATAATTATTTTCAAGTTTTGTATAAATATTAGAAATTAAAATGTGTGATTACGAATGATGTACGCGAGATCATAAAAGGAATAGGTCATCGGATCCCCCGGAACGATAACCTATTAAGAAATTAAAGGAATCTCGGACATTTCCGGAAATTTATTAGGGCGTAGGTGTCTCGCTGGGGGTTGCTGGGATGGACGATGCCGGTAAGAGCAGTGGCTAGGGAGACCTAACGGAGCATTCTACCGGCTCTCCCTCGCACCTCTTGCGACCTGGACAGCGTGAATTTCTGCCGGACTGTGACCGAGTTCTGCGACAGCAACACATAAATGTGACGTCTACCCTCCCCTTTTGGGGGTGTATGATTTCTATAGCTTCTTTCTGGCTGTCTTCTGAATTTAATGTGATAACGAGTCTCGCGTCAAATTGTACAGGTATGGCTCTGGTACGATGATACCGGAGCCAACCTATGATGGTATTATGATGATAATGTTAATAATGATTGAATGTAATAAAATTTAAAAATATGTAATTATGATGAATCGAAACGAGGGTAAACAACTCTTAAAACGATTCGGGATAGGGTGTAAATAAAAAAATTTGTTTGTATATGCTTGTTGAAAAATACAAATATATAAAATTATATCCATGTTAATGGAAATAAATAAATAAGATTTATCTTTATTTTAATTTGCAGTCCCTCTCATTATAATGGCAATAACCCAACGTGTGTGTAGTACAAATTTCAGTTGTGAAAATTGAAATAATCATGTTACACCACAAAGTAACCGCCATGTCAACTAATGATGTGACTATACGTGTTTTCTTTTTACTCTTTGTTCTCTTTTAAGTTCTCCTGAGCTCCATTACTTCGAGGAACTTCTTCATTAGAACTCATTTTGTCACGTAGTCGTTGGAATCACTCGGAACGAATATAAATGTTAGCTGTCAGTGAAATAAAAATTTAATCTAATGAATTATAATGTACCTCTACCATCTATTAGTCAATTTACTATTTATCAGATTAATCAATTACATTTTTTTTTCATTCAACATATCAGCCTTCCACGCCTTCACAACCTTATGTTGAGTGAATAAAGTGTATTGGATTTTTTGTAATTTAAAAAAGTTTGTATCGACATTAATAAGTGTAATTTAAAGGGCGCAAAGTTAGGATAATATGATGGATGCATCTCAATTCAACACCTTCAATTTTGCTGGGTCATCATCGCTTCATCCCACCCGATTCAGTAGCTTAGCCACTGATGCTGTACTCAAACATCTTATTTAGAAATCCTCCCCGTGCATTGTATTTAGACACATAACATTTGTACAGCATTTTACACACATTTTAAAATGCATCGCCCAACTAGGCAAGCCTGTTTTAAGGTAAATTGATAAACAAATTCATTTTACAAAACCAAAACTCATTGAAGGCAAAACACAATAAAAACGAATACTTAACATACAAGGCAAGTAAGGCGTGAAAATATTTAAAAAAATATATATATATATATATAAAAGAGACTAAAAAAAATACTAATATAATGTAAGCACATATAAGGTAAATGGAAATATGCAAGATCAAAACACATAAAAGTAGTTGTAATTATTTAAAAAAGTTTACTCTCAGTATCTGCTCTTTCTATTTTCAACAACCAAGCCAAGACTTAATGTCAGTTATGTTTTAGTTTTATTTCCAATTTGATTGTATGTTCTGGGAGCTTGAAAGGTGAATAATTTTTGACCAAAAGTATTTTGTCTTTCGTGTTTTATCAAGATATGCATTCATTGTAGCGTCTGTACCTTCATCGGCCTTCAGAGGTCACCTGGTTTGTGGTTCTATTGTTTTTGGAAAATCCCAGATCGGTGCTTTGAAAACCACCGTAGGAAATATCATTAAATTATGGATGCTTCCTTTTTATTTTTTATTCAACTTCATTCTGGTGATTAAACCTCAACGAGCCCTTGAATTTTTTCAAAGGGCGTTCAATACAGTTCATTTGCGTCATTTTTTACGTTATAAATTTCATGAAGACAGTGACATAACTGTGATGACAGTTCATAATGTAAACAATGACGTAGGGTACATCCACAAAACTAAATAGAAAGTGAAAAGAAAGCATCGCTTTATATAAATAGAATATAGTAAAAAGATATTTGTCATTGGTCTGTTCGGAGATTTATTTTGTTTTGCGTACTTTTGTATTATTTACCAAATAATATGCATATATACGCCAATGTTAGATTCTTAGGTTACAAACACCGTAGAAAGTTCTGCAGATTTTTAGATTTTAAATGAAACGTGAAGAAACTCACCTGAAATCTTTTTAAATCTTTACTTTACAAATCGTTATTTGAGTCGCACGTTTCATTATTAGGTCTGATGGCATTAACGCAATTCTTAAGATGTTCTTTTGTTGAAAACGGCCATTTGCATTCTCGCCAACGCCGCCGCGCCGAGCGCGGGAAAGTGTTCCCCTTCGACCAGATGGTCGATTTTAATTTTGGACGAATTTGGTTTGACCTCACGAAAGCTGCGGTGACGTCTTACAGGTGACTGGTTCGTTTTTTCATTTGTAATTTGATAATGTCAAGATCTATCGGGAACGAAACTGCCGTCAAACTGATCTTGTTACACCTTTCTAAAACAAAAAATATGTTTCCAGTGCATCGGTGATACCGGCTTAGAAGTGTCATGGATTTCAACACTGCAATAAAATCAGTACTAATGATCAGTGGAGAATGTCGTTGTATCGTGTATTTTCTGATACGTCTTCTCTTATCTTCCCATGTGTACCGTCATACCGTGAGACTTGTCTTGGAGATGCAGAATATATCAACACTTACCATCGAATCTCTAGGACGAGAAATCCAAATTTCACCCTTGTACATAGATACACAATTAGGGTCAAAAATAATTAATGTAATGACAGCTACTGTCGATGGCTTGCAAATGCTTGTGTTGCAACACAAGTGTTCTTAAAAGGAAGTCTATATAGGGTGTAACAGACCTAGTCCACAATATTTTGTGGGTAGATACCTGACTAAATTACGTGTCGAAAATGTTCAAGGAGTATGTGAAAATTCTACCCGTTACGGAAAATATTATTGTTAGAAATTTTTACAAATTCGTGTTAAGGTTTATCTATTATTAATCTGTATCTTTGCTTCAGGCCCTAAATCATCTAACAAAATATAGTCTGTACGCTCCAAATACGATGACTTTTAATTTTCTGCATTCAATATATAATTTGGAATCAATAAAACATTTAAATTTATCGAAATAATCCCATAGCTCTGATTTTTTTTAAATGCTTATATCTCTGACATGGTTGAGATTAAGCACATATTTCTTTAACATTTTCGAATCATAATTTAGTCAGGTATCCACTGATAAAATATTGTGGACTAGGTCTATTGCTCCTGAGGAGTAGACATCGAACAATCATCAAAATTACATTTTTCTTTTATGTATCAAAATATATATATATATAATATATATAGAAGTTAAATATTTTAGTAGCCCGTATAACAGTTTTTTAAAAACAACAACTGTTGATTATAATGCAAAGAAAATGTATAAGTTACAATACATTAACGTATTATTTTTTTAAAAATTTACTTTATGGCCGATTAACCAAATTCCACCGAAGAAATCTTACCGAAAAATTTATTTTCAAAATTTTGAAGTCCAATTTGATTGAAGAAAATATCAGATGAATGTCAGAAACCTTGCTATTTCAAGGACACGATATTTCCTGTACTGGACGCAAAAGTGACGAAATCTAAATTCCTGCAAATTTGTATTGTCATTATTGATTTGTCAATTTCATTTAACTGTTATTAATTACTTTTTATGATACAATAGGCACATCATTTTAAAATACACGTAATTTAGCAAACAATAAATCATACTTTTTTTTAAAAATAAATCATACCATCTTCAGCATCTGAATGTGGAGAGTGCGCCCTATCGGCTTTCCTCTTCAGCTGCAAATATAATAAATAAGGTTCTCCCTTAATCACTATGAAATGCAGCTATTTACGGAGTACGTGCGCGCCGCGGTGCAAAGGGATCGACAGCATTCGGTTTGTAGGTAAAAAAAATTGTTCTCGACGTTTTCTGTACGTTTACCTTATTTTCATTAATCAACACAATAAATCAAATACGATTTTGATAATGTCGTTAATGGACTAGACAGCCGACACGATCGTCCAATTATTTGGAAAAAATAAATAGAACCAAAAAAAAAAACGCTCAAAAAGTACAAAATTAAATATATTTAACATCCAAGTTACCAAATGAAACTGTCTCACTTCTATTGAATTCATATTTTTATTTTATGTCTAATTCTGAATAATAATTCGATTCATTATTTAATTTCTGCTAAATAAAATCGTACAAAGACACGGTTTCTCATACGGCATACATATCGGCGGTTTTATATTCTCTGCTGGATGAAGGCCTCCCCAAATGTATTCCACTTTTCGCTGTCATGTATTTCCGCAGAATTCAATGATTTCGTCAGTCCAACGGGTTTTAGGGCGGCATGTCAACCTCTTGATTCCCTTAGGGTACAACTACTAATCGCATTGGTCTAACGATTGTCCGTCTTCCGAGCAATGTGGCCTGCCTCTTGTCATTTCATTTTCTTGGCGTACTCAATTATATACCACCCAGTCCTAAAAACACATGTATAAATCTTTCCAGAGACGTTTCGTGACCCGAACTGAATTATTTATTATCTCGGTTTTCGTTCATTTAGTTAATTATCTTAATTATCCTGCGTCATCATTGGCTGTTCTTTTCGTCAAATCATTACTGGCTTTGTTAGTCAGTTCTGTCCTTTCAATAAAACAATTTTAAAAAATCTACAATCGCAGCATAAAATATAACCTTTCCTCATTCGGTACGATGGTTGCCTGCTACTAAAAACCCACATTTTATATTATTATCGTAAGTTCAATAAAATAACGTCTCGATTATTTTACGTGGAGGGGTTCTCAGGCACCGAGGGGAGAGGGCAGCGTGTGAAACTCGGAACCTTCGTACATTATAATTCTTATTTTGCTTACAAACATAAAGGAAAGGAAATAAAAAATCGTTTAAACCTAATGATGCCGCGAGGGTTGCGGATTCAGTGCAAAAAAATCAGCAGTTAGTGGCATGTCAAAAACGAGGCGGTTTCATGCGTTAATTTTACAGTTTTAATCTGAGTACATATAAATATCTATAGTTTTCATTATCGTATCACAGATAACACGAGTCACATATGTTGTCTCGAGAAGTTATGTAATTTTTCTCCAGTACTATTTACGGCGGCTGCTCGAATAACCAGTCTCTCGGCAGCGGCATCAGGAGTGCTACCATTTAATAAGCCCACAAAAGCGATTTTACTTTTCGATTAATTAAAAATGCAATCATGTTAAATCCAGTAAATATCTCAGAATATTTAATATTTTTAGTGAAATTTCACTTTTATTCTGTAGTTGAAATTTCAGAACATGGTTCTATGATATTTAATTTATTTTTTTAAATTAATTAATTAAAAAGATACACAGAAACATATTTGTGTGCCACCGGGATACGACCCGGAACTTTTTCTATCCGTGGAAATGCATTACGCCACATCAATCATAGAAGTTTTCGACAAATTTAGAACAGAAACATTGCAATATGTAAATAAATCAAATTAAACATTAAGTACATGGTTTAGAGGAAAAATAGTAATATTCAATAATGCGCACTCTTTATATTATATCTGCAGTTTTAAACATATGAAATGTAAATCTTTAAAAATGTTGAAATCTAAAACAACATATTATATTATATTATAGTTTACCATTCAATTGATCGTTAACATTCCCTAATACCTTCCCTTGTGCGCCGAGAGCCCTGTGTTACGTCCCTTCCTTTTTACCACCCTTTACAATAGTTCAGTAATTTAATTTCGTCCCATATGGTAGGGCGCCCCACGGAAATGCCATAACAATAACAAAATCATATCCCCAATTAAAATGGTTTGAACGACATTTTACAATCGTACAACTTGACTGTGCCGGCTGTTTAATTCGATTCTATTAAAAATTTATAAATAATATGTCTATAATATAGATGTGCTCAAATTAAACAGTGTTTGGCTTGTCAATTGTTCAAATCTATCCGTGTCGAATTTCGTTTTATTAATTATTAAGTATTTTTTAAATGTAAAATGGTTGACGTTATTCATTTTTCCTCGTTCTAAAACTTATTTAGATGCACCAAGCTTCGATATTTGTTGTACAGTCTTAAGTACCTTCGATTGTGTATCGAAGTATATTCCCAATAGTAAAACGATCAAGGATCCACATTAGTTTACCTTAAATTGTTGGATAAGACCCATACACGCACGCACTCGATCATGAGCGCGCTGGCACATGAGTGCACTTACACATATTTAATTTGTCCTTTTTAAAATAAAGTAAGCCCCGAGGGGAAGTTGTGGAAAGGGGGCCATTTATCATCGACAGCATCTGCTCCGCTTATTATTGTTATTAAAATACCGTAGGCCGCATATACTGCGTACCTTTGTACGCGCACATCTCGGCTGAGGAATGCAAATTCATCAAGTAGCTGATGTAGGGCTCCCTTTTACGAGTGCCTCCTCTCTGAAGAAGTACTCATTTGCTTCTTGCGGCGTTAGTCTGGAGATGTAATTTGGTATTATGATATTCCATGGAATGTGCAATAATCACTTCTGTTAGTGAAATCATATTGCTATTTTTTTTCTGGTGGCGTAATAAAATTCCTTTACAACACCGCCGTCATTTATTATCTGTATTGTGTCGCTGTGTTATTTTATTAAAATTTCACGTATTACTTTACTTTGACGCTGTTGTGAGAAATTATAACGTTAAATGCGTATTTCAAATTTGCGGAAATATATTTAACTTTTTTCTTCTTTTTTTAACACGTTCGCGTGATTCACTCACGAATATGTAAATGCGAAGGAATCAAGATATCTAATTAGATTTAAAGGTTGTATGAAGCCGTAACTCAGTGTCTCTTCGGAATTAATTAATAAGTCTTCCGTAAATCCCGCTATAAATGTTTACGATTCGAAATAAAGAAATCGAATGAATGTCCACACCGTTATAGTGCCGGAATATTAAGCTCATACATTAGTGATTAATTAACGGCTGGAAGTGTCACAGACACCATTAGCTGAAGCAGTTTTTTAGATAATTAAAAAAGTATTTGGTAATCTGTATGTCACAACGTTTACGATAGGCATTTCATTCAATTCGTATTTGTTTTGTAATTCTTTAATGCATTTCCATTCGTTAAACATGTTTTTTTTTTTAAATCCGAATATTAAAGCATTTGATGTCATTAAACATATTTACGATGTATTTTTTTAAAATATTTGTTTTCAGTCACTAAATATGCGTGAAAAAAAATAATAACGTCTCAGGTCAGTGAGCATTATATTTTTTTTCTCACATAAATAATTTCCAGGAAAACAGACAGCCGGGGGAGAGTGGCACAATACAATTACGCGTAATGCAATCACTACAATCTGACATATCCATCCGAAGTGACGAAACTCATTAAATAATGGCGACAGATCGAATCATTCATACCGTTTAGTGCTCGGTCCCATTGTGCCGCGGGCTCCCCTCCGCCGCCCGGGCGATATAAATTTATTTCGTACCCAGCCACTTATATTATTTTGCATTCTAAACCTCCCCTTCCCGGGTAAATGAAACGTACCGCTGCACGCCATACCCCCTCCTCCCAGCCCCCCGAGAGGGGCAGCGGCAGCGGGACGCAACCGGTGGTTTGCTCACTAAAGCTAGACAGACTGTTAATTCGCTTTAAAAGTATAAAAATATATATTTCAAAAAATGAATAAATACGAAAGAAAACGCTAAAAGAGTTACATACGAGGCGCCGGATATTCCCAGTGTAGCGCTGTGGTTGCGATGTTGCGCGTGCGCCATGATTTCCTTCATCTGTTGACTTACCACATGCAACGTTAGAGACATTCACATACAGGCCATCTTGTAGTGAGTGGTTGAAATGTTCAATGTAATAGATCAGCCCGCAGACTGTGAGATACGGTCCATGATTCATTTCTTGAATGCGCGAAACATGAAATCTGCTGACATTTATCGCCACGTGTGTCCAGTTTGGTTTAGTATTCTGTCTCTCTATTTCACATGTAATTTTAAATTCTATCTCCCTCTTTATGTATATATAAGTGCACTCTTCTTGTATTTATGATCAGTTTTAAATACGCATGAAGCTTGAGATAAGCGAAACCGGTCGACGTACAATAAATTTCGTTGTTTCACACAAAGTTATTGTTATTTTATTTAATATAATATGTCAAACCACAAAGTGATGGTTTTCTACGAAAATATATACCTAATTCAGTGTATTCTTTTAAAATGATCAATTTATTAATATACTTCACCTAGAAATGTTGAGAACGCCTTCCTGAAGGTGTGCATATTTCACAATATGTGTGTTTCAATGGACGCAATACATATTTAAGGTAGTTTTGTGTTGAGTTGCACCCTCATAGTATTATAATCAACGTCGTATATTGAAAATAATATATCCCTTAAATTAAGCTATTTGGCCTGTACTGTAAAATATATATTTTTTGAGTATTATGTACCTAATATATAAATACAAACATGGCTGACGATATAAAAATTTAAAAAAAATATCATTCAAGCAATAAACCGAATAAAGAGAAGAAACTAAACATATTTTAATTACTAATTAAATGTATTAATTAGAAAGATATACATATAAAATCAATTGTATCGATAAATATTGTTATGCGTTAACCAGGATTCGAACCTGGATCTCTTTCCAATCCAGAGAAGGTACAGCGACAGTACTTTCGACGACAAATTTTCAAATCTATATGTTACACTATTCAAATGAATACATCTATCATTCCATTATTTAAAAAAGCCATCTAATTTTTTTTTACAGAATTTCAAATACTTTTGAGTTAACCGATAGCAGACGCCAGAGTTAACAAATTAATTTTTATTAAATTTTGGACACATTGATATAACCAAAAAGCTGTGCATAACTAAAAACTCTGGGAAACAAATGTAAATTAAAAAATTAGATTAACATTAACGAAAACATTATTTTGCAATTAGTGCCATCTGTGCACCAGTAGAGACTTTAATTGCTTAGTTCTTAAAACTCACCGCTGTACTCATGGTGCTCTTGTTTTATTTGCCGCATCGTGCTACTTACAATACTCAGTTCTCTCTTTAAGCTAGTGAATTACTCAAGTCATATAAATGGCTATTTACTGAATTGAAAATTCCTTTCAGTTGATCCGTTTTGTATTGAGTCGTTACCTATGCAGTTTATTAACAGAATTGCATTAGGAAGGGTTACAACTGCGTGCAAATCATTGAAGTGTCTACTTCTTTTTTTACTAATTCACGAATTTTACTATCTTACTGTTTTTAACATGTTGATTTCACGATTGTTCTTTAAATTTGGTGCGTGGATTGATTTTTGATTTGAGAAAAACAAAAAGCAATTGGCATAACTATTTCCTTTAGCCATTACGTGAAGTATTTTCAAACAATAAATAAATCATGTTTAGTCATAGAAAGTTTTTCCTAAATACATCCATACATTGTTTATATGGGTAAGAAAGTATTATTTTACGTTAAAACTTAAATTTTAATAACACTATTAACAGTACTCTAAAATTATAAATAAATACTTGATAGGGTCGTATAAACGACGGATTTATTTTGTCCAAATGCGTTGGTTAAACGAAAGTACATATATTGTATTACATATGATTGTATAACATCATAACCTAAATCTATACCTACTGCACGCCACTGCTTATATAATAATAATTACAACTTCACAATAAGAATGTGCTCTCCTTAATAATGATATTTCATATAGCCACTGAAAATAAATAATAAATGCACGTAAGGGATGGACATCACATCGGCTCTTTTGAAGGTTAGTATCGAACCCACGACCCTGGTGTCGGAAGTGACAGCGATACAACTGTGCACTAATTTTAGCATCGCGAGGTGCGTATGTATATTCATTGCCTTCCTAAATCGGTCGAATAAAAAGCTCTCATTACGCTCGCATCCTGTGCCCGTACGGATAAATTATGCAAATTGTATTTATTTATATACGAAAATGTTTGCATAATTACACGTTTCAAAATATACCTTATACACTTGTTAAAACTACACAACTTGATTGTTATTTCTTAATTAAGAACGCAGTTTTATATCCACGCATATTTCCGGCGCAATTGGAATATTATACTGAGACGAAACAAAAGAAAATACCTTAATTGACCGTGGAAAGGGTATTAAAGCGGGTTATGTCCGTTTGTTTTCCATAATGACCGATTAAACGCCGTAACTGTGGAAGTATCCCATCATAGTTTTGAATGATGCTGATTATTTGTTTCTATCCGTTCGTATCTCTCCATCTCGTTTGACGCGGCGTTATTTTATTCCGCTAGGGATTCGGTTCTCTTGAATCCTCTCCACTTGTGCTCAGTAGTTGTAACACACGTCACTTTAGCTGGTTTCCGATTAAAAATAAGCACACATATGATATACGAACTGCGCTAACCTCTTTAATTTTGCTGTCTCTCTGGTCCGATGTTGTTGTTCTTTTAGCTGGGTTGTCTTCCTTAGATTTCGACCGACCGAAGCGCGCACTGGTGGTTTATTTGAACATCTGGACTGGTTAAAGCACCGAATGTAATAAGAAAGACGCCTGTCGGTTACCGTCTTCTTAGCGTTCCGAAAAAAAGGCGGCAACACTCACACACACACATACATGTACATTATTATAAACCAGGAAACCCAGTGGTGCCAATCGAAGTAACAAGGCGCGTAAACACTATTCGCTCATCATTTTAGCTACATCATACTAATCACTTGAATCCTATTCACTTGTGCTCAGTAACTGTAACACACGAGTCTCTTGAATCCTCTTCACTTGTGCTCAGTAACTGTAACACACGAGTCTCTTGAATCCTCTTCACTTGTTCTCAATAACTGCAGCACACACGTTTCTCGAATCTTCTTCGCCTGTGGTCTGCTATAGGAAAAATGTCGCTTCACGTCCTTCAAAGCATTAATAATAATACAATTACTTATCGATTTGAATTAAATTATCATCAATTAAATTTGTGTTCTGTTTCTTGAAATGTCAATCCCTATAACTCGTTTGAATTATGTTTACTATTGAGAGCTAAGGCGGTTCGGTTAATTTATTGAATAATTTATTATATATACGATAATAGAGTGATTTATTATAATTCTATCTACTTCGTTAAGTTAAATAAGAAAACCTCCAATTCTTCCGTAATTTGAATGGTCGTTTATGAAAGTGAAGTCCATTACATTTAATAGGATCAAGTCCATTCATTGCCTTTTATTGGACTCATTAAAATAGCTTAACTGTAAGTCAACAGGATGGGGTAACCGACTTCACGGTGCGATGTTATCTTTATTATTGTTTCTCACATCATTGGCCGGTAATATTACCACCGTTATAAAGTTACCATTTACGTTTTTTATCTATTTCCACTTTAACCTTTGTTATCTGTATACCACTTATCTCGCGCTTGAAAAATAAATCAATGATTATTTTTGAGAACCGCTCAAGTTTTTCACGTGTGATAAATGTTTACCATCATTATCATTGTATGTATGTATGTTGTATATATATATGAACGACATCGCCTTCAACCCTCAGTCGCATTGCAATGATATTTTTACAAATAAATCTGTAATCTTGGGGACGATGTTCTATATTATTATTTTGATCGGAACTTTCTGATTTGATGATAAATACAATGTAATTCTACTCGATATTGAAGAAAAAATATTTCTGTATTTGATTATATATTTTAAACAAACTAATGATTAACGTAATTTTATATCAAATGTAAAAACAATACGTGGTTATCTTTGTTGATACTGTCGATGCTAATATAATCAGCTGTTTAGAATTTTAATAAATCTAATCTTGCCTGCAATAAATATTAATTTGTTTACTTCATTAAAAAAATTCCCGTGACCGCTCACAAAGGATACAGGATGGAATATATAATAATAGATTACTTTCATTACTGTTTTATCAATTCCAAAGATACTATTCGTGTCCGCCATATAGCGGCAGGGCCTAGCAACACCAATCGGCGAAATCGATTGCTTTTTGCGGGTAGTGTAATCAATTTGTATATCGGTGCACTTGTATATAATTAATTTAGCTCTTTATTCTACTTATCTACTGCAAAAATTAATGTTGGTTTAATTATTATTATAATTTGTTATTAATTATATTATATGCTTCACAGAATATAAGACTATCGATGCTATACACGTACATAAGATGTTACGTGTAGCGTAAGTAATCCCTCTTATAAATTGTAAAATATATTTTAAGACTTTATTTTCTTATTTCTTTACATAATATATATTTTTTTAAGATTACTTACGTACATCATGCAAACAATTGACAGGAAACTTGTGATTGATTGATGAGAGATTTTTACTTGAGAAATATTGAAAGGCCACCTGTAGAGTAGATTGACCTAACTCTAATTCAACACAACCAACATAGATTCGAAGTGATTTTGTCCGAAGCTTATAAAGTTCTCACGTTAGGCTCCGATCGTGGTGCATATTTAGAGAGATTGATTCATTCTCAAGAATGTAATTTTATCTCAATATTGGATATCACCATTTGGATTTATATGAATTTTTATTTCACATTAAAGAGATAGCTCCTAATGGTTTAGAAACTATCTTAGAAGTTTCATTTTTCGAGACCAAAATTTATCCATAAGCTTCGATAGTCATCAATTGGGAACTTTTTTAAAAATAAGTTATTAACATTCTCGCAAGTTACTGTTACTAAATTTATACATGTTTTCGGATAGTAATAACTCGTGAGTTTTTTTTATTTATTGATTGGGGGATTTTAACAGTTAAAGTTTTATAAAATTGGACCACGTCGTGTAAAAAAATGTTAACTATGTTTTAATAAAATTCCACAATTGTTTAAACCTTGATTTAAATTGTTAAGGTAATGTAACGATTTCAATCTTGAAATAAGATTTTTTTTAAATAAATAAATGCATTCTTGTGTACACATAATATGTGTGCACAATTGTGCAATTAAAGTTTTAGAAAAAAGGGTGAGCATGTTTTAATTAAGCAAAAATGCGTTAAAAAATATTAGAAAGTGTTTGTATATGAATTTGATATTGAAACTTAAATTTTGTTATTTAAAACGTTTAAATGATTAATATATATATATAATAATAATAATAATAATAAATGTGCATGTATACAAACATATTATCATTTTTATCAATGGAATAAGATTCAACAATATTCTGTTGATTTGCAAGATCGCAATGAAAGAGTTTTGGGCATAATAAGTTATGGCTACATATTGGGTAGTCTGTTGAGTCAATCCAGACGAAACGTGCATTGAAATAAATTCAAGTCGACTGAAATACTCAATATTTCCTAGTAATAGTTTAATAAGGAATATTTTATGCTGTAAGAATTTGATAGTTCTAGATAGAAGTTAATAAATTAATTGTAACATTAAGATGGCATAAGAATCAGTTTTGCATTCGTTTTAATCTCGCAATGTAAGTTGTTTGTTGCGGGTTCCAGATGTTAGATGCATATTCTAAAGGACCACGAACAAAGGCAGTATTTTGAAGGAATAAGAATTTTTAAATGTTCGCGGGTTCGGAGAATGAAACCTGGAAGTAATTTGGTCAATGTGACTTAAAAAAAAAGTTTAGTATCAAGAGTTATTCCTTTCATTTCGCTTTTGTTTTCTTTTTGAATGGCGTCTATTTTGAAAACAAAATTAATGCTGTTGTTTTTCGTTGAAAAATTTATTCGAAAGCGTATCTATTTTATTTACAATTTGCTGAAAACGCGAATGAGATCGTCTTGAATTTTTGACAACGAGTAGGCATATTGACAAAGAGTAGGTATATAATAACAGCCCGAGTACATATGTGTGTCTTTATTAGAATTGGAGGTGAACATTTATAACTTCAAAATATCCCCTTAGAAGCGAAAATTAGTGAGCATCTCTGCATTGTATTATAAATGTCACATATAAAATCATTTAAATCTTTTCAAAAACAAATCACGTATAGAGATTAAATTCATTCGCCGAGCGCTTGGCCAACGGACCCAGTTAAAATTTTAATTAGTTTGAATTTATGAAAGAGTTAACTGATCCCACGATTTAATCGGTGCGCTTTATTAGATAGTGGGCAGGTGTGGGGCGGAGGAGGGGCGGGAGTGGAGCCCCCGCCCGGCCCTGCAGCCACCTCCCCCCTCCCATCCTGGATCAATCAAAAAGTTTCCATGCGAGAATTAATTGTGAAAGTTTGGCGGATTCACAGACTTTTTATGTATACTTGTTTGTACTTAATAGATTGTATAGTTTTAATTAAAATCTTTGATATTGATCTTGGCTGTGTCGGAAATTAATTATGAAGGGGTAGAATTCTAATATTGATGTATGAAAATATCTGCTCGCCGGCATTTTGAAAATTGAATTTATTTTAATTAATAATTTGATTACTCCCCTCCGTGTAGGTCCAACGTCCGAATCCGGCGTAAAAATACGGCGGCATTTCGGAACGGCTTTTAACGAATTTTGTTACAATTTCTCATGCCCCAATTGCCGAGATTTATTGTATCCGATTTAACAGTTGCTTAATCAACAAATCGCGGAGCACTTCTAACACCGCGCCATTTGGGAGTATAATATAATATGGCGGTGCAGCGCGCGCGTTTTGTTAACGCCGTTGATCTTTATGTTTCTTTTGAAAATGTTATCTCACTCCAATCATTTAGAATCATATAAATATGTTTTCAGTTTCACGCGTGCCACGATTTATTGTTTGATTCGTTCTGTTGGAATTTTTAAATTAATTCAGTTCGCTGCCACTGGAATTTATAGAAAACATACATTAATTCAATTTTACTTAATGCGAGTAGAAAATGAAAACATTTTAAAATTTTAACTTATTTTTGTAATACTCATTAAAAGATAATAACCAAGCACATGACGTTAATATAATATAAGCTATAGACAACGAATATTTCTCGAAAATAAATCAAAATGTAACGTATGTGCTGTTATTTAGAATACAAATTAAATTAATCAATTATGAAGATATACAGAAAAATTCTATTCATCGAATAAATATTCAGCTGCTACCGGAATTGGCTACATCAACCCATTACATTTTCATATAAACGTAATATTATGTTGTGTAGTTCTTTATACATGTATTATTCCAAAAAATATTTTTTATTAGTCGCAATATTTAATTGTGTTTAAATATTTTTATAGTACAAATTAAATTAATCATCTAGAGGGATATAAAGTACAGAAAAAATCTATCGAAAAATATTTAGTTGCTACTGGGATAGATATTTTCTGTATATCTTTCCAGTTGATTAATTCTATTTGTATTAAAATACCACAGAATTATGTTATGAAAATGCAACTTCACAGCAAAAACGTGTCCTCTTTAATTAAAATAGATTTTTTCTGTATTGTATTTCTGTATTTTTTCTGTATGTTCTGAAATTGCAACTACACAACAAAAATTTGTTTTCTTTGAAAATGAAATAAAAGTATTATTTGGACACTGGTATATCAAAATATTGTATAAAATAAATATAATTTTTATCTATTTCCCAGATGTGCTAGTTGTTCACGGCTTATTTGAATATGCGCGCGGCGAGACTGCCGAGTTATGTATCGAAAAAACCTCGTTTTCACGGAGAGAAGATTTCACATATGTGACATGCAGGAAATACACATGCCCAAGTTGTTTTATAATGCTAATTTGCATTGTGTTATTGTAAATATATGTTAATGTTTAATTGTATATTTATAAACCTTTGCATACATATATGTATTGCAGTGCCGTCGAGCTCGGTATAACGATAGTAATCACGTGATGTGTAAAGTATTAACTCAATGGCGTAAATCTCGGCCTTAATAAGGATCTGAACACAAATGGCCCTCCGACTTTATCTCGGTTACAGTTGTAACTTTAATGTCTCGAAAAATCATATATATCACGACCGTAATATGTACATTTATTTCCCTTTGCGCTAGACGCCCGGATCCGACACAAACGATAAGACAAGTATCACAACAAAAAATTGGGGCTAATCCACAGACCAGTAAATTAATAGACACGATACGAAGTGTATATATAGGAGAGGGGTTTGGAATATTATTTGCGGGTCGAGGGGCATTCTACACACATGTATCCAACGAAACACATTTATGCAACAGTTTACACTTCGAAAATTAAATCTTTGTGTGAACAAGTCATATTTGTTACATGAATGCATATTATACTGTCAACGTTTAAATTTTCGTTCCAATCCAGTCATATTTTTAAAAAAAATCTGGGAGCTCTTTGATCGCGTGTGCCACCAAAATGAAAAATTTGTGACATCGAATTTGCGTTAGTTCATGTCTATTGATTCGGTGGTCTGTGGCCTGTCTGAATCAAAATATGATCATCTTATCTCAATAAAAGTCTTCATCGAAATATATATTTTGATATATAATATTTAAAAAAAATCTAAATTAAAGTAATTCTCGCCGATTGTGTAACAGTCACACTGTTAATACCGTATTTAGAAAGAAAAAGAAAAATATATAATCGTCTGACAGTTTGATATTTGATAGGATATGAGAAAATATTGCTCTCTGGACGTTTCATTTTTTTTTTAAATAACTCAATTGAGCTTTACGTGACGTGCTTGTAGACAAGTAGTTACGACACTCGGTTCGTGATGTAGTAGTGGTCGGGGGTTCGAGCCTTGTTCCAGCAGGCCATCGAGTTTATTTTAATTTTCAAAGCACAAGCATTTAGTTTTTAGTTTGAAAATAGTAAGAATATTTATGTGACACATATTCTGTGTAAGCATCTCTATTTAAAAAAAACGTTACTTATTTAAGTAGGTACTTGTTTCCTACGTGTTCTATAATATTTCAATTCTATGCCAGACGGCATGTTAACTTTTTTATGAATAATTAAAATTAAATTAGTATTCATGTACTTTTGAAAAATAATTTATATTCTCATTTCTGATTGAATTTAAATATATAGATCTAAAAATAAATATTAA
This sequence comes from Eubasilissa splendida, assembly GCA_031772225.1. Classification (NCBI taxonomy): domain Eukaryota; kingdom Metazoa; phylum Arthropoda; class Insecta; order Trichoptera; family Phryganeidae; genus Eubasilissa; species Eubasilissa splendida. The sequence continues at coordinate 21,658,794 of CM062846.1, read as the reverse complement.
CATACATAATAGAAATGCCCAACCTTTTTCGGGTGAATCTCTCTCCTAAAAAGAAAATTATAAAATATAATGAATTAAAAAATGAAATGGAACTTGCCTAGTCTTGAAGTTTGCCTAAAACTAAAAGAATACTTTTATTATTAAAAATATACAGGTTAATTTTTCTTTCAATAAAATTAGTAAAGTATTTTGTTAGTATTAAGTATCTTATGAGAGTGAGACCACACGTTCAGGTTAGCAAGTAGAGGTTGATGAATGACTGCTTTATTAAGGTCACTGTAAAAATATGAAAACCGGTTTAGTTAGAAAAAGTTAGGATTGGGTCAATAATTGATGACTTAGTATTACTTACATTATAAGTCCATTATTTTATACAAAATAGCATTTTTTTTCATTACCAATACAAATATCACATACAATTCAATGCTTTTTATTATTTATTTGTTTATTTAAGGACTATCCACTAACTGTAAAATTTGTTATCAACAGGTTTCTTCTACATTTATAATAAAACTCATTTATCACACACATATGTTTATTTTTTACTCAATTAAACTACAATTTACATATTTTGCTTTTTTAAAGTTAAGATGTAAAGTGTACATTTGCATACTTTTGTAATATAAATTTATATATAACGATTTTATAATGTCGTGTTAAATGTAATGTAATAGAAATGAATATTTTCTACATTTTTTTAACTGCTAACTCTATTTGAAATAGAAGACACCACATAGGGTAAGACTAGGTCTTCAAAAGCTGGGACCTGTCGTTCGCAGATGGCAAAATGATTTAAAAATATGACTTTAATTCCTGCAAGTTTGCAAGGTCTAAAAGTGCATGTTAACACGCTTATAGTTTGGCATGACATACCATGTTTGGTGTGTTAACGCGACCGTGGCATTTAAAAAGATAATACACCTTAATACAATACAAAACAATAGTAATTAATGTCTCTGCGAATTCATCTATAAATAGTGTCGAATAATAGCATTATAAATTTTTATAAAAGTAAGAAAAAAAGTTTTTTCTAATAATTTACTTACACCTCGTTTACCTCCTATACACACGATTTTACCTAAACGTATTCACACTATCCTACCTACACTCGATCGTCAAGTAATTTATATTGCGATATGTTGCTAGGATGTGACTCATGTTATAGGTATCTCCATGACATTACAAATATATAAAAATAAATTTAACCAATGTATGTTTACGTATACCGCATTGAATTAATATTAAATTAATATATTAAATGCATACACATAAAATTAAAAATGGATGTATTCCTGAAAACTAATGTTAACATCACACATTCTTTCATGTTTAACGAATTATATATTGTATGGTATATCCATAGCTACATTTATGTACAATCCAAAACGAATTCCATTTAATTTATTATATTTAACTTACGTATTAATACTGACACATACACCGTATATTTATTACTTTTGTAAAATGTGCAGTCAGTGGACATATTTTTTGTTATAATCTGACCTATTGCCTGTAGTAATATTCCCCCAAGAGATGGCGTGTCTCAGTTAAAAGAGCGTTTACTTCCATTGATCGATCAACTTTTTATAACTTTCTAACATTTACATATTTTTTAAACATTTTATGGATCCTATGTACGTACATCATATATATTAAAAGAAATGGGCTAAGTGTGAATCTCTGCTGTGATTTCACGTATAAATTTTTCGTTTTACGATGAGAAAATTAAAAACACGAAACAAAAGCTAACAAATGCCGTAATAATTTTTATGGGTATTTTACTTCTTCCATATACCCCGTGTGGTTGACTAAGAATTTATTTTTATTTTTATTACATAAAGTCAACTATTTTAGTTAATCTTCATTCATAATATGTGATAATTATCATCAAATGGAAGTTTTACGTTCCACTGAAATGTTGTATTTAGAGTCTACCGGGAATTCCTGGTCCCGTTCATATTTCTCGCAGCATGTTGAATCGACACAACATGTTAAAATGCGCTTTGTGGTTTACTGAACGCTCTGTTGAAAGATTTTTCAAACTGTACGTTAACATAGGTAAAAGTGTCAAAAAGTAATGCTTCTTTAAAAGACGAGACCTGTTGTTGTTTAAAAAACATTTATTTTATATACCATACAGGATACTTCAATTCTAAATACGAGAAATCTCACATTTAATAATGGATAACATTTTAAAAATAAAATATATTCCGTGAACGTTTTTCTTAATATAACGTTTCATAGATCCATGTTAAAGATCTATTAATTTAAGCGACAATTTTATAAATTAACAATACTGAGTTGTTAGTTTTTAATTGCCGCACTTCTAATCAGATCAGACCAAATTTGACCTAGTAAACATCTCAAATAAGTTCGTTAACCAGCCTGATGCGCCATATCATGTCCAAATGGTGACTGTTCAAAATCTTAAAAATATAAATATTGTATATATAAAAAAAATAATGGAAAACACAGATAATATCTACATAGTTCTTAATTTTAGCGATGTTTTTCACACATGGCATTGGTTGGTTTTAAAAAATAGCTAACGATCTATTAAAATTGACTTAATAAGTGTAATGCTTTCTTAAATATGAATTAAATATATTAATTATAAAGATATACATATAAAATCAATTTTATCGAAAAATATTGTTGTTGCGCCACCGGGATTCGAACCTGGATCTCTTTCCTAACCGGGGAAGGTGCTTTATCCAACTAAGCTACAGCGACATTATTTTTAGGGACAATTTTCGACCATATATATTACCTTTTTGATATTAATACATTTAATCGTTCCATCATTTGACAGAGCCATCTACCTTATTTTTACAGAATTTTAGAAGAATAAAATTGATTTTATATGTATATCTTTCTAATTAGTATATTTAATTCATATTTAAAATATCACAGACCGTCTGTTCTGAATAATTACAACTTCACAATAAGAATGTGTTCTCCTAAGTAATGCTTTCAATTGTTGAACGAGAAAAGCAAATATGAACGCGAGTAATGTTCCTCCTCGACCATGGCGTGTTTTATTGTGAGGTTTGGTGTCGTGTTGTGTTGTGGAGCTGCTCAGAATAGTTCCGATGTTTCCTAGTGTCATATTTACGATCGTTGTTTCTGTTTTTACGACCTGCCTTTGAATACGGCTGGAACACACTCGGAGTTAACTTACTCAACGATACTCGGCCCGGATCGGTGCGCAATCATCCAACCTGATTAAAGTAAAGCAGTCGTTTTGTGGGGCTTTGGGGCCCGATCATACGGATGATTTTGTGTTTTGGCCTGAAGTGCACTAGTGCACACATAGCGACACGAGTGAGATTATCTGCGCTGTGCTCCGAGTGAAGATATTACCCATTATAATTTTTCTGGAAATGCCCAGTACTTTCATAGTTATTACGTGTAGGTATATAATAATTTTAAAGATGACTAATTTTACCGTTTATTTTTTTTATTATGTTGAAATGATTGTACTGCGAACCATTTCTAACTTATTTATCCATTACATATGTTTATATATTTTTTTATTTAATAATAACACTCATCACATCAATATTCTTAATATTTTTAAACTAAGAAAAAGATAAAACGCTTGTGGTATAAAAATATGACTAATTTGCTGGTTTCCTGGAATGAGGCTTTAACCCCTGGTCGCTGGATCACTAGGCTAACAAGCATTATTCTCATTTACTATTATTCAGGTATTCCATAATTTTTTTATAGTATAATACACATAATAAATAGTACGTACCTATATATAAACAAATAGTGATGATATAAACGATAAAATAGTTAATAATTAGACAAACTACTTTGTTTAAACCACTATTTATTGATTATTCTACATGTTGATTTGCCAATCACCTTTTGGAAACAAACCATTCATTTAATATTAACAAGGGTTTCGAAATTATACATACAATTGCTAGGTGTTTACAGATAAATTTGAAATAATAGAAATAAGAAAAAGTATTAATAGCAAGCTAAATATTATAAATAACCAAATAGTCACCTTTCAAATTTGTTTTCATATTAGTTCTTACTTATTCACCATTTTATAATTTTGTTTTTATCTATGCTTGTTTTTTTTTAATTTCAGCATACATTGTTTCCTGAAGAAGATACCATAGGTATCGAAACATGTAGACTAATTAATAAATAGTGGTTTACACAGAGTATTTTTGTCTAATTATTAATATAAAATGAGGTCACAAAGTAATTTTGCTAATATTGAAGAAGTGATAAGACATTTTTTTTTTTTTACATTTAACGTCGTATAGTAAGTGTCTAGATGTCAACTCGTCAAACGGACGCGTGACGTCACGTGTATATTCAAATTAAATGCGAGTTTTTATGGAAGCTTTTTTCATATATTAAGTTAAATGTACGGTAGTGTGGTTTACGATGCATTGTATACTCCGGTTAACTGCGTGTCACACACCGAAATATGGAATAACTTTAATGATGCGAACGTAATAAAAACTGAGGAAATAACTGGCAACGGAATTAAAGGAACAAACCAAAATGCGTCCATACTAACGACCAGGTTGGTGGAAATAATCAGGGTGGGTGGGTTTAATAATACTAACGTAGCTTTCGAGTATGTACGCCTACACACACATCACCTTCAAATAAAACTTGGTACATTTGGACACGCCCGAACTTCGCTAGATCACTTGTTTACTTGGAAATTGACATTCTTCTTCCATTATATTATGTAATGTTTTTATGTGTATGTGAAAAAAATATTATTTATTACGAGGTCCATTTTTAAAGTAAGAATTATTTTGTCGTAGATTCGACAATTTGTTGTAGGTAAACTCGAAAACTTTCCAATTACAATGAAAATGTATCTTAAACTATTTTTCAATACGGGATCTAATCAAACTAGATCAAAATATTTTATGGGTTCAAGCAGTGTCGTTATGGAAAGTATTATTGTATGAGATTTTTACATTTTTTTTAAATTTAAGTCTACGTATTTAGAAATAAATATTGCGAAATTGTCCTATTATTATTCTGTATCTTTGCTTCAGGCCCTAAATCATCTAACAATAATTAGTCTGGCCGCTCTAAAAAAAAGTAAAGTTTTTATTTTTGTATTCAATATATAATATGGAATCAATAAAATATTTCAACAGCATAACTATAATATTTTTTAAATTATATTATAATTATATTATAAATTATTATAATAATACGTTTATTTCAGCGTGATCGGGTTTTTTTTTATGAAAACCCGATTCACCATAAAGATAATACACATTATATAATACATTAAAGTTACGAAATATTATTTTTGTTATGAAAAGAAAACCAAGGAAAATATAAATAAATAAAAAGTTTACAGATATATATAAATATAAACAAAATATAAATACTTCAGTCACGGCCATTATTGTACATTCTGTAGTCGTTGCCATTCTCTGGTATGAGATTATACTTATCTCTGACATGGTTGAGATTTGGCACGTGCAGCTTGAACATTTTCGACTCATACGTACGAGTTCCGTCCCGTGGCCGTCCCGAACGTACATCGTCACCCAAGCTGGTGGTACGGTCACGTTTAAATTCAGCTACTCAAACTTTTACCGTGGTAAATGATGGTGCAGAGTCCCCGTACACGGCGTCCAATTTTAATTTGTGTAAGCGTATTGCCTTTCAAAAACAAATTCTCAATGACAGCTCGATATTCGATTTTTTCCATTTTCACAAAAACACTCACATCGACTCACTCAAACGACTGTCAAACAACAACGTCCAAAATGGCTGAATTTTTGCTGAGTACTTATCAAAGCATGTGCAAACATGTTCCCAAACTTTTGTTGACGAGTACTGCCATCTTCACGTTGAGGTCGGAAATTGTTCAGATAGCCCTCGTATCTACCCCTAAAATATTGTGAGCTAGGTTGTATTGTAATCTGTAATCTATCCACTGTAATCTCCGTTGATATCTAAGCGTTTTTAGACCGGAAGACGTGGTTTAACTATCCCCTCGTTGAATAAGTCTGCTGTCTGTTTCTTAAACCATTTGTTGACAGTTCCGTGGATGTCGTCATCATGTCGTCATCATCGTCTGCATGTGTTTTCCGCTCAAAAATTTCTATAATTTTGGGATGAACGTCCGATAGCGCTAGGTTCGTACTATACGGAGGATGGTCGAGCAGTTCCCAACCGACCTTACGCAGCTCTTCCGCCGTGCTTTCGAGTTAAAAAACGAATCACCCATCGCACCTCGAAATCGGCGAGATTAATGTTAGACATGGTTAATTAAATAGTACTGATAAATTATGCTTGTCGATATGTGACAACGTTCCATTCCAAAGTACCTACGATTCTTACTTAAAAATTAAGAATAATACAAAAAGATAAACGATAGACTCTCAAGATTATGCTCGACATTTTATGATTCGTGTATGACATCAAATGCATCACTTAAAATGTGACTCATTATTTTCACTCTTGCATTGAATTTATCACATTAATTGGATTAACACTATACGCTTGGATGATTGTGCACGTTATGCTAACTTACAATACAACTGTTCATAACGAAATCGCTTCAATAAGATTGTATAATATTTTCTGAAAACGAAATATTCCCTAGTCTGCGAGATTTCTCAGAATCATTTCATCTCTTATTATAATCGAGATCTTGTCAGTCGGTGTTCAATCAAAGAAATAAATATAGGTGCCTACAATACCTTCGGCTGTTCGCCATTTTGCGCGATCTCGTAAACCCGCGTTTTTAATCGCGCGGCAATTAAATGTTCTTAATTGTCATTGTTGATTGCACACTAAAGCCTATTTGACGACTGGCTAGATTGATATTTTTTCGGTCCTAGCCTTTAGAGTCGGTTCGCAACGTAAACCGGTTCCAGACAGCCGCGATCTGCGACCGACGGACGCGCCGTATCGCTGTATTGCTACTTTTTATTATTTCTTTACCTCATGCTTTCAAATAATCATACGCGAATTTATTAAACATTTCATTTACCTACACGTGCTAAAATGTACATGGTTTTAAAAAAAAAAATACCATTTGGATAGCATATCACATCAATATTCATATTTTCATATACAGGGTGGCCCAAAAAAAGTTTAAACATTTGTGATATAATTACATCAAAATTAGTTTAACTATATCGACAATAGTTTACTAATTTACTTTCTTACCTATTTACCTATATTACGTTTTGTTTCGACAATTTCCGATCGCCATATTTGATTAATGTATATATTTAGTTTTATCAAATTGCTGCCCAGAATGACAAAAATGTTGGGGTGCTAGGAAAATGATTAAAGAGTTTCAAAACAAAGCCTGGAATATAGCTAGATATTACAGCATAACTGTGAATTACAGCAGGACGGAGCTCCATCTCACATAGCCAGAAATACAATCAACTTTCTTCGTCGAGCCAAGCATGTGGCCACCGAACAGCCCAGATTTAAACCCAGTAGATTATGCAATATGGGGTGTTTTGAAGATTTCTGATTAGCTAAATATTGTGAAAAAAAAATTACATTAAGAATTATAATCAATTATATTATTTTTTGAAATAACTCATGTGTTACGAAATGTTCTCACTTTTTTGGGTCATCTTGTATATATCTGACGAAATCCTACAAATAATAAGTAAACTCGTATTAAGAGGGATAGCTCCAATGGATCACGGTGTGTACATATTTTTTTTTGGGTAATTTAAAGGATCAATGCTAGACGCATAAATAAGTCAAGATAACTAATAACAACTATCAAGAAAAGCTTTTTACTTTGTATAAATTCTCCGTAATGAAAAATATCATCTTATACAACTCAATATGCAGGGGAAGATGAAGGCAGCAGAGGTGTAGGTAGAAAGAAGTTTTCTTGGCTGTGTAACGTCAGAAAGTGCTTCAATGTCCAAAATGATGGTGATCTTATACAGGATTAATTAACATTTTTTTATTTTAGCTAAAATACAATGGCAAAATAAATTCAATTTTTAAATATATGGTTACATACATACATGGTTTTTCTTTCGCTTACCTCTCCAAAAAAGAGACCAGTTCTTGTGCTTGGAGAGGGAGTTACACTACAATAATTTTATACAATACCTTACATATTATATTAATTGTCCATTTGTGTGCTTCTAAAGTATTCTGTAATATTATTTATTGTCCAGTTATGTGTTTTTGAAGTGTTCATTTAGTTTCTTTTTAAACTCTTTTATATCTTTTATTTCTTTAATTTGTGTAGGGAGGCTATTGAAATTTGTTATCCCTAAATATATAGAATTTTGCTGATAGTGTTTGGTGTTACATTTAGGGATTTTAAAGTTATTTTTAAACCTCAATGATTTGCAATATGATCGCCGACCTCTGATAGAAGGCGGCACGTGAAGAAGTATTTTAAAAATTGTGTGCGCGCTATATTTTTTGTTTGCGCTACGATGCCAAATCGTGCGCGCGCGCACACCCGCACAGAACATTAGATAGCACGTGTAGTATTAAATAAAAATAAATCGAATAAAATGCGTCACGAAATTGCGTCATTTTATTAGAGTTTCACGGGTAGGAGTGTAATATATAAGAACGTTGTTACTAGTTTTTAGTATCTTTGTACACATCAGCGAGTAGGAAATATTTCTAATAGAATAGAACACTATCTAAACTTGAAATAAAATTCAAACGATGTTTAAAGAGACTTAAATAAATTACAATGAATCCTAAAAACATGAGCAATACTTCATTTGTTTGGTGCAATGGTGTGCAAATTGAATAAAAAAATTACAAAAATAAAACATTCACACGTTATTGTCAATACAATGGATTCTAAAAATTGTTAACAACCTTAAAAATGCTGATGATTCAGGGTATTGTTTCGCGTGCAGTTCTCCGGTGGTAAACACCATACATCAACATTTCGGCGAAGGCGCTCGTTACGGCGGGGTTAAACATCGCTTAACTTGTCGGGTTTATTAATCTTCATTAAAATGAGAGCCGATATGTAAGAACAATTAAGAGTCCCCGCCCCTATCTGACCCTCACTCTCCGCGCATCGCCAGCATCCTTGGATATCCCCGGCTCCTCGCCCTTCCCTTCCTCCCCCTCTCCACGCATCGTCGTTTGTGTTGTTTTACACTGTTGCATCTTCTTTTGCGGGATCATCACCGTAAGAGGCTGTCGACAGGGGGGTCAATAGTTCGCTCGCGATCTCTTTTTATTATTTAAATATTTTCTTTTATTTATTTAAATATTTTTAATATTTTAATGAAATCACATTTTATTTGTTAATTAAAACAAATTTCTATGGATTTTCTGTGCACATTTCTAAGTGATTAACAACAAAAAAAATTCGACGATGTAGTGGAGTCATTTTTTTTTCTTTCAATATCTTGAAATATGGCAGAGTTACAGATGTTCAAAGTAGCGTGTTTTAAAAGTGATCGGTTTATGCCATTTTATCGTGTGACGTCACATTTTCCGAGTCGACAAGACGGTACTCGACACTTCGTACTAATATTGTTAGTACTGGCCGGTGCGCACGAGAGATGTGACGTCACACAGTGGGTAATGAAAATCCGACCGTTTTTCAACAAGCCCAACTTTGAACGCCAAAACTACTGCAAAAGCTAATTTCTGGCATGCTCCACTACCTCATTACCGAAACTGTGTTCTGAAAAATCGTTACTTCACAAATAAACCAATTAATTAATTAATTAACTAACTAACTAACTAACTTACCATCACGCCGTTTCTCCGCGGGAATAGGCAGAGACGATAGAGCGCCACACTATTCTGTCTGATTATTGAGGCTTCTAACAAAACCATCCTCCAATATCTGGTTTACCTGGTCGTGCCAAGTCACTTGCGTCATATATATTCTTTCTTAAAATAATATAATTACATTATCTTGTTAATGAAATTGACTGTAAATCCTGCCATGTAGCAGGTTCTACCCAAAGATATTTGAGAAACATTGCAATTAAAACATATTTGTTGAAATGCACCTAGATTAAATGTGTCGACTAAGTGTGTGATCATTATAGTTTAATTGATTAAATTGTATTTTTTTTTTTTTTTAGGAGAACACATTCTTATTGTGAAGTTGTAATTATTCAGAACATAGGTCTGTGATATATTTTTTTTATTTTATTTTTTTTATTTTTTTTTTTTTTTATTATTTTTTTTTTTCGATAATATTGATTTTGTATGTATATCTTTATAATTAATACATTTAATTCATATTTAAGATTAAATTGTCGATAGGTTTTTTGTGTTTCTTTTTTATTGATTTATAAAAATGCCGTGTAAAATAGTTGATCTAAGATTTGTCTACTTTTATTTTTTTTAGAATTGAGAGTTACTAATAACTAATAATAATATTGTAAATACATTCCTATGTGATCTGTATAATTGATGTATTCACCTCTGCCAAATATCAATTATGACGTCTGGGTTTTTTGTAGAGGAGGATTATTTTTGAGAGACTTCTTAAACCAATGTATTCTTAAATGAATCATCACTTGATTGTTTCCGTCTTCTCGGCTGGTATTGTTTGAAGTTAATCACGAGTCGCGTCTGACTTGTCATTAGATTGATGAGCATTGTTCTTGGTTCTTTTGATGGTGGGCACCCGGGGGACTTGGGTATCAGACATATTTCGATTTGGTCTAGTCGTCGTGGCTTTGGCCCGTCTCCAACAAAAATATGAAAGCAGGTATTTTTAATACCATCACACTTGGCGCACTTTACGTGTTTATTTTGCTTATTAGCAATTATTATTGATCGCGGAGAGCGCTGCTTTCGCCTTTGTTTTCGCTCGACCCGCGCCGCTCGCCTCGCGCAGTGCCGCTGCGAACTTGAAAGGATAAATCAACGTCTCAATAAATTGATGTTTAACGTTTTAAAAATCCTTTCCATTTTGCGAGCGTAACATTTAATAGATCGTTTCAAAATATAAATCATACACATCAATGTCTGTATCAGAATCAAACGCAGTGGCGTAGCAAATAAAAAAAATTACAGGTCCAGAGGCAAATACGTATACCCTATCCTACCCCCGAAGAACACAGTTTCACAATAATGTCCATATTAATTATTATCGACTTTCTCGAGCTTCATTCAGTCTTATCATAATTCTTGCTTGTCATTGTGGCTTACAGTTATCTGGAAGTATAATTTTTCAATGTTTTAACTTAACTGATGTAACTTTTTTCGGAATAAATAAAATTCTCAAGTATGTGCCAGATTATGGTTTGTTATTATTGTTAGCAAAAATAACACAAATTTGTTCCATACTCTGTTAAATGTTGCAATTTTAGGTATTCGAGATACTGTATACCATACTGAGACTAATGTACCCTCTGAGGTGTGCGAGTCTGCTCGTGCACACGACTTGGCATCGAAGCGCACACAACAAAATGTAACGCGTACACAATTTTTATTAAGACTTCTTCTATATGTGGCGCCTTCTATCAAAGTTTGGCGATCATATTGCAGTGTGTTGATTTATCCTGTATAAGATCACAAATATTTTGGACATTGAACCACTTTCTGAAGTTGCAGAGCCAATATCTCTTTCTACCTATGCCTTTCATATTTCTTTTGTTAACGATCATATTATTTATTGCGGAGAATGTATATGAAGCTTGCAGTTTTCCTTGATAGTTATTATTAGTTCTCTTGACTTATTTATGCGTCTTAATACATTTTTATAAGTAATGTAGTCAATCCTAGCCCTACCTATAGCTATATATTGACATGGTAATGTATCTCTCCCAGCGTACTAATAATATCATTGGTCCTTAAAATTACATAAAAAAAAAGTAAAAACATCAATTAGATTCATAATTATGAAAGTTTAATATTTTTCTTTTTAGTTTTGCTTAGTTCCGGGCTCTGCTATGGCCCGAGCCCCCAGTCGGTTACCCAGGCGATAGCTACGCCACTGATCGAACGAATATTTGTATGGAACCGTAATAAGCGGGTAGGTGAAACGAGAGCGTGGCCCGAAGTAACAATAATAACACGGCATTCGGACTCGGTATAATTCAACTGGCCGGTGAAATTGTTGCCCGACACAAAAGAAACGAAAATAAACATCTTCGTGATGCATTCGCTCTTTGTACGGTTTACGCCTACGACGGTTATACCTAATAATTATAAACCCTCGGGTCCGTGGGTACCTCGGGAATACATTCGGCGGTCAGTCGGCTGGAGGTCGGCCAGAGGCACAGATCGAGACCCTTAATGGAGGGTTGGAAATCTAACCTCCGCTCTCTTCGGACCGAATATCAACTTCATTATGTTACATTCTATTTTAACTGTTGATGCTCATAATACATTCAACCGGTAAAAGCTTCTCGCTAGGGCGCTGTCAATATTTTCATGGAATAATATGACAAATATATATTTTTTTTAAATTTGCAAAATCAACATTGTTTTCCAAATCATTTGTTAGAAAATGATCATATATGATAAGAATTTGGGATTAACTATTTTACATATAAACAGTGTTAGTCTAAGATTGAATCATTTAGAATCATTAGAAATAAATAAAGCATTTAAAACTAACCAAAATATTATAAATAACCAACTAAATTTAACCACAAGTCCCATTCTAAAATTTTTTCCTAAAAATTATTTTAATAATTTTGTATCTTCAAGTAACAATTTAAGTTAGGTACTAAATTTATTTATTAAATAATTATTGTTTTTTTTTTTAAATAGGTTCTGTCAGAGAAACAATGTAACATGTTTTTGATTAATTGATGACATCCTGAAGAAGAAAATAATATTTTTCGAAACCGGTAGATGTATTTAATTCATTAAGTGGTTAATAAAACAAAGTTGCAATCTAAATATATATATTTTTAAAAGAGAATATATTATTGTTATGAAGTTGCAGTTTTTCAGAACATAGTTATGTGATATTTTAATACAAAATTATATCTATCAATTAGAAACATATTCAAATAAAATTAATTTATCGAAAATATTTTTTTGCTTGCCACCCGGACTTGAACCAGGAACCCTTCCTTATCTGGGGAAGTGCGCTGACCTATTACACCACGTCAACATAGTAAATTAACAACAAATTTTCGAACGTATGTGTTGCACTTTCAAATAGATTTATCTGTTATTCCATTATTTTAAAGCAATCTAATTTACAGGTGTTGGAGATTTTCCGTAAATATAAAGTAGATCGCTTTCAAATCAATATCTTATATCTTTGTAATTGATACATTTAATTTTTATTAAAAATATTCTAATTGATTCTGATAAATATGTTCAACGTATTTAATTGAACAATTATAAACTGATTGTAGATATTTGAGTAGATCGGAATTTTCTTCCACTACCAAGTTTCCATAAAGACTATTGTCAACTGTCAATCGCTTCAACTGATGGCTTTCTTATGTAAATATGCGGAATATTTGTATTATAAAATATATATTCAATAAATTTCGAATTTAATACTTCGAATCTCAACACGACAGCTTTGTGTGCGGGCCTAATATTATAATAATTTAAAAATAAAATTTTATCTTTTCATGTAGCGGTAAAATATATACCTATAGGTTTTTGTTATGTGTACTAGAGTAATCTCAGTAAAATATGTGACTAAAAGGTAATCAAACATATACGTAATACTCGTTTCTATAGTGGACACATATTTTATTCGCGGTAGAAAGATAAAAAAAATATTTACGATTTCAATACCTATCTGAATTTGAATTTTAAAAATATAAATATAAAATATTTCATTCCTTACTTCTTTCTCAGAGAAGTTTACACATAACCGTGAGAGTACTGATTATTTTTTTCGTTAATTAATTTTAATTAATTTTTAATTTTAACCCTTAGCTAGCTTGAAAGTAATTATTCAAAGCGTCCAAGTTGATGGTACTGGCATTTAATAATTTGACAAGTGCAAGAATATATTAATATAAAATATTTTAAGATGTATTAGAATATTAGTACTTTAATTGGCATGGAAATAATATTTTATGGGTGTTGTACACAGGCCAGTAAACGAATAGACATGAAATAAAGTGTACATATAAGAGAGGGGTTTGGAACATTATTTGCGGAACGAGGGGCATTCTACACACATTCTTTGTGGAAATATAAATCCGATAGTTTATGACACATTTATGAAACAGTAAAAGTATTTACTCTTCGAAAATGAAATATTTGTGTAAACTTCTTATTTTTTTAAACCAGAAATCCACCCTTCAAGAGTGATTTGTGCCATCAAACAAGTTAAAGCAGTACAACAATATTATAGAATAGGGAATATTGCGTTTCAAGTTAATACCATTGACGTTCAAGAAATCTGCTATTATAAAGCTTAAATGTGGCGAGTTAAGGGAAAGAAGATGACACAAGTTAACCGGGAGTTGAAAATTACCATTGACAAGATTATTGTTAAAAAAACCTCTGATCCGCAATGGACAGGCAACAAAGACATGGTCAAGGGTTTCCTCCTCGGCACCACACTCACACATTGGGGAGTCTATTAAGTTATTGTTGTAAACAAGATGTATTTTATTAATGCATATTATATTGTCAGCGTTTAAATTTTCGTTCCAATCGAGCCATATATTTAAAAAAAAGGCGCGGAGCTATTTGATTGCGTAAGTGGTACCGAAGTGATCATGTGGGTGATGCGATGCCAAAATGAAAATATTGAAACAAAGAATTTGCGTTAGTTCATGTCTATATATTTGGTAGTCTGCGGTGTTATATGTATCTATTAAATTAAATTTATATATATAAAATATATTTTACCTTGATTAATTTATTTTCTGTACGGCGATGTAAGATGAATAATTCTAATTTTAAAAACGAGTGCTAAAAACACCATGCTCGTGAATTAAATTTATAATATTATTATTTGTGGAATCGTTAATCCCACAAACCGAGTGTTTCGATCTCTGTAACGCACACCAGAGCGCTCTCGTGATATAATGTGAGGTTAGGATGCCAGAATCGGTGATAATAACAGTTATTTATTCGGCAAATCATCGTCAGTCTCTCTCTCTTATTTTATCTCCGTTCTTTTAATATTGGGAATCACATCACTCACAGACCGGGGCGATATAAATAATGATTGTTTTATGGTCGTAAATTCAGAAAAGAAATCTAATAATTATACATTTGTTGATTTCAGACAGTTGAGACAGACACGGAGGAAATTGTTTCAACAAACTAAATACAAATATATTGTTTGTAATAATTTCCCAAATAATATTAAGTTACAACTCGGCTAAGTGATTTTAATGTAGAATCGTTTTATTTTAATCCCATTATATGTCGCATGTTGTGGAATTTCAAATTATTTTTGAAACATGTGCTTAAATATAAACATGTAATGGATTAATGGTAATAGTAATTGTAATAGTAATTAAACGCAACAGTAACTATTATAATAAATTTAAAAAACAACTAAACTTTTTACTACACGCACGTTGGATTACGTCACTACTAGTTTCGACTGGTGCAGTCCCTCTCATCATCAGGTGGTAACTAGGGTAATAAGGTTATTTAAACTATTGGTGACAATAATCCAACGTGTGTGTAGTATAAAGTTTAGTTGTTAAAATTAAAATAATTACTTTACACCACAAAGTTACCGCCATGTCGATTAATGATAATAAAAAAACTTCGCTTTACTCGATTAATTCAGCCTATAATTACCTCGCGCTAAACATATTCGCGTAAATCGAATACAAGAAACGAAAGAATTAATTAAACTCACTAGAATTAATTCTTAATTCTCTCAATATAATTAATTACCCTCACTTAACAAGGACACAGGCTAACTGTCACTATCTTGTGCCAAAATTAAACAAAACTTTTGCACAAAGATTCCATTTGTTTCTAGCACCAAAAATATACAACAGTTTAAATACAAACGTGAAAAATTGCAACCATAGCCTGGTGCAGTTCTGGCTCTACGAAATGGGGAGAAATTACGCCCAAAAACTATTAAAGGTCCAAAATTGAGATTAAAACCGCTACAATGTTTTACTCTTTATATATCTTTTTTATCTTATTCTACTCTTTATATGTATAATTTTTTTTTTTTTTATACATTGAACATTGGACTTACTTTAAGTTTTACGTTTTAATTATATGGTATTTAATCGCTTTACATATACATATCATATATTATATCTTATACATTGAACAATGCATAAGAACATACAAAGTATTTACCTAATCTGATGACATCTTGTTTAACTTTTCATATATATAATTTTGTACATTGATCATTGCACTTTGTTTACTACTGTACCGGAAGAACACTGTCTGCTATAATACAGTCAAATACTAGTGTAGCAGGTATGGAACCCAAATATATGTCTTACTTTGCTGAAATGTTTATCCGATTATAATATAACACACTGTTGTACTGTACTAAGATTGAAATAAATAAAATTATTATTATTATCAATTTTAATTAATACACCATGCTGTAGTTTGAAAAATACAGTACGTACAAATAATGAAAAAATTAAATGATTAATGTTTTTGCCAAACATTGAAGCAATGGTATTTGATCAGAGCTTGACATTTTCATTTCATGTAAATTTCCACAGCAGGTGATGCTTTGTCCGAATTTCGACTTCATTTCATATTTGGATCTGCATCAGATAAAATTTCCCTCGCACGCTCCATGTGATCGAGTTCTTTAGCGGTCAGCTTTTTAACAATCTCTTCCTGTTTTTGTTCACACTCATTATTTTTGTCTTCTTCTTCTTCTTCTTCTTCTTCTTCTTCTTCTTCTTCTTCTTCTTCTTCTTCTTCTTCTTCTTCTTCTTCTTCTTCTTCTTCTTCTTCTTCTTCTTCTTCTTCTTCTTCTTCTTCTGATTAACTAGTCGTTTAAAACAGAAAATAGTATAATTTTGATTTAGCGCGCTATTTGATTTTCACGCAAATCAATTTCCCATTAAGCGAGATTTACAAAATTATTTTTACGCTTGAGTTTTATGTATTATTACATCTTTTTTTTTAAAAATAATGAATAATTTTTATCTAATGTTTACTATTAAATATTTATCTTGACATTCCCACGCAAAATTAACGGTTGCAATTTGTGGTGTATATATTTGCGTTTAACATATTTTGTACGACCCGGCTATTATTGTCGCGTTTAATATATTTTGTACGACCCGACTATTATTGTCGGTTAGAACCACAACATTGACATAACTTTAATGTCGGCTGTTAAATATTTTATACTCTCAACAATAGCAAGGTCGTTATATCAGGTGAGCAAGCATACGGGGACAGGGGTGCAATTCTAGAGGCTGCAGAATTATCGCTGGTCAAATCAACTTACCATAAAAAAGTCGACACAAATGTAGCCTGCTGTAATGTAAAGATCAAAAAGTTTTTGATCAAATCATTCGAACGATTTTAAAATTAATTTTTCTTTGTTTTTAATACTCAGGGTTGAAATAGGTTTAGTTCATAATATTAAGGGTGAAATACATTCAATTTTTTTTTAATGTATGTGTAAAAGTTCAATTGTTTAATAGATATAATACAATAATGCTTCATCTAATGCGGATTCTTATTAGTGTACATATTATAAATTCACATTTTTTAGGTTTTTGTTGGTCTAGTGATAAAACATTTGCCTACTTATGAAATGGTCGGATGTTTGAGCCTCGCCCGAAGAAACCACCAAGTCAGTCCTGTCTTCATAGCATAAGCGTTTAGGTTGTAATCTTTGTGGTAGGAAATTTAATTGTGATTTGGTGGTATCATATTACTGATAGAGACAATATATTATCCAAATTAATGTAATACGTATTTCGTTAAATAAAATTAATAATTGTAACCCGAAAATCTCGGCAATGGAATGATATTTTCACACATAGCTTGAACACTTTCGACATACATATATTCGGGAATATTTCTGTTACGCTCTATATTAAAATATATTATGCATAATGTGTGTTAACGTTGGATCGGACGCTACCGACAATCATTTGTAATATTATAAGTATGTTTGTGATAAATATTTCAATGAATTTTTTTAAATAATGAACATGAATTCATAAACAAGTCTAAGGTATATGATAAATACAATTACAATACATTTGTTCTTAATAAATGTTGATCTCGTTAGAACACAATTTTTAAAAATTGAGACAGTATCTCATTTACGAATTTTAGATTGATATTGTGAAATGCATTTCTATCTTTTTATCAGTATTATCTTACCGTTTTCAGTTTTATTGATAAATTATGCGTCCTATCGACAAACACTCTAGTTTCTACAAAAAAATCGATCAAATGCTTTTTAAATCAATCAATGCGACCATCGTAAGTCAACTCGAATCATGGATAGGCTCGATCTTAAAATAATCATTATGAATATCATATGTAGGTAGTTATTAAGGTGTTAAGATTTGGTGATGATAATGACCGAAGTAATTTCACAAGCAACGCCTATTTGCTCTAAAACAGGCTTGCCTAGTGGGGCAATGCATTTTAAAATGTGTCTAAATAAATATAATAAAATGCAGAAAATCTCTTGTACAATTAGTTTTACATAATGAAATCAGTTAGTTTTATTCTTCTTCACAAGTGCTTGTCCGGTTATCAAATGCATGTTGGCGATCATTATTTTGTTTGAAGCAGCTCGAAATAGTTGGATTATGGACTTTCTGAAGCATTGCTTTAGATTTTTCAGCCAGAACGTCCGTCGTCTTCAATTTTGCGTTCAATTATAAAATACAGGTTCTGATACTTTTCTGGGTGTCGTCTCACGGTGTGACCAAAATATTGCAGTTTTCGGGATATTATCGTTTTACGGATATTTTCATTCGTATCATCACATTTTCATTTATAACCCTTTTAATCCACCTTATTTTTAGGAACCGTCTGTAGATCCATTGCTGTATTACATGTTTATCGATTTATTATATTATGAAGTTTTTTTTCAACCCTTTAAAAATACCTTAGAAAGACACGAACGTAATCGCGGAAATTGGAAGAGCTTCCTCGACACAAATAAAAACATTATAAAGTTGGCAAAATCGCATTTTCTTCCCCGGTCTAATTAGCCGTATATTCTCATTCTGTTTTGGGCTTTAATTGTGTCGGCGGTTTCGTCGTAATTACACCGTACTCGTCGTCTAACCGGGATCTCGAAACCGGACCTGGCCGAGCTGATATGGAAGCTGTGAAACATCGACTCGGTCCAACTTTTTCCGCGCGGAAATTTTTTCGCGATATCGGAAATAAATAAATCATCGACAGTGCGGTATCTACGGATAATTTTCAGCTAGGCTTCTCGCAGTACATTTTTTTATTAAAATATATATATTGTTAATTTTACATTTGTTGGTACATTCAGAAATTTGGCACGCGGCATACAAATATACATAGTTGCTGCGGTGCTTTTTAGATCCGTTTAATTAAAATATCTCTGAGAAAAGTTAACAATTAACGTATTTAGAATTAGGCGAAGTGAATTGTTAGAAGCAACTTTTTATGTAGGTACCAACATTAAACATAAGACATAGATACAATAAATTACACGTTTAATGTACTTACTCGTATATTATAATACGTTGGTACTTAGGTCGGTTGTAAAATAATACTCGCGGGATTAACTTAAGCGACCATGACTATTTTCAAAATACACAGTCCTATCTTTTGAAAGGGTCTACAATTATTATGAAATAATCATAACTTTGTCCTCCATGCGTATCTTGCCACAATACATTTTCCAAAATACAAACCGATTTATTTTTATCCAATACACTGCACAATTATATTGGCTGCCTTCAATTATTCTCGTCAATTGGAAAGATATACATATAAAATCAATTTTATCGAAAAATATTCTTGCCGCGCTACCGGGATTCGAACCTGGATCTCTTTCCAATTATGCTACAGCGACAGTATTTTTGACGACAAATTTTCGAACCTATATGTTACACTTTTTCAAATTAATACATCAATCGTTCCATTATTTGAAAGCCATCTACATTATTTTTACGGAATCTCAAATACCAATAAGTAAACCGATAGCAGACGCCAGAATCAATAATTAATTTTTATTCAATTTTGGACACATTGATACAACTTAATATATTATCAAGGTGAACACATTCTTATTGTGAAGTTGTAATTATTCAGAACATAGGTCTGTGATATTTTAAAATACTAATTAAATGTATTAATTAGAAAGATGTGGCACAACAACAATATTTTTCGATAAAATTGATTTTATATGTATATCTTTCTAATTAATTACATTTAATTAGTATTTAATAATATCACAGAACTGTGTTCTGAATAATTACAACTTCACAATAAGAAGGTGTTCTCTTTAATAATAACTTAATACTTATATTAGTCGTTCGAAAAGCATACAATTATGTCACATAAAACGTATTTAAAAATATCGAATTCGCTTATAAATGTGAAAAAATATAGATCGAAATATTTTTGTCTAAATTTAATTTAATTTTATACATTCACAAACATTAATAAATTATTATATTTTTAACATTTTCCCCAGATTTGAATAATGCAGTACACTATAGAATAAAGAATATACAGGATGTTTAATGAAACGGGTTCTGAATAGCACAACCTTGATTATGCCTATTGCGATGCCGCGTGCCAAATATTTCATTTTGCTTGCAATGTAAGCGGCATGTCTACTACTTGTACTGCAGTTCTACTAAGAGCTGTACTTCACATAATAATTTATTCGAATCACATTGTATTGAAAATTAACGGAATATTCTTAATCATATTTGTTTGGCGTAGGCTTTATTTTGACATACTTGAATTTGATGGATTTGACTAATCAATCTTTATTTAATTGTAAATAGTCATCTGAAAAATATCCAATCAAATATATTATTAATTTTTGATGCTATAAGAAATAAGTACCAGAAATTATTGAATTTATTGTTTATTTAATGCTTTCATTATTACGTGTTCTTTTCATTCGTTTCCTGCCCACCTCAACTAGTTCAGTGATCTATAGCGAAATTTCTCTTAGGTTAGATTCAAGATCTCGGTTTATAAAGACATCGATACAGGGTAGTAAACGTAATATATAAATAAAGGTAGAAATTGGTGACAATGCGTATGTTTATTCTTCCTGTTTGGAGGCTCTATTCATCTCGACATCTTTCCTTATACATTTAATGTAGGCTCTATTTTATTTAATATGAAATAATGTCAATTCGGTCGATAAAAAGTCAGAATGTTTTCCGAGCATTTTATTATTCATACGAAAAATGGTTCTGAACGTCAAAATTTTATTCTAACCTTTTTTATGGAGTCTAAATAAAATGAAAACAGAAACATTTTGTTAAACCAGCTAAATGAAATTATTCCGCGGCCAAGCCAACACTCCGGACAATCCGGTTATTTATTAGTAAATAAGGTTGATTATTCTTTAATGAATACTTGTTTTAAGACGTTTAATTAAGTTTTATGGAGACAGTTCCGCTTCATTGGCTGAAGGGCTGCAGATTAATTCGGGCTTGTTCGGCACCCGCTCGGTAATTGGAGGGAGATAGCTCACACCCCTCTCCCTGCCGCCCACCTCCGGAGGTCCAGGCGGGCCGCTGATTGCTCCTCTTCTTTCGTTGCTACTGCCCCTGTCTACTAGAGATAGTCCAGTCGGGTCGAGGATGTCGAGATTGCTCTTAGTTTGTTCATTATATTCTATTCTCTCTTATTGAATTGGTTGCGTAGTTTAGAAACGGACCGTTTCCTACTATTTTGCACCAATTTATCCAAATAGATGAGTCATCCAGGCGGCAGGTCGCTTTATTTTGCAAAATATGCATTTTTTAATGTTTGTTTATTTTTCACTGAATTTATAAAATTATCTCCTATTATGGATAGGGGAGAGGGGATTATTTTATGTATGTCCTCCATTGTCTTTTTTGTTTAAAAATAGAAATGCGTATTTAGAATATTTTTAGACACAAACGGAACATACATATGTAGAAAAAACATTTTCTATGCAGGGATGGTATGATATTTACATACATTTGTCAGAGACCATTTATATTTATTTATTAATTTTTTAAATTAACGACTCCAATAGAGTTAAAAAGGAAAATGTAGAATAAAAACAATTAGTACCTACATGATACAAGTTAAATTATTAAATAAGTGGCAAAAGTAATACACAGTAAAAAGAAAATGTAGGAAATATAAAGTATATAAAGTTTACAAAGTATTGCAATTTTGTCAAGCACCACCTTTAAAAGTCTATTTCTTATATATACATACATTAATAATTAAATACACATTATTTATAAATGTAAATATTAATTAACATTCTTTGTACCTCGTGTTGCTCTAAAATCAGTCACTAATGTAATCTTTCATATGTAATAGAAGCTTAAAATTTGTTTTATTTTGAAATGTCCTCCGCTTCAGTTGTCTTCATATTATTACACATTGTCCTTTTTTCATTTTTGCATCTGGTAACCCTAATCACATATATTTATTAGTATTTAGTCTCATGGAAGCGTTTCTCTTGCAGAGGTGGCGTGTGTTCTCATCGGCTGTGCGTGAGGCGACTTCGCCGCTCCAGGCCTCAAGCTGGCAGCCGGAGCGCTAGCCGCCATGAACCCCCACTACCACCCGTACACGGAGCTGAGCTCCCCGCACCCGCCCAGCCCCGACAGCGGCGGATACCCGCACCACGCGCACCACCCGCACCACCCGCACCACCCGCACCCGCACCCGCACCCGCACCACCCGCACCACGGGATGAACAACGGCCACCACCACCACGGGCCGGACGTGCAGCAGCCCTACAACAACAACAACAACAACAACGGGCCCGGCATGAAACAGTGCGCCGGGTGCGGAGGCAAGATCGTGGAGAGGTTCTTGCTGCACGCGCTGGATCGCTACTGGCACAACGGGTGCCTCAAGTGCTCCTGCTGCGGGGCGATGCTGGCTGATATCGGCTCCTCCTGTTTCACCAAGGGCAACATGATTCTTTGCAAAACAGACTACACCAGGTAACGATCATTTATTTTTCCTAGAATCCATAATAATATTTATCTAGATACGTTATTGGATACATAAGTGTCATTTTAAGGGGTCGATATAATGGCCTCAATCACACTAGACCTATACACACCTCCAGAAGTCCCAGTTCCAGGTCGCTCTCACAGCTGATTCCATGGTTTTCCCAGCCAAATGCAACACATCCATCCATCGTTGTTGCACTCTTCCAGGTCTTTATTGTACCCAGGATAATATTTTAGGCTGTCACTCTGACGTATAATGGCTGATGTATTAAAAGAATTTAATTAAAATTATGTTAGTTCACACTCTTGTCTTTTCAAACTTCATATACGAAAAAAGACTTCAAAATAGACGCGTTCGGAATGTATTACTAAAAAAAGATATTACGTGTCTCATGGACGACGCGCTAATGTTTTAACCCTGTAACAAATACAACTAAACAAGCCCTATCTATATCAGTGAACTAAAGAAAAAGTGTAATTTGTCGTTTAAAATAATGTCGCTATAGCATATTTAGATAATGCACCTTCCCCAGTTTGGAAAGAGATCTGGGTTCAAATCCCTTTTCGATAAAATTGATTTTATGTGTATATCTTTCTAATTAATACATTTAATTAGTATTTAAAATATCACAGACCTACGTTCTGAATAATTACAACTTCACAATAAGAATGTGTTTTCCTTTATAAGAATTTTATTTGCTTGCTTGATGTCGCTCTTCCCATATTCTCGCAAGTTGGTTCATAGCACAGATTACCAAATATATAGGCATGAACTAACGCGAATTCCTTGTTTCAACATTTTCAATTTGGTGTCACCCATGTGATCATTTAGGTACCACTTACGCAATCAAATAGCTCCGCGACTTTTTTTAAATATATGACTCGATTGGAACGAAAATTTTAACGCTGACAATATAATATGCATTAATGTAAAAAAATACGTCTTGTTCACACAAAGATTTAAATATTTTTACAGTTGCATAAATGTGTCATAAACTATAGGATTTATGTTTCCATAAATAATGCCCCTTGTCCCGCAACTAATGTTTCAAACCCCTCACCTATATGTATACTTTATTTCATGTTTATTCATTTACTGGTCTGTGGTTCATAGCTACTTATAGTTAGTTGTATTCGTCTTCGAATTTTCTACCCACTGTCACCTATGTTCGTGATTAGCTCGCCCAAA
The DNA here is from genome assembly GCA_031772225.1 of Eubasilissa splendida. Taxonomy (NCBI): domain Eukaryota; kingdom Metazoa; phylum Arthropoda; class Insecta; order Trichoptera; family Phryganeidae; genus Eubasilissa; species Eubasilissa splendida. Next base: position 21,634,563 of record CM062846.1, on the reverse strand, counting down.
TAAATTGTCTCTTGAACTGCTATCTGGGAAGTTTGCTTGTGATAAATTTACCAAATTACAATTTATTGACGAAGGTATCCGATTAAAGTCTATTTAATTCTTATTTATTATTTACTTACGATTGTTTCTTTATTCTTATTTCATATTCTTTTAAATAAAATACTAAATCACCAGCACTATAAATTACTAAGCGCATGCATTAAACGGTCTAAGATTATTGATTTAGCATACATGTTTACTTTGTGAAGTCTTGCACATTATGGACCACACTCCTTTGCATACAAAGATGAATACGAGTTCTTTGAAATTCGCCGACTGAGTTTTGCTTACCGTTATTTACTCGGTTACCCACACACGCATTCGCCGATGTGTGGTTTGGTTTCATTCAATAAAGCCTGTAATTTATTTTAATTTCACTTTGATAGTTCTTTCAATTTACGCACGCAAAATTTGTTAAATTATTATTTTGTCGTTGCAATATTATTATAGCCGGGAATCGTATACGGAATGTTACAGTCGCATATATGTGTTTCTGTTAACACAATAAATCCCGGTATATTGTTTAATGTATTCAATGTTATTAAAAATTCGTTAAAATTTTTATTTATGCTTCTTATATTCATTTGTAGAACGGTTAAAGCATTTTTATGTGTGAATATATTGTTACATGCATCAACATCATCACATAATATTTCTTTAATGGAGTAAAAGTTTTGTATTGCTTCAAAAGTCGTGTCTTCCATTGTGGTGAATGAATGTCTCATTAATTTATCAAGTTACAAAATTGATAAATAACCATATATGTTATATTCCTAAGATTTAGCACGAAATGTTGCAGTTTGTTAAATATTTTTTGTAAATAATAAATATTTTATTAGAAGAACACATTCTTATTGTGAAGTTGTAATTATTCAGAACGTAGGTCTGTGATATTTTAAATACTAATTAAATGTATTAATTAGAAAGATATACATATAAAATCAATTTTATCGAAATGTATTGTTGCGCTACGGGGATTCGAACCTAGATCTCTTTTCAAACCGGGGAAGGTACATTATCCAACTATGCTACAGCGACAATAATTTTCGAACCTATATGTTACCTTTTTGATATTAATACATTTAATCGTTCCATTATTTGAAAAAGCCATCTACCTTATTTTTACAAAATCTCAAAATCGGTTAGGAAAGAGATCCAGGTTCGAATCCCGGTGGCGCAACAACAATATTTTTCCATAAAATTGATTTTATATATCTTCCTAATTAATATATTTAATTAATATTTTAATAATAGCACAATATCATATGTACGTTACCAAGGTAAGTAGATACAGTTACCTGAGAATATTGTTGAATTAAAATTAACGATCGCTATAGTATTTTTATGGGGACATGTTTTAATGAACGTATAATATTATTTGCATCGTTAAGTTCATTTAATTGCATCAAAATGGCCTTAGCCTGCATCTTGTTACGAAGCTTGCAGTTTATGTTCAATTAATTAATCCTTCTGCAATACACACATTTTTATACAGGGCTAAATCAATAGAATTTGTATACCTACATAGTTATTTTAATACTGTAAAACTATTTTCATTATGTTATATGTACCTACTCTGAGCCAAAAAGGATTTCATTTGTAGGTTTGTAATTGTTTTACTAATTAGTTTAATTATTATATAACTACATGAAGATTGTATATTTTCACAAAATCAATAACGTTGTATATAGTTACAATTAAAAAAAATCTATATAAACATATAAAGTGTACTAGAGAAAATGCATGTCGCACATATTCATACTATTTGAAAACATAGAAAATCGGGGTAACTCAGCGGCTTCCCGGGACGAGTTTCAATCCCCTAACTATAAAAGTGACGATCTTACGGCTAGACTAAACAAACACGCCCGTCCAATCATGTTTCATTATTTTAACTAAAAACAAAACACCAGCCATTCAGAAATATAAGTTTCAGTATTAAATAAGCCCAATGGTTGAATAATATTTAGTATACCATTAGTGGCTTAAATATTTCCAATTAATAGGGAAATGGAGTTAAGAGTTAAAGCATCATGGTGAATATGATAAAAACTCGAGGCAGGTAGACGACAAAAAACTGAAGAATAATGAAAGTACTCTGGAATTCTCAAGGGGCACGATATTCAAGAATTGGTTAGCAAATTTTATTTCTGTTAGTTCATTCCGGAACCGAAAATAAAATACTTTTTTTGACACACGTAAATGAAATATCCCACCCCCTAAAACAGTGAGCCATCAACTCTCGTGTTAAAAAATCAGTTCAGTCCGAACAAACGGAACTTTTTTTTTTGGTACCTTTTTTTTTTAACCAACGGGCGACCATACGAAGCTGAGAGTAGCGGGACAATTGATGTCAGGACGCATCATCCACGCATCGCCAGCCACAAATGCCATTCGAGGCACAATAGCCCAAACATGATGCCGTAAATTATGGCCCACATCCATCCATCTATCCATCTAGCCCTAGACCCGACGGCATTTTTCCCGCGCTGGTTTTTGTTCCGATTTTGAAAAAATCAAACTTATTCCACGGGTGGTCCTGCGCACCAACGATGCGGAAATGCCTTTTTAATTTAATTAATTTTTTTAATTTGACATTTTGATTATTTCTCGTTATTAGTTTATTTCTGTGACCCTTGTCAATGGTTAATCTTAATTAAGAAATCTATTTACAATTAGTTCATCGAAATGGAATGAATGAAAGCAAAAAAAACTACTCTGGGAATTTACGATTGAAGCAAAAAAGAGTCCTCATAATCTGGCATGATCATATACTGGAAGAGATCTTACGGTAAAAAGTCAACATAAAAATTTTACTGGCTTATGCGGACTAACAGTGATATATTCTTATAGTAACCGATAGGTTTGGGCTTCGATCCTCGCAGGGACACCGTATAGCATATTATTGTTATAATGTGTCATGTATTTACCTTTAAAAATATGTATAAAGCATCTAATGATAAAAAATAACTAATTATGAAATAAGAACTACAAAGTTAATTCAATTAATTTCGCCGATACATGTTATTGAATCAGTAGTTATTAAAGCACAAGAGATTGTCTCTTTTTTGAAGAGGTAAGCGAAAGAAAAACCATGTAATTTTAAAAAAATGTAAAAAATGTCAAATAAATAAAAAATAAATAAAAAAAAGTATACCCGTTTGATTCAAATTACGAAATAACATAGATATTGGTATTTATACGGCAGTAGGGACATCAGTCACGTTCAAAAATGTGTTGTAAAGCGACAACACAGTTTTGATGCAACACAAGTTGAAAATCAATTACTTTTTTAAAAGAACACTATTGTTAATCAACACAATAAATCAAACACGATTTTTTTTGTTCTGTATTTAATTTTTCCGTTTCGGCTGTCTTGGCCATTATCAACTGTCATTGTCAATTTTAGCACTAATGGAATGTGGTCTTGTTAATCACCTAATATGTAATACCCAATTTGTATATAATCTCACCACACTGCTCTATGTTTTATCAATTGATAATGGACTAGACCAAAAAAATCGTGTTTGAATTATTATGTTGATTAATATTTTATTATTTATAAAATATCAAAATTATATATGTTCTGGACACACGATGAGCTCGAATTATGCTAGGGGCATATCTTATATCTAGATACCTATATTAATGTATTTAATATGTACGTATTATTATTAATTTGTTGAATGTATATCGTCTTTTAAACTAGCGTGAATAATGAAGTTCTGTTGTATTTGGTGTAGGTTGACTAAATGGTGTTAATCAGCTGTATTTGTAGAAAATCTATTTATAATAAATTGGAAACGAATGTAGATAAGTTTTTAATCTTTTGTCGACAGAAAAAATAAACGGCCGGAGCATGTATGAGCGAGATAAGGACGTTATTGGAGATAGGTTAACCAGATATTGGAAGACAGTCTAGTTAGAAGCTTCAACAATCGACGTTCTTGCATGAGAAGATGTAGAAAGTGAACGAGGTGAATGTGGTATTCCTTGACAGATGAATGTGGGTATCTATCCTCTGTGAGAAATATTTTTAGCTTTTAACTTTGAAAAGCGATCGTAAAGAAATAATAGCTACCTACCTACCTACATAGCATTCATGTCAAAATTATTACTTTTAATTTAAATAATTACATATCTACGTTATCCAGTTTTCAAATTTCTAACAATTGTCTACTACATGTACGAAAATAACATAACACTTGTTTTTCGATTGTACTCGTTTATTTTCTTGAGACGCGTTTCGCCTTGTAAGGGCATTATCAATCTAACAATTTAACTCGACAACTTGTATTTATATGTACAGTGTAGTACAGTAGTGATGAGTTCAAAATCAGGAACAGTGAGACAATCACTGATATCTTTGAGTCACACTCACCATTAGTGATTGAATGTCTGGAAATATTGTGATTGATTTTTTTATTCGGTTGTGAACCGTGATTCGGCACATATGCATGAGAAGAAAATATTTATTACGTAATGATGTTATAATTCATGATCAGCGCCATCTAGTAGATTCTGCCAAAATGTTTTATGAATTTGACCCGAAAAATAAATTCACATTTTTTAAAGGGTTTTCATTCTCTTCGTGATGATATTAAATTAGATATATATTAATTATTAATACTAGAATATATTTTTTACTCGAATTAAGTTTGAATAATATAAATAAATACGCTAAAATTTATGTTTATTTATTTAGTGTATATTGATATCACAGTCACTATTTTCAATCACTGATATTATTATATACCAATCACAATCACACCGGTGAGTCGAAAGTAGCATTTTTTCTCACCACTAGAGGACAGCTATACAATTTTATTTGCATGAGATGAAAAGGGACAACATTATTCATTGGAATTCTGAGGATTTCCATAAATTTTTGAATGCTTCTAATTATTGTATGTAATCATTCTGTTTCAACACTAATAATATTTTTATTGGATAATGCTCTTACAAGGCGAAACGCGTCTCAATTAAATAAAACGAACAGAATAAAAAACAAGCGTTTTATTTTTACATATGTGATTATGGAGTTTTACAACCTTACCATGGAAACAGTAAATAAAGTACTATTTTAAAAATGTATCTTTAGAATAAAAAAAGTCACATTTCAAAGGAAATTGACACAACATTAAATGGGAAATTTAATACGTAGGATTGATTATAAATAAATAAAAAGTAATTATTCAAATGTGTTCTCCGTTTGCACGTTTGATCTTCCTCTGTGGCGAAAAGTTAAGATTTTGAGTATACCAAGTATATTAAAAATCACTTAAATGTACTCGAGCGAATTACCGATTAATTTTTTTAGGCCGAAATTGATGAACCTGAAGTCCGAGTAAATATAAACAATGTAAATGTTGGTTTTCCTGTTTGGAACCGTATCACCCGCTATTAACCTCCGGCGGGCCGAGCCAGGGGAGACCAAGGGGGCAGCCGCACAATCCCCGGTCGGTGTTTGGGCCCGCTTTAATTTATTACCGGATTCTATGCACGCGGCCCGCCGCAGATATCGATCCTTACCCCTGCCGGCGTTTACGGCCCGTCTGGGTTGCCAAGGCTAAATATTTTATAACACGAATTTGTTAAATCAATTTCGGATGTACTTTCTCGTTTCATATACGACGTGTTTACCAGAAAGTAATTATTTTTATTAATGTGTTATTCGTGTATTTTGGGCGATTTGATTGTATGCTGCATCGGTTTTCTCAGCAGATGCCTAGGACATCTGCGTACTCCGGAACGTCGATGAGGCTGTTATATTCTCCGACTCGCAAACAGCTCTGGAATCCCTCTCTGCTAATATGAAAGTTTGGCTAGACAATGAGATAATCTGTTCCATAAAAAAATATATATTTAATTTGAACAGCAACAATAAACAGGTGTCATTCATTTGGATTCCTGCACATAAGGGAATTCATGGAAATGAATGTGCTGATAAACTGGCCAAGGAGGCCACTCTTTCCGGAGTTTTCCCCCATCAATTCCATATCCCGATGTATAACAGACTTAATGTTGTAAAAAAACATACGAATTCTATCTGAATTGCACAATGGATGAATCAAAATAATCATAAGAGTAATTAATCGGCTTAAAATAATTTAAAGATCTATTCCCCGCATCCCCTGGTTCTCCAAAAGGAAAGTCTCCAAAAGAACAATATCAAATATCTCTAGAATGAAAATTGGGCATTGCCTGATAGCCTCACATTTATTCAGATTGAACATAATAGATTCCTTAATGTGTGAGTGTGGTGCTGAGGAGGAAACCCTTGACCATATCTTTTTTGCCTGTCCATTGCGGATCACAGGTTTTTTTTACAGTAATCTCGTCAATGATAATTTTCAACTCCCGGTTAGCTTGTGTCACCCCTTAACTCGCCATATATATAGAACGTACATATACATCTTAACTTGCCAATAGGTAATACCGGTAATGTTAAAAATTGTAAGGGTGGTTATGCGGCAAGTGCCATCTTTGATTATTACCAGATGGCGGCCTAATCAATATAAATATGAGTCATAAAGTGTTAGGGATAATCACGGTGGACTATCAAAAAGAAAATATTGAGGGAGAAACAGGACAACACAGTACTTTGAAAACTACCACTGACCTTTTGTAGTTCCGCCTCTCTCTCCACGCTCAACAATTAAAGGATCCTTCGACGGATGCTGGGAGTCACTTTTAAGACTCTCGAAGTAGGTGTAGTCGGCCACTTTGCAAAGTAGCTCGCGATGTAGGCAGATGACCGGCTTGTAACCGAAATAGGTACAGGTTGTAATGCTTACAGGACAGCACCAAATTAACACTGATTCCTGCATTGATAGAACCAAATATATGTCGGAAAGTTGGAAGGGATCTATATCGAAAAAGAAAATACATTAATGAAATCACATAGCATTTTATGGGGACCAGAATATACTTACATATTAACGGTAATTTTTCATGTTAAACGTTTTCCATTTGCTTATTCTGTCCTAGTACATAACCCTCACCTAATACGTATTCTCATGCAATCTATTTGATTATTGAGGCTTCTACAAGAACCATCTTCCAGTAACTGGTTTCTGGTCAGTCTTTCGCAGACATCCTCTATTTTTGGTGTCATCAACACTCGAAAATTTTAATTCGTTCTGTAGCATAAAATATGGTATTGTAACATAAAAAAGATACGTTTATTTTTTTAGTCAGACTCAGATTTAGGAGAGTCTACCGAGGCTTGCAGGGTCAAATCCTTTTGTTCCATCTTTGCTTCTTGGCTGCTGACTTCTTGAAAAACCTTTCCAAGGTTGTCTGTTTCTTTCTCGTCTTCAACACCTGCCGGAAATAACGGGCAAGGGTGTCATTGTCGAGATCGTTGATCCTGTTGGCCTCAGCTTAATTTGGATAGTGAGTGTTGGTGAACTCCTGAACCTCTCCCCATTAAAAAAAACACGTGCGTGAGATAAGCACAGAGAAGAACGACTGCCGCGCGTTGATGCATGTTCGTGCAAGTTCGTGCATCGGCTGCGTGCGACCTTGGAACTTGATACTGGCGATTTCGTGTTACACAGTGCGAACGTTTGAACGGCAATATGAAATACGATCCAGTACGTTGTGTGAGTCGCGTAATGGACGAACAGAAAGTTCGTTGTGCGCAGCGTTCGTTATGCGAGGCATCACTGTATAACTGAATCTCTAGTTGGAAATGGTTCTTAACACACTTATGTTCCATATGTGCGATGAATAGTTGACGGCGATGGACGAGAAAGCAGCGTGCGCGTCACCTCCGGCTTAATCTCGTATACCACATCGGTCTCACAGTTGGAGATTTCGCAATCGAAGGAATTCAATCGTCGCACTTGGAAAGGTCTCACACACGCTGATATACATATAGGCCTCATATGTAGGCAATAAAAAGGAACTTGTTCATTTGAAATAACACACGAAGAGAATTAATTCTTCATGTGTTATTTACTGTCTTGTCTTGATAATTCACCAACGTGACCGGACCCTCGCCAGCATTTTAATTTTTCAATATATTTTATTGAACTTTTTTAAAAAAGAAACTTTATAAACCTTGTAAACCGGGTGTGGAAAGTTGCTTATGTAAATATTTTTATTACACTGATATTCACATAATATAAAATATCTCTCTCCTATGCCTAGAAAGATTAATTACTATAATGAGAATTCATACAATAATGCTAATCTGGAAAGGCTCAGTTTAAAATCGAAATTTTATTACACGTGGTTAATAGTCACGCTTGTCGTAAGCCCAATTCGCACTATTCACTTTGGAATGCCGAGTCACGTGATTAAACATTGCTGATCTTGGAACCCACGCACTTCTGTGATAGTTTATAATGTCTTTATTTTTTTCTCTTCAAATGTCAATTTGTAACATAACTTTAATTTTTGCAATTTAACTCTAACTTCTGTATTCTTTCCCTATTTGTTTTTAAATGTACCTTAATGTCATACTGGGGCTGTCTGTTAGGATCATTACCGACCTCTCGATTATTATCTGTATATTAAAAATAATATAAAATAATTAAAATCAATTGTTCGTAAAATAATGATACAAAAGTGTGCAGATTTAAAAAAATATATATTTTGCCTTCGTCTCCTCAATTAAATTAAATAGGCCTCTGCATTGCGAGGTAGACTTTTTTCTTTTATTCAGATAATTTTCTACGCTTATTTCCAGAATATTATGTAGACGTCTGTGCACCTGAACCAAAAAATCTTTTTTTTTTATTATATTTAAAAATAAAGTCTTGTTTAAACAAAGATTTAATTTTCGAAGAGTAAATACTTTTACTGTTGCATAAATGTATCACAATCTATAGGATTAATAGCATATTTTATATTAATGCATATTATATTGACAGCGTTCAAATTTTCGTTCCAATTTAGTCATATTTTTAAAAAAATTCGCGGAGCTATCTGATTGCGTAAGTGTTACCAAAGTGATCACGTTGTCTGTGATATTTAGCATAAAATTCTTGTAACCTCAAAAAAAGGAAAGAATTGGCCGAATTCACTCTCAGTGCGAATCGCTTTCCTTCGGAGTAGGGAACTTTAAAGGGAGAAATCTTAAACTTTTTAGTGTTCCCGCAGGAAAAGAGTTTTACACACACACACTTACAAAGTTCTGGATATTCTAACCGCTACAGTGGTACGACTGACGTTACAACACTACGTTTTCAATTCCACAGGGTTATACATATATCTGCATATACACGTACTCTTTAATCTCGGGGTGCACGGCCCGAACGCTTGTGTCGTCGTCCATTTTGTTACTGTTTTACTTGCTTCATAAATTACTTCACAGATGGACAGTTTTTATAGTAGAACTGCTAAATTTAAATAAAACATTATGAGTAAACATAATCTAACCTTTCCTTGCTTGTCTCATCAATAATCACTTCAAATTTAATGTGATTTAACGTTTGAACGGGTGACATATAAAACCATATATACATACCTATGTTTAATAGCCAACTTAGTCTTTGCGACTTTTTGTCTAGAAACCACTACAAGAATCATATGATGTGTATTTTAGAACTAAACATGTATCACATATCGCACACCTAGATCAAAATTAAGACAACTTAAAATGTCATTTATCAGTAGACAAAAAAATAAAAACATTTCTTCCACTTTTTGTTACTAAAGTTATGAAACTAAATACCATTTTAGGTCATATATGTATCCTAAAATGACTGGGGCTAAGTTAGTTGCGTATTTTATTCTACTCGTTTAACGTACTTGAGACGCGTTTTGCCTTGCAAGAGCATTATCAATCTAACAATTTAACTCAACAACCTGTATTTATAACCATTAAAAGTGAAAAGAGACAATATTATTCATCGGAATTCTGAGGATTTCCATATATAAAAAACAAATGTTATATTTTCATATCGGAAACATTTTAATTACATACAATCAAGCAAAACAAGTTTTAAAAATTCATAACTTCTGATGTATAAGTCGGAACTTTACTATTTTTGGAATAATTTTATATCAGTATTACTAAAAATAAAATATGTCCTTTCTGCCCTTTTATAAATGAATCTTTTTGGACACGCAACATTCAATACTGAGCGTGACCACAAAATGGCAGTTGACGAAAACATAAAATGTTAAAAGAAAAATTTTTTGTGGATACACTTGACTGAAGCGAGAATAATATCTAAAAAATCTGGTGGTATATTTTAGGTGTTGATTACGTATTTATCATTGCTGCACTTTTAATGTGACGTATGGGACATTTTTTATATTAGATCGAAAAAAGACCACATTGTATATTTAGTTCTTTAGTTAGACAATTGATATTTTCAGCATCGATGTGCATATTTACGAGTAAGGCCCCTCTATATTGATGTTGTGGTTTTAAAACAGTAACCACGCAGAAGGCTTTCGAAAATAGGTCTATTTAAAAATATCGGAAAATATTCCGACTGGGGAACCGCTTCAATACCCTCTATGTTTAATGAATAAATGATTTTCTCATTAGTGTAAAATGGATGAGACGAAATAATGTGTATGCTATTAGACAATGCGAACGGAAGCTGTGACTAACACATCTGTAAAATGCTGCTTCTTTTTCTTCGCATCTTTTATATATATATCTCAAAAATTTGACCAATTCGGTCGCGTGCTCGATTATTTGGCAGAACATAGTTATAAATCCTTATCATCATCATCTTCTTATTTTACTATCATACAGATGTTTATGCGTATCTATCTCTATCCACAGAGTGTAACCACTCTTTGCTCAAACTGACGTATGTCTCTTGAAACACGAAAGATCTCCTTGACTCCGAGACTGGTCCACTTTTCTACCCATCCATCTAATAACTTCTATTTTTTCGTAAATGATTGTTCAGAGGCGATATTTCGGTCCACGAATTACACGCCTAAAATATTCCATTTAAGTCGCTTAACTACAAATATTATTATTTTTCGATATACGTTCGGTATCCATCTTACATTATGAAATGTGTTGATTTTATTTTACAATGCTCGTTTTTATTTGTGGTTTTGAAAATGAAAAGGAAAAAACAAATAAAGGATCCAAGATTTAACTACATAAATAATATATTCATCTAATCATATAAAAATGCACCTTTTCAAAAAATCATTTCCATAAGTGAAAATAACGATTTTTAATTTAAAAAAATTAAGATAATTGTAGAACTATAAACAGTTTATGTGTAAAGCACCCTTGAGGTGAAAGTTTTTACGAAAATGGCGCTATACGAATTATCCAATATTATTATTACAATCTAGAAAAAAATTTGTTATTATCCGACGGTGATAAATTTATGATTGTAGTTACATTTAATCTATTTTAGTTTATTATTTAATTTCCATCGTGATTACCTACACAACAGCAGGTTCTTCTTCTTCTTTCAAATAGGCAATCCACCCTTCAAGAGTGATATGTGCCATTAAACAAGTTTAAACATTATTTCATAGAAAGCAGTACATTAATATTATAGAATAGGGAATATTGCGTTACATGTTAATACCATTGACATTCAAGAAATTTGCTATTATATAGCTTAAATGTGGCGAGTTGAGGGAAAGAAGATGACACAAGTTAACCGGGAGTAGAAAATTACCATTGACAAGATTATTGTAAAAAAAACCTGTGATCCGCAATAGACAGGCAAAAAAGACACGGTCAAGGGTACAACAGCAGGTTTAAATGTATCAAAAAAAATATTTTCAACATGTGAAGAAACTCGCAACAAAGCCGTCCTCAATAAAGACACAATAGAGTCTTAACACAGCGTCGACAATCGAGCGTGTAAACTCGGCTTAATGCATGGGTTTTTAATGCAATCAAATAGAAATACCGTTACTCTTAACGATGATGACAATGACTAATATTTCATCCTCATGCAGCTTCGGCTCTTCATTGGGGTCAAACGAGGGCAATGGCGACAAGACGCAGCGCGAGGTACCGCGGAACGCAGCGTCCCGCTTGCTTGGACCTATTGTAGGAAAAATAATCACGAATTGTTTAAAAAAAATGTCCAACAATGAGTAACACTCGTTACAGCATTATTCACGGGTTAAAATAATGAAGTTAGTACCTTCTTTTCAATCAAATAAACGGATGGTCTAGATTTTACACAAATGTATTTTAAATACTAATTAAATGTATTCATTATAAAGATATACATGTAAAATCAATTTTATCGAAAAATATTGTTGTTGCGCTACCGGGATTCGAACCTGGATCGCTTTCCAAACCAGAGAAGGTGCATTATCCAACTATGCTACAGCGACAATACTTTTGACGACAAATTTTCGAACCCATATGTTACACTTTTTCAAATTAATACATCTATCGTTCCATCATTTGAAAGCCATCTACATTGTTTTTTATGGAATCTCGAATACCTTTGAGTAAACCGACAGCAGACGAATGAATTCATTTTAATTAAATTTTGGACACATTAATACAACTTGTATCAATGTGTCCAAAATTTAACTAATTAATTTAAGGTGAACACATTCTTGTAGTCATTGCAGTCTCTATAGCATAGTTGCTAATGCACCTTTCCCGGATTGGAAAAGAGATCCAGCTTCGAATCCCGGTAGCGCAACAATATTGATGTGACACGTATTCCGTGTACGCATTTGTATTTTATTAAGAAATAAATAAATGTTTTGAAAAATATTTCAAATTTACGATATTACATAATGTCATACTGTATTTAATAGTAATTAAATTATACATATATAGATAGGCGCATATTTCATTTAAATATGATATAGGAATATAAATAGGGAAAGCTGTTTTAATATGAAAAGTAAAACCAAAGTACGTACTTTTAAATATCTCTTTTTGTCTCGATCCGCGCCCTGAAAGGGCCCACGCGGCTATTGAGGAATGCCCCTCTGTTTGAATATGTTTAATTTGTGTTTTTAATAAATGTTTTTCATAAATAAGGTAAGAAATAACGCACAAAATCGAAATTTTCTTGAAAATATAATACTGCACCATTTCAGTTGATGGATTGAAAATATTTATTTCTATGTGTATATCTATAAATCTCAATTTATGCGATGTGAAATGAAAATCGTATTTCTACTTTTTGAATATCTACAAATGTATGCGATGTTTTAATCTAGTCAGATTCGTAAACCGTATTAAACAGATTCTGGTAAAGAAACAATAATATGTGTTTTAGTTAGTCATGACATCCTGAAGAATAAAATGGTATTTTTAGAAATTGGTAGATATATTTAAACTCAATTAAGTAGTTAATAAAACAAATATAATAAATAAAAATATGAATTTTAACCACAAAGTTAATATTGCTAATTTTAAAAGTATTAATGTAATTTAATTTTAAATACAGTAGTCGCCGGTTATTAGTATCAGCCGTATAATTTTTAGTCAACTAAATCAAACATCAAAACACTTTTTCGTTGTTTTTTACTCAAGTTATCGGTTATTAGAATCAGAATATTCATAAATATTTTGTATTTCTAATTATGTTTTGGAGTGAAATAACAACCAATAATAGTATCACCCAAACTTTTTAGGTACGTACCTAATTCCTTTAGTCATTCCCGGCAGTATGTAGACAGTAATTACCCTCATAAATCTCGGATTACGAACGTCGGCCGTCGCTTTCTTTCCTTTATAAACTTTATATTGCCCCGACCATCGGTGGTAAGTACCATCAGACATTTAAGGTTTGTTGTCGAAATTTGGTACGTTGTTCTTAAAGATGAGCAATTTAAATTTGTGCGACAGTGTTTGATAACTCAAAATATGATACTATGTTTTAGTGATGAGAACAAATGCTACTCTTGACTCATTGGTGTGATTGTGATTGATATTCGAGTATATCAGTGATTGTAAACTTTGACTGTGATCACAGTTTCACAATACACGAAATAAATGAATACATAAAAAAACTTGTATTTAGCGTATTTTTTAATATTATTCCAACTTCATTTGCGTAAAAAACGTAATCTAGAATATATAATTAGTATATATCTAATTTAATATCATCACAAAAATAATGAAAACCTTTATAAAAATGTGAGTTTAGTTTTCGAATCAAATTGCGTAAAACGCTCTGGCAGAATCTACTAGATGGCGCTTATCACGAATTATAACGTCATTCCTTCATTAATATTTTCGTTTCATGTGCACATGCGCCGATTTACGGTTCACAACAAAATATAAATCAAATAATCACGAATCACGATATTCCCAGATATTCAATCACCGATAGTGAGTGTGACTCAAAAATATCAGTGATTGACTATAGGTTAGTGATTTTGATCTCATCACTACTATAGTTATTTAGAGTCCATAACAAATCCATTAACTCAATTTATTAAAATTAGAGACAAACTATTTAAAAATGTGTTTGATGTGTGTTAGCACAATAAATTAATAGTTTATTTAAATATAGATGTTCAAAACATTGTAATAGATCTTTCTATAGATCGTAGTTTTCGGATAATTGAATTACCGTATATTAGAATTAAGCAACTTTGAGGATCCATATGATCATAATTATCGATGCCTGCTGAACCTACATGTTGTTTATTATGTTTAAAACTGTAATATATTTTCTAATTTTTGTATCTATGAATCTTCAAGAAGCTGCAGAGTACCTAACGGAGAATGTTATACGAGTATAATCTAAAGCAGCGGTCGCCTAAGTGGTGGTCCCCGAGAAAATTTCTCTGGTACGCAGAGAAATGTTCATTTACAGCGAACATTGAAGATAATAATTGAAGCATGCATCTAAAAGAAAACCTCGTCACACACTCGAAAACTAAATTTCATTCATCCTTATCAAGATCTCAGTTTTGGCTTTCCATAACAAGTGTATACCCTTTGCTCAGTGAAAATCCGTTGGAAATTCTGATTCAATTATCCACAATTTATTTATGCGAAAAGGCCTTTTCATCTGTCACAGCAATCAAAACACGGTACCGATGTCAGCATGAAATGAATGCAGTGACATGATTGGAGCCATACCCATAATCTTATTTCAATCAAGCCGGAACATCTATCACACAATACATGTATAATGCTAAAAGTTTAATATGATTAAAACCATATTTTAATTGTTTTGTTATATTAACTAGGTGCATCTTATATGTTCTTTGATTACTATTTAAAAAATATATTTAACACTTTGAAAAATCCTATTAGTGGGCACGGGATTTAATTTAATTTAATTATGAATTTTTGAATTCATCCATCCATCCAAAACACTTGTTAAGTCAGAATTATGGCCCCATTGTTATGTAGACGATATATAAAGGAAAAATTGCAAGATAGGTTAGTGGATGGCACAAAATAGACTTACATTAAATCCATCCAAAACAGAACTAGTATGGACAGCAACACCTAGAAGGCAAAACTTAATACAGGAATCAATATCTGCGAATGCTAAATTTGCAGTTAAGTTGTTGGGCGTGCACATTGATTCAGATGATTCAATGAATACACAAATCAGTAAGACTGTCAGTACATGCTGTCATCAACTAAGACATTAAAAGTATTCGGAGACATCTTCCTCTTGAGGCAGCCCGTCTACTTATAAATGCATTTATGGTGTTACGTGTTGACTATTGTACCAGCATATATGCCGGCCTGCCAATATTTCAGCTGGATAGATTACAATTCATTCTAAATGCGGCTGCACAAATAATATGTGAAGTTTTCAAATTCTCTCACATAACATCCCTTTTACATCAGCTGCATTGGCTTTGATTCCCTGAAAGAGTTGAATTTAAATTGTGCTGGTTGAGGTACAAGGCGACACACAACATGGCGCCTCTGTATCTTCAAGAACTTTGTATCACAGACAATTTGAATGGTTGACGTCAAACTCTCAGATCAGCCTCTAATTCAGCCGCAGGAAGGGTTGTAGAACCGACCAACCGTTGCCAGAAATCTAAATTTAGTGAAAAAAAAATTGCGGTGGCAGGCCCTAGAGTGTGGAACTCTTCGCCCTCTGTCATAAGAAACATTGCATCAGAGACTTTATTTAAGAAGAATCTGAAAACGCACCTTTTCTAAAAGTCATTTCCATAAGTGAAAATAACAATTTTTAATTTTGAAAGCAAAGATAATTGTAGAAGTATAAACGGTTTATCTGTAAAGTGCCTTTGAAGTGAAAGTTTTTACGAAAATGGCGCTATACAAATTATCCATTATTATTATTAGTGGTCCGTGAGTTCCTAAAGTTGGCGACCGCTGATCTAACGCACTATATATGTATGTCGTATTATGTTATATATTGCGATCTTTTAATATCAATCGCTAATGACCGATAATTTCAATAACACTGATTATCCTCAGACTGTTCTCGCTCCGCCAGACGTGCGGGGCTTGTTAAGCCTCATTCTTGTTTATAACGAGCCTTCTTGTTTCAATAACTCCCCCACCCCGTTTCCGATCTCCGTAATCAATCTATATAGATCAGGGTAGAACCGTTACAGCCGACCACGTGGGCAAACAAATCGATATGTCTTGTCCGTAGACACGCCTAATCCTAAGCCTGCGAACGTCCCGCAAAAGGATTGATTTTTTTTAAATAGTGACGTTACCAACATTGCTGGTGTACTGGTTTATTACATACTTAATTAAATGTAATCTCATTACCTTTCAGTGACACAGTTACTAGTGGTAATTATAGTTAGACCGTTATTGTTCCTGTGATTGTGTTCGATTGTAACTATGATAGCTAATTGATTATTCGTAATACTTCGAGCAATGATTAGTACACTAGAAAGTAAACTGCCAACAGTTAAATCTCACTTGCCAATCATCGTTACAATTACAGTTAATATCACTAGTTATTAGAACTGAGGTTATTTGTTATGTTCTGTTATGTTTCATTCATATTATTCTGATACCGATTATTTCAACTCTTCATAAAACAAGTGTTTTCTTTTAAATACTAATTAAATGTATTAATTAGAACGATATACACATATAATCAATTTTATCGAAAAATATTCTTTTAACTACCGGGATTCGAATCCGGGGAAGGTGCATTATCCAACTAGCGACAGTACCTTTGTCGACAAATTTTTGAATCTATATGTTACATTTTTGGAATTAATACATCTACCGTTCCATTATTTGAAAGCCATCTACTTTGTTTTTACGGAATCTCAAATATCTAAAGTAAACCGATAGCAGATGCCAGAATTAAAAATTCATTTTTATTAAATTTTGGACACATTGATACAACTTATATATTATTAAGAAGAACACATTCTTATTGTGAAGTTGTAATTATACAGAACATGGGTCTGTTTTATTTGAAATACAAATTAAATGTATTAATTATATATACATTTAACAGTTGGATAATGCACAATATTTTTCGATCAAATTGATTATATATGTATCTTTCTAATTAATACATTTAATGTTTTGAATAATTACAACTTCACAATAAGAATGTGTTCTTTTTAATAACAAATTATTTTCCTCTCAGAAATCAACGCAATAAAATCGCTGTAAAATATAATAGATAGTATTCAATATTTAAAAATATATTAATATAATTTAATTTTCGCTCGAAAGAATCATGCTACGGA
Source organism: Eubasilissa splendida (assembly GCA_031772225.1). NCBI lineage: Eukaryota > Metazoa > Arthropoda > Insecta > Trichoptera > Phryganeidae > Eubasilissa > Eubasilissa splendida. The sequence goes on along the minus strand of CM062846.1, from coordinate 21,616,923 downwards.
CTAATTTAAGATGAATTGTTTTTCCAAAGCATTCTTACACATGTAGATGTCGGTTCACCATGCTTGGAATATTTTTGACATAAATTAAAATGCGTTATTCTTCAAACAATGTGAGCATAGGGTATTGCATACTGATACCAGTTTCATGTCATAACTTGTAAATACATCTGCGAACTGGGGATCTTGAACGGCAGCAGCGCTGAGATGGGGTAAATAAAGAAGTAGGTAGTTAATTAGGGTAATGACTCGATATGAGGATGCCTTTCCATCTCTACCTAATTGGCTTCCACTATTGACTGCCGCGAAACAAAATAACAAGCGTCATACGAATGTGCTCGGAGTTGCTCCGAGACTAATTGAGTCCCGCGGCAATCTGCTAACCTCACCTTACTAATGATTTTCATAAATATTTCCAACAATTTTTTATAAATCATTTAGAAAATATCCATTTATCAAAAAAAAAAAAAGTTATCACAGGGAATCCGTACTTTTCTATAACCGGTAGAGACAACATTATCGAAGTTACAATGACCCATATAGAAATTCCATCTATATACGTTTTCTATGTGAAACATCTATTATTTTTCGTTGGATGCAACCATTTTTTAAATTACAATATTTCTCAAAAAGCTTCGAGTAGAACATGCTAGGTGATGCTAGGACTTCCGGTCCATTTTATTAACAGAAAACCTTACTAAGTGAAAAAGCTGTCTATCGACTATATTTTTTTCTGATAGATTTCTTCTGTGGTTTATCGGTTTATCTAGATTTGTTCTAATTATCACGGAACTATGTTAATTACGACTATGCTTAAAAGTGACGTCACTAAAATTAATAAATATTTTCAGGGTCGATAGAAAGCCTGCTATAAATTTATTTAGCAGCACCCCGATTGAGAAAAAATCAGTTGGAAATGAGATCAATAGTTAGTTGGAGACCGATTGCGTGATGGCGTGGATTGAGATTATCGGGAGTGCGGTGATTTTGAGACAAGCGATGGCAATGCAATTCAACCAATTATTGATTTGTTCACAGAAATGTATTATTCGCTGACTTTTAAATTCACACTGCTTGTCTGAAATTTGAGATATATATTTCCGAATACAAAATATGTTTAATCAGCTGGAATCCCAATACAATATGCCACTAAAACTGCGTTAGAAATAACACGTTACAAAATATTAATACAAGATCCTTCTAAAACTTTAAATAGTTTTGAGAGACACCGAATATTGATCCCGCTACCTCTACATGCTAAGCTAGTGCTCTACCATCGTACTATTGCCCTAATAATGTCAAATTATTTCAAAAGTAAATATGCTAATTTTTTTGTGTTAAAATTTAATGAACTGCTTTATATTTATGATGTAGGTACTTTATTATTTATGCATTAAGTTTTAATACTTAATTATATTTCCATTCGCGAGTAGCTAGTGTTAATAATAATAAAAGCTTTAGAAACTTGTACATTTCTATTTTCACACCTCAGTCACTTTTCGGCAGCGTAATGGTTAGTATTCCCGCCTGTCACTGTGAAAACCGATGTTTGGTTCTTCACCAAGAAATTTTTTATTTTATTTATGTAATAACAAAATTTATAAATTTTTATTTGTTTATTTTTACGAACCATGAAAACACATTTTTTGTTACTTTTTGATACATGTTACTGAGATACATACATGTGCAACTTATTAATTCATGTAAAATAATTACTTGCATTTAAAATTATTCATAAAGAAATCATTTTCTATGTTCGGAGAATGACGAAAACTTTCTAATATTAGTTTAGAATTTAAAAAACTTTTTCAGCACCATCCAAATTAAAACTATTTTAATTATATGTCTTCAATGTCGTAATATAAAGGCGAACGTTGTGACGCGGAAAAAACTCGAGTGAGGAATATTTTTCTCTAATTATAATTCCTTCCAAATTGGACCATGTGCTTCTTATTAAAACGCTCCTCGGCAGTGCCGGCTCTCTGCCCGAACTCCAACATCTGCACGAAGATAATTGTGTCCTCTAAAGTTTTCTTTGTAAAGCAGTACCCACTTCCTCGATGCGATCATCGTCGCTATCCTCATCGATACTCCGTTACAGAGCCGGGACCCGACAGCTAGTGTTAGTCATCGTTGTGAAATATGACTAGTCACCCGAGTATCTCCAGCCTCCAGCGGTAGGTGTGCCGATCTGCCGAGCAGCCGGACCAGTCAGACGTCGAACTTGCAAAGCTCGCATGGCGATAATTCATTCTCACGATTATTAAATTAAAGGTATTAATTATAATATCTTCTGCAAAATCTTGGCACGCAAAGAAATCTTATTGAACACGAGTTTACACGAACGGTATGTGATTAATCTTATCTTTTTCGGAGCCCGGCCGCTGATATGTTATTGTTTTAATTTTTGAGAAACGTTAATTAATTAATAATAATTAAAATAATAATAATTTTAGCCATTCAACAGTGTTAATAAATAAACCGGCTTGCTGTAACCGCAACTTTGCAAAAATGTATTTCGTGTTAACGTCATATCCTTTTATCATACTACAATTTTTTTTTCACACTTATAATATTAAACTAGAAAAGCTACTAACTAGACTATACATATAGAGTCGGTAATTGCTACGGTCTATAGACTCCTTGGATTCATTGCTAGAAAGTCTAACCCATTCCAATCACCTTTTACTCTTTCATTTTATATTTCTCATTTGTGCGCAGTCAACTCGAATTCGGATCGGTAGTTTGGAACACACATTATTCCACCTACAGCAACCGACTTAAAGATGTTCAACATAAATTTTTTAATATATTAAATTCACGTGCTCGCTTAGACATTAAATCTCATTCAGAAAGTGAGCGTTTCCATGAAATCCAGTTTCTCTAAAAATAAAAATACTAGAAGTCTGTCTACTTTATGATTTTTCTATGATTAATATTTATTTATTCTTAATATAGTGCATACATATGTAAATATACAGGATGGCCCAAAAAAAGTGAGAACATTTCGTAAAATGTGATATAATTACATCAAAATTAGTTTAACTATATCAACAATAGCTTAAATAGTTTACTAATTTACTTACTTACCTATATTACGTTTTATTTCGATAATTTCCGGTCGTCAAATTGTTGCCCAGAATGACAAAAATCACTGCAGTAGACCGTATTCTGATCAAAAATTTGCGAATTGAAAAACGTTAGGGTGCTAGGAAAATGATCAAAGAGTTTCAAAACAAGACCTGGAGTATAGCTAGATATTACAGCATAACTGGACATTACAGCAGGATGGAGCTCCATCTCACACAGCCAGAAATACAATCAACTTTCTTCGTCGTGAGAATGTTAATTTCATCGAGCCAGGCATGTGGTCACCGAACAGCCCAGATTTAAACCTAGTAGATAATGCAATATGGGATGTTTTGATGATTTCTGATTAGCTAAAATTGTGCAAAAAAAAATTCATTATATATTATGTTTTGAAATAACTCATGTGTTACGAGATGTTCTCACTTTTTTTGGGCCATCCTGTATAAATGATAAAGTATAAATAAGATAAAAATACGATACTCGTTGATTAAGTCCTCTAACCTGACTATATTGCAGTACCTACTTGCTAAACCGTTATTTTAACCGTGATTGTGACTGTAATTGGGAGATTTGTGTTCGATTATAATGATGATTAGTAACTTATTATTCGTAATTCGTCGAGCAGTCACCGGTTTACTAGAAACTAAACACTTCAATATTTTTGGTTCCGGCTTTAAAATACATTTTTCTCTGTAATTTTTATTTTGTTGGGTGTTTTCTGTTTAATTACGCCCAAGTAACATAATTTTCATAAACATCTCTAAACCCGTTTAGTTGCAATGGATTCTGGGAAGATCAGATGCCGATCACTGACGCCGACAAACACCCATACCTCTGCAGCGTATGTACTAGTGCAAGTGTACACCAAATGTGGGATAATAAGCTCGCTATTGGACAATAGAATAGACAGTACTCAGCCCAAAATCTCTACCTGGATGTTGTATTGTGTTCTGCCCCTAAATAACCGTTATTTCCTCCGTATTTCCTTCAAATCCGCATCACAGACTCACATGATTCATAAATATATACAAATGTGTTCATTATGTTATTTACTATTTTTTGCTTTATAACTTCTTATTTTGTCGGTTCACCTCCCTTCAAGGACCAAAATTTTAATAATTTTACGAAAATATTATACAGAGTGTTCTAAAAAAATGTATACATAGTTTTAATGATTATAAATTTCGTTTTTATTCACATATAATTAATATTTAAATTCCAAAATAATCTACATAAAATGTTTAACTTTTCTTCTTAACAACATTATTACCGTTCTGATCAATACACTGCTGATAACGGTGGACTATTGATTCACAAACTTCAACAAACATTTAATTTGGTGTTGTGGCGCATTCCTGCTCAATTGCGGCTTTTAATTATTCCAATGTCGTCGGTTTTCTGGCATAGACTTTATTTTTAAAGTATCCTCACAAGAAAAAGTCGTGTGGCGTCAGGTCTGGGGAACGAGGCAGGGTATTCTATGGGACCTCTTCGTCCAAGCCATCCGTTTGGAAGATTCTCATCAAGATATGTTCTTACATCACGATGATAGTGTGGAGGTGCTCCGTCCTGTCCGGATCATCTGTTTTGATAATTTTTCCATTTACAACGTCTTAAAATGCGACGGACACTTGATTTGCTGATGTCATTCTCACGACTTGTTTGTCTTACAGATTTTTTGGATGTGTCGCAATAATTTTTCAGTACTCTTTCTTGACTGGTGAAGCTCGTTGATGTTCTTGATCTTCCAAAACGTTGTATATGAACATCTTGAACAGTTCCATTCATTTCAAACTTATCTTTTATCCGATTAATTGTAAGTCGCGTAGGTGGATCTGCCTGAAACTCCTCGCGTTATTGTCTTTGTACTTCTGGCACATTTTCATACTTCCAATATCATTTTCAAATAAATTTTCTTTTTTCATAAGTTAATCTTGATCCACACATTATTTCCAAAAGAAAGAAAAATCAAAAAGTTATGACCCTTTAAACAGTGTTTTTTTTTTTTTGGGACAGCCTGTATATTAATAGTGCGGCTTTATGTATTATATATTTTTTATTATTATATTACACTAGGGGTTAGCCCGTACTAAGATCGTGAATAATAAAATATGCGAAAATAGATGATGATAATAATAATAATCCCGGTAACAACAAAAATATTTTTTCGATAAATTGAATTTTCCTGTATATCTTTCTAATTGATACTTTTAATTTGTGTTATACAGTGGAACCTCTATATTCGCCATTAATCCGTTCTTGAGGGCCTAACGAATATGGAACCTGACGAATATAGAAACAATTTTTCCCGTAACTAATAACTGAAATTCAATTAATTCGTTCCTAGCCCCCAAATGAATACATTTTATGTTAAAACTTTACCTTTATTATATTGAGGAGACATGATGGTAGAAGTGGAAGAAGGGGAAAGTTATTAATATTTAGAAGGAGACAATTTAAACATCAGGTAACTCTAATTCTGGTGATGGTTTCCATTTGCCGATGATTCAGTAGCATTAAGAAAATATTAACGAATATGAAAACATTTATTTATTATCAAAATGTGACGAATATCAAACCAGACGTATATAGAAATATATGTATTTTTATAATCGGATAAAACATTACAGCAAAGTGAGTCACGTATGTACTTCGGTGCCCTGCCTGCTACACTAGTATTTTATTTTACTGTATTGTAAATAAATTATTATAAATTATTTTTATATATATATAAAGAGTATGCAAGATAAATAGCATGTAGAGATTCAGTTAGATAGGATATAAATATAATGTAAAACTTAAAGTAAATTCAATATTCAATTTATAAAAATAAAATATATATAGTAAGATGCTTCAAATAAAAATTGAATTTATACCTTGTTTTATAACATTTAACAGTGTTGATGGCACTAGATATAGAGGACGTTCTGTTAGAAACCTCAATAATCGACGAGTTTGTATGAGAAGATGAGATAGAAGAGTGTGGCGCTCTATTCTCTCTGCCCAACCTCGCGGTAAAACGGCGTGCTGGTAAATTAGTTAATTAGTTTCATAACATTACCTTGGTAATTTTGAATAATTTATTATAATTTTCCAGCATTTCATTGAACATCACATCTTTAATTAAATTTAAAAAGTCAAATTATAATATATATTATTATTGAGTTCTGCTAGTTTGCGTAAGTATTATTATATGTTACAGCTGTTTCGGCGATTACAATCGACTTATTTAACGATTTTAGTTACCCTAAAAAAAAAAAAAAACCCTTCTATTCATGGGTAATTAGATGGTTTCTGTGGAACCGATGTATGTTAATAAGGAATCCTTTTTATCTATTTGAATTTGCTATCTCAATTGTATCATTTCAATGAAAATGATCGTATCGGTTTGCTTCTTCAATAATAACACATAAGCTTACATTTTTAAGTGTCAAAATTCAGGGTATTTTGTTTCTTAAAATATATTTTTGAAACATCCCTATCATAAGTGCAGTACCAAAAAGAATAAATTTAATTCACATTAGTGTTACAGGAAAATGACACTCCGATGTAATGTATTAAAAAACGTTATCCACATAGTTGGACTTTTATTTATAACCTATTCGATAAATAACGATCGCTTTAACGTGCATAAATAGTAATAGTAATTTTTGTATGATTCTTATTTATATCGTTCCCTCTTACGTTAATGTATCAAATAAGTCATTTTCAGATTTCTATTATTTTGTAGGTAGGTACTACATATTTAATAAATCTTAAAGTGGCAGTATTTTATTTAATAATATTTTTTTTTGTTCAATAGAACTTAATATTATAGTACAATACATAAAGAAACATTATTGCCACTTAAATTACTTACCATCACGCCGCTTCTTCGCGGGGGTAGGCAGAGATGATATAGCGCCACACTCTTCTGTCCTGACGCACAGTTCTCGCCTCATCCACATTCATACATCTTCTCGTACAAGCTCGCCGATCACAGGACCATCCATCCTCCAGTATCCGGTTTACCAGGTCGTGCCAACTCTTCCGCGGATGTCCTCTATTTTTGTTGCCATCAACACTTGCGTCACATATCTATCTTCCTCACCATTCTCTCCTCTTTCATCCGTTACATGTTTTCCTTATTTCTTCATTCTTTACTATGTTATAAATGGATCTGCCACACATACGCCTAAGCGATCTCATTTCCACTGCATTCAGTCTACTTTCGTTCCTCTTCTGCCAGCAAATGTATCAAATATGTATATTTTTACGTTTTTCATATTAATTGATGAAATCAAAACATTTTTATACCACATTAAAGAATAATTTTACTCATAATTATTAAACTCGACATTTTTTTAAGTAGTAGTAAGTAGAAGAAATGGCCGCACATTCCAACATTTCAAAGATTCTAGACAGCTGACACTAATCACAATACATTCATATGTGTTATGAGTGCGTATTGTGCCGAATTGTAGAAGCATCCCAGCGCCGGCTAATCAACTATTGTCAACATCGACCCACATAAAAATTATTTCACGAAACACAAAATGGATGTCAAAAATGATGAATCGGCTAGTTTTGGAATTGTGTATTGTTAGGCTGACCTTCGGTCTAGAACTCTAGAACGCCGCTTCGGACAGGACGCATATTTCTCCGGGTGTCAGATATAATTATTAGTATAATTAGATTCGTGTCAACCGTAAATAAAATTTATGATTGCCGATACAATATTTCGCTTTTAACTTATGTCAGCAGTCATCGGGATTATTGGATAATTTAAACACCACTCATGAATCACAAGTATTTTAATAGTCATCGTTAGCTATCCCCAAAACGAGTTTGCGGTTACTAATTTTAATTAGTGAATCTTTTATCACTTGTTTTTGTTGGGTGCCTGAAAACCGAAAGACCTCAATCTTTTTCATTCATTATTTTTATATTTTATCATCTTTTGAGGCAATTTATAATTTATTTTTATTAGTTACAAGGATTTGACGTTGATTTGATTACCCATTTGATTGATTTAAAATCACATTCCACGTCAGCACTCGCATGCAGCATCTTTCAATTTAAAAATATAATATATTTTAAATATGAATTAAATATATTAATTAGAAAGATATACATATAAAATCAATTTATCGAAAAATATTGTTGTTGCGCCACCGGGATTCGAACCTGGATCTCTTTCCTAACCCGGGAAGGTGCATTATCCAACTATGCTACAGCGACAATATTTTTAGCGACAATTTTCGAACCTATATGTTACCTTTTTGATATTAATACATTTAATCGTTCCATTATTTGAAAGAGCCATGTACCTTATTTTTACAGAATCTCAAATACCTTTGAGTAAACTGATAGCAGACGCCGAATTAAATAAACCACGCCAAAAAAGTAGAAATAAGAATATGTGAGGTATATTACACCAATGGAAAATATACAAAGTTTGAAATTTTTAACGTAGTCTATTTGTAGGGGTTATTTAATTCTCCTATAATAAACTGTTTTACAATAAATAATAATTTAATGAAAGAGTACGACTTGTAAATGCACCTAATGTAGCACGTAAGACCTATCTGTGATTATAAATGCACCTAGTGTAGCGTGTGAAACCTGTTTGTGATCATAAATGCAGCTAGTGTAACACGTGAAACATGTCTGAGATCATAAACGTATCGAGTGTGGCATGTGAGACTTGTCTTAGATTATAAATACACCTAGTGTAGCATCTAAGACCTATCTGTGATCATAAATGCAGCTAGTGTAGCATGTGAGACCTGTCTGAGATCATAAATACACCAGTGCTGGATAATAATATTGATTGAACGGATGCATACGTGGAAAAAATACAGTGTCCTTCATCAATATTACACTTCCAAATAGTAAAAAAAGATAGATAAACTCTCAGTTCCGTACATTTAAATAAGATCATGTATATACAGGGTGTTCTTAATATCAGGGTTGAATTGAGTTCAAAAATGTTGAGTTAATTTTATATAGCTCTACAGTTTATATAAAATATATTGTAAGTAGTCTGATTTTGGTGGAAGGGGTATGAAAAATAATTATTTCATTTGACAAGATGATTGCTGAATTAATATTTTCTTTGGCTGCCAAGTACTGTGTGAATAGTGGCTAGATTGTATGTGCACCGGCATTTCACTAGAAGGTGCTTCGGAAAATATCCACCATTTTGCTTAATTATAGCAGGAATTAGCGAATTAGTATACTAGTTAATACACAGCCATCCGCATACGATTGATGTCCCCAGCACTTCGACATTTAACCCTCCAAAACGATGAGGATTTTGATTACATTTTTATATTTGATGTTTCGTTTTTCTTCAAATCTCCCACGCAGTTCTGCCTGCATGCATTTAAAGATTTTCAACACATTCTTCTTTCAAGTTTAAACCCCACAGAGTATAGAATTTATTGCACTAATGCTCTTATGAAATATTTTGCGGAATAATGTGATGGAAATAAATTGTAATGAATTATTTTTAATTATAACATTTGATCCAAAGAATTCAAAAATATAATATATATCTGTCATTTTTCTACTCTTCTGTAATTCAGAATGAAACTTGAGATTTATATTATTTATAATGTTTAATTCTTTTTCATACATTACGATGGAATTTTTAAAAATTAATCAAGTATCAGATGGTCGGTACAGTAATAATATTATTTGATTTGAAGGAATGTAATGTAATAATATGTTTGTGAGGCCACATACAACACACCTAGGTATAAAAAAAATATTTCTCACGCTAGGGACTTGATATAATGAACTGTAGACACATCTTTCTCGAGAATCGGCGACAAATGAAAAATTATTATATTACTTGATGAAATATTCTTTACCTGCGATGGGAACTGCATTCCTAGCGAGGACACGCTCGTCCAATCAGGAATTCAGTGCGCCGTTCCTCCCCAACCCTGCCCCAGCAACCCCCTCGCCTGGCCATACACAAATCAGCCCCGCCGCTGCCAATCAAGTGCAGACGAACCCAGACTAACATCTCGCCAATTTGGTTTTTCCGATGCCTTTTTGTTTGGTATATTTCGGCGCTCGTTTAGGCAAAGCAGATCATCTCCTGGCGGTGCACCGGTGGGATAAGCGCAGAGCCAAATGCTGATACAGCTGTACATTCTGCCTTTCAATTGTTGTAGATGTGCTTGAAAGGGAAATTTTTAAGGAAACTGATCCATTTTATTTATTTATTTGTTCATTTCTCACTTAGGCTAGGCTTGATCTAAGGAAATCGCTTCACACTTTAAAATATTTTCTGCAGTTTAAAGAACGTCGTATAAATATAGTTTAAATGGTTTTAAAAATAATGTAAATAACAAACAATAAGTTAATTTTTTAAGAATTGTAGAAAGTTAAACAGTTTCATAGATAGATAGAAAATAAAATACACATCAAATCATATTATATTGAATTATACGAATTAGGTGGACATAAGAAGGTATAATATCAATTTTTCAAATAGAAAACAATTATTGAAATTTTCGTACTGTATACTATCAGTAGGGATAATTATATGCACTGAATAGCAACATTTTTTTTTCGTTGAATGCAATCACTTTGTGATTTGACAAATAAGATTAAATTAAATACAATCACTTTATATGAAACCACTAATTTTATTAAACGCCAACCGGTTGCGCATAGCTCAAGATTTATTTAAAGACGTATTTAAAACTCACAGGTCAACTAAAACTCAGTCACATAAAAATCGAGGTTTCATACAAAGTGATTGTATTTTATTTAATCTAATTTTATTTTATTTTTCTAAGAAAGTGTTCTTTGTTGAATACATATTTCGCTTTCATCCTAGGACGGGTTTTAATCAGTAATTTTTATTTTATAAACATTATGATTTTAATGATTCAATTAACTTTTTTACTTTCCTTCCACTATTTATTATTTTATGACCATTACCAGTTTCAGCCTGTCACGTACATCTTCACACTGGTACATTTTTGTTAAAAAGTGTTTTAATTAAATCGTGAAAATGGAATGCCACCATGAATGAACAGTTTCGAAATTAGAAATAATTGAGATTTTATTTCTATAAATTGGTATACTCGCAATTTCGGGTGTCAGATAATAATACAATTACCAGTATTTTTTTCCCGTGCGTGTAGTTTTTTTTTTGTCACGTGTAGGTATCTATTATGTTTACTATTTCTCAAGAATATCTAAAATATTTATAGCCTTTTCTGAATTTTCCTTTTTGCCTTATCTATCTATAATTTTTTTTCTTAGGTAACTAACTAACCTAATAAGTATTGATCTATTTTTGTTCTTCAATATATACTAAGCTTTTATCATTGACGATAGCGGTATGCGCGTTGTATTTCTCTTATATTTTTCTATGAATAATGTCATTCATTATTATATTTTAAATATCTAGACTATTTTCATTGAGCGTTAAGCTTATGCGAATTGTTTTATCAAGGATTGATGCTAAATAATATTAATTAATTTAATTTTATCAGAAACTTTTTGTTACAATACTACTAACGTTTTTAATGAATAGTTTTTATTTTACTTTTATTTTTATTATTTTACTGCTTTTGATGCAGCACAACGTTGTCACTTAAGTAAAGGACGCTTTTTTGATGCATTTTTCGTGTAATTTACGAAAATGTTCAGTTAATTAAATTCTGTTTAGTTTTATTCTACAGATCATTAATTATAACTATTGACCTTACTACTACTTTACCTTTATACCGCTTTATATATTTTTAAATCTGTTATAATTTAAATTAAATTTAAAAAAAAAAGTATATGGCTTTCAAATAATGGAACGATAGATGTATTAATTTGAAAAGTGTAACATATAGGTTTGAAAATGTATCGTCAAAAGTACTGTGTGTTGTAGCATAGTCGGTTAATGCACCTTCCCCGGATTGGAAAGAGATTCAGGTTCGAATCCCGGTAGCAACAACAATATTTTTAGATAAAATTGATTTTATATGTATATATTTCTAATTAATATATTTAATTAGTATTATATTTAGTTATAATCATTATAATGTGGGATTAGATACCCTCGAGTCTCTTTTTATGCCGTTTTGAAGTTATGCGGTTTATATTTCAAGAAACTTTTTTTTTTTAAATAATTATTTTAGACCGTTTGACTTGTTGAAAGGGTCAAAAACGAAGAACGAGCATTTAAGATTCAACACGAGCTTCAGAATTGCATTTTTGGATATCTGGAATTGTACAAAAATTAGCAAAGTCATCGCAAAGTTTAATCACTGATTATATTCTCAAAAGGGAAAAATCAATATGCGAAGTTAAGGCTAATTTTATTTGTGAAGAATCATTATCTTCAGGACGTAGATCTGATGCGCTGACTCTCTCTTCTGATGATGAAAGTGATTGAGAACCAGTTCGCAAATTATACCCAACATTGTCATATAATGATGATAATTCTTAAGAAAAAAATATGCAAAAAAGATAAACTTTTTTTTATAAAATTTTTACACATAAGTTTGGAAGGAATATGTTAAGATTATATTTTTCTGAAATTTGATAAACTTTTTTATGCGTTTTTCGGTATATTTAAGCTCATTGAATTAATTTTATGCGATTTTAGAAAATTATGGAACGTATCCTTTATTTTTATACGTGTGTGTATTTTTTTTATGCGTTTATTGTGTAATGTATCTACCGTATAAAAAGAGACTTGATTGTACTTAGATACAGATTGCTCAGGTTTAAAACTTGCAGGTGTTGATTAGTGTCGCATATATACTCTGTTGACGTAGTGCCGTTTTGAGTTTGATGGGTCATTGTCGCGTGGTCCACAAAGGGTTTTCGCATAAATTTCCCGAGAGATCGAAATGTTTTCGAATTTTAATGTTAGTAGTACACACGTTTGACAAACGCGAAACTTGACATGGGAAGCGGTGACGTCTTAAGGTCGTCTTCTCAACATGCACGCGGTACGGGAGGGGAGGTGAGGAGGGCCGCAAACAACAACAGTAACAAGCGGCCACCGCAGACGTGATCCTTCCTGATTGCGCGGGTCGGGGGGCGCCGGTGGCCCGGGGGGCGGGGCGCGGCGCCTAACGAGCGCCGCGACGTCTGTGACAGCCACGTCCTCCGGGGGCAAAATAATCTGCGATATTAAGAGCCGTCATCCCGCCGCCTGCCGTAATCTAATCGCGGCGCCGCGCCCGCGCGGTGTTTGCTGTCAAATTACTTCCCCGCTCGTCAGGCCGCGCGACGTGCCCCGCGCGCCCCTGCGCCCCGCGCCCCGCGCCGCCCGCCCGAGAAGAATCGCCGCCTTTCGCACGTGCCGCCCCGCTCCCCTGAAGGAGCTTCGTTACCGGCTGGCCTCGCTTTAACTTTATCAATCGAGCCAATCGGGCCGGGTGAATCGGCAATCAGGCGACGTTATTCGGTCAACTCCCCGCCCCCCGCGCCCGCGCCCGCGCCCTGAATGGGGCCTTCGTTATCCTGCCGAACGACTAACCTCGTTTGACTGCCGACATTCATCCGGCGCTCCCGCGTGCGGCCTGACCCGCGCGGGGATCAACACTCGCGGTGCACTGCGGACATCGGACCACCCGAACATCCCCGTGTGCACACTTTACCCACAGTACTCCACACACATTTTCACCTCGCGCCTTTGCACGATACATGTAACGCTCGCTCACACGACGAGCTTTGCTCAAAACGTTCGACGTAAGCCTTATTAAGCTTCTTGAAGTTTTCTATTTGCTTCTTAATATTCGCGCTCCCCGGTCTTCTGGGCGGCGTAAACAGGAATGAATAGCTCGTAAATAGATCTGAATAGAGCCGCAAATTGTTAGAGAATACCTTAAAAACGACCGTCTCGACCTCCGTGCAGCCGGCGGGATCTGGCGGGAGCCGTCCGCCATTACCGTCCGTTGTCCCTTTAAAAATGCTCCCGCGGAAAATAAACACGAGCGCCCAGAAAAGGCGACGCGAATAAATAAATTAAGAGTCGTTTGAAGTTTGATTCCCGCGTTTGAATAGGATCATTTGGTTATTTGGAAGCGCGGGGGGCGCCGTCGCCTGAATGCCGATGAATGGGCGAATTAGAGATGGAACGCGATTTGCGGTAAACGAGGTGGCGCTGCGGGGCCGGGCCCCCGAGACGGGCCGCGGGTCCCCGGGTCCCCGGGCGACCCGCGGCCCGCGGCCCGCGCGCCCCCGAGACAATGTCGCGCGCCAACTGGCTGGAGGGAAATGCAAATGGCGCTCGCCGCCGCCGGACGTGCGCGAAAATCACTTCCGAGAGACGCGCCGAGTGAAACGCCGCCTTCCATTCATAATTTCATAAAGCGATTTTTGTTCCACGACCGAACGGTTACCTTAGCGCGTCTCGCTGTGTCAATATTCAGCGACCGTCTTTCTACTATTCGGTTATATTTTGTACAAATAATTCCCGCTTATTTTTACGGCGCGTTTAACCCGGCGCTGCGTGCCCGCAATATTAATTTCCCCCGCGTTCGACAGCATTTTACTATGTATTTTTAAATTATCCCCGCGAACATTATTCGATCAATTGAAACATATTTCAAGTATTTGTGTAGGGTCTTACCGCCGCACATTCTGAGGGGCTTTTATTATTTTTTTAAAATTCTAATTCGATCCGTTACCTGAACTATTTTTAGAATAGAATATTTTCTCAGTATTAATGATGAACAATAATCAAGATTTACTTTTTAAAAAAATGTAGCCTTTCTGAAAATAATGCAAGTACATTCACTGTCTCCTTAACTAGATCGAAGTCTGCGCTAAATATATTATATCTAACTAATTAATCTTAGTTAACCTTTACCATACCATGATATAAAATACCCAAGCGCAGCCATGCTGTCAACTCGTGTTATCGTAAATAACAGTTAGTTAAATGGCACGAATTTACTCTAAATATTGAGCATTCAATTTTGAAAAAAATATTAATAACATCATTTAGAGCGT
This sequence comes from Eubasilissa splendida, assembly GCA_031772225.1. NCBI lineage: Eukaryota > Metazoa > Arthropoda > Insecta > Trichoptera > Phryganeidae > Eubasilissa > Eubasilissa splendida. Next base: position 21,601,869 of record CM062846.1, on the reverse strand, counting down.
TCATTAATTCCTATACAATGTATCCTTCCTTTTTATCTTTAATTAGTAAGAAAGAGACAATTATGTTTGTATGTTTGTTGTTCTTTTTACTATGAAAATAGTATGTGATCTCTGTCTTTCATATCACAAATAGTATTTTTACTAACATATTAATTTTATAACGGATTGAATGGAAAAAATAATCGTTTTGGTACGATTTCCGTTTCATAATTGATTTTTCACTAGTCGTACCTAAGCGCTAACATTTTCTTTAGGATTATCTAAAATATGAATTTTATGTTGCATGTATTTACCAAAATATTACAGGTTTAATTATGATGGTAGACCTGTGATACTGCATGGTTTAGGAAGGGCTAAGTACAAATTGCAAAATTGAGTAACCAGAAATAATTTTTAGAAATATTAAATGATTTTTGAATAACAAAAAAAAAATTGTTTACCTATGTTTCAAAAAACACATAATGCAAGAGAAAAGAAAATAAAATAAAAGTCACATTTGGTTAATATATTCATGCATCACACATCACGTAAAGTGTAAGACAAAAAATGAAAAATTTAATAGCGAAAACAAAATGACAAATTTTTTAAGTTTAATAAATATCGGAACTGTTATTTGTCATAGGTCCTTAATTTTTTTAATGAGAAATAGTGAATTTATACGCTTGTGAATGGAATCAATAAAAACAAGAACGGAAAGGCTGAAAAGGGTAAAAAGATGAATGCAGGAAATACTGATGTATATATGGAAGTGCAGTAAAAATGGTGCCACTTAAGCAAGGGCATGCAGTGCATTCAAGCATAATTCTGGGAAACAATTATAAATTAAATAATTGCATTTACATAAACGGTAACATTAGTTTACAATTAGCGCCATCTGTGTACCAATAGAGACTTTAATTACTTAGTTCTAAAAACTACCACGACAACTCACCGCTGTTCCCATGGCGCTCTTTTGTATTCGTCGCATCGAGCTATTCACATTGCTCTGTTCTGTCTTTAAGCTAGTGAATTACTCGAGTCATATAAATATGGGTATTTACTGAATTGAAAATTCCTTTCGATTGATCAGTGCAAATCATTGAAGTGTCTACTTACTCTTTTACTAATTCGCGAATTATACTATCTTACTGTTTTTAACGTGTTGATTTCATGATTTTTCTTTATTTATCTTTATTCATGGATTAGTTTTTGATTTGGAAAAAACAAAAAACGAATAGCATAACTATTTCCCACGTTAACCTTTAATAAAAATTATTATTTCCTTTAGTTATTACGTGAAGGATTTTAAAACAATAAATTAATCATGCCAAGTCATAGAAAGTGTTCTTAAAAACGTCCATACATTTTTTATATGGGTAAGAAGGTATTATTTTACGTTAAAACTTAAACTTAAAAAACACTGTTAATAGTATTCTAAAATTATAAATAATTACATGGTAGGGTCGTATAAACGACGGATTTATTTTTTCTAAGATGTTGGTTAATCGAAAGTACATATATTGTATTACATATATTATATATGATTGTATAATATCATTGGTAACAGCATAAACTAAATCTATACCTACTGCACTTAGGCAAACCACTTATGATTGAGTAAATAACAAAGAAATTCGGAAAAAATGTTCAGCTGATTTTTGCACAGTGAATAAGATTTAAAAAGAGTCACTTACAAATTTGATGACGTTGACTTAATAAATGAGGAAAGAACAGTTAGAAGAAACGAACAACTTGGCATGACCAGGTAATTCAGATACTGGAAGAAGCCTTAACGATCGACGAGCTTGCATGAGAAGATGTATGAATATAGATGAGGCAAGAGTTGTTACCAGGACAGAAGAGTGTATCGCTCCATATTTTGCCTACTCTAGCGGAGAAACGGTGTGTTGGTAAATTAGTTAGTGTTTTCTCAGATTTGTCTGATTGTGAGAACACCCATCCCGTGCCGAATCGTCGAGATGCTGCCTGCTACAGATTCTGTCAGTGTGTATAGTGTACACAGCTCTGCCGACACCGAGAGGAATGTTATCAAATAATGCCCTTCGTACAGCATCCGGAACTATGGTGGAGTAATCAGTGAACCCTCTCGTTTCTAGATTTAATGACGTCATAATCCAGGAAGGAGAACTGTAAGGGGATAGGGGAGTCGTATCACCAGTGTACATTTTCCGATAGCTGTTGTGACGGTGCCAGTACATATTTTTTCTTGCGCGTAAATAATGTATATCATTAATAAATAAATAAATAAATAAATACGTCCAATAAACTAGTTGACTTTGAAGAATTATTAATTTTAAAAAACTGACAAACTTTGTATAAACCACTTTGATTAATTAAACATCGACCGGTTTTGATACCACTGTATCTTCGTCAGGATGGACGCATACTAACTGATCTATAAAATATAATATGCAAATAAATCAATTGTCGGTCAACTGGAGCCTCGCCTCCGCCCGATAGTGAATTTCTGACTGTTAAATTTTTTAAATCAAAGTTCATTGTTATTTATTTGGAATAATGTCATATTCGTTTAATGTCATATCATCATAGTACAGTAGTAGTAAGAACGTTGTGATTATATGACATGTATTCCGTGTACGCAATTCTATTTTTAAAAAATTACTATGAATTATTTATTATCACTAGCAAAAAGTCAAAAATATCCAACTTGCCTAATCTCAGCCATATCAGAGATATAAGCGTTTTTAAAAAAGTTGGAGTTACGCGATTATTTTGACTGAAATATTTTATTAATTCAAAAATAAACATTGTGTCCCAAAAGTCTATTTTATTTTGATTTATTCGCTGCACTAACGCAACGAGCGGTAGAGGGGCGGGGGATATGCCGAACGCTAGCTGCGTCCTTGAGAATTCAGTCGTTATGGAGCGTATCCTTACCAGTTCGTAAAATGTTCCCTGGAAAATTGATATCCCGACGAGGTGACATAAACTAGCCTCCTCGTAGCCCCGACTTGACACCAGATTTTTTCCTATGGGGTTACCTTAAATCAAAGGTATGCAGTAACAATTTTCCCTCTCTGGACCAATTAAAAGAAAATATTCGAGAAGAAATGGCAGCGACCACGGATAATACGTGCCGAGCAGTTCTCAGAAATTTAGCCTCCCGCTTAGAAGGGTGCCGGCGAAATAACGGATTACATATATAAAACATAATATTTTGCCAGGGACTGTACTTCAATGCAATATAATATATTTTTATATTAAATTTATCCATTATTTTATTACAGAATTTTTTGGACATTGGATACTAAAAAAATAAAAGATCATCAAACTTTGAGCGAGTCTATTTTTTGTTAGATATAAGCAAAGATATAAAAAAAACGGCGGGTCATTTTCGCAAATATTTATTTCGAAATTTGTAGACTTAAAGCTATACATAATATTGTAAAAATCTCATACAATAATATTTTTCATAACAGAAATTGTATATACTCCTTTCGACTCATAATTTATTCAGATATTCATCCTTAAATATTGTGGACTAGGTCTGTTACACCTGTATATTAATGAATTTCCAAAATAAGGACCCTATTATCAAATATTTGACACCTTGGTAATTAGTAAAAAAATTTAACACTATTTAAAATTTATCTAGTGCAGGGGTCGGCAGACTGCGACTCGCGAGCCGCATGTGACTCTTTTCATAGGCATTTGCGACTCTTCAACTCCAGCTAATGTTTTAATGAACAATCATATTTGATACATGAAATAGTTTGCCTGCAACATGTGACACAATAAGAGAACTAGCATTTGCCATTCTCACAATCTTAAGCTCTACCTATTTATGTGAACAAACATTATTTTCCATGAATCAAAGAATCAAATAAAAAATAAGTTATGAAGAAAATTAACCAACGATAATTTATAATCGTGTCTAAAATTGAACATGTAGTTACTTGCCAGACAACATGTGAGGTCACCGTTCTAACTAGTCAACTTTACAAAGCCCAAAGGGTGTTTTATTGGTATATAATTATTTAGATTTTCTTGTTTTATAAGTAGAGTATTGAGCTACTGAAGCTTATAACTCCCATATATTATATTATTATATTATCCTACGACTGTGTTGTGAATTTGAGATTTAAATAAAAATATTGATTTTGCCTCCTTTTTTTTGGGCATTTAAATTTATATGGCATATGTGAAAATTTATGTTGCGGCTCTATGAAAGTTTTGAGGTTCTGTTTATTTAATATTTGGCTCTTTTAATTAAAAAGTTTGCCGACTCCTGGTCTAGTGCATCCCTTTATTTCCATCATTTTTATAATAAATATTATAATTTCTAGTAAAATTGTACGTCCTCTATTAGCGAGTGAGGTTATACGCGACGATATAACGCTGTAGCGACCTGCTAAGCACATATCGCCGGGTGAGCTTATTATTTTATCGTCGCCTTATCTAAGATACGACCATTCTATTTAAAACCTACCAAAATGGATTTAATATTATCTTTCACATTGAAATTTAACTCATTAGCTAATGAGCGCGAGCTTCTTTCTCGCATCCCACATTTTCTGTATTAACTGCTCATATAAATGGTTGAATTTGCGCCTAATTGTATACAATTTGCCAAAATTACAACATATTAGTTGGTAGTTTAATTTTATTTTTATGGAACAGATTACCAAAGGTTATTAATGACCCTTATAGTTCTGCAAATAAATATTATAGTTCAGTATAAAAGAAAGAATATACATCCAGGATAAGTTGAGGTAAAACATCTATAAAAAGTATTAAAGTTGTTAAAAGAATTAAATGTTACAAATAATGAGAAATAACAAAATAGCTTTAATATTATTTGAACAATATTAAACATGCGTGGCGTCCAAGCACGTGACGCGCAATAGTGCGTGGCGTTCTCAAGTGAGAAAGTGTGAAATGTACATGAAGTAATGTGAATTTGACTGTATTGTAAGCACACAGAGCAGTAAATGAATAGACATGAAATAAAGTGTATATATAAGAGGGCATTCTACACACATTATTTGTGGAAATATAAATCCGATAGTTTATGACACATTTACATAACAGTAAAAGTATTTACTCTTCGAAAATTAAATCGTTGTGTAAACAAGACGTATTTTTTACATGAATGCATATTATATTTAGAAGAACACATTCTTATTGTGAAGTTGTAATTATTCAGAACAGACGATCTGTGATATTTTAAATATGAATTAAATATATTAATTAGAAAGATATACATATAAAATCAATTTATCAAATAAAGTAGATGGCTCTGTCAAATAATGGAACGATTAAATGTATTAATATCAAAAAGGTAACATATAGGTTCGAAAACTATCGCTAAAAATATTGTCGCTGTAGCATAGTTGGATAATGCACCTTCCCCGGTTAGGAAAGAGATCCAGGTTTGAATCCCGGTGGCGCAACAATAATATTTTTGGATAAAATTGATTTTATATCTTTCTAATTAATATATTTAATTCATATTTAAAATTTAGCATATTATATTGTCAGCGTATTAATTTTTGTTCCAATCGAGACATATTTTTAAAAAAGTCACGGAGCTATTTGATTGCGTAAATGGTACCAAAGTAATCACATAGGTGATACCAAAATGAAAATATTGGGACAAGAAATTGCGTTAGTTCATATCTATATATTTGGTGGTCTGTGGGTAAGCACGTATTACTCGCTCGAATAGATATCAGCCAATTACAATATAAGTTAGTTTTTTATTATTATTGTACAAATACATTATTCACTCATATAACATCCCTTTTAAATAGTCTACATTGGCTCCAGTTCCATGAAAGAGTTGAATTTAAATTGTGCTATTTGATGTACAAGGCGATACATAATTTTAAGAACGAAGATAATGTAGGACTATAAACAGTTTGTGTAAAGCGCCTTAAAGGTGAATTTTTTTTACGAAATGGACGCTATAAAAGTTATCCAATTATTATTGAATACAATTACATATAAAATTAATACAGTGGATTACCGATTTTAAGTTTTTGAAGGGACCAACAAAAAAAATGTTAACAGAGGGAAAATGTAAACTGGGGGTAATAAAAATACAAATTATTTATTGTTTATTGAAAAAATCAAACACTGTTTTTTGCAGTATGTTTTTTTGTTGTTTTTAAATAGTTCTTTCAATATTATTAATTCAATTAAAGAATTCTGATGCTATATTACTAATACTAGTAAAATATGCTTTGATGCCTTCAATATGCCTCTTGGCATCGTCGTTTGTAGGAACTGGGTTGATGGGATAAGCAGACACATCTTCGTAAGAAGGTTGATAAATAAAAAAATATAAATTCTTTCCCAGCCATCATTGTAGTCTATACTATCTTCTACGCAATTTTCTTGCTAACTCCAGCTTGTAAAAAACAATAAAACGACAAAAAACGTAGGTATTATAAAGAAAAATGCGTAAATACGACAAACAAACGTCCAACACACTCTTGGCTCTATGGTGAGTAGGGAACTGGCTGAACGAATTTCAACAAATTTTAGACGTAAATCGAAGGAAAGACAAACGTAAAATAGGGTTTGTAATGTACTAAAATAAGACGGGTCTCCAGAAATAACATGCAAATGGACGAAAAACGTGAATCCGGGCATGTAAAATCGGGGTTTCATTGTATATTAACTATTTATTATATATGAAAATGCAAAATAAACACAAAATAACGAAATGTATGCAGGTATATATGAATTCAACTGAATATGTAGTTATGTTGCGTTGAAGCTGCGTGTTGATTATATCGTGGACCGCCAGGCCAATTTTAGGAGAACTTAGTATTTATCCGCTATATGACATTTAGAGGAACTAATATCTTTTGGAAAAGTGCAGTCATCGGTGTAACTACCGAGTAGTCGAGTATGTTAAGGTCCTATCTCCTTGGTAATGCACACTGCCTAGGATGCAATAGGGAATGCAGATACCTGGTGGAACATTTGCGATGGCTGCACAAGCTCGGGGACGGAGACCGACTGCAAAGATAATAAATTGTATACCTAATAGATTGTTTTATAATAGGTAACATAATATCTATATGCATTTGTAAATTATTATAGTTATTATTAAGGTAACACATTCTTATAGTGAAGTTGTAATTATTCAGAACGTCTGTGATATTTTAAATACTAATTAAATTAGAAAGATATACATATAAAATCAATTTAATCGAAAAATATTGTTGTTGCGCCAATGGGATTCGAACCTGGACCTCTTTCCAAACCAAAATCGAACAGCAATATTTTACGATAAAATTGATTTTATATCTTTCTAATTAATACATTTATTTAGTATTAATTATAATTATGAATATTTATAATTAAGCAACGTTGTTAATGAAATACTTGTTGGTCGTGTAGCTAAACCTAATGATTCAATTGTTGACTGTTTAAATAACTAAATGACCTTAAAATATGTTAACTTTACTTTAGGGTTTCAAGAAGTTACCATTTCTTAATATTTGGCGGTTTATAACCGACATTTCATTGAATATTTTTTTTGAGAAAACCCTTCGGAGAGTTAGTATATATGTATTTCTGTCCATTCCGCCGAATTTAATTTACTATCTACTAATCTAATCGTACTATCTACTAATACTAATCCACTTTATTCAATTTTTCCTTATAACTTATTCGTGTAACATTATACTGTGGCCAAGGTCAAGTACGTTACAACACGTACATATGTACATGGATTTCTTATCTGAAGACTCTCTCACTTAGTACGAAAGATACCATCGCAATATCTGAATTCACATGAAAGTTGACAGATATTTGACGTCTCTTATCAGACTAACTGTTTCCATAAAGTGGGGAAGCTATTGAATCGCTGTTTGTAAAATAGCCATCTAACTTTTATGTCGATGATGTCCAAAACGCTGCGGAAACATGATAATATTTTATTATTATTTTTACAAGAGATTATATAGTTTCCTGGCTAAACGTAAAGTTTTCTAGGATATTCTACCATGTGTCTGCGATCCCATTGTAGGGTCCATCACTGTGTCACTGATGGCATGATGCTGGTAACCGTTAGAACAGCTCAGAAAACTGTTATATACTAAACATAAGGCTTTTTTATTTTATTTATTGTTATTATGTTTAGTTTGTGGAACTCCATATTTATTTCCCTCCATAGAGGAAGGGGTAACTATAATCACTTAAATAAGTCGGCATTAAAAACATTTGCAGTATGGTGTGCAATTTCTGCTCGAGGGATAATTGCCTCTAATTTTTTTAACCAGCGAGAGAGTCATAGCTGACGTGTATTACCGAATGATCGACGAGTTTTTGGTACCGCAACTGCAACTCTTTCTCAGGTTCAACAACAGAACACAATTTCAGCAAGACAGGGGCCACTCCATACACAGCTTGAGTTTCAATGGAGAAGTTGAGGAGAATTTTTCTCAATAAATTAATCAGCAAGTACGGAGACATACCCTGGGCACCTCGGTCACCAGACCTTACACCGTGCGACTTTTTTTTGTTGATATATATATTTTCTATATAGAAAAAAATAACGAAATATATTTTGTTTTTACACATTAATGCTACAGAAATATATTTTATTTTTACACATTAATGCTACATAAATAAAATTTTGTTTTTACACATTAATGCTACATAAATAAAATTTTGTTTTTACACATTAATGCTACATAAATATATATTGTTTTTACACATTAATGCTACATAAATATATTTTGTTTTTACACTATAATGCTACATAAATATATTTTCTTTTAACACATTAATGTTCGATTTTTTTTGTTTTTACACGTTAATGATGCATAAATATATTTTGTTGTGATATTCCTTAGATAATTGGACGGAGACGTTCTGATTTACGAGTGTATTCAATATTTTTACTCTCATAATAAATATCGCCGACGTTCCGACGATTACAGCCACTTTAATTGATGAACTTTTTTTTATAGCGCACGTTGTTGAAAGTGTAACATGTCTCGTTTATTGCAACTTAAGTTAGGTGAGATTTATAGCTGACATATATCACGTCCTCAAATAGTCGCCATTGGCGATATCGGTCTTCATAAATATTCAACCGGGTCCATTCATTAATTCCGATAAGTCCGCAAAGTGTCACGTGACGCCGGAATCCATCCGCTCACCTGTCATCCGGCACAAAGGAATAAATCGCGGATTTATTGTCCGGAGCGGGAAATATTTTCGTATAAATATTTTCTTAATTTGGGATCCCGTATTTGCTGCCAAACGAGACGGCACACATGCAAGTCTCTAACGATTGTAGTTACCACATCGTTAGCTAATAAACGAGACGAGCGATGCCACCTTACCCCGCCCGGCCCTCCTGCGCGCGGCCACCCCGCCCCCCCACCGTGCCGCGCCGGTATCGGCATCGGGGAGCCTAGGGTAGACGGTGACATCCACACACGAGGGTGCTGCGTATCGTTATTCGGGCGTTGCCGAGCAACTTTTGGAAATGGTTCGTTTGAAGGCGCCTAATGACGTTAATTGGTAAACATCTTTTTAATACTTCAAATCGGATAAGAATATCAAAGAAGTTTATGAAGTGGAAGTTCGCCTGTCGTAAATACGGTATCGAAAATTTTATATAAACGTATACCACTTAACAGCTTATTTTTCAACTTTAGAATATGATGTTCTTATTTTATATTTAAAATAAATTAGAAGTATTACTTGGAAAGATACACGCTATAACTTCGCAATAATTCTGTGTATTCTTATAATTAAAAATATATACTAGCAACAGATTCGTCACTGGTCGACTTACAGTGCCATGAGTAAAAAAATCAACCCGTAATTATATATTTTTTCTAAATATAATTAAAAACATTTCACTTTGTTTAAACACCACTTTATTTTTGCTAACATCAACCAGTTTCAAAATCACCGTTCAGGGCGTTCAAGATACAAGTATGCTCAAACTAGTAGGTAAAGAAATCAAGCATAAAAAAACTGCGCACGGTGTACACAGCCGATACCGTGCGTCAACTGACGTCAAGTGCCTTGTTGCATTACGGTCATATAACTTTATCTCTTTCTCGCATAGATAACGCTTACGCACACATTGCCGTGTATGGTACACAACACATTCTTGAAGCGCAGTGACCAAAAAATCGACCTATACTACCGGGATTTGTGCCCAGAATCTTCTACCAATTACATTATGGTAACAATTCGTTCCTTCTATTTTAGTTCAACATCTCTTGTTTTCTATTAAAAGCTTTCAATATTTTATTTGCAATGAGTTTGTAAAACCTATGAGCAATACTCGCTAGATGATATAATATTTCTCGAAAAATTTGATACAACGTATATACTTAACTATATTTTAATGACATTATATTTTTATTGAAATGTTGCAATATTAGAACATATTCTTTGACGCGCTTGTTGGTCTTGTGATCCAGTGGTCGGAGGTTCGAACTTCATAGATGTGATACGCATATCTAATTTTTTTTAAACTTGGAACTGGTTATTGCGTGTTGGTAGAAAGTAACTGAGCAAAGATTTGTAAAAATGCTTACATGAACCGAACATATCTTTATTTATTTTATTTTATTCAGTTTTTCTTTTCTTTTTTTACTTGCTTCTCTGTATTGTATTTTAAAGAAAACAAATACGAATATTTCTGTTATTTAAATTATTATATAGTTTTGATTATTCAATTTTGTTATTTAAAACATTTAATTTTTCTTATTGTGACGTTGCAATATTTCAGAACATAGGTATGTGATATTTTTAATACCAACTAAACGTATTAATTAGAAAGATATACATATAAAATAATTTATCGGAAAAATATTGTTGTTGCATTTGTCTGGATAGGAATAGATTCAGGTTCAAATCCTGGTAGCAACAACAATATTTTTTTGATGCATTGATTTTATATGTATATATTGTGGGAGTATAGACCGGCATTCTTCCTTTTCACCGGCTAGTCAGTTATGAGCACAAGATTCGCGGGTTCTTCACCTCAGAAAAACATACCCACCTTATTTTGTCATATTCTGCCTTGAAATAACATAAAATAAAGATAAAATCCACTTTAATTAATCCTCATTTCGTCGGGTTGGGCGCGATTTCGACGTTCTTCAGGCAGGCGGATGACAACCAGATCTTCCACTAGATGGCATCCCACGGGTCCATGCCATCCGAGCATCCCATCTCCTTGGCCCATCATCGTAGATGATCCTTAGCAATCAGGCCGACGCGATATGATCTGTAAGCGGAATTGTAGATGATCACATCACATCAACCTACGGTCAGGCGAAGAAACCAAAGGGATATATCTCGTTTCCTGTAAAGATTGTTCACAATGCAATTAGATAAACAAATTATAGTATTATATTATAGTTATACTAGATCACACACAGTTACATGTTAGAAACGCTGGTCGCGGCTATTGATCCGCGCTAATCTGACAGCTATGCTCGATGATTTGAAAAAGAACCATAGACGGTGACTGTTTTTATACCCTTGAAAACGGATTGCGATACCAACGTAAGGGCGATTATTTATGATTTTGAGGTGCTTGGCAATTTATAAAGTCACAATATTTCTAATTAATACATTTAATATTTCTGTTTATTAAATTTTGTAACATGTATTTTAATAGAGATTAATCATTTAATTTATTATTTAGATTGAACTGCTTGATATAACTTCGGTCAAGTTAAGGAGACAGTAAACATTTCCACCATTATGTACTTAAATTATTATATCAGGAAGGTTATATTTAAAAAAATAAAAATAAGGGATTATCGAAAAAATATTATTTATCTATCGCACACATGGAATATATTGGAATAAGAATCATAGTAAATCTGCACAAAAAAGTGTGTCTAAATCCAGGGTTGTGGGTTGTAACTCACCCCTCGCCCGCGTGCATGCATTCACCCCCGCGTGCCCAACTCTGTCCCCTGTAGGCGGAGGGTAGAGGGGAGGTGTGTACATCAGTGTTCTGCTCTAACGAGATATTTAAGTTATCTGGTAAGTTTGCTTGCCGAGCCTCGTTACTTTACTCTCCCTAGTCTCCTCCTTCCCTATTCCCTTTACATCCCTAGCCAGTGTTTTGGCGGCACACTTGGTGTATTATAGATAGGTATTGGATCTGTACATATTTCGTAAATTGTTGTGTAGCAATATAAATAAGCGTATATTTTATTTTATTTTATTACCGTCAAGCAACAGGTTAAATCCTCATGGATTATTTTAATATTAAATGTATGCGTAATACACATATATTATTATCAATGTATGATTTATGTAACAAAACGCAAACAAATATGAAAATACATGAGTATTAAAGGACACCATGGAAAGGTTGATGATCCAAGGAAAGGTAGAAAGAACCAGATCTCGTGGAAGTTTTGGTTAAAACTTCGATGCAGAATCCACTCCTAGATTCCCAAAATCCACTCCCAGAATGCAAAAAAATCCACAGACACAAATAGATAGCGACAGATCATCCGCCAATATCCGCAGTTTCATGTTCACGATTGCTCTCGTAAGAATACCGCTTTAATAACCGTTCCAGCATTTGATAAGAATTTATCATCCCGGATAGGTAAAGTACGCGGATGCACTCGGAGAAATTATTTTATCTTGGCCTACGTGACGAAGCGCAGCGCGCTGGATCGAGTATCATAGTTAATTTCTGTAATTATATATAAGCCGTATCAGACGTTTTAACCCTGTCAATCTAACTCTAGTTGCATCACATCTCGCACGTGTCTATTATTGTATTAATTCTCAATAATCGTTTGGTTGTGGAATCAAAGCATTGAGAAGAATTCGAAATCATTCTGCAATCACCCTCCAACTGTCTTACAAAACAATTTGTCACATTATTGAGTGTAACAGATGACGAAGATGAAGACACGAAATACATGTCATATCAATATTCATATTTTTTTAAACCAATAAGAGCACGTGTGTTAACTTGTAACTAGCTGGGTCCCCCGAGGAGGACCGAATCCCCTACTACGTGATCATTTTTCGCTACTTCCATATCTCATGCATGCTCGTCAATTTGTCGAGGCTTCCAACAGGGCCATCTTCCAGTTTCTGGTTTACCTATTGATGCCAAGTCTTCCCCGTAAATTCGTGTTTCATCAACTGTAATTTTTATTTTTTGTATTTTAGTAGTACTTTAATTAGAAAATGATTGTACTTTTGATAAAAATTCGGAATTGTCTGTTTTACATATACATAATGTTGGTCTTAAATTGAATAATTTAGAATGATTAGAAATAAACAAAGCAATTAAAATTAATAGTAATTTTGTATCATCAAGTCAATTACCACATCTTTCATCGTAACAATTTAAGTTAAGTGCTAAATTAATTTTTTAAATAATCATTATTTTAATTTAAACGTAACATTTTTGGTTAGTTAATTTCACATTCTGTAGAAGAAAATTGTGTTTTTCGAAACCGGTTGATATTTATAAATTACTCATTGTGGTTAGTTATAAACCAAGTAAAATAATCTATAAAATAATGAATATTTTTACTGCCCTGAAAAAAAAGAGGTCGCTCCAAAATTTCCAAAGTTTCCAGTTGTCTTTCACTTTGATTGTTAAGAGATATTTTCAAAAAAAATAATATTTTTTTTTAAATTGCAGGCGTGTACCGTACCGAACCACGTTCTCCGTGCGCGTCATTAAAATGATTAATTAAGAGAAAAATGTGTCGGGTAGTAGCTTCTTGAAAGGAAAACAGAGAGATCCGTGATCGCAGCACTAATTAACCTCAGTGTTTGGTTTGCCTTGTTATCTCCTATCTTTTATAATATAACCAACCTCAGTCCGAACAAAAGGCGGCTTTTTATGTTTCTAATTATTTTTCGAGCTTGCCTTTTCATATGAATTGCCTTTTACTTATTTATTTAATTATATTTCACCATTCGACAGCCGTTATACAGAGCGGAATTAACCGTTGACTGTGTGTACTGTACAGGCCAGATACAACTAAACAATCGTGCAATTAATATTGCTGTTCACCGCCATACTTCATTGGCATTACTCACTGATTGGATAAATCCAGTAATATTGAAACCATAAACTCCACTTAGCACATTTATCTGTACATTTTTTTCATCGATTATACTATAAGAGGGAAATTGCGTGTACATGATTAATTTAATTACCTTTACATATTTGTGCGAATAATATGTAAAGGGTGTTCAGCGGAAAATTTTCAAGTTTAATATTAAATTAAATAAAAACTACAATATTAAATCCCCACAAAAAAAAGTCGCACGGTGTAAGGTCCGGTGACCGAGGTACTCGGGGTATTTCTCCGTACTTGCTGATTAATTTATTGGAAAAAATTCCCCTCAGCTACTCCATTGAAACTCTAGCTGTGTGTGGAGTGGCCCTGTCTTACTGAAATTGTATTCTGTTGTCGAACCCGGGAAACAGCTGCAGTTGCGGTACCAAAAACTCGTCGAATGATTGGCAATACACGTTAGCAGTGACTGTCTCTCGCTGGTTAAAATAATAAGGGCCAATTCTCCCTCGGCAGAATTGCACACCACACTGTCGTTTTTGGATAACGCTAACGTTTTTGATGGCATTCCCTTGGGTTGTCGGGGCACCAGTATCTCATGTTCTGTTTATTGACACAGCCATCGATATGCAAACGTGCTTCATCAGTAAACAATATGTTTACAAGCGTTCGTGCTATTCCAAAACGTTCCAGCATCGTTCTCGCTAAGGTTTCACGTAAATAATAGTCATTTTCGTTGAGAAACTGCACGATTTGCAGTTTGTATGGGTGAAACTGTAGTTTATTTTTCAAAATATCGTGCACTGTTGATTTTTTTATTCCAGTACAGGCTGTAATCTTCCATATCGATTTACGCGGATTGCGCACAATTTCACGTCGAACTTGAGTCATATGTTCTGGCGTCGCTGCTGACGTTGATGGTCCTGGAGGAGTTTGGTTAACCATTGTCCCTTCTTGTCTGAACTTTTGAACCCAACACCAGATAAGTTGCGTGCTCGGTCCATCACTTACTCGTCGAATATTAAAATGAGTACAAAAAGCGCGACGCGCACGAACCAATCAATCACCGCACTTTAAATATTGCTCAACCGCGAACACGCGGTGCGCACCCAACCAGTAACTCATTGCGACTGGCAAATACGTAAATCACGCGCGTCTAACAATACCCCTCTTATTTACCTAACCCTGATGGTTTACGATCAATTACAATTTAATCTTGAAATTTTTCCGCTGAACATCTTTTACATACGTACATATACGTACCATATATATTAGTTTTATTTAATTTAAATTATCATCACCATCCACCTCGGTCCCTTATGACTCATGGGTGAGTTAGGATCGTGTTCTTCACACTACACTACACTCCTTCACTTTTCTCGCCATCCTGCGAATTTGCTGAAGCCTGTCACCAAAATGATGCCTTAAGCTTATTTGAATATTTAGAATTTTAGACAAACTAAATTAAAATAATCAGTTAATCAATTCAATTTATCAGAGTAGCTTGTTAGTGTAGTGGTTGAGTTTCTGGTCTAGTGATCTAGTAGTTATGGGTTCACGCCTCGTTCTAGGACACCAGCAAGTTAGTCCTATTTTCATACGACAATAATAATATTGATTTGATATGTATTATTGTGGGTAGAATTGGTGAACGTTACATTGTGTAAAGTGATCACTTAAACCAGCCGAAGACTGTAATACTCATACTTCCCATATAATATAATATAAACAGCTTCGTCTCTATGAGATATCAATAATTTGCCTTAGAAATGAGATTTGCTAATATCAACAATAAATTTGTTATTTTGAAATATACGAGTACAAATTTTGCACATGCTCTTATGTACAAAACTTATATACTCATTGAAAAATACAGGTTAAATTCGTGTGACTATAAATATTTTGTTATACTGGATGCGGTTGAAAAATAATAATTCGTTATTTTTCGTAGTTTTAGAATTCGTTGTACTTGCAAATGAAAGTATGTTATTTATGAACAGTTTCCAGCGCGTGGCTCGGCTCAGGTACCGTACGACTCGGATGAAACACCATACGAGTCATTATTTTGTTGATCATTGTAATCTCTCTAAAATCCCTATCTTCGTCGAACCAACTGTACATAAAGCCTTATCTGAATTGTGAAAATAGTTTGATAAAACTCAGGAAATTCATTACGCATGTGTTAGGTGGTCAAGTCATTGAAAATAATGGATTTGGAACATAGAAAATGTATGCTAATGAAGCAATCAATTTTTCATAATGCCACTTAATTATACAGTAGGATAGGCATGAGATATTTGATCATCGCGATGCCAAAGAAACTATATAGGTGCAGTTGCGTTATATGGGGACCATTCCGCCCAATGAAAAGAAACTTAAGTCTACAAAAGCTTGTCGGGTTTGCACGCAAAAAACGCGTCGTGTAACTAAAATCGTGAAATCTAGCACCATACATCGACAACATCTTCGACACTTTTCATATGGCCTAAATTAATATTCTATTAACCTTCTCAACGAGGGCAGGCTAGGCTATTTCTAGGGTAGGGGGATGTTTTTGTGATATTTTATTACTACGTACTTTTTTCATCCAATGATGTGTCAAAAATGATTATTTTATTTTTAATATGAATTAAATATATTAATTAGAAAGATATTCATATAAAATCAATTTTATCGAAAAATATTGTTGTTGCGCCACCGGGATTCGAACCTGGATCTCTTTCCTAACCGGGGAAGGTGCATTATCCAACTATGCTACAGCGACGATATTTTTAGCGACAATTTTCGAACCCATATGTTACCTTTTTTTGATATTAATACATTTTAATCGTTCCATTATTTGACAGAGCCATCTACCTTATTTTTACAGAATCTCAAATACCTTTGAGTAAACTGATAGCAGACGCGATTGATTTTATATGTATATCTTTCTAATTAATATATTTAATTCATATTTAAAATATCACAGACCTATGTTCTGAATAATAACAACTTCACAATAAGAATGTGTTCTCCTAAAAGATTATTTTATTGTTTTTTTTTTTATAAAACAAATATATTAAAAGTCATTGAACTAATTACATGTTATTTTATTTTAAATGCAAAGGAATCAAATAGTGGCTAGGTCTGAACATCTTTAAAATCATTTTTTATTGAGTCCCAAGGAAACTAGCACGATAATGCTCGTGGCTGGCACACGCCATTGCCGAAATATCTCCGTAATCACAAACTATCTGCAAGTTTTGACTCTATGCAATAGTGCTTTAATTGATTGCATTAACTTTTAATAGCAGGTTCCATATACGAGTAGTATGAGTTCTCTTAAAACATGCATGTATTTGTTTTATCATAAATACTTATTAGGACTCATACAAATAAAGTCAATTTTAATTTCATTGATAAAATTTTCTGGACAAAAATATTTTAATGATCTTAATTAATTTTCTAAAGGGTGGTCCTTCATTATTTATATTAAAGATCTAAATTGATGCTTGGGGTTTGTTATCTCACCCGAACTGGTAAAATCGAACTTTTCATCCAGTCACTTGGCATTTTGTTAAAAGTGTTAAATATTGTCCGTGAACATTGTGAATAGATTTTAAATTATTCAGACCATTCTGTAGAGTGGGTTAATTTAGTTACCTGTTTCTGAATTCGGGATAAATGGACAAGGATTTGGGTGGCTCTGTAGTCTTCCAGAGATTATATTATTTAACTTACGTAACGTAAGGCTAATGAAATTAAACAGCCTTAAGGTCGCAGGGGCCTGGTATACGTGTGTTTGTGTAGTTATAGATTTTTATAGCTTTTATGGCATCGTCTTAACGAGTCGTAATTGGCTTTTAAATTACACAATACGGCATTATTTTCCTAATCGTTGGTTTGAAGAATTTTTATTACTCGAAAAAAATGATTCGTAATTATTATATTATACACTTGCAGTAAGATTTATTTCTCGTGAGATTTATTTTCGATTCATTTGATAACTTTCTATTTTTTATATAAATGTCTTATTTTCTTAAAACTTAATTATTAATCGATACAACAGCATTCGCTACTAGATTTAACGAAATTTGTGTCACTTAATCAAAAAAATCAGCTTTAAAAATATGGATATTTTCATTTCGTAATCATTTCTTTATTTATTTTATTTTATTTATTAGGAAAACATACAGTTAATCAACAATGGTTATTAATTATTATTAATCTCTAGGATAAATCTTTACACTTATAAAACAATATTTAATAAATAATTTATGGAGATAAAATGAAACCAAGTCACATCCATATAAATCTTCATTAAGAATTTGGGTTACTGAAACGAAACAATGAACGAACTTGGACTAATTCTCGCTTCTAAATTACGCTACATCCAAATCTCCTACGCTGTTATGCAGTTTTGCGTATAGTGATAAAATTTTGCATACATTAAATATTAAAAATTTATTTTACAAATTAGACTAAACCTTCATCTTACGATTCGTGTTTTATAAACGATAAGGGCATTGTATTCAGTGGCGTAGCGACAAGTTATCGGGCCCAGGGAATATTCATATATCGGACCTTTAGTACTCACTCTCCCAAAAACACACCTCACTTTTTATTAACTGATAATTACTTACTAAAAAATTATTAATATCATTTTTTTTAGTATTAATAATACATACCTACTTTTAAAATAGTTATGTGAGTTACAAAGGACTGTCATTATTACTTGTTGTTCTATAACGGGTTTTTCTGATTGGACGTTTAATGGTTTACTTTGTTGCTTAATGGTATAACGAAATTATTTTATATTGAAATTTAAAAACAATACGTGTAACATATTATGCTGTAATTGTTATTATTATTCGGCCGTTCCAGCCCACCGGTTCGTTGTCCAGATGGTAACTACGTCACAATGAAATAATATCATATCACTACATATAAATTATATTACAAATACTGAAATTTTTGCTGGATTTAATACCAAATTATAAGAATTTCCGACGAATTTACGGGCTTGCGTTTAATCTACTATTTCAAATATTAAACCTGCATTTTCGCAAATATTATATGGCATAATTCTTAACATCATCTATTCCTCACGACTCCATGCTTGGACCACCTGGCACGATAAATATTTTAATTACTAATCTTTAACGAGTTATTTATTATTTAATTGAGTATATTTACTGGTTTGTTGTGGTATTTATTTATTTTATATAGGAATATACATTTATTTATATATATACATTCGACAACATAAAACAACAATAGAGTTATGCAACTATGCACCCCCAAATAAGAAGGATCTTGAATTATGGGGGTGGCTATCGACATTTATATAAAACAAGATCAAAATCTGTAATAATGCATCGTGAAAATTAATAACAAAATGATTAGAACAGATTAAAACTTGGAAAAGATGTCAAATTCATAATTTTTAAATAATTTTGAAGACTTTTAAGCCATTTTAGAACCTCTTTTTTGTACACATTTATATTTGCTGCTAATTTAGTTGGTTATACAGTCTAGGAACAATGTGTGATGCATGTTTCTATCCTCTTCCTAATTTGGACATTTTAAAAATAACATGTTTATTAGTTTTGCTCCGAGTCTGATAGTTAATAATAATAATAATAATGGATAATTTGTATAGCGCCATTTTCGTAAAAACTTTCACCTCAAGGGCGCTTTACACATAAACTGTTTATAGTTCTACAATTAACTATGTTTTTTAAAATTAAAAAATCGTTATTTTCACTTATGGAAATGATTTTTTGAAAAAGTGCGTTTTTAGTTTCTTCTTAAATAAAGTCTCTGATGCACTGTTTCTAATAACGGAGGGCAAAGAGTTCCACGCTTTTGGGTCTGCCACTGCGAATGCCCGTTCACTAAATTTAGACTTCTGGCAACGGCTGATCGGTTCTACAACCCTTCCTGCAGCTGAAGTAGAGGCTGACCTGAGAGTTTGACGTCTACCATTCAAATTGTCTGGGATACAAAGTTCTTGAAGATATAGAGGCGCCATGTTGTGTGTCGCCTTGTACATCAACCAGCACAATTTAAATTCAACTCTTTCAGGGAAATAACAATACATCATAGTTGTTATGTATTGTTATTTTATACTCATAAAAAAAAAAAAAACAGTTTTTTTTTATATAAAGAAAACAAAATGAATACAAAAAAATCTTTAAAAACTTGTTTGGTTGGGTAATCTCTAGCTTTTTTTAAAAATGATTTTTATTATTATCTTTTGGCTTTTAATTATTAGTTTGAGATGTATGTAACAAATTCCTCTCCAACCTAGTATTCCATATTGTAATATTGATTCAACCAATGCATGGTATATCATTTTAAGAGTTTTCAAATTATAATATTGTCTAAGGATATTGAAATAGAATAAAAATTTTCGTAATTTGTTACTCACAAATGTCAATTGCACCAGAAATAGAGGACGTCCGCGAAAGATTTGACACAACCAGGTAAACCAGATACTGGAAGATAGTCCTGCTAGAAGCCGCCACAATATCCGGCGAGCTTGTATGAGAAGATGTATTAATGTGAAAGGATACAGCGTGATGGTAAGTAAGTAGTAAGAGCTCTGCCTTTTTTTGTTAAATATTTTCAATGTATTGAATGATTTTAAAGATGAAGAAATATTAAACGTTGATTTTAAATATTTTTTTTACTATATATTATTAGATTAAATGATAGATACCAATCATTTTTTGTTCTTTTTTTAATTGTACTGTTTTTTTAAAAATTATATTTTCTATAATATAAGCATTAATAGCTTAGACCTAAAAAATAATATTTCATTCCACACTGTTAATAGCTTCTCATATATTTACTAATATTGCCTAGCTTGCGTATACAATATGGAAAATAATCTTATATATATAATATGAAAAATAAACACGTGCAGATAGTTTATAGTTAAGTCCTCCCCCATCCCCTAGCAGAAAAGCTCACCCCGAGGTGTCTCATGCAGACCACGTCTCTTATTTAATTATCTAATAGCCGTGCGTGCCTTGTCATCCACCCTAGCTGCCATCTTACGTCATAATCACAATTCTATACCACTAAGTACCTATAGATATGGGTACAAATATTGTAAAGTCTCCATCTATGAATGATAGATACCAATAACGATATTACTATATTGTATTTTATAATAATTTCGTTATATTATTATTCTTTAATAAGAAAATTAATTGTTTCATTTTACGTAGACCCTATTAAAAAAAATCCAAATAGCAACGTACCTACTTAGATGCTGGACTTCGTAACTAAAAATGGAAGCATATAAAAAATGTATTACAGAATAAATTTATATAATGTAATATTTTATATATAAATAAATTAATGAGTTTTTTATTTTATTTTTTATTAGAAGATATAATACATTCTCAAACATACTCAGTAAGATATATATATAGGTATATTTCTTTTTACTTTTATTTCTTCTCTATGAGAGTAAGACTCGTGTATAAAAAAGGATTATATAAAAGAGTATAATTTATGTGTCTGTTAGTCTGTGTATATATTTTTTTAGATACAAATTTATAATAGTCTATATTTTTTCTAATTGTGATGGGGATATAGTTAAAGAATTTGATGCCTTGATAAATATAGTGATTTTTGGTTGCTGTATATTTTAGTTTTGGAATATCAATTTGGTCTTGTAGATCGAAATTCACTTCTAATATTTGATTTAAAAAATTTGGATAATTGAATTTTTTTTTAATGTCTTTTATTTTTAGTACTTTGAAATCTGTGAAGAGTTGGATAGTCATTTTTTTTTAGAATTATTTTTATATTAATTTTTTGAGTGATTTCTAGTTGTGATATTAAAGTTTTATATGCTCCTCCCCATCTAATAATACCGTATTCTGAGTCTTAAAAATATGTAAGCAGTTTTCCTTATTTTGTTTGTAGATTAATAATATATTCTTTGCATTTGAGTTTATAATATGTAATGATTCCTGGGTACTTGATACAGCCTTTTTCTTCAATTGTTGAGCATTGGTCATAAGAGTCTTCTTGAGTACAGACTTTAGTGTGAATTTTAATATTTATTTCAGTGTTATCTTTCTGTTGAATAGCAAATCGTAGAAAGTATGTTTTATCAGTATTAATTGATAGTAGGATATCATTCGTCCACTTTTTTATGGATCCTCATTTGCAGATATATTAGCGTCAGTTCAAGTATTCCCATTAACTATGCAATAAGAAAAATAATTATAGTTAGGCACGTATTACATATATTTTTTAAGAATGACACAAATTTTGAAAGTCACTATAACGTTATATTAAAAATATTGCAAAATGGGGCATTTATTTTTACTTCTTCAATATTAGCAAACTTACTTTGTGGCCTCATTTTATATAAATAATTAGACAAAATACTTTGTTTAAACTATTATTCAACATGTTTCGATACCTAAGGTATCTTCTTCAAGAAACAATTTATACTGAAATTAAAAATACTAGCATAGATAAAAACAAAACTATGAAGTAAGAATTAATATGAAAACAAATTTAAAAGGTGACTATTTGGAAAGAGGATTTGGTTATTCATAATATTTAGCTTGCTATTAACACCTTTTTTTATTTATATTATTTCAAATTTATCTAACTGTAAACCCTTAGTATTTGTATGTATAATTTCTAAACCCTTGTTAATATAAAAAGAAGGGTTTGTTTCCAAAAGGTGGTTGGTAAATTTTGAATAGTTGTTGCTATTTAGGCATCTCAAGTGTTACTTAATTCTAATATCAAAATTTCTGCAAGTTTAACCTTTATAAAAATAATTGCAATCATTGTAAATTAATTTGTAGACTCCCGATTTTCTTTAAATATCGTTTATATCCTTGTTATTTAATATATATTATAATTCTTTAATTTGTTTTAATTCTAAATTGTTTTTAACCTGTGCAATTAATTTTTATTTGAGCGTTCGCACTAATAATAACATTCGGATGACATATTTTTAAGTATTGCGAACAAATTTCGCGCTGATTGGGGGATCAACATCACTCACTACATAACATTACACGCGCGTCAAATCCACGGCTATCCCACCTGTGAAAACTTTTTGCCGATCGCTCTGGATGCGTCAATCAGAGACAATGAACAAAATGACACGCCAGTCAGTGCGCAGCTATTAATTAAAGCTCATGCAGCTATACAGCACGTGTACAAAAACAGATCGACAGTCCACCCTGTCAAAGGAATTTTTAATAATGTCCCAGCTTTATTGTGAGGGCATTCCGCATAGATGTACTGTGCCTGTATGACGACAAATGTTTACTCTTTTTCTGTAATATCCGATATTAATTGCGCACCATTGTCGGGACGAGTGACATGTTCCCGCACATTTATTGACATTTTCTACAGACTATATTATTTATTTATTTGTGATTATTCATGTGGATTTCATCCAATCCCTGCCCACCTCACTACATATTTCTCCTGTATCATTTACGAGTACAAAGAGTTAAATACAAAACTGGCAGTGCATGCTTTTATCAACTGAGACAGATTAAAAGTATTCGGAGACATCTTCCTCTTGAGGCAGACTGTCTACTTATAAATGCATTTGTGGTGTCACGTGTGGACTATTATAATAGCATGTATGCTTGCCTGCCAATGTTTCAGCTGGTTAGACTACAATCTATTCTAAACGCCACTGCACGGATAATATATGGAGTTTCCAAATTCTCTCTTATAACATCCCTTTTAAATCAGCTACATTGGCTCTGATTCCCGGAAAGAGTTAAATTTAAATTGCGCTGGTTGATGTATAAGGCGACACGCAACATGGCGCTTCTGTATCTTCAAGAACTTTGTATCTCAGACAATTTGAATGGTAGACGTCAAACTCTCAGGTCAGCTTCTACTTCAGTTATAGGAAGGGTTGTAGAATCGACTAACCGTTGCCAGAAGTCTAAATTTAGTGAATGAGCGTTTGCGGTGGCAGGCCTAAAAGCGTGGAACTCTTTGCCTTCCGTCATAAGAAACAGTGCATCAGAGACATTATTTAAGAATAATCTAAAATCGTACCATTTCAAAAAGTCATTTCCATAAGTGAAAATAACAATTTTTAATTTAAAAAAAGAAGGATAATTGTAGAACTATTTATTTATTAGTAACAAACAGTTTATGTGTAAAGCGCCCTGAGGCCTTGAGGTGAAAGTTTTTACAAAAATGTCGCTATACAAATTATCCAATATTATTATTATGCTAATAAACCAAATGTAATACAGAATTATAAATATTGAGGTTTCCAATATAACAAAGTTCAAATTCAGTAAGTTTAAAAAAAAAACAATAATAATCAATGGAATTAATCAAATAAAATTATACTAACAAAATACACATTAAATGTACAGCAATACGATTCCTTATATAATATTGTTCAAAATATCTCCAACAGTTTGGTACTTCATATTTTATTTCAAGAGCAGCTCCGTGTTTAGTTATGTTGTAGAGCCCAGGGGCCAAGAACACATGGAAACATTGACAAAATACTGTTCTCGTTTTATAGTATAATTTTAGCATTATATGAATACCATCTTGCTTGAACTGTCTAGAGTGATCTCAAAAATATATCTCAGATATGCGTATCTCTGTTATTTATTAACAATCATCATCAGTGGCGCAACAGCCCGGTGTGGGCCCTTCCTTATCGAGTAAGTTTCGCTACTCCGACCTACTCGTCTGCTGTCCTTTTCCAGGTCACGAACACCGACTGCATGAGCGTCCTGGATAACACCATCCAACCACCGCAGCCCAGGTCTTCTAACATTCTTTCGGCCAATTGGTTTTGCATAACTACGCTGTTCGTGTTGTGTCCATACGTTGAACGTAACCATGATAACTTTGACAATGTTGGGTTTACCCACAGACCAGCAAACGAATATATATATATATATAGGATAGGGGTTTGGAACATTAGTTGTGGGACGAGGGGCATTCTACACAACAAACGACAACAACAAGACATATTTTATACATTACTACATATTATATTGTCAGCGTTTAAATTTTCATTCCAATCGAGTCATTTCGCTAATGTCGTAAATAATCTAGCCAAAAATATTCGTAAACCACTTAACCCGAATAATAATATAATTGAAAATATTCAGGATCAAAAAATATTATCTAATTTTGATACAACTACAAGAATTGAAATTCTAAAAATAATAGAAATCATGAAAGGTGGTTCGTCTCCAGGCCTCGATAATATTACAATACAAATTTTAATATCTATGAAACTTCACCTGACAAAACCATATAACATATTTGATCAATCTATGTTCCCATCAAACTACAAGAAAACAATAATCTCACCTATTTTTAAATCTGGTAACCTATTAAAAGTCTGTTATTATAAGTTGTTAAAAATATGAGAAAATGAATGTACATATTTTTAAGAATCAGAACATTTTTATCGATAAAAATTTAATACTTGGTATACTATGCATTTATTCAATTCATATTACAATATGGCATCATAAGTTGGGGATTTTGAAAAGTTAAAAATTCCAACATTTTGTAATCTATTTAAAAGAAATTCTATTCTTCAAATATTAAAAGAAAAAGAAAAATATCATTTTATTACTGAAAATCGTACTAGTTTTAAATTTGTATTTTCATGCTCAAAAATTAACACATAATTTGCACATCACTATACGCACCTACGAAAAAATATTTTAACAGCTTACCCGAAATAAAACATTAAAGATAAACATGTACCCCTAAACGTATAATATTTTTATATCGCTATTGCTATTAATTTATTTTATTATATGCTAGTTATTGTAAACAATATTTTTTATTAATATACACTCCACTTCTCTATACAAGTAATGCTTTCAAGAGAAGCGTAGCATGAAAAAAATAAATTATTGTATTGTATCATTGTAATTATATCAGATTAATAAAAAAATATAAATAATAATTTTAAAAAAGTCTCGGAGCTATTTGATTGCGTAAGTGGTGCCAAAGCGATTACGTGGGTGACACCAAAATGAAAATATTTGTATAAGGAATTTGCGTTAGTTCATATCTGTATATTTGGTAGTCCGGGTCTGATACGTGGTTATGGCGTATGCACTACACATTTCTTTATTAGGCGTAATTCCTCACCAAGTAAACTGACAAGTTCTGGCCTCAAGAGGGCGGTGTCTTATCAGTATTTAGTCACTGTGCATGTGGTTATTCGACATTCAAACGTCGCTCGCGCCCTTGCCTGAAGCCGGTGGCCTTTTTGTGCGTTACAGATCACGCAACACGCAACTGGATTAGTTGATCGGTCGATCATTCGATGAGATAATTCCTTTGCTGCAGCGCTTCGATCGAAACGCCCGGCCGTCTCTCCCAGGCGGTCCTCGAAAACCTTTTCGGCGCGGGGATTAATTTATTTTATCAGCGGATCGGACGTTTTTCACAATAATTACAAATTGTGTCACGTGATTGATTGTTCAGATAAAAAACGGAAAATCCGTGCGGCCGTGTAAAAAAAACGGAAAATCCGGTGACATAGTCTGAATAACGTAATATTACGTAATGGGCTCGTTATCTAGTTGATTGGGTCGGTGGCGCGCGGGGAAATGTGCGCCCGGTGCAGTGTTCCGGGGGCGGCGCACCGCGCGGGGCGGGGGAGGGAGTTCGTGTGGACAATTTGTTTCTGCTAAATTGCACGTGCATGGGTTTTTACGAGCGCGATGTTTTTTTGGCAGTCATTTAATTTGCAGTTGTTGCTGTGTGTGTGGCGGTCCCGATATTCAATATTATAGTTGAGTCTTCAAATGTTTTTGCACCATTTTGGTTACTGGTCCAATTTTGCGAAAGGATTTTATTCGCAATACTTTAATTTGCCTCTGGCGACTCTACAAATCACGAACCTCTATATATTTATAATTTATTTTACATATTGTATAAAAATAATGTTGATAGTTTCCCTCAGAATACCAAATTATCAACAACCTTCAATGCAATTTATTCCGGTTCATTTCCAGCACTGCATTTTAATGATAGTATTTATTTATTAAATATTATTAATTATTACGTGTGGGTAGTGTTTAAATCTTATATCATTCAAATTTATAATAATAACGCGATATATAAGTTCGGTTTCAGAAAATCACTTAACATGCAAGATGCAATACCCAATGTAACTTCAATCATATACGAGACACACTTCTCTTAATTCATTGACGATCAAAATTTTTGTCTCTCTAACTGTTCAATTTCAAAAATTTGATAAATGTGGAGATTGACTGGTGAGAATTGGTGAACGTTATATATATAAAGTGATCACTTAAGCCAGCCGAAGACAAGTCGTAAGCTCTGTAATTACCCCATACTTCCATATATTTTCCATTAAATATATATATATATATATTTTTTTTTAAATAGTTTTGTGTCTGAGATATCTGATGTTTGTTTATATAATAATAGTACCTGGCACACAACAGTTTAGGGGGAGATATTCACATTAAAAATAAAGTTAAAATATTAAGGATACCTAATGTCATAGATATAAGCATTTAAAAAAAGTGTTTATTACGCGATTATTTCGACTATTTGAAATATTTTGTTGATACCAAATTATATATTACAAAACAAAAAATTAAAAGTCATCAAACATCGACCTGTCAGATATATATTTTTTAGATGATTTATGGTCTGAGGCAAAGATATAGAATAATAGTAGATCAATTTCGCAAATATTTATTTCGTACGTAAACGTACGTAGAATTATGTAAAGCTTAAAATGATTTTTTTTAAATCTCAAACAATATGGTTTCCGTAATGGTTCAGACCGTTTTCTGTAATGGTTGGTACACAATCCTTATACAATTTCTACTCATAATTTAGTCGTAGGTATCCATAAAATATTATGGAAAAATTATAAAATTTCAAAGATTCATTAATTTTAAATTAAATATACGCTCTGAGGATATCAATTATGATTATCTCCTTAGCCGTCTGAAATCGTTAAAATTATCAGTGAGACGTACGATGACCGACCTTATATTTCTATACAGGATCATCAACGGTATGATAGACTGCCCCCAGATTGTTGGTCTGCTTGACTTTCACGCACCATTGATGTCATAGAGACACAATTCATTGTTCTATTACAGTGGTAATGTCAGAACTCATGCATTAGCTAACTTCATAATCCCCAGATTGCATTCTTTGGGGAATGCATATGCGGAGGTAGTCGACATTTTTTTTGTAAATCTAACTCTTTATAGGACTACATTATTATATTTTTTTGTGTCTCAACTCAATGATGACGAATAAATTGTTTTACTTCACATTTTATATTTATTTTTAATTTTGATTATGACAAAACATTCTGACATATAATTTTCTTCTTTGCGTATTGCATTTCTGATGAAATTTTCTGTTATTTTACAAATGATATTAATGCCTGAAAAGAGCGTGTATAATAATAATAAATAATAAAAAAATTATCGCACAGATCACCTACCCTGTTTCTGTTCAAGGTTTTAATACTCATGCATAGATGTCGCTATATATATAGGTGTATATAGTAGGCCTTATTACCGGCCCATTCTGTTCCGCCGATATGTAAATTAGGCACTTCGTTAATGTCCCATTTCAAGGCGATAATTATGTATACGTTAACGGCGCGCTAGTTGGGAGTTTTCGGGGGCGAACTCGCTCGGGGTTGTTGGGAGTTGCCAATAATTGGACATCATGCTCTTGCTGTGTGAAATCTTCGACACTACGCTTCATCGTCTTGATGGTAAGGGTGCTGGTGTAATTAAATGTTTTTAAAATTTCGACATTAGTTTAACGAAAAAAATGTTTTAATTTATGACGGTATTTATTGCTTCTTAATGAAACCCGGTGGTGTTTAAAATTATATTATAATATTATATAAAAATAATAAATACTTTTAAAAATACAAATTAAATGTATTAATTAAGAGGAATTGACAAAAAACAAAGTAACTTATTTATGTATAATACTTACCAAAACACATTTAAATGTTTTTTTTTTCACAATTAGGTGCCGTATAAATCAAATACAAGTGAAGTGTGATTGAATATGAATAGATTTAGAATAATTAAAATATGTCAATAATTAGACACGATAAATGAATGTAATCTAATTTAGAACAGACAACGTGTAATTAATTATTAAGGAGAACACATTCTGTGATATTTTGAATACAAATTAAATGTATTAATTAGAAAGATATACATATAAAATCAATTTTATCGAAAAATATTGTTGTTGCTGCCGGAATCCGAACGTGGATCTCTCCCTAACCGGTAAAAATGCATTAACCGATTATGCTACACCAACACAGTGCATTGATGAAAAAATTTTCGAACTTATATGTTACACTTTTCAAATTGATATCTTGTATATCTTTCTAATTAATATATTTAATTTGTATTTAAAAATATATCACCAACTGCACAATAAGAATGTGTTTTCCTTAATAAAGTAATATTTACCCAGTGGACATAGCACTGACTTCTCATACCGGAGGCTCTGGGTTGGATTCCCGATAATGACACATTATATCTTTGTTATTTTCTCAAACTTGGGTGTTTTTGTGGTGTTTTTCACTATACTTGGGTCTTATGGCCAGCTGTAACAAATTTCAATGCAAGTATTAACTTTGTGGAAACATATCTTGGACTTATCAAAACTAATTGAAGTATCTTAGTTGATAAATGTTCTAAATACTTATTAAATGTATTAATTAGAAAGACATACATATAAAGTCAATTTTATCGAAAAATATTGTTGTGATATTTTGATATATAATGAAACGATAGATGTATTCATTTGAAAAGTGTAACATATTGGTTCGAAAATTTGTCGTCAAAAGTACTGTGTGCTGTAGCATAGTCGGATAATGCACCTTCACCGGATTGGAAAGAGATCCAGGTTCGAATTCCAGTAACAACAATATTTTTCGATAAAATTGATTTTACATGTATATATTTCTTCATAATATATTTAATTAGAATTTAAAATGTCACAGAGCTGTGTTCTGAATAATTACAACTTCACAATAAGAATGTATTCTCCTTAATAATGATAAATGTTTTAATATTTAGTTGTAATTATTGGTATTAAGCTATCCAGTGCTAAATTTTATCCGTTGGGTGAGATTAATCAAACCGTAAGATCGTAATCTTATATAGTGAACAATTCTCTACAACAATAAATATTGCGCATAAATCTTATTTTTATTTTTAACACATTTTAATGACTTACAATATAAGTGATACATGATAAGTAGATATTAATATCAAATATATCTAAATGATTTGTTTAGTAAAAACACCTAGGTGCTATTTCCGAAGTTCTATGGTATGGGTGATATTTAAAATAAAATAGAGAAGCGTACACGGAGTACGTGTCGTATCAAGTGTTATTATTCTTTTCAAATTAAGCTAAACAGCAATGCAAATAGAATTAACTTGCTGATCTTCTGCTATGAGGCTCGAACACCCCGACCACTGGATCACTAGGCGAGTGTATTAACCACGATACCATCAAGCACGATATAATGTCGCTCTTTATTAGGTAGATAACGAATTTTGTAAAGTTAATATTTATCATGTTTTTCAATAGAATGGAACAGAACCTAAATTTTCGTAGAAAGCAATCACTTTGTAGTTTGACATTATTATATTAAATAAAATAACAATCACTTTGTATGAAACCACGAAATTTATTATACGTCAACCGGTTTCGCTTATCTCAAGCTTCATCAGGACGTATTTAAAAACTAGTTTTTTAAATTTCGTGGTTTCATACAAAATTATTGTTATTTTATTTAATAGAAATTAAATTAATGACGAATGCATTTTTTATATAGCGTTGCCTTTTTCTCATCATACCGTTCCTTGATAGTTAATCAATGTAAATAAGTTTTTTTTTCAAAAACATTTATCTTTTGCATTTTATACTTTAATGATATAAAAGAACACCCTATATTTATTTTAATCTATTTTTATTGGTTAGTTATACACGTGAAATAAATAAGCGGGTGAAAGATTCCCAATAGCGTCTTAGCGACCAGTTAGTTCTGGCGCTGAAATCGTGGGAAATTTGCCGTTCGGAACATCTGATGGGGTGTCATCGTCCCCGTTTATGATTCATCCCTTGTAAAGATATTCTCGTATAAATGGTGGATTCAATTATTATCTAATAGTTTTAAAATTAGGTAGTTGACTCGTATGTATTGAGCTATTTTATGGCTACATCGCATTTCTTAGCTCTTTGCTTTTTTATTTGAACTAAACTACCGGTAACGTTAAAAGACAGATAGTCACGTGTTTTTAATATTTTAGTGCATTTGTTATGTTTCACCGAAACGATTACGCCAGAACTGGGCTTGAATCAGTATATTTTTTTTTTTAAATATTTGCGTTCACAAAATTTTGATTTATTATTCAAAATCACTCGCAGCGAGATAAATGATCGCGGAGCGCTAGATAACAAAAAATGCATTTGCAAAAAAAATAATTTGTATACAGAATGTTACAGACATATGTATCCATACAATTTTTTGGATGAATTGAAGTCAGAATGTCGAATCTGAATGTAATAATTCCGCAGTATTACGGTAATTAAATGTGTATCCTTTGTGAGAGTATTATGTTAATATTAATATATTTTTAAGGATCGATCGGTAATACAATTCCATCAAAATATGATTAAATTTGTAATGTTTCCAGGGTAAGTTTGTAGAGCTCCATAAGTGAAAATAAAACACTTGTTTGAGACACGTTTCGCTTTGTAATGATTGATAATACCCTTACAAGGCGAAACGTGTCTCAAGTAAATTAAACGAGTAGAATCAAAAAACAAGTGTTTTATTTTCACATATGTCAATCGAATTCATTGAACTCATTGTACAATCAACATTTCTTGATAAAATACCGGTTTTTCATTTCTGCTGTTATTTTAGCACTCCATATAGGTATCATTCAGTATACTAAAATTACCATGACTTAATAAACGGTTATATCTCTACAACGATTGAGCTCGAATGTCATTGTATTTTCATCTACGATATTTCCAAAATTACTTTGTGGCCTCATTTTATTTTAATAATTATACAAAATACTTTGTTTAAACCACTATTTATTAATTATTCTACTTGTTTTGATACCTGTGGTATCATCTTCAGGAAACAATGTATACTGAAATAAAAAAATACAAGCATAGATACAAAACTTTAAAATGGCGAATAAGTAAGAACTATTATGAAAACAATTTTTTTTTTAAATATATTTAATAAAAAAATAAAAAATTATAATTTTCTGAGGATCTTGTAAACTAGTAACTGCATTTGTTGCCCTATCTGTTGTACTAATTTACTTCTATAATAATAATAAGATTGGATAATTTATGCAGCGTTGTTCTTTTAGTTCGCAGTAACGTAGGTCTACCGAGCTAATTAAATCATATTTCTATAAATATGCACAATGTAAAACTTACATTTTACCTAGTCTTAACAAAATAATTTTCGCTTAGAAATGACTAGTGAAAAATCAATTATGTAAAGCAAATCATAATAAAAAAATAATTTTTGAATTCAATGGTTTATTAAATTGAAACGTTGCATTCTATCTGCTTTAAAAATACTTAAATGAAGAAAGATAAAGATCATGTTAGATGGGTCTTTTGAAGAATGCGTTATAAGAATAACGTTTGAGAATAAAATGAACGTATTAAATTATATTATATTTATAGTAACTATGACATTAACTATTTTAAAATCATTTAAGCTTGTAAAAGCATTTTTTTCCCCATTTAAAGTGCTTAAAAAACTCAAATTTCTTGCAGTAACACGAGTTGACAACATGGCTGCGTAAAGTATTTTTTTAGTATGGTATGGTAAAGGTTAAAATACATTTATTCTATGTCGCTCTGTGCCTATTGTATTTATTATAGCAAACACCATTGAATGAGCGAACCTAGCCGAAATTATAAATATGATCCGAACGTAAATATCTTATTCTTCCGTATTCTGCTTTTCTATATTATCAAAATATCGTCAGAATTCCATTGCACCATGTGTGGTTGTTTTGGGTCAGTGTGGGCGTTTTCCTTACTCCAATCCAGATCCTCAGCAACGGTCGTCCACAGCGCTGATATTGTTGACATCATCGGCAGAACCTTTTAAGTTGGACGTTTAGAATAATTTATTCATTTTAGCAGTTGTCGTGAAGCAGTTATTTATTAACACGTATATCAATGGCGGGTTACGTATTTGAAATTGGTACTGTGTATTGTTTTATACGTATTTATTTATATATTTTTATAAATAATAAAATGTGAGTAAAACCTGTTAGATAAATGCACTATACATGTTTCATCATCTACGGAATAAATAAATAGTCTACAGAATAAATGCTTTACCTGTCGTTCTTTTACTTTACATAATTATAAATTTTCAAATATTTTGTTATAATTAGTTAATTAATCCGTTGTGTAACGTTAACCAAAACCTAATCGAATATGTAGTGAAAAATTCTTTAAGAATAAATAAAATTTATAAATGTTTTAATTTTATTATTAAAATGATAAATAAAGTTTCATGTAAAAAATATTTTTAGTATCTGTGATAATCTAACTTTGGTAGAATATTTTTTACACGTAGCTGCTATATATTTCGTACTATTTTTAAAGTGTATAAATAAATTATTTTTTCAGTCAAGTATATTAGTAAGTTATTATATGAAAGGTATATCTCTTTTATAAATGATTGATTTTCTTTTAACATACTTATGTATATAAATAAAGTTTGTATTATTTGCCTAAGATCTACGGTTATGGAACTATGTTTTGAAAAATTGTAACTTCACAAATTAAATGTGATTTCATCAAAATTTTATGGTACGTTGCCTTTTAAATAAATAGGATTGGAATTAAATTAAAACAAGTATCAATAAAACAGAAATAATATATATATTTATTTATTTAATATATATTTTTTATTTTTTCTCCTTAACCTCTTATTTAAATATCTTACCTAAATCTTAGGTTAGTCTATATATTATATATAGTCCTGAAAAAGTTTGGATCTAACTGAAACTATTTGACTTTAGTATATATGCATAATAGAGTGGTTTAAAAGTAAACATTCTATTATTATTTTATTAAAAAATATAGCGTTTTTCAGATCGTATGTTTTTTTCGAAAAAAATCTGATTTGTCGGTGATGCATTTATTTTGATTTTAAAGTCACGTGTGCTGGTGTCGTTTTCTCCTTTCGTCTTATCTTGAATAATTCCGAACATTGTTGTACTCTCGCCCGGTGATTGGATGAGCCCACTACCTCCGTGTATAGTTTATGATCATTTACGATTTGCAACCCATTAACCTCCGTCGCCGAGTGCTCACTCCGAAAATGGCGTTGCTTCCCACATGCTTAGTGGATTTTTGTGTTCCCGATATTATCGGGAAAAATACGACCAACGCCAAAATCAATTCGGCTCCATCACCGACAAAAACACGCAGAATGCATTTTAAAAGTAAATTTCGCTCGAAAACATTGTGTTGCCATTTTACAGCGAATTTGAATAATGTTAAAATATCACGTAGGTACTTGATAATTAGTTGAATGAAATCACATTTTATTTGTGTATTTTCTATTTTTAAGAACATTACTCCTTGATAATTAATATAAATTAGATTAATTACTTAGATATATATCTGTCAATAATATATTTATTAAAGCTGTCTACTGCCCTAAAAAGTTTCGGGATTTAGTCCGGGTGATTATATTTTTTAATTGATTGACTAAGTGTTTTATATAATTTACTTAAATTTAGAAAAAAACATATTTCATTTCAATATTCTCACAATTTTCAAACTAAGACAAGCTAACTAATAACTAAAAAGGACTAATATAGCGGTCTTGAGACAAGGCTCGAACTCCCGATCACTTGTTCTACTACTTTCGATCAACAAGCACGTCACTAGCAATCTAAGCATTGTTTTTTGCAGTTTAGCGGGGTAGGAAAAAATTTAATTTAAAATTATTACATTTATCTAATCGGTATATAAAATTTAATCTCTTAAAACTTATTTTGTTGTATATGTGTAATAATAGCATTGAAATGTTGTTTTCGAATCTCAGAGATTTGGCGGTAAAGGTTGATATTAATCAGTATTTTCTCCATACAAAATATAATTTAAATCGTTTTCACGGGTTCACGTATACGAAATAAAGATTATTAAAGAAAAAACCTTCCAATTAACATTATGCGTGTAGGTATGTAGGTACTCAAGGTATATATTTATCGTTTTTTATTTGTTTAGGATTTTTCTTAATTTATTAAGATAAAAATAAAAATAAATCGTACATCATCCAAAATGGAATGATTTAAAATTAAAACAGCCCCACTAATGTTTTAACCCTTGGTGATACTACACACATCGTTAACGTCTGCGTGAGAAGTATATTAGAGGTGATGTGTGTATTTATCACGATTCTGCGATATTTTTATCGAAACGGCAGGCTGCACATATCAGTCTCAAAGCGGCGTCTTTATTACAGAGAACAGAGTTATCTGTGGCAGCCTATTCGGTTGCACAGTCAGCTAACGAGCTGTCGGGCTGATTAGAAGTGAAAGACAATGAGCCCACTAAAACAACAACCATTCCAATAGTCTTTTGCCAGCGTATCAGTCCTATTTATTAACACTTTTCACTTGAATGTTAACTTATTTCTAAATCGGGCCATAATGTAAAATCTAATTGAATTTAATTTCTGTGAATTCTGTAATTATTTTTATGTAATGTTATGTAGTTGGTTATAATTAAAGTATATGTTGGACAAATGCATATAATCGATGTAATTTTATGAGAGACTATGTCGAAAATAACTTTTTTTATTTACAAATGTTTTTACAAATATTATATTACAATTCCAAAAAATTAACAGTTTAGAGGTTATATAAATATCTGAAGCAATATTTCACCAGTTAATTATTTATTAACATTTAAAATCAATATACATACCACCCGCCAATTTACTTCGGTATAACGATGTGTTTTTGCGATAACCACGACCTTAAACTACATTGGAACTACTTGACAAACTAATTATAGCCATGGATTTAACCACAATAATTATTCTAGTGATAGTTATATGTATAGTGCTTTATTCCATTATGAAGGGTTCATTGAAGGACAAATTCAGAAGGTAAATTTCAAAAGTGGTTAACCCCAAATTTGATGATTTTTTTCTAGTAATGCTAGATTACTCTCTTGAGAATGCTTGACATCGTGTGATTTTCAAATCCAGCCAAATTCAACGCCAAATCGTTTAAAAACCTTATAGAACTAATTTTCAATAGTAGACCGATTTAGTTTATTTTAATATTAATAGTACCAAATCCATTTTAAATAATCACAAAAGCAGACGCCATCTTGCTGAATCCCGTGCATTGTGAAGACGATCGGAGGGACCACGTGTTCATTTTTCATTACAAAAAATAGTAAATTTATTATAAGATCATTAAATGTCCCATTTGTCACATTATGAACAAGTGGATTTGACCAAATTCGAAATACTTCTGAATTAAATTTTTTTAATTATGTTAGTTTGCGAAATTGGAATAAGTTTCACTGCATATTGACCTTATACCACGAAAAGTCAAATTATAATTAAAATATGTTTCACTGCATATTGACCTTATATCACGAAAAGTCAAATTATAATTAAAATAAGTTTTTTGTATATTGACACACACCGTAGAAGAATTGAATTGGAATAGATTTTTTGTATGTTGATTGATTAGCTATGACAAGTGTCTTATCACTAAAACGGAAAAGTCTATCGATAACCCGATATTCGCCTGTCGACTAAATAAGCATTTTTGGAATTAAACTTGACCAATCCAATACTTTTTTTTAAAATTCAGTTATCATGGAGTATCCAAAAAATAAATAAAAATTGTGTATAGTATAATATAAACAATAGTATAAACTACTATGATAAATTATTTATAATTTTGATACTGCTAATTCATGGTGGAATTCCTTTTTAATGATTTAATTAAAACACTTTTTAACTTGTTAATTAAGGATAACAGATTCTTATTGTGAAGTTGTAACTATTCAGAACATAGGTCTGTGATATTTTAAATATTAATTATATGTATTAATTAGAAAAATATACATTTAATATAAATTTTATCGAAAAATATTGTTGTTGCGCTACCGGGATTCGAACCTGGATCTCTTTCTAATCCGTGAAAGGTGCATTATCCAACTATTCTACAGCGACAGTACTGAAATGTAAAAGTATGGGTTCGAAATTTTGTCGTCAAAAGTACTGTCGCTGTACTTAACTTTTTTTTCACTATTCATTATTTTACGACCATTGCCGGTTTCATTTCAGTTTAAACTCACTGTAAATATCCTACCTTAAAAGAAAAATGTACCAGTCAAGACATATAAAGTATACATACAAATTCTAGGGGTTTATAGTTAGATAAATTTAAAATTTTAGAAATAAGAAAAAGTGTTAATAACAAGCTAAATATTATATATAACCAAATCCTCTTTGCAAATAGTCACCTTTTAAATTTGTTTTCATATTAGTTTTTACTTATTCACCACTTTATAGTTTTGTTTTTATCTATGCTTGTATTTTTAATTTCTGTATACATTGTTTCCTGAAGAAGATACCATAGGTATCTAAACATGTTGAATAATCAATAAATAATAGTTTAAATAAAGTTTCTTTTTTTCTAATTATTTATAAAATGTGTTTAAATTAAATCATTACGATGATCAAGTTACACATACATACATCAATTATTTATATCGTATTATTATGAATAATTATATATTGTTTATTCATTTCAAACACAACAAAAATGCTCTTTAATACATCTAAGTGGTAAAAAAATATCTTCTTGCATGTGTGCATTTTAATGGCCGCAACATAAAAAAACTCGTCCATATAAATGTCGTTAAAAAAATATATATCTGTTTTAAATGTCAAATGTTTTGAGATTATTGTGAGTAGCCACATAATAATATTGTGTTTTTTTTTTGTTTCAGGTGAGATGGAATTCTTTTATGTTTCGGTAAGAGAGTAATTACTGCACTTAGGTATATTTTATTTTTAAGTACTGATCTGTACATATTTGTTGTAAGAATCGTGTGTGACTGTAATATAATATAAATTAATTATTTTTAAGGCTGCACTGACTTAACATTTTGCCGACTATTATCTAACTAACTTACTTTCACACCATTTCTCCGCGGGGTTAAGCAAAGAGGTTAGAGCACCACACTCTTATATCCTAACACGCGATTCTCGCCTCATCCACATTCATTACCTTTTGTGAAAAATCTTACCTATATATTAGTAAATCGTATACAATTTCTTAGAACTTAGACGTAACTAAATATAATACACAACAAATTTATTTTAAAAAAGCGAACCAATAATGTGTATATATATATTTATTTTCATATTCCTAGAATAATATCAATTCTGTAATTTAATTACACAAGAGAGACGTGTAATCTAAAATGACTAACGTTATATAGAAAGACAAAAATTGACAAAAAATATATTATGCACTTAATGAGATTTAATAATAAAACGTTAAAAAGATTTTCTTGGTACATAAAATATACTTGAAATAGATATGTGGATGTAGAATATTTGTTTTCATGCAAAGTGCACGATTTGATTGACATCATGTGGTTTATATAACGCTATATAGCTATGCAATAAAACAATAATTTGTTAACATAAAGTAATTAACTGAGCATCTTACTGTCCCGCCACAGAGAAGGTAGAACGCCATAATTATTATCTTCCGTCCTATGCACAATTTTCGCTTCATTCACATTCATGCATGCTCGTCGATTGTTAAGGTTTCAACGGGACCACCTTCTAGTGTCGCATTCAATTCGGGTCTTTCAAATACATTTTTTATTTTTCTCGTTGTATCAACACTAGTCTCGTATATCTTTCTTATAATCTGTTTTCATCTGTTCCACAAAGCCATGCCATTTAAGTGACCCTTTATAGTAGATGCATTTATAAACCATCATCGTCAATGTCATACACAAACTAAATGTTGCCCAAAGAGCAATAAAAAGGGCTA
This sequence comes from Eubasilissa splendida, assembly GCA_031772225.1. NCBI lineage: Eukaryota > Metazoa > Arthropoda > Insecta > Trichoptera > Phryganeidae > Eubasilissa > Eubasilissa splendida. The sequence goes on along the minus strand of CM062846.1, from coordinate 21,562,694 downwards.
TGCTTGGAATCTTTATAAAATAATAAGTTAAGCACTCTAACCTATAGATTCGCCAGAGAACCTAGGTAACGAGAAATCTTCACGCTCAATTAGCAATAGGTTGGTCATATTTGTCGATGAGATGATGGGAGTGGGGAAAATAAGGTCCTGGAGTGGAAGCCTAACATAGGTAGAAGTGTTGGTTGTCATTAATTCCGATGGAGCGACGACATCAGAAGAGTTGCGGGCATTAGATGGATGAGAAGAGAGACATAGGCTGATGATGATATGTGTTCCGTACAGGAAACAAGAATGTAGACAAGGGTGGTTCATCGATCTCATCTTCTCTCAATCGGCGATGATGATGATGATGATAATGAGGTCGAAAGAAATGAAACACAAAAGATGTTCAATATAGGCACACTACGGCGGCAAAATCAAGAATGTCTTCCGCCAGCAGAATACTCTGTTTTTATTCAAATTCATTACATTACATTTAGTCATATTTACAAGTACCTACACGGCGACAGGCCGCCGCTTGTAACGTTTTACTAAGACGTCTCTGTTTCCCTAAAATCTGTCCCGCAGGTATTTTGGCGCCACGCTGATGATTACACATTTAAATTATTAACACGTGTCTTATCATATCAATTATATGACGCCTCTTCGATGAGTAATTCTGTACGATACAATATAAATAATATATTATTTACTTTTTTTAATAAAATTCGTATAAAAATAATTTTATTTTTTTAATCCTTTTAGGGGAAGATATATCTTTAGTGTGTATAAATAAAGCTCGGATGGAAAAAGTGAATCACTAGTTTAGAGGTTACATAGTGAAATGTTATGCTGCATTAGTCTGTTACCAGTTTGGATGCTGACGGTGATAATATGTAGGTGCTCAGTATCTTGTGAGATACGATTTTATGTACTCGGATGTTAGTGTGTGAGGATGAAAGGCATACAGGTAGATACATAAGTGAATTTATTCAAAAGAAAGTTACAAATTTATTATTAACTAAATTCAATAAAGCGAAGTGAGTCGCGAAAGCTGTTAATGAAGTGAGAGCCGCGACTCGCTGCTTACAATGGCTATCGGAAACGGCGTGGTATATCCACCCAGTGCATTGTATATTTATGATTGGTGATTGGCCCCCAAATATCGTATTAAGTAGTGGCGTGCAGTTGGTATAGATTTAGGTTATGCTGTTACCAATGACATTATACAATCATATATAATAAATGTAATACAATATATGTACGTTCGTTTAACTAACGTCTAGACAAAATGAATCCGTCGTTTATACGACCCTACCATGTATTTATTTGTAATTTTAGAGTACTGTTAATAGTGTTTTTAAAGTTTAAATTTTAACGTAAAATATAATCTTCTTACCCATATAAAAATCAATATAAAAAATATATGGACGTTTTTAAGAACACTTTTTATGACTGAACATGATTCTTTTATTGTTTGAAAATCTTTCACGTAATAACTATACGAAATAATAATCATGCACCCGGAACGCACAGAACGGCCATGAAATCAACACTTTAAAAATATTAAGATAGTAAAATTTGCGAATTAGTAAAAGAATAAGTAGACACTTTAATGATTTGCACGCAGTTGTAAGCCTTTCTAATGCTATTCTGTTTAAAAACAACATAGGTAACGACTCCATACAAAATGGAACCACCGAAAAAAATTTTCAATTCAGTAAATAACCAATTATATAACTCGAGTAATTTACTAGCTTAAAGATATAACAGAGTAATATAAATATCCAAAAGCGGCGAATGCATAAGAGCGCCATGGGTACAGCGGTGAGTTTTTAGAACAAAGCAATTAAAGTCTCTACTGTTACACAGATGCGCTAATTGTAAAATAATGTTTTCGTTTATGTTAATCCAATTATTTCATTTATATTGGTTTCCCAGAATTTTTAGTAATGCACAGCTTTTCTGCTTGTATGCACTGCACGCCCCTGTAAGACATAATCCGGCGGTGGAGAGACGTAGCAACGACACCGATTATGCGCGGCGCTGATTAATGAGAGTATCCTTAATGAAGTGGCAAGATGAACCGACCGAAATCGATGGATGAAATAAAATCACAAAGTTGACGTACACCGTTATACCACCTCAGCGGTGGTAATGATCTAAAGCGGATGAATGGAAAGAACACTCCATTGATTAAAACGACACGTATCGCAAATTTATCACGAAACCAAAATATGACGCCAGTAAAATATGCGACACGGAGGCAATTAACCTCGACTGCGGGCGGTCCCAGTGGCCGGCGTAAATCGGACATTTTATCATTTCTTTGGTTTTATTCCCCGCACCGCAAGAACCATTTCGGTAGTGTCCAATTAAATACAGAGATTTTAATTTATATGCCGTTTATTTGAGGCTGTCACATTAGCCATTTTATGCACTCATTGGTAATTTTACTGCCTGCGTTTTTCTTTGCACTCGGCCGCCGATCCTTTTTTCCGATGAAATATTGACACATTTATATTTATTATAGTATACACACACACACATATATATATATATATTGTGACGTCGTGATTATTCTCACCCTTCCTTAATTCAATACGAAATCACCTTCGTGATTTTAGTATCGAGACTACTTTCTCGTACTTCGCAAACTGTCAAAAGAAAAGAATCCCACCGAGAAATTTTCTCTTGCGCGGTGCAGTATTGACATTTGGTAAATGTCAACTCCCAGCGCATCTCGTGCCAGGCCAGATAAGCCCTTTTCACAAAGTCAGAAATAGTTTTTCTACTTTCTGTCAAATTGTATTCGCCATATACATAGCAAAAACGTTTGGATGATTCACACAGCTACGTCTGCTTGTGGATGCCATGGTTTTAATTCAATAGTTTATTACTAAATAAAACTGAAACTGTACACAAAATGATAGTAAACTGAACCGGATTAGGCAGAGGTAATATGAGCGAGTTATTAATTAGTTAGTGGTGGGGGTTATCCAGATATAGGAATGTCGGGTTTTACGGTACCAAGTAATAGAAACTGACTAATTATATTTTAATTTTATGCACGAAATTTCAATTTTGACCTCTAAAGATATAATTATTTAATTTTTTTGCCTTTTATCAGAACTAAAATCAATTAGCTTGTATTTAAAAACTAGAGCTGATACGAAAAAAGCCAGGTATTTTTGGAATCAGCACATCAAAAATATCAACAATCAGTTCTTACTTCTCCGGCACCAAAAAAAGAAATTCATTTTGTTGCTCAGTGTAATCTTTATTTATTTACCTAATTATTATTTTTTTACCTAAGAGCATGGTACATCAAACATCACCTTTTAATTGTCAACCATATTTGATATGAGGGACATCTGTAGGATTGAAGCGTGTTAAGATTTGCCGATTTGAGATTAAAAGCTGTGATTGTTCTTATCTATAACAATCACACCCTTAACGGTCATACTTACTCCATCTATGATACCATATTTTTTTATGCCGTTTGCGGTATTTTGACAATCATGTTTAAACTAGCAAATAAGCAATCGGCAACAGCTTACTGCTTGGCCCTGAGAGCGACCGTTGTGGTCAGGGTCTCGGTAGAATCTATATATAAATGCGGGAATCCCTTATTATATGAATGTATCAAGTAGTGCGCTTTGTATTTATTTGCAATATGAAAATAAAAGTACTATGTTACAAAATCATATTTTATGCTTTGAAAAATAGTTTCTATGAAAACTCTCATTGCGCAGCAGCCACCACTGGCCGCGTAGCCGATTACTTTTCTTAACATACATCGTGTACATTGCCAGTAAGAAAATACACCATAGTTGCGAGATCGCGTGTCTTATATTAATATGTCGAACGTGTTTTAAATATCTCTAGATTAAAATGACTTAAATGATTTCTTTTTTATATATTTAATGACATTTATTATGTATTTACATAACAGTACGCAAATGCAAATTTATTTCTTTTAAATCTACTGGCAACTAAATTAAATGTTTTTTTATGGAGCTTTCCCCAAATAAAATTCCAATGTAATAAAAATTATACCTAAACAGCTTTCAAAACGAACTAATGTAAGAATCTCGGATAGACAATATTAAACACAAAAATGTTATTTTATCAGTATAATGTGCATTTAATTAAAGACGGAATCGGATGAATGGTTTTCTCACTCAATCTAGTACACAAGATTGGTTGGTTTATCATAACTAACACAACATTTTGGTTATGATGAATTATTCCCGCCCAGATTTTGACAAATATTAGATCGCAAACATAACCAAAAATTATAATTATTAACAGCCATTTTTAATATCTTGCTTATCTTTGACATCGCGACTGACCATAACTATGAGAGATGACAGCATAGATAAGAAAAGAAGATGACAGATGGTCAATATACTTGCCAGTCGTCAAAATTCGTACGATTTCGCTAATGTATGTTTCTTCTTACTCTTAATAAAGACAATGTACACGCAATGACACTACAGTACGAGTCCAATACAGTCCAGTAAGTCATAGATAAACGTGACGTGGGATTGTAATTTTATAGATTTTTATTTATTTCTTAATTTTTTTATACACTTGAATGTTGTGAATTTCCTTTGAATATGTGTTATAAAACGATAGTTCACTACTTATTTTTACGTTTTCACCGTGTACGATGATTTGTATTGTAGTTCAATATACATAACGTATTTATTACGTGTATATTGTAATTATTCATTATTATCGTTCACATATTCTAAATAATACTCGGAAAAAACACTGTCCACTAAAATGTTCGTGTCATAATGAATAATAATATATAAATCAATCGTACAACAGGAGGTATGGACATCTTCAACTTTTTATTAGTGAGCGTTGATTATTCCTCGAATGTATGTGACACGAGACAACAGCCTCCGCCACAATGTATCGGTGACATATTGAATTGGACATGGTAATTTTGTTATATCTTTTATTGCGTACGATATTCGGAGCCTCCTGCCCACGCTCGCAGCGGGTATTAACGTTTAATTAAATCCCCCCTCGGCCGGGCCCGAACCCGGACCCCCCGACTGGTCAAGCGGGTTTCTCTGCCATTCAAACCGAAGAATTGTTTAACGGCATTCGGTCCACTTTTATTCTTCATCAAATCGGGTCGTAAATACAATTCGGACATTAATTGTCTTTCAATTTCACCATATTGCTATTGTCAAATGCGTTACATAAATACTTTATTTTGAGCATTCTCTGAATATAATTCTGCTTAATTTTCACAGCTCACTCATATTCTTACAAATAACCTCAGCATTTACTAGATACATTAAAAAATTGATTTAAACGAGATGCGGGGCTGACGAATGCGAAACAAACGAATGTCTCCATTCTTTGGTAACTTTGCACTAAAAAAAGTGCTATTAAGGAGAACAAATTCTTATTGTGAAGTTGTAATTATTCAGAACATAGGTCTGTGATATTTTAAATACTAATTAAATGTATTAATTATAAATATATACATATAAAATCAATTTTGTCGAAAAATATTGTTTTTGCGCTACCGGGATTCGAACCTGGATCTCTATTTATAGAGATCCAGGTTCTTTTGATCCATTCTTCGGTAACTTTGCACTAAAAAAAGTGATATTAAGGAGAACACATCCTTATTGTGAAGTTGTAATTATTCAGAACATAGGTCTGTGATATTTTAAATACTAATTAAATGGATTAATTAGAAAGATATACATATAAAATCAATTTTATTAAAAAATATTGTTGTCGCTGCCGGGATTTGAACAACAAAAAACAAAGTAGATGACTTTCAAATAATGAAACGATAGATGTATTAATTTGAAAAGTGTTATATATAGGTTCGAAAATTTGTCGTCAATTCACTGTGTTGGTATAGCATAATCGAATAATGTACGTTCCCCGGATTGGAAGAAATCCAGGTTACTTACCATCACGCCGTTTTTCCACGAGGGTTGGCAGAGATGATAGAACGCAACACTTCTGTCTATCTGGTTTTACCTGGTCGTGCCAAGTCTTCAACGGACGTCATTATTTTCTGGTGCCATCAACAATTGCGTCATATATTCATACTAAAGTGGAACCTCTATCTTCATCAGCCCCTATATTCGTCTGGCTCGATATTTGTCACATTTTGATAACAAACAAATGTTTCCATATTCGTTAATGTTTTCTATATTTGTCACTTCCACCGCCTGGCAATGCTATCCAACTGGGTTAAAACGCAGAATATAGTCGAAAAGTGGCACTCGAGTGTTGCCATAGTCAACCAAAACATAAATGGATTCAATGCTTACGTGATTGACTACTTCGTGAAGGTTTTAAAAAACAGACAGAAACAGGCAACATTGGGCACGTTCTTTATTTAATCAATTGCTACTAAATCATCGGTAAACGATAAACCATCACCAGAACTAGAATTACCTGATATTTAAATTGTCTCCTTCTAAATATTAGTAACTTTCCTTCTCTTCAGTTTCTACCATCATGTCTCCTCAATACAATAAAGATAATGTTTTGACATCAAATTTATTCATTTGTGTACTATTTTTGGGGGCTGGAAACGATTTAATTGAATTTCAATTATTTGTTATGGGATAAACTGTTTCTATATTCAGAAACGGATTAATGACAAATAATATAGAGGCTCCACTGTATTCTCTCATTTATTCGTTCCACGTGATCAAATCACGTTTATAAACCTTTTTATTAAATATATTAAGATCAGCTTTACATTCCTTATTAATTTGTTCCTTTTTTACTCATCATAAATGGATTTGCCATATATACGTCTAATTTATCATTTCCATACATCATTGTTGTATAACAAATTTATTTAAAAAAAATATATTATATCATTAGAAATAAGAAGAAAAAAATAATGATCTTCCCAGAAACATTATGTGGGAATGGAACAGTAGCTATCATAAATAAATAAGGATAATAGAATAAATATGAATTAAATATATTTATTAGAAACATATACATATAAAATCAATTTTATCGGAAAATATTGTTGCGCCACCGGGATTTGAACCTGGATCTCTTTCCAAACCGGAGAATATGCATTATCCAACTATGATACAGCGAAAATATATTTAGCGACACATTTTCGAACCTATATAAATAATGGAACGATTAAATGTATTAATATCAAAAAGGTAACATATAGGTTCGAAAATTTGTCGCTAAAAATATTATCGCTGTAGCATAGTTGGATAATGCACCTTCACCGGTTTGGAAAGAGATCCAGGTTCAAATCCCGGTGGCGCAACAACAATACTTTTCGATAAAATTTATTTTATATGTATATCTTTCTAATTAATATATTTAATTCATATTTAAAATATCACAGACCTATGTTCCGAATAATTACAACTTCACAATAAGAATGTGTTCTCCTAATAAGGATAATAGAATTCGTGGGGGGAAATATCTCCCGTATAAAGGCATAATATAACATAGATAATTGACGTAACTCATAAACATAAAATAACGCCTGTAATTTATTAAACTTAATATAAAACCCATAGCCTTATGTGTTTGGTATATAGACACTAGTTATTTAAAAGTATTGAGGGGATTTAATGTGCATGTGTGTGTATAAAATCAGAAAGATCAAGTATATTCATGAAATTCTCCTTCAATCAGCTTATTATTCGCTGTGTAGGATGAGAAAGATGTTCAAACAGAGGCGTGAGAGAATTAACACAATCAGTACATATATGATCATCTTCTTCTTCGTGTAACTCAATACTGATTTTATGTTCCTTCCTCGGGAGGTCTTAAAATCACGACTCGGTACTTGTAAATATTTCGTTTATTAATATATTGTAGGTGCAAAAATGTATAAGGTAACGTGTTTACGGAGATGTATTGAAACGATTAGACTTTCAGTTCTTTCTCGTTTGGATGTTAGATACAATCTGATCTCTAAAGGGTTGTGTTATAGTTTATAAAGATAATTGTGGAGATATTTCTCCCATTAAATAATATAAAAGATAATTTAAATTCGGATTCTCTAACGAGTAAATAAAGCAAAAAATTAGATGATGTGAAATAATCGTTTCAATGCACACCCGAACAGAAAGCATAAATAATAAGATTAGACAAAAAAAAACTATTAAAATAAGCCTTCTAACCCATAACTATCCTCAAATCAAGAAAGGTTAAGGTTGACAAATTAAAAGATAGGGATGTGGCTTCGGAGTGTAGGTACATACATAACACTGAGCATCGATGGTCCCCTAATACGTCTGGAACTTAGTATTTCCGGTTTTGAGACACTAAAATATGCAAGAGTTCTTCTCCTGCACATTAATCTTTAAGTCCTGAAGATAGAGACATTTGTCCGCGTCTCGGATGCTTTTCTCATTTTTTGACATCCATTCAGCGCTATTTAGTTTTCATTTAACACAATGCTATGGAGAATACCAGAAAATCCAGATTTTAGGATGGACTAATTTCTGCATATCTTCTTCAGAGTGTTCATGGCTGATTTTGCCATTCAAATTCAGTTTATGAATAATATATTCGAATACAAAACTTATAACCCTAACGTTTTGTTCCATGGCGAGCCTTGATTATAACGCAGTTGCTGTTGCCGAGCGCAGAGATGGAATATTAAGATGTTGATATCCAATGTGAATCAAACCATGGCTGAAGATGTGATCTAGTGCATAAATCAAACATAATTATTATGAAGTGCATCGCTAGCGCATGTAAACATCGAGCACATATTTTTGAGACATACGACGTTTACGCCAGGAACGTGTTACACTGTTTTTCTGTACGCGCAGTGCAGATAGACGAGAATAATTCAACGTTTCCACGGGTCCGGTTTATGTGTTTATTTTAATTGACGAGCCTCAAATACTTGCACATTAATGATGGCAATAAAAAACTCAGATTGATTTAGTGCTGTGTAAAACGGGTACAGACAGATTTCGCTAATGGGATCTCTTAGTTTGACACTTGCGTTAACGTTACCTATTGGATTTTACACTTTTACAAATTTGCGGCTTAAAATTATTTATTTCTCTAATAAATAATAACATACATATTTTTAATGTTTAAAAAACACGTTTTCATACAGAAACATAAAAAAAATTGACAATTTAATAAGATTTTTAGGAATTCATCTTATGAGTACTTTTCTATCTTAATCTATTGTAAAAGATTTGAAATATGATTATGAGTGTGATAATTAAATAAAAACTCTAATTATTTTATGTGATGTAATGGAAATTGGTTACTTCATTGAAATTGTTGAGTTTTATGTAGTTTTAGATGTTGTGACGTCGACATTCTGTAGTACATATGATACATTAATAAAACACTTAATAAATTAATAAAACAAAAATAAATAAACAAATATCAAATATCTTTAGAGACAAAACTATTTTTTTTATTATTATATTTAATGGAAAATATAAATGGAGTATGGGGTAATTTCAGGGCTTACCAACAAAGGCACTACTACATATATAGAACATTAAAATTTTTGATTAATATGGAGATTGAGGGGTGAAAATTGGTGAACGTTATATATATATAAAGCGATCACTTAAGCCAGCCGATGACGGGTCGTAAGCCCTGCAATGCCCGAGACTTCCATACTTCCCGTGTAAAAACAATAGCTTCGTCTCCGTGAGACATCTATGTCTTGACTGTAAAAGATACTTTATATACACCGATAAAATAAACATCAAAACTTGATAGATCCCGCGATTGGTTTCTTTCTTTTATTTTGATAGTGCTCATTATTGTTTTCCAAGAACGTCGTGATACGAGCAGATACAATGCACTGCACTGATACAATCTGGCCATCAATCACGCCAAGCGATGTGTATTTTGCTCACGTCATTGTTTCGGCTATCCCCTCTCCTTTCACATCAAACCTCACAGTAAATGGGCATCACAAAATAACCGATCATTCCCCCAGCATGCTCGCACATGCAATCATTATCGACACTTATGATTGATATTATAATTGTGGACCGTCTAAACATCTGTTGTGCCGCGTATGGGAAAATAAATATATTTTTTACTTCACAGCAGCGGCGGTCGATGACTTTTTGTTGAAGGGGTGCTGGATTATAAGTTTATACCTACTGTATACATATATACAGTATTCGAAGACCTTGACAGGCGGTATCGAACGCACGAATACTTTCAAACTTTGTGGATACGGAACGAATGGCAGAATCCATTGTTGCTGGTATCTGTGTGTTTACGCAATTCATGGATGTTCGACAGTTGAGAATGTATATGTATTTCGATGGTCTCTAAAGGACAGGACGAATTTATTTGCAGCAGTCCAGTTTTCGGCTTGAAACAAAAAGTCCAAGTCTTTTTGACTGTAGAACACAAGGGATGCGGAGTATCCAAAGCATGTATGAAGCGAGCGCGCCCGATACACAGTAATACATTTAATCGCTTTCCGATTATTATAATATTTTTAATATTCATACTCAAAAAATTTCCTAAAAATTATTCTTGTAATTTTTTATTAATCATCATGTTAGATTTTAAGTTAAGTGCATACTAAATTTATTATATTAAATAAAATAACAATCACTTTGTATGAAACCACGAAATTTATTATACGTCAACCGGTTTCGCTAATCTCAAGCTTCATTAGGACGTATTTGAAACTAATCATAAATACAAAAAGAGTGCACTTACATATACATAAAGAGGGAGATAGAATATAAAATTACATGTGGAAGAAAAATACAGAATACATATATAGTTAAATAGAACATCGAGGGAGACAGAATATAAAATTAAATGAGAAAGAGAGACAGAATATATACATATACAGATAGACGGAACAAACGGGTTTGGCCTCCAGTTGGACAATTGAGAAGCCCTTGAAATAAAAATGGTAATAAATAATGGTACGCCAATTTTTAATAATCAAATGAATTTATCATTAGCCCCATATTAGGTATGTTTTCTTTAAAATCAATTTAATATCAGTCAACGCTGTATTTTTCCCTCCCTTAATGTTCCGTCTATCTATTATGCGATAAGCGAAACCGGTCGACGTACAATAAATTTCGTGGTTTCATACAAAGTTATTGTTATTTGATATAAAATATATTTTTTATAATTATATAGATATCTTGTATAATAAGAACAACTGTTACGACGCAAGTGTTGATGGCACCAAAAATAAACGACGTCCGCTGTGGACTTAGCCCGATCAAGTAAACCAGATATTCAAAGATGTCAGAAGCTTCAAAAATCGACGAGCATGCATTATAAGATGTATGAATATGGATTAAGCGAGAGTTTTGTGTCAAGTAGTAAAGTGTGAACCTCTGTCCACCCAGTCCAGCCCTGTAAGAAAACGGCGTGTGGTAAGTTAGTTTGTTTTTAAGAAAAACAGGCAGGTAAAAAAAGCAACAGCATTTTTTAACATCACATTATATTGTTATTTTACAATATAAGCACTCTTTTAATTCGAAACAAAGGTTAGTGATTATTATTTTGTTTTCCAAAAATCATAATAATATTTTAAAAGAACACTGGACAATAATTAACATTACCGACCCGGGAAATTTATTTTGTAGTAAGAGACTAAATATATTTTTTTACAATTTTAATATACATAAAGTGATTCATGTTTAAAAACGCGTAAATGCTGATTTATCTGTCGTAACTTTACAATTTTGTAATATTTACTAGTTTTAAAAAATATTTTTTATACCTGTTTACGAGTTTACTGAAAAAGTCACCTACGCCGCTGATAAATGGACCACTTTTGATATACAGCATTAACATAATGAGATAAATACGTCTAATTACTATTACAAAAATCACTGTTTGGCGTAATATTTGAGACATTTTTTCACGTTAAAAGGCATTTGATTAGAAAGAATAAACTTAATTCAACGATACCAAAAATCCATATCGTTTATGTATTTTAATTACTTTATAACCTAAAATATATATAAGAGTATGTATATTACAGGGGCGTTTCTTCCATACAATAAAAAAACAGCGATTTACTTTAATTTTATGTACATATATTTGTGTCCGCGCGCTTCTAAATCCAAAACCCCCTAAAACGACTGTTTTTGAGTTATGGATGAAAATATATATTTTGAAAGCAAATGTACAAAATGTTGGTTTTTACATCAGCATTTTTTTAAGAGACATTTCAGTAATGTAATTTTTTTTTTTATATATCGTTCTGGTAACCATACTGGATTTTATATCACGTGATCATCAACAAGCGTTGTGATTGGTTGATTTCATTTTATGAGGAATAGCAACTTATATTCTGTCTACTTTGTGGTATTTTGGAACTTACCCTGATTTTGAACATGCAATATCAATGGATTTAAGTGGCTTTGGCGGGAAACAATGTGTTCTGCATGTAGCTGATAAAAAACTGCATATTTAACTCAATCCGAAATCCGTTATGGGGGTTTTGGAATTAGGCGCTACGTGTGTTAACTAGAGCCATTCAACGCATGATTTTAGAAGTAACAGTAAGTTGTGCATGTATTTGGTTATTTTTTTGTAAAATGTATCCCAGACCTAGGACACTTATGTCGCTTGCGCCACAGGTTGCTCTGGGTTGCAAAATGTTTTTAATTACTCAGCGTAAATCCCTACATATTTAAGGCAGACTCGAACGTATACGTTCCATTACATCATAAATATGAATATTATAATAATCTTGAAACTAAACATAGAAGAATTTTCCTAGAATAAAAGATAGACTCCCAGAAAATGACTCCCTCAGATGTACTTTTTAGAACGAAATGTTTTTGAAAGGTTGTATTTCTTCCCAGGCAAAGTGCCTCCAATTCACCGTTACTGGCAATACAGCCCGTCGTTATTTTGTAGCATCGTTATGTGAGTCCATGCCTAGTGTACGGCACTGGTATATTGCAAGATTGTTTCTCATTAAATTTAAATAAGTACTAATAAATATTATTTAACCAAACATTACTATACAGATAACCTTTTCAGGATGGTTTTATTAATCTGTGTTATTTACGGTATTGAACGGTTCCGGATTAATAATCCTAGCAGTAATATATTTATTTCGGAAAAAAAATTATAATTTGCACTTTTTGAATAACATATTTTATTATAATTGAATTATTATTTTATTATAATTTGGTGTAAAACGAATGTTATTTTCTTATTGTATATTTAATATTAGATGTGTAAAATATTATCGTCAAATGTCAAATGTTGTCCGCGACCGACATTGTACGCCCATGGCTCGCTAGTGGCATGTTTGATTTGAAACCCCTTCAAAATCTCATTTGTACACATGTGCCTCACGATCTATGACAAAGGCTGCCGATTGTCTATGAGTCCTTCCATATTTGGCGCCCAATCTTAGGTCCATTGTACTCAGCCGGGCATGCATGATGAAATTAATTGTCTGCCCGTCTATTTTTCCATTACCGGCCGTTTCGGAGCGTTTAATTAATAATTTTTGATCTCACGGCGGTTGATTAATATCGGCATTGAACATCGAACATCCGACCCGCCGGCCGCTTTTCGCTAGGAACGCTCTTAATTGGCCCCATAAAGACTTATTGATTTCCAATTGATATAATCACCCGCGTCGCCTAATTGACATGATATACGATAAGAGTGATGTAAAGCTTTATAATTGGGGCTTACTTGTTGACATGTGAAATGTCGATTGAATAGTTACCGCGTCGATGTACTAATTCACCTCCGCAATAAACTGAATAAAAAGCCCTTATTCAGTGCGAGATCTCCTCTGAGAAACTCGCTTTTGCTAATGAAAATCGAGTTTACTCTATAACGAAAGTGCTCCACTCATTACCCGATCCCTCCGGGCGACGGGACTCGCTCGGCGTGGGCACAAGGAAACGTTTGTTATTGATCCTTTTCCTGTTTTAAAACCGTTCCTATGATTACCATTAAACTGACAGTAATGATGAAAGTAAATGATTAATAGCCCTGATTATCAGGTTCGGGTAGTTCTTTAATAAAAACCGGTCATCGAGGCTCAAAATAATCCACGCACTTACACGGCTTATATCGTCTAATTAGTTGTCTTAACAATACCGAGTACTTGTACTTTTTATGAAAAGGTATTTCAACTAGGTGCCTGGTATTCCGGTATGTAGATTTTTAATAGCCGATTGTTGCTTCGCGACATCACATTTCCGTCACAATGCCCATCCACCAGATAATTGCTTAACAAGAACATTTATCACACAAAACACGAGTTCAGAAACAGCTCATGTCCTGGAATTGTTCGAAGGACTTCAAGAGAACCGCTTTCCCGGGAACATGACGTCACGACTGATATTGCCTGAAGCTGTGTCCACATCCCCCTTCGATGGCGATCCTTTAATGAGACATTGAAAAGAAAAGTGTATAGCATTTAGTTTGAGTAAGAATTTAACCCGTTTTTAAGAGAAGCACTTTTTTGCTCAGTAACAATAATTGAAAGTTTTCGTGAAGCATTGTAGTTACTATCCTTATTTCTGGCAAACGTTTAGTAATTTAATATAGTAAAAAGGGTAACTTTAAAACTAAGCTTCTGAAGAAGTAAGTTATGAGACGGTTTAGCTTTTTTAGCTAGAATATTGTCTCTCGCGATCGCCGCAATACATGTGTATGCATGTGACCATTTATTCGTGTAACTGGATCAAGATGCAAATGGATGATAGCGCGCTCGGGAAGGCGGATGGAGATAATCTTTTCAATAGGATAATTATATGGACCCAGAAAGGTGGTCGCGCAGGCTCTCCAGCGCTACTTTATCTCTCGAGATCGGGAAGAACCCTATTAATGGGGATCGAGGTTTCTGTTTTGATTTCTGGCTCGTGATCTCTCTACTCTTACGTGTCACTGCACCTCTTATTAATGGGCGCTTCATTATTTTGTCGATGTACGAGTTCGATCGAACAAACCTAGGTTATGGACCTTTCTTTTTGTGCTATTCCTTATAGAATAGCATTCCTGTATTGTTAGATCGTAATTTTCTTCACAGTTCACCATGGCCGGCATATTCATTTCGTAATACGGAATTCATTTAAACAATTTAGTATATATAACCATTTGAGTTTATTATTTAAAACCGACCGGTTTCAGAATTAATACTATTCATTAATCAAGATATACAAACATAAAAAAATCTAGACAAATGAATTTCAATTAAATCTTTTTGAGTTTAGATTTTATTTTTATGTTGCCTTGATAAAAAAACCGTTTTAGTTCTTAAACCGGATGGTTTTAAATAATAAACTCAAGTGGTTACAATATTTTGGAGTGATATCGCAATTAAAAATTGATGTTTGTGTGGGTGTGAGTGTGTGTATGTAGATGAATGAGAAAGATTTTGAAGGTTTTGTGAAGTGATATGAGAGCAGTGGATGCCTCAATATGCATCCACCACTTTCGTGTTCGGTTGATAGTTGCGGATTGCGAGATATATTGTGCATGTCACCAGAGCAGGTTATGAAAACGATAAATTGCTTATGGTTGAAACTTGATTTATTGGTACGCACAATTCCTGTAGCTGTTAATGGGAAGGTGGCGGCAGAAAGAATGTGCGAACGAGGGACGACTTTCCAGGATAGCTTATCGCATTAGTATTGCTACATGACGTCGGTACTGGATGTCTTTACGGCTGCTGGGAGTTTCGATACTCGCACAGGTATTTGCAGAGTGTGTACAATATCGCTGGGCGGTGATGATAAGAGTGGAGGCAATATACTTCCACAATATATTAATAATTAAGGGCACGTTTTTAAAAATAATTATTATTTTCGCGTTTTTTTCGAAAATATTATTCATTTATATCAGAAGTTATAGTTTTTAATCGACAACGCACATTAATAAGATCGATATAAATATTATTTAGTGAGAAATTATTGTATTTTTGATATAAAACATGATTTTAAATAGTAGCTGAAGCCTCAAAGCATGTAAATAAATATAATAAAATATTTAAAATAATTTGTTTTTACTAACACAAAGTGTTTTAAAAACGTATAAAATTGAGCACATGTACTGCAAATTGAATGGTTTACAACTTTATTCATTTTTAATATTTTTCTAATTTGGTTCCATGCATATTTGTCTCCGTAATGTTGGCTTTATATTTTGTGTATGCAAGAATTTTCTATGATGAGGCATTTTTGTGGCACGCTGAAAATAAATTTAATGGTCGCGGTCTTTCTTTTAATGCTTGTATTATCTTAATTATAGCAAATAACATTCAGTTTATTAGTTTTACATTTGTGTAAAGGTTCTATCTAAGTAATAGTTTCAAAAAAATCAAATCTAGTATATAACTTCTGATATAATTGAATAATAAAAACACACATTTTCGCAAAAAAATGCGGAAATATGATTTATTTTTGAAAGGAAAACCTTAACTAAGTTACTATTTCAAATATAATATGATACATTAAAAATAAACATTATTACTTACATTTATATCTTTATTATTTTTGTGTTTCCTATCATTTTTATTTTAAAAGTAAATTCAATTCAATAGGTAAATTTGAATATCGTTAGTGATATGTGTAATATTTCCAAATCATTATATTTTATATTATTTTTTAAAATGCTACGTAAACACCGAGAAGAATCGGATAGATATCGGGCGAACGGTGAATAGATCTACCGAGCGAAGTTTTACAAAGCGTCGTGTCTAAAAGTTTTATCCGAATCGTCATACAGAAGTCGAGCGACTCCGCAATTAAATGAAACAGAATAATTCCATTATCCTTGTCGGACTGTCACTCGGTTTTTGTCCGTCAGCCGATGGTCAATATGAGATAACCAATCTCCATTTACTTCTGTCATTTATTTTAATTTGGCATAGTAAGCCTCCCGCTCCGGGGGCGGTGATTCGGCTAACGAGTTACACTTTTTTTTTTAAATGAGTACGAATGGTACACAATTATTATTTTGCGAAAACGAGAGCGGAAATTATTCTAACACGAAGAATAATTGCTTCGGAAAAACCCCATGCGGAAACTGTTCAATAAAAAGTTTTATGAATGTTTAATGCGACGTAAAAATAAGTGTCTAATTAACGTAATTAACTTGAAATGAGATCGAATATAGTGCAGACAACTGGTTTGATAACAATCGTTCACTGGAAGCGCATACAATGACTGACAATTAAGTTCGTAGAAAAATTTATTACAATTACAAACTAACTATCTTACCATCACGCCGTTTCTCCGCAGAGAGGATAGATCACCACACTCTTCTGTCCCGACACACAGTTCTCGCCACATCCACATTCATACATCTTCTCATACAAGCTTGCCGATTATTGAGGCTTTTAACAGGTATCTGGTTTACCTGGTCGTGCCAAGTCTTTCGCGGACGTCCTCTGTTTCTAGTGCCATCAACACTGGCGTCATCCTTTCCATATGACCAAACCAACTTAGTAATCCTTTCTTAATCTTACTCATTATATTAAAATCAACATTACATTCTTTCCTTATTTCTTCATTCTTTACTCTGTCATAAATTGATCTACCACAAAATATACTTATTCGTTATCTGGTATACGGTTCACTTCTAAATACCTCCATATAAAGCAATGCAATTAGTTTAACGTCTCTTTTTCATTGCAAGAAACAGTATTCTAACTCATGTGAGGCTATTTGGAGCACGCGTCGCAATCCATTTCACCTCCGCCCGTGATCCCCAATAATTATAAAGTGCGTCACAAGAATGACTATGTGCTGAAGCGTTGTCCTGATACAAAATCCGAGTTTCCTTCTCAACTTTTCTAGCCAAACATGCCTCATTCGCGTTCGTAACCATTTAATTGTCTCCGGGTAAAATGCTACATTTACGGTGTGTCCTTTGGGAACAAATTTCTGTCTTATTTCATGGCCAGCTCGTCACACAATGCGCACGAAAAGTATTCTACAAACTTAATTGTCAATCCTCGTGTAACTACTAATAAAACAATAGTGACATGAGGAAATGAAAAATCTGTATTGGTAATTAATTCGCAGATTTGAAATTTTTTTTTTAGTATGAACAAAGAAATACCCCATTTATTATAGATACTTCCAATTAGTGTCACATTTTAAAAATGTATGTTTCCATCCATCAGGTTGGCTGGACCATCAAATTTTCAATATTTTTTTTATTTTTTTTGTTTTCCTAGGTCTGCCTGGAACACAATTTCAATGGATTCTCCCGTAAACACCCACAAAGTCTGAACAATAAATCAGAACTGTTTCTAACAAGTTGTATGTCATAATTGGTTCTCGTTACGGCCTACCCGCTGATGTGTGCTCCGGTACCCGATATAATTGATGGCGAGCCCCCGAGCCCTACCCCTGCCAGGGTGCACAATCTGCGGCCCGCGTGCCGATGTTTTTATTACTTTTAAACATCATTTATATTATCCTTTCTACACGGATAGATCCATCATAATATTAATTTTACTCACTATTAATTAGCTTTACATTTTTTCCTTATTTCTTCATTATTTACTCTGTCATAAATGGATCTGCCACGTATACAATATAGTCTACTTTATTTCCTCTTCTGCCAGCTTCAGGCTTCACTTTCATACATCAGTGTCAGTACCAGAACTCCATTGAGAACCGCTAGTCTTGCCTCAGTTGACAAGTTGTCATTAGCTATAAGCAATATGCCGTTCACTTTATTCCCTGCAATCACCTTCCTTTCGATGTCTTTCTCAGTCTTTCATAACTAATCTAAATATAGCTTGCTGCCGACCTATTCGGGTAGAGGGATAAAAAATCCCTTCCACTTCCGCATCCCACCCCTCAACCCGAAGTGTATTCTGTAATACATTATTCCCCTAATTTTTCAATTAATTTTAATGTCATACTAGAATTTTTTTTAAATTGAGATTCGTACACGGAATACATGTCGCATCAATATTCTTACTATTTTCAAACTAACCTAAACGCTTTTGCCATGAATATAGAACTAACTAGCTAGTCTCCTGGAACGAGGCGTGAATCCCCGACCACTAGATCACTAGTCCAGCGTCTTAACGACCAGACCTACCAGCTACTGAATTCTTAGAATTACTACTCAAAATTATCTATCAGGGTTATTAAGTATATGTTGATAACCTATCCATTAAAAATAACTGACAAATCCTGGAATTGTAATGCATGGAGCTGGCATGGCATGGTTGTAATGCAAATAATTATTATATTATAGAATTGTGTATCAGGACAGAAGAGTGTGGCGCTCTATCCTCTCTGCCTACCCCCGCGTGAAAACGGCGTGATGTTAAGTAAGTAAGTAAGAAATAAAGAACGTCCGATACTAGAAAATTGTCCTATTGGAAGCCTCAACAATCGATGGGCTTACATGAGAAGATGCGAGAATTATGAGTTGGAACAAAATAGTGTGGCGCTCCATCTTCTCTCGGTTAAACGGATGGTGACGTAAGTCAAGTTAAAAAATATAATAAAATATTGATCGCGCTTGTTGTACGCCCTTGTTGTACGCCCCTGTCCCGAACCAACGGCAGTGCCAATTAAACGCGTTTTACATACGCCAGGGCGATACGGCTCCCGATAGCGCGTGATCGATGCCTTTCGCGGAACGGGCTTTATCTCGGCGGCCGGGGACCAGGCCGTCGGTACTCAGGCCGCACTGTCAGCTGCCAGCGGCCAGCGGCCAGCAGTGCCGGCCGGCGGACGCCTCCGCACTGTCTCCGCTGCCGTGTAATTAAATTAGTGTCATCTCGACTTCTCTGATGCTGGACGCTGGATACCGGCGGGAGAGAAGTCACCATCGTCGTCACCGAGCCGCGATATGGCGAACGCATCGCAGAACGCCATTTTAAGACTCGTGACGAATACGCTATAAAAATATCTTTGATTAGATCGTTTGATTCGTTAATTGAAAAATATGATTAATAATGTAATAGAAATTCGTGCGAAATTAAAATTATATGTATCTAATAGGACGGTTTTTTTGTAACTATATCTTCTAATTAAAGTAATTAAAATATTTTTATCTATTATCTTTGTTTTATTAACCACTAAATTGAGTTTAAATACATCTACCGGTTTTGAAAAATACCATTTTCTTCTTCAGGATGTCATAACTATGACATTATATGGTATTTTTCAAAACCGGTAGATGTATTTAAACTCAATTTAGTGGTTAATAAAACAAAGATAATAAATAAAAATATGAATTTTAACCACAAAGATAATATTGGTAATTTTAAAAGTATAAAGTAATTAAACACCACAAACATATTTTGATAACCAATATCAAAAGAAGTAGTTTGACGTTTTATCCTTAATTTCTGACAATAGACTTCTTTATTTACTATTGTGAAAAATAAATATCTTTAGAACAAAAAAAGCTCACATATTCACATTTCAAAGCAAATTGACACACTCGTGTGAAAAGTATCAATTTCTCTACGCGTGACAAACACAAAAATACATTGTATTATTATATATAAGATAGTTTTATATTTGATCTGAATTAAGATAATAAGTATTAGAATACAATAATATTCAAATATTGTTCGTTTTGTTCCAAATGACCTTTACATATTTACATAAATAGTGTAAATGTATGGGTACTAAAAACTGTAGAAGTAACATAATTTAAAAAAAGTTTATTCATATACATAGTTTCAAAGAATAGCTGAATAGTTTTACATTTCACCATAGAATGTATTTTTTCGAAGAATTTTTGGGCAAATTTTTTTAATAAATTACTTTAAAACAATGTTTGTAATATTATTATATTATATAAGTAGAAAAAATAATCTGAACTTGAAAAAAATTCAGATGATGTTTAAAGACACCAAAACAAAATACATGATGAAAAAAAATATTTTTCCATGCCCCTGCATGCATGGTATTTGCTACTCTCGACTCACTGGTGTGATTATGATTGTGATTGATATTCAGTAATATCAATGATTTAAAACTGTGACTGATCACAGTTTCATTACTAATACGCATGCGCCGCACGATATCACAATACACGAAATAAATAAATATATTTAAAAAAACATAATTTTGAGCGTATTTACTTATATTATTCAAACTATATTTGCGTAAAAAACATATTTAATATCATAACAAAGATAATGAAAACCCTTAAAAAATGTGAGTTTATTTTTCGGGTCAAATTCTCAGCATTTCGGATCAAGTGTGTAAAACGTTTTAGCAGAATCTATTAGATGACGCTAATTACGAATTAAACGTTATTCCTTCATAAATATTTTCATTTCATATGCATATATGCGCCGAATCACGGTTCACAACCAAATATAAATAAAAATAATCACGAATATTTCCAGATATAGTGAGTCACTGATAGTGAGTGTGACTCAAAGATATCAGTGATTGACTCACGGTTCGTGATTTTGAGCTCATCACTAATAAGTATGGTATATTGATCAACATCACATCTTCAAGTTAGTAAATTTAGGTTTAATTATTATATTCTGTCTCTGTTCGAAAATTTGTTCAAGATTGATGACACAACAATATTTTGGAAACAAAATGGGCACGTAAAGTAGGAAAAAAGTATATACGCAAAGCGTAAATATGCTCAAGCACGTTAATGAATAACGTGGTATTTCAGTACCTCGAGATTATTTTTATGCATTATAAATTAAAACAACTTTTAATACGTGTAATCTTCTTAAATTAAACTACTTCATTACATACGTATGTTTCGCCTTACTTTATCATTATCCAGTTTGACAACAATTTGTATTTATAACTATAGTGGGGGACAGCTATATAATTTATTTACATGATATGAATACCATAAATGTCTATCTTGCCGTATTGTCTTCTTAGATAGTAAAATTATATAGTTGTCCTTTTCTATAAATCGCCCATGACATTTAATATACCATTAGTGTTGAAACTGAATTGTTACTTAGAATAATTAGAAACATTCAAAATATATGAAAATCTTCAGAATTCCAATGAATAATGTTGTTCCTTTTCTTCTCGTGTAAATAAATTGTATAGCTGTCCCCCATTATAGTTATAAACACAAATTGTTGAATTGTTCGACTGATAATGCCCTTGCAAGGCGAAACGCGTCTCAAGTAAATTAAACGAGTAGAATAAAAAAAACAAGTGTTCTATTTTCATATATGTGATGTGGAATGCTACAAAATTACCTCGGAATCAGTAAATAAATTAGTAATAATGTGAACATATTCCAGTGCAGTCGCGCAAATTTTTAATTTGATATTGATACCACCACTAGTCTGGTATTTTAATTTAAAAAATTATATCACAATTATTAGTGTCACCTTGTACGTAATTATGGCTTATGTTCGGTGACGTAACACTAATTTCATATACGTCATTTGACCCCGTTTCTTCGGCTCGTGTTGTATATTATATATCAGTTATGTTTAGACGAATGCAACGTTACACTTAAATCTGTAGTAATTGAAGGAATTGACCTCTCACTCAAACACAAACTACAAACCACTCGTGTTGATAGGGAATTTGTTAAGTTTTTATCGATTACTGTAATAATTTTAAGGTGTATTTGTAACTGTATTTTTTGTCAGTGTCATGAAAAATGCTTGCATCTTAATCTCAAATCATTAAAAGACATTCGTCTTCCAGAACATATTCTCACACCCACTAACATATATTCTGAGTCGTGTGAGACACCCCAGCTTTCTTTTTTGGAACAAATTATTCATGTAATTGTTACAGAGCGTTCACTTATTTTAAATGGTTTCATTATCATAATCAAAAGGACGTATTTATGTCAATTAAAATTTCTATTAACGGCCAGTCCTCACCTAACAACGACTAGGTTTCGTTTCACTGATCTGGTCGTAAATCGACTCGGTCGGTAATCAAACTCCTCGCTGTTTTATTTTAATAATATTTTATAATTTGACACAATGAACACTTACTTTCTGAAGAACGCGCATTATAAATTTAGGATGGGGGTGGAATGCTTCCTGACGTCATTAACGTGCATTAGTTTGACGCTCACTTGTCGCTGGAGGTAGACGACGCGATACATCTTATAACATTAACGTCTCTTCCCTACTGAAAACGATTTGAGCAGAGATTTGATTTGTTTTTGTACAGAGAGTAGTGTTGGTAGGCGTACGATAACAGTCCTAAGTATGACCGAACGTTAAATAAGATGGTCGTTAAGTGAAGAATGACTGTATTACAATTAACCTTATTATTATTGAAGTTTATCTAAATACGGTAATAGTAAACTGACCTTAATATCGTTACATTCCTTAACTAATTAATCTAATCAGAAAGAATTTTGATACCATTTTATTTAAAACCGGTCTTAGGTCTATACGCAAAAGACGTTCATAGAATGATATCTATAAAAAAATATACAATATTAATTAGATATGAAATATATATATGCATTCGGTTTCTTCGATACTTTTGCGCGTACCTCTATACTTTTCGATACTAAACAAGTCGCGAACGCTAATATGAACTATTAATTTTTATAATCCACCACATCAAGAAATGTAATTATAAAATTTCAAAAATCACTTGCCGTCATAACGTTAACACTTGATCGATGTATACTGAAGTACTCGCTAATAGTGATAAGCTTAAAATCACGAACTGTGAGTCAATCACTGATATCTTTAAGTCACACTCACTATCAATGATTGAATATCTGAGAATATCGTGATTCGTGATTCATTTTCTAAATTTATTTATATTTGGTTGTGAATTGTTATTCGGCGCATGTGCATATGAAACGAAAATATTCATAAAGGAATGATATATAATTTTTGAAACGCGCTATCTAGTAGATCCTGCCAAAAAATTTTACGTATTTGACCCAGAAATGCTGAGAATTTGACCCGAAAAATGAACATAGTTTTTAAAGGATTTTCATTATCTTTGTAATGATATTATTGTCAATTAGATATATATGCTAGAATATGTTTTTTATGCAAATTAAGTTTTTTTATTTTATTTATTTCGTGTATAGTAATATCGTGCAGTGCTTGCGTATTGGTAATGAAACTGTGATCACACTCACGGTTTTCAATCACTGATATTGTCGAATATCAATCATAATCACACTAGTGAGTCAAGAGTAGAATTTTTTCTCTTCACTACTCGCTAACATTAGGGACAGATTTTTTCAGTGGCGAATGAGTAAACATAACAAATTTTTTGTTTCTTACGAAAGAGCGAATTTTACATACAAGAGGTCAATTGTTTTCTTACTTCCCCTCTGCTCCCCGGCCTTGTTAATTGTATTATTTTACATTATCTTTATGTTATGTGTTATAAATATTATTTATTTATTTATTAATAAAGAGAGTCAACCAGGGACAAATCTTGTTTTGGCAGCTATGCGGTATCGCCCTGTAAATATGCGAGGGGCTATCGAACAGCTGCCTAGTAGCATTAAAAAATGACAACCAGGCGGCAAATGAGTAGGACCGAGATAGGAGTCTTGAGCTTATTGCATCGGTCCTGGGTAAGCGGTGGGTCCGTCCTCATTGTTGTTATTTAATTAATAAAACCAAGAATGTCTTTTTTCTATTTTGATTTTTTTATGGAACGCCATTGTGTTTTATGTAAATGTCTAAAATATCCCTATAATTAAAGATCATTTATATTTAGGGGTGCATATAAATAATGTACACTCAGGTCTCTTTTTATGCGGTAGATACGTTCCACAGGAAAACGCATAAAAAAAGACTAAACACGCATAAAAATAAAGGATTCGTTCCATAATTTTCTATAATCGCATAAAACTGATTTAATAAGTTAAAATATACCGAAAAACGCATAAAAAAAGTTTATTTAATTTTATAAAAATATAATTTTAACATATACCTTCCAAATTTATGTATAAAAAATGTATAAAAAAGAGTTAATCTTTTTTGCATATTTTTTTCTTAAGAATTATCATCGCTATATGACAATGTTGGGCATAATTTGCGAACTGGTTCTCAATCACTTTCATCACTAGTAGAGATAGTCAGCGCATCAGATCTACGTCCTGAAGATAATAATTCTTCACAAATAAAATTAGCCTCAACTTCGCATGTTGATTTTCCCTTTTGACAATATAATCTGTGATTAAACTTTGCGATGACTTTGCTAATTTTTTGTACAATTTCAGATATTCAGAAATGCAATTCTGAAGCTCGTGATGAATCTTGAATGCTCGTTCAGAATTATCATCTTTTTCAATGAAATGGTTTGCCAATTTACTGCAAAGTTGAAAACCTTCTCGAATTACACTTTCAGTGAGGGTGACTGGAGTTTCATTTTCAGGAGTCCAGACATGCCCAATTTCACTTGGTTTCGGCTGAATTATACTTTCAACATGTCAAATTGGTCTAAAATAGTTATTTAAAAAAAAATGCTTCTAGAAATATAAACCGCATAAAAAGAGACCCGAGTGTAGTTTAAAATATTGTTATAAAAATCGTATTTTATATATGTACGTTATATACATAATACATGATCACTTATCACTTTAAAATGGTAGTATCACAATGTTTAAATTTTTGAATTTCTGAGAATATCTGTTTACTATTTTGATATTAATTTCCTTGTGTGTGACACACGGAAAGACATTGGAAGATTATATTTCGTCACATCACATAAAAATATAAGTAATTAAAATTATTTGTAATCTTAAGAACTATACTTTTAATGACATACGGTATCATTAATCACTTGCATACATACATTGCCTTGCGTTTTCATAAAGGCTTTTTTTAATTGCCTCAATTATCCATAAAACAGGAATGTTTATACGCGCAGCGTAAATGTATACAATCTCATGATTAATTTGATAAAAGTGATTTCTCAATTCAACAGAAAAACTTGTGCGGCACTCGACCATATAAACGTGTCCCATCAGCTATAGTAATTGATGGTAATTCATTAAATGCGTCACTCTGACTTTAACAAAGTGTCCCTATTTGCATTCCGCCATCGGTGATGATTGCAGCATCACGGGCACCGCAGCCGGGCTGATGAAGCGATGCTCCTCTTAACGAGCTGATGATTAACGAGCGCCTAACAAGGAGTGACGTCTTATCACCATGACTATCGGTTTCTCCGTAACAGACAATTGCCTAATTATCGCCGCGGTGAACTATAACAATAGCCGTTTTTTCTTGGCAACTGTGCCTTCGTTGGCTACATTCACGCTCATGTGTAGGTACCTTCTACTGTGACCTCGGAGCGGTCGTGATGGAAATACTTCGCATATTTTTTTTAAAATTAGAAGGCCCTAATTCCCTAGACTTTAAGTATTTCAATATCGATTACAAACATTTAGACGAATACAAAGTTAAAATGTGTACGAATTAGTTTTTGAAGTGAAACTTATTTAGTCGAAAGAATTATACAAAAGGTGTTCTTACATATTAACTTTCAATTATATATATATATTTATTTATTTAATTAATGTTCGTCTTTCCACTAAAAAAACTGAGATCGTGTCTACAATAAATAATTATTGAGCAAACGTAAACATTCCGAACATATATTTGACAGATGATTGACTGCGCGAGATGGCAGGTAGTCAGTACTCGCAATAAAGACAATATACACTTCATTTTAAATTGAATATATATTTGCATACCGTTGTTGAATATATAAAAAAGAATACATTTAAGTAATCTTATCCTACAGATATTAAAGCACGTTTGACATATTCGCTACTTTGGTATTTTTTCTTACTGGCAATGACACTAAAATGATGGACAGCAACTTTGATGGAGGATGCGATGTAAAGCAATTATAAAATAAATACTAATTAAATGTATTAATTAGTATTTAAAATATTACAGACCTATGTTTTGAATAATTACAACTTCACAATAAGAATGTGTTCTTCTTAATAACTACGACTACATAATAGGATGAGAGTTTTCTATAATGTTACAGATTCATTTAGGCTATGATTTGGGTTCGGTTTTAATAAATATGAATTAGAAAATCTAGTAATAATTTTTATCTTACATTATAATAATAGTAATTACGGTTTATTAACCAACTAATTTACCACCGCGTAGGTTTGCAGATAGATTAGAACTCTACCCTATTCGTTTCTGATACACAACTCTCACTTGATTCATATTTATCTTCTCATGCATGCTCGTCAATTGTTGAGGCTTGTAATAGGACCATCTTGCAGTATTTGGTTTACCTGATCATGGAAAGTCTTCCTCGGTAATCCTCTATTTCAATGCTCGTTATATATTTTTCATAACATTCTCTCGTCATTTACAAACATTACAAGTAGAGATAATCTTGTCATTAGACAAATTTAATAAGATAATAAGTACATAATCTTACCATTAGATACGTTTAAATCTTCAACAACAAATTCATATCATTAGTTGACATGGCGGTTACTTTGTGGTGTAACATGATCATTTTAATTTATACTCATTTAAACTTTGTACTATACATCAATCAAGTTATCATCTAATGATGAGAAGGACAGCATAACCCAACTTGTGTGTAGTACAAATTTTAGATTAGTGAAAATTAAAATGCAATACTGTCTCTTAGTCATTGTTGACGCGAGTCGAGTACCTACCCCCTGTGCATTTTGTCCTTCCAATATAAATCTTAATATATACCTGTCCCGCTCTTGCCAACTAATTACTTAGGGATTTCGCCGACGGGGGGACAGATTGCCTTTTGGCACCGAACTGTCAAGATCTGTGTTCTTTTTTTACCGTCCTAAAGTAGCGCCGTGCGTAACGCTAGGACCACAAAGAGGCGGTGATCTAAACATAAACAACTCCGGAAGCGCAGTGATATTCCGGTTCTTCACTTAAAAGTTGCGAGTCAACTGGAGGTGAAAACGGCGTTCAATCTAGGATCGAAATCAAGGTAGGCCAGATCCATTTGCCAATATTCCTCTCTTGAATCCAATTCAAATTGCGTCAACTAATCATTAGTGTAATCCATACAGTCCACGGGATCTTATCCCACCAGTCATGAAACAGAGAACTACCCTTATCTATGTACGTACGAAAACTTTCTCGACCTGAGTCGAGTAACAAAAAAAACGTATCAGTGTCGAAACAAAATCTGCACAATTCATTTGTTTTCATGATTAAAACATGTTTTATGTTGGCTGGAGAGCCACGGGCCGTAAAAAGTTCGCCACCGCTGGGGTGCATTATTAATTATTATTTATAATAAATGTTCGCATTGTGTACACTTTTGTAACTTTTCAATAAAGCGATGTTAAAGTTTCTTCGCTATTCAGACGGGACGTCGTTTGCTTAATTTTGTTTCTAATTAACCTCCTTGCCTGGTGTGTTACAAAACGTAGCAATTAGACATTTGTTTTCCTCCATTTACCCCACGAGCGGAACTGCGCGGCGCTCCCCCGCCCGGCTCCTCTCCACGCCTAGCTGCCAGCTCGGTTTTTCGATTCAGTCTTCAGGATCCCAAGCGGATAAATGTTTGTTTGACTGATATAACTTTTCAGGGGGTAGCTACCTGTTAACTGAATTTAATATCCGGCGACTTGATGTTTTCATCTGGTTTCGGTGTTGTATGATTGAGTTACCATTGTTTAGAAAACTTTGAAGATCTGCTCAATGAGCTCCATTTACACAGCGGATAAACAGTTTAATATTGATATTCAAACACATAATTGAAACAAGTTGTATGAAGAGATGATGAAAGGTCTTGGAAGACGAAGTGTTGGCATCAAGCTGAGGAATGCTCAACATCAGAAGAATGGTGATTCTTGTGAGAAGCCTTTATCCACCAGAGAGACACTGGCAGATAATTATAATGATATGATATGAATATTGTGTTATTTAATTTTTAACACGATTCTTTTATTTTTATTTAATCCCTATAAGGGAAGAAGGTAAAATGGCGCTCACTGAGAGCGGACCCACCACATTTCCAGTACCTTTAAATAAGCTCACGCCGTCTGGTTGGCATTTTTTAAATATTACAAAGGCGGATGTTCGATAGCGGCCCGCACACAGTGACAGGACGATACCGTGCAACCGCCTATAACAAAATTTGCTCTAAAGAAAAATAATAGTAATAATATTGATACGATATATATTCAGCGTACGCATCTCTATTTTAAAAAAATGTTGATATTCCGTACGCCATCTCGCGTTCTTGTGACAACAAGGTATCATCTGACATTTACATCATACTGAGATACCGCGCTTTCAAGTTTATAATTTTTTTTTGCGATTTCTTCGGCGGACTTTGATTCGTCGCCCATCATGTGTAATGTTTACAAAAATGTTGCTATATAGAATACTAATTTCTATATAATAATAATAATAATAATAAACTAATTTTAGATTACAGCAAATTATATAATATAACTCGTACATTTTATTTGTATTCAAATCAACAGTTGTTCGAACAAATATTAAAATGTGCTACTGAAATATAATTTAAATAACCGCTTTGAAATTTGACATGTTTGACACAGTTTTGAAGAGATAATATTTTTTATAAATAAAAAAAAAACAATTTTGACCAAAATGACAGATGATACCTTATGATTCCAAGGTGACGATCTGCCACTCACAAAGCCTTGATAATTTTTATTGTGTGTGTTTTAAGCATCTAAAATAATAAATTGTGAAATGAATCGTTTGACATTGATTTTGCGATATTGCCGAATGTAATACATAATGTTAGAATGACGTTAAGGTACAATGTAAAAACATTACAATACATGGAAATGACATTTTACAAAATATACTTTTTACGGTTGAGATATTACAAGTACTAAACAAAATAGAACTGACTAACTTACCATCGCGTCGTTTCCCCGAGGGGGTAAGAAGAAGAGAGCCACACTCTTCTGTCCTGACACAAATATCTCCACGTTCAAATATTGAGACTTATAACTAGTGATGGTAAAATGGTTATTTAAACCGTTATTTTAACCGTGATTGTGACTGTGATTGTATTCGATTGTAACGATGATTGATAATTGATTAACGCAATTCTTCAAGCAGTGACTGGTACACTAAAAAGTAAACCACCAACAGTTAAATCTTAGTTACCAATCATCGTTAAATCTCTGTTACCAATCAGTGGCACAATCACAGTCACGTAACGGTTTACTATCACTACTTATAACAGGACAATCTTCCAGTATCTAGAAATATGTACAATCCAACTTTTGTACTTACATTAAGTAGGTATATAAAATATCAAATGTCACAATGAATGTCTTAAAAATACATCAAAATCCAAATGTAATTAAATAATAAACAAAAAGGAATATTTGTAGAAAGTGGTAAGTAAACCTCTAAAACATATTTTGCTCAAACAGATTATATACATCATATATTTATGATAATATTTTCCAAACTGCGGTACGTGTACCCCTGGCAGTACGCGAAAGATTTGAAGGGGTACCTGGTTAAACATAAATAAAAATTTGCTTTACCTGTTGCGCGACACAAATAAGGTTCGGTGACGAATACCTTGGACTTTTTAATTTAATTTAATAATAAAATAATAATTCCTTTATGACGTACAATATTTGAATAACAGAATAGCCCCCATATCCTAATTAACACAGTTAAATACTTATGTATTTAGAGGGGCGTGATCGTGATGTAAGTTGGGAAACACTGGTTTATTCTATTAACATTGTACAACGTGAAATGCAATTCGGTGTGCAATATTGCTGTGGCACGTATCAAATCTAAACGGTTCACGATTTCTTCTGGCCAGTGTCCACGAAATGAGACACGATGAGATATATCCCAGAGGTTTAGTTAACATAAATATCAGTAAGTACTATCAACACGTTGAGATTTTAATCTGGAGATAAACTCAGATCTATTTGAGATTGGTAGAAAGAGACAAATACTCAAACCCGTGTATACGATGTCGACATAAACGCACAACGTCACTTATACCTACCTACCAACAACAGTTTATTCTGAAATATTTGCTAAACAGAAAGCATTAAGTTACAAACATTTATTCCGTTTTAACTATTGCTTTGGAGAGTCAGATTCTCCCATATCTGAGAATCAGTGTGTAGATACATAGTGGACTAGGAAAGGCAAGAGTTGTCTACAGAGAATCTCATGGGATAATTATTATATCTGAGATTAACTCGAGTCGAAAATCTCGTAAAAAAAAAATCTCGCCCGTGGACACAGGCCTTTATCTACTGATCAGATACTTATTTAGCATGGAATATGATTTGAGAAATGAGCCAAGTGTTGACTAATAAATTATTTACAATTTTATACAGAGATATGTAGCGCCTAATTCCAGCACCCCCTAAAACGGATTTCGGATAATTTGAATTAAATATGCAGTTTTATAGATTTTTTGTTAACTACATGCAGGACATATTGTTAAATCCATTGATATTATATGTTTAAAAATCAGAGTTAGTTCCAAAATACCCCAAAGCAGATAGAGTATAAGTTGCTGATTCCCCTAAAATGAAATTAACCAATCACAACGCTTGTTGATGATCACGTGATCTAAAATTCAATATGGCTGCCGGAACGATATATACAGAAAAAAAAATACATTTCAGAATTGTCTATTTAAAAATGGTGATGTAAAAACAAACATTTTGTACATTTGCTTTCAAAATGTACGTTTTCATCCATAACTCAAAAACACAAAGTCGTTTCAGGGGGGTTTGGAATTAGTCGCTACATACGGTATATGGTATTTGGTATTGGTATTTTCCGAAACCAATTGGTGTATTAAATTAAGTGCTTTAAAACAAAGTTTTAAATAATTTATATTGAAATCTTATATGTCTATCCATATCCTGTTGATTTATGTTTGATTGTGAAGCAGCTTCCTTTACTTCATCTCATTTGGATGTCGGTAACAGTTAAATGGATTTCACAAATGATGCATCTGATGAAGCATTATTCCTCAATTGGTCCCGGCGGATCGCGCATCTGCACAGCGATGCTGCGAAGAGAGATTCACTAACAGAGTGTACAGGGTGTTCCATTAGTTGGAGGAGGTGTAATCCTGGGATAAATGCGCGGGCCCAATTAGCGATACCCAACGAATCAATAACTCAACCTCATTTATGCCTTGTTACTTTAATTAGAATCCCTCCCTGTAGCCGGCTTACGCTCGCTACGGCAGACTCGGGAGAAGGAGAATCGGGAAAAATAATTTTAATTAAGGACTCATCTACAAATGTAAATTAAATGTGTAGATCTAAGATTCGGGGATTCATTTTCTTGCGACTGAAAAATATTTCATATAATCTTATTTATTTTTAACTTTATGTAGTTTTTTAGCCGGTCAGTTTTGAAATCGAGGAAGCATAATTAATATGAGACCGACCTTAATTAATGTTTGCACAAATTTAAATTTTGTATTATTATATAAAATTGTCTTGTGTATCGTGGCTGACATGAATGTAAGGATAAAATTCATCTTAATTGCATTGTAAATTGTGTTTAAAATTTTCGAGTTCGAAATGCTTTGTGTCGTCAACATTTGAAATGTTTTTGGGATTTTACTAGAAATAAGGGATAAGGGCGAGTTTTTGAATTGAATAATATAATAAAGATTTTTCGGAATTTTTCTCTATTTTTTACACTTAGTTATAAATAATGTTATATTTAATTATAACTTTATTTTGATAATCTATTTTTGGCAAGCATGGCCCGTGTTATAGGGATTATATCCCCATGAGATTCTTTGGGGACAATTCTCGCCTTTTGTATTCCACCGTGTATACACTTTGTCTCAGATTTAAGCACCGCCACTTTCTCGCGCCTCATTTTACGTTTATTGTACGTCAAATTTTAGTTATAGGTATCTGGTTTTAGGTGACGTTTGTGCGCACGTGTCGAATCTCGTTGTCAAATCGAATGCCGTTTACGCGGATATGTCCTACCTAAATCATCTATGGTTGCTGAGTTTATCTCTAGATTAAAATATAACGACACTAAGATATCTCAACTAAATCTCTGAGATTTTTATCTCATTGTGTCTATTTACTTAATTATTCGTTCCTGTCATTGGCATTGATAGTGTAAGCGTAACTGAATTATTTTCGTAATTAAATGAATTCCAGCACTCATCTTCTGTCTCAAATTTTAAAATGGTGAACCATTTATAATTATTATATCATTTAAAAAAAAACGCAATAATTTGTAAATGTAAAATAAAGAAATAAATAAAACAGAGGTAGGTATGTCTTTAAATATATTTTTTATTTAAAATATCCATCAAAATGACGCTTCAACATTGATACTTAAAAAAGGTTCGAAAAACAAAACAAATTTAAAAAGCAAATCAGACCTTTGTCAAAAATATTTAGACTTACGATTTTTCCGAATTTAAGTTAATTACAATTATAATACTTAACAAAAATCATGACTCAGCGAGATGAGTGCAAATGAAATCGTCTTGTTTGATTTGGCACCGTAAACTCGTACCCAAATTATCAAATTAAAAAGACGTCCATTGGTGGTCAACTGGTCAACCTGAAACATAATTAAATTCTCCTTATTGCTTTCCGTTTTGTTCCGCACCTTGTAACATTGAACATGCGTCCGCAATTAATTCGCGCCACACATCTGCCAATTAATTAACGTAAATGATACATTTTTCAGAACGGCATTCCCGGAGTTTAGCACGCCGTCATATCGAGCGGGTATATTAATTAGCCGTTTTTGCAAGTCTCACGATTGTTATTTATTTAATATATCGCATAAATCTCGTATAATTGAACGTTTTATGCGAACAAACGTTCTAAATCCGCTTGTTTATCAATAACGGCTCTAATTAACGAAGTGAACGCTGAAAAAGCTCACTTTCGAAAGGCGGTTCGTTCGCCACCACAGATCGAACAATTTTCTTGGTTCCGAGTTTTGTGCCGGCCTCATATGCATTGCTTCTAATGAGCCCGCATACCGCACGCACTCTCTACGACAAAGTGTTGCATATGAAATGGTTTAATAGCTTTTTGTATTATACCCTACTCTGTACGTGTCGACTCTATGCGGGAAACTATCTGTGCTGAAATATACGGCTGCGGTGGCTCGTGGGAAAATATTTTATTGTTTAAATTAGAAATCGTTTATTAGCTCGTTAATTATTCTAAGTGTGATGAATGAATCGTATTCAGCTACTAATGGACTCAGAACACACAATGTTGCGTGGACTAACCGCCCAATATACGCGTTGTTGAGAAGTATCGAAGTATACATCTATATTTATTTAAATTTTTGCATTGTTTCGCGCAGAATTACACGCCGAGGAGGCCAAATAATAAGACACGTGTCAATAATTTAAAGGTGCAATCATCGGCGTGGCGCCAAAAAACCCGTGGGACAGATATCAGGAAAACAAAAATGTCTTAGTAAAACGTACAGCGGCGGCCCTTCGCCGTGTAGGTACTCGCAAATATGACTACATGTATTGTTATGAATTTGAATAAAAACAGAGTATTCTGCATGCGGCAGCCATTTTCGAGTTTGCCGCCGTAGTGTGCCTGTAGTGAACATCTTTTTTATTTCATTTCTTTCGACTTCATAATCATCATCATCATCGCTGGTTGAGAGAAGCTGAGATCGGCGAACCACCCTTGTCTGCATTTTCGTTTCCTGTACGGAACAGGCGTGTAAATAAATAAATTAGTGAATCACATACAATCTCTATTACGAAGCACTTAATGTATGTTGATAACATTTTAATGTACAATTTTGTAAACTAAATGGCATTTCACTTAGTTTTTGGTTTGTATTCACGATGAAAAAGGTTAATTTATATTTTTTATATGTGATAAAGGATTCTCAATTTACAAATTTAAAAATGGGAGATAGCGGATTGAAATATTTGTTGTTTTTATTACGTTTCGTAGTAACGCGGACATCGTTAATGTTCCATCATTATTGATTGATTACATCTGTATACATAAAAAGAGTACCTACAATCGATGCAAAATGGAGAGACGATTGATTAAAAGACGAAAGATGATCATTTTATAAAGATTAGCGAGATGTTTCGCATTTGTATCGATTCAAATCACAATATTATTATTAAAAATGCGTCCGAACTTCTCTACTATAATACTACTTAATTTCATTATTTTTTCTTAACTTACTTCAATTATAATATCAAATATAATGACTCGTAAAAACGCAATCTTATTTGGTATTTAGCGAAATATCATTAGGAGAACACATTCTTATTGTGAAGTTGTAATTATTCAGAACATATAGGTCTGTGATATTTATGAGTTGTATTAATGTGTCCAAAATTTAATAAAAATGAATTGATAATTCTGGCGTCTGCTATCAGTTTACTCAAAGTATTTGAGATTCTGTAAAAATAAAGTAGATGGCTCTTTCAAATAATGGAACGATTAAATGTATTAATATCAAAAAGGTAACACATAGGTTCGAAAATTGTCGCTGTAGCATAGTTAGATAATGCACCTTCCCCGGTTAGGAAAGAGATCCAGGTTCGAATCCCGGTGGCGCAACAACAATATTTTTCGATAAAATTGATTTTATATGTATATCTTTCTAATTAATATATTTAATTCATATTTAGCGAAATATCGCCTCTTTCGTATAGTGAGTATATAAATAAACCCTTAAGTCCTCGATACCCTCATAGTTGCGTACACCTGCTCTCCCCACTCGCCCCTCTACGCGCCGCGCCAGCCCCAACCCGACCCCACCGTCCATTATACTGTATTTCGCCCGAGGCAGTTTAATTCCTTGATTAACGAATCCAATTAAAGCCACGTTGTAATAAGGAAAATTATAAGTTTCCATCTTAATTAGATTACTTATGGACGGGTGTGAGAGGGAGATACCGTGGCATCTCTTTTCAGACGTTTTCCCCAGTTTCGTTCTCAATTTTTAGCTCAGCCCTTTGTGATGATGAACGGTTCGCCCTGGACGTGGTTTATTGCTGTTATTTGGATCAAGGCCGGGCTGCGCGGCCGCTCAGCGTCCTGCGTTTGCCACTTTTCTATTATTTTACCTGGTCCTCATAAATAACGCTTGATTGGAGAACGGAACAGCGACACGACATCATAATTTTCTACTTTACTTCATTTTGAATACGCAAGAAGGCAGCATTCCAAATTATTACATTTTTGTATGTAATAATTGTCATTAATATTGGCTTAGCTCGTATTTTACTATGGCATCATTTCTGTTCAAGTTTTCTCGTTACAACTACGTTATCTCTCTACTAGTTTCCACGCAGCAATTATTAATATTTCTCCGTCATGTTTAACTTGAATGTGCTTATTTTTCTTTAAGGTGTCCACCTGCATTTGTAGATTTTGTGTTCACCGTTGTTTCGCCGACACTCCCCTTAATGCAATGCAGTTCAATATGACGTGATTGGTAAGTAAGTAACCGTACTACCGTTACCGATGTTTGCTTGATAAATATTAATCAACATTATTATACTGTCAAGTAAATTGAAAACCGTTCATTTTGCCGATAAGTAATGCAGTATGGAATAGTATTTAATAAAAGTAAGTGTTATTTCAGCTCGGTGCCTTAGTGTCGTGCATTCATTTGTAAATTAAAACGGCTCCACGTTTTTCATTAAAGAAAACACATTTGCTGGCGCCGTTTCATGTACCATTGGCGATACTTTGATTCGGATACCAGGATAACATGCCGGTGTGCAGGTGTATTGGTTATCCCTCACAGTCCCCGTGTCTCTCTCTCTGTGTGTGTGTGTGTGTGCAATGCTCTTAATTTATTAGACATAATGGACAACTACCTCCTTCCCCCGCTACCCGCCCCCGCCCCCGCCCCGCCACGGTGTAGTGTGTTGTACTTGTGTACTAACCACTCACTCACTTCGCTTCTCCATGGAAATGAATTTCACTCATCCTGATTACACGGGAGCTTTGGCGCGTGTGTGTGGGCGCCCGTGAGAAGAAGGTGTGAGCGTGTGTGCGTTTAGTGTATTATATCGTCCGGGAACAATCTAAATCTCCCGGAAAATCTCAGGCAACTATGCAAAAGGGTTCACTTCCGACGCCGTTTGCTTTAAAACGTCGATTTGTTGCGGGACGCTTTTCCACGATGGCACTCGGTGTTGTCAGCCGCCCAGCTTGACCGGTCCGGGGAATGAGCGAGGGCCAGCAGCCGATATTATCATGTTATTAGGAAAGTAATGGATATTAATAAAGAACCCTATTGGCAGTCTGGTCTGATTTGTTGTCCCTGTCTCGATCGTCCCTTGTAATAATCTCATTTTATTATATTTGATTGATTTACTGTTGACTTTTTCATCATCATTAAATAAAACATTATTTAGTGTGACGCAGATGAATATAGCCGCCATAAAATATGGTTGCTAAGTAAATGCTATATGCACGTTTTAAAAAAATACGTTATTATATTTTAAACTGCGATAATTCTCTAATAATCAATTTCAAATACTAATTAAATGTATTAATTAGAAAGATATACATATAAAATCAATTCTATAAGCGGAGAAGGTGTATTATCCAACTATGCTACAGCGACATTATTTTTCGAACCTATATGTTACACTTTTTCAAATGAATACATCTATCGTTCTATTATTTGAAAGCCATTTACTTTGTTTGAAAGAGATCCAGGTTCTAATCCCGGTAGCGCAACAACAATATTTTTCGATAAAATTGATTGTATATGTATATCTTTCTAATTAATACATTTAATTAGTATTTTAAATATCACAGACCGTCTGTTATGAATAATTACAACTTCACAATAAGAATGTGTTTTCTTAATAATTAATTTCAACTTAATTTAATCAAATTTATACCATATATTTGACCATTATATTTATCGATACATTTAAACTAACACAGAGTTAAGCGATCTCCATCTTATAGTGAAAAGCGACGCACACATATATAAGGTGTCAATTTTTCAATTAGTCGACATCTGTGGAAGTAAGTCCTCGGAGGAATTTCCTTCAAATTCATTCGGTGCATGCCGTCTTCGTGAAGATGAAAATG
Organism: Eubasilissa splendida; assembly: GCA_031772225.1. Taxonomy (NCBI): domain Eukaryota; kingdom Metazoa; phylum Arthropoda; class Insecta; order Trichoptera; family Phryganeidae; genus Eubasilissa; species Eubasilissa splendida. The sequence goes on along the minus strand of CM062846.1, from coordinate 21,524,708 downwards.
ATATATTCCTTCCCAATGTTACCTCGTCTGAGAGATAGTTCCTTTGAAGATCTCCCATTCTAATGTTTTGCGCGTTTCATACTTCTAAAACACTTAGATCACTTATAAACTCGCCAATATGAGTCAGTATTCGCTCTAATGATTGTCAGCCAGTTAAATACAGGATTAAGTGAAAAGTAAAGTAGGCTTCAATTGTTTATTCATTAAAATATCATACAAAAGTAGAAATTAATGAGTATGAAAGAGCAGTTTGAATGAAACTTCGCGGCTTCAACTGCAGCTGACTGCTAGTGTGTCTGTTTGGTTCGGTCGAATTTTTCCCTCCACGCAATTGGCCAATGGCTTTAGAACAGCATTTAGTATCATCACTGGTAGTAGCGTCTCGCCACTCAACTGTTAATTATGATCAAACGAAAAAAAAAATCTAATATTAATGCTTATAAAGAATTTTCAAACTTTAAAACCATAAGGCTGGCGTGCTTGTTGGTCTAGTGCTTAAGATACTCGCCCACTAATGTAGTGATCGTAGGTTCGAGCCTTGTTCCAGGAGAGCAGTAAGTTAGTACTATTTTCGTAGCATAAGCGTTTAATTTAATTTGAAAATAGTAATAATTTTGATGTGACACATATAAACCAGATTTTTATTATATTATTTAGGTAAATTAAAATTGCTATCATACTTTTCCAAATGATCTTAAAACAGTTCCTTCTTTGAAAATTTGTCAACGCGAATGCTAATATTTTAAATTGATAGAACATTTATGACCTTGTACCGCTCGGCTATCAATATCAAGTGTCGAGCGCGGCATCTATTGACTGAATTCTGTAATGTTATTACGATCGCAACACCAACCAGCGCCAACGCAGTGTTGCGAAAGTTTTCAGCGATGGACCAATACAGGCAACGTATAGATTGGACTATTATAAAACCTATAAATATACACACTATTATAAAACCTATAAATATACACACTATTATAAAACCTATAAATATACACATTATTATAAAACCTATAAATATACATACTATTATAATATAATAACAACACTAAATATTTAACGAATATTAATTACCTTAACTAACTTGTCGGTTTACCTTCCAGCAGAATCAGGCCAGAAATATGTTTTTTTTTAATTTTTTTCACCTAAATAACGTGTTAAAAAACCATTTACCGTAATACATTAAGACAGTAGTGGAATTTTCTTTATTTAAAGAAATAAATCATCACTAACTTTTAAATTAAATAGTTCCTACTTACGAACATATTTTTAAATCAAAACACATTTTTAATACAAATTAAACTAATCAATTAGAAAAATATACAGAAAAAAATCGATAAATAGATTTTTTATATATATTTGATTAATTTAATATCTACATTTATCGATTATGTACTATAATTTTGCATAAAAAATACAATATTATTCTATAAAATACCACAGAATAATAATAATAATTTGTTCTTAATAATTCGCTTTCTATGATATTAAATTGTTATTAGGAAAACACACGTGTTCTCCTAATAATAAAGTTGTATCAATGTGTCCAAAATTTAATAAAAATGAATTGATAATTTTGGCATCTACTATGAGATTACTCAAAGGTATTTGAGATTCCGTAAAAATAAGGTAGATAGCTCTTTCAAATAATGGAACGATTAAATGTATTAATATCAAAAAAGGTAACATGTAGGTTCGAAAATTTGTCGCTAAAAATATCGTCGCTGTAGCATAGTTGGATAATGCACCTTCCCCGGTTTGGAAAGATATCCAGGTTCGAATCCCGGTGGCGCAACAACAATAATTAAAATTATTATGTTACGTTTGGTTCTTTTTAAAATAACATATACCATTTTTATCATGTTAACACAACATTACCACTACGCATCATTTTAATACTGTGGGAAAAATATTTGTAAACTATAATAGTAAATTTGACCGATTGCATTAATACTACTAAAACCATAGGATTTGTTTAATTAAAAATGTATAAATAATAATATCCGCGATGTATGTGTTAATTATTTTGTTTGTATTGAACAACACGCGAGGTAATCAAATGTCGATAACTTCATTAAGACGCCGGGAATTTTAATTATATAAATTGCGTATCTTGCAAATTGCAAGTATTTACATATTGCCGGCGATGTTTACAGGCTGGGCTGGTGACTAAAATGAATATAGTGATTAATCCCAAGCGGTTTGCTTATTCCAATAAGCAAATGTAAGCCCGTCCCCGCGACTGAGGCCGCCCGCGGTTCATCACCGCTACGGTAATTATTATTTGAATACTTTTTCCAATTAAATGATATTAAATTCACATTTTATTGGCGATGTTTGGATACTTTAGAACATATCGCTCTGTGGGATGGTGTGTGCCGATCGCTCGCCACACCACAAACCACAAAATAATGATAATGATAATAATAATACAGCCCCATTTTCGTAAAATTTCACCTCAAACGTCGCTTTACCCATAAACTGTTTAGTATTAGTATTATGTATATGATTTTGTGAAAAGGTGCATTTTCAGCATAGAAGTAATAAATGAATGAACATTATATGTAATATATATGTAGGAGAGGCGCTTGGAGCATTATTTGCGGGGCTAGGGGCATTCAACGAAACACAATTCCGTTATATTATGACACATTTATGCAATAGAAAGAGTATTTACTCTTTGAAAATTAAATCTTTGTGTAAACAAGACGTATTTTTTACATTAATACGTATTATATTGTCAGCGTTTAAATTTTTCTTTCCAATCGAGTCATATTTAAAAAAAAATCGCGGTGCTCTTTGATTGCATGAGTGGCTTCAAAGTGATCACGCGGATGCCACAACAATGAAAACTTACGGACAAGGAATTTGTCTATTTATTTGGTGCTCTGTGGTTTTCAGTATATTTTTAAATAAAGTCTCCGATGCACTGTTCCTCACGATGCAGGGTGTAGTTCCACGCTATTGGGCCTGTCACGTAGACGTCCATTCATTGAACATAGTTTTCTGGCAATGGCGAATCGGTTTTACAACCCTTCTTGCGGCTGAAGCATAGGCTGACATGAGAGTTTGACCTCTACCATTCAAGTTGTCTGGGATGCAGAGTTCTTGAAAATACAGAAGCGCCATCGCATTGTGCATCAACCAGCACAATTCAAATTCTACTCATTTAGAGAAACGTCGCATCAATAATATATTGTAATTTATCTAGCTGAAACATTGGCAAACCATCATAAATACTATTATATTACTATGGTAATTCATGGTGTTATATCCTCTGTTTTGTATCTTATAGCAATAAAACTCGGTCTGCTATACAACAATTCTCTGTTTATTACAATATTAATTGCTACGTTGATATTTACAATTGCAAGTGGAAGATGCGTAGATAAGAGAGCGCTTCAAAGGGCGCGGCGCCTTATAATGGCTCTGCCATACACACACACATACACGTATTTACAAAACAACTGACAGATCTCACAATTACAATAGTGCACGCGTGTCACTACAAATGCATTTATCGCGTATACATAAGGAAATGAGCTCTCAGCGAGAAAATGTTTCAAAATACTTTTGAGCTTTGTGTTCAAATTTATATGTTCAGATCGACTCGTCAATGGATAGGTATAGACAACACGTAAATAAAATAGTGTTCCGTTATATTTATTACTGTTCAAGGTGCGTGAGATTTACACCCTAGAATGACGATATGTACAGATGTCCCGGGCCGGAAGAGCGTGTGTCTAGACTGCGAGGTGGAAAGTAGTGATGGTAAACCATTACGTGACTGTGTCTATGATTAATAACTGAGTTTTTAAGATTTTACTGTCGGAGGCTTACTTTCTAGTGTACCATTCATTGCTCGAAGAATTACGTTAATCAGTTATCAATCATCGTTACAATCGAACAAAATCACAATAACAGTCAAAATAACGGTTTAAATAACGATTTGACCATCACTTGCGGAAAGTAATGAATTGCAGGACGCTCTGGTCGTGGTTCTCGATCGGTTCATCCACCCGCCAATGGCGACCTCTAATTTTCCTTCTAGAATTAATGCCTTCTAGCCCTTACAGTTCTTTGATAATTAAACAACAATGTCCCGGTGGTAGCCTTGATTTTTCGAAAGCAAGATTTGTCCTTTACATTTTTACAGTGACGTATCACTTTGGTTCCAAATTCCAAATTTTAGATCAGCGTGTGCTTCGTATTAATATTAACGATACTAATTCTTATAAAATGTATCAGTAGTACTCACCTCTTTGATTAATTTATTTAGTATCTAAATAATTTAACAATATCGATTTCGAAATGCGTCCAGTGGAAGTAGTTTACATTGTCTTTAGTGCCCGTAAAAAAACACCAAAGTAGCGTTTCTTTCTATCAAATCTAATGTAATCGTATAAATTATATGTAAAATATTTTTGCTTCTTGTAATGGTATTGTACTGTATATTACAATATCTTTTATTTATGGTTGGAAATGGAACATTTAGGCAATCAAAATTGGTATAAAAATGATGTTTTTTAATTATTATATTCGAATTGTTATATTACTTTTACCAAAATTACTTTCTGCTAGATCGACTTATATGGTAAAAACGACATCGTGAAGTTAATAAAAATTATATGATATATGCATATTCAACATTAAATATGAAGTTTTTAACAAATAGCAATTCCTGATTGATTACATGATACAAATTTGTGCGAAGTTTTAATGGTTTAAGTATTTAACAAATTATTTATTTTGTCTTTCAACAACTTTTATTTAATTATTATTGTTTAACTAATATACGTTTCTCAAGCAACTCATAAAATACACCTCACAACAAGCGCAAACTAGAATAACCAATGAATTAATTGTCCATCTCTCATATAGTATATATAATTTACTAGTCATTAAATTTCCCCACAATATTATTATATCCGTTACAAACTACAAGCGAGCGCAATATCTCTAAATTATAGGATTCCACATTCCCCATTTCACCGTTTTCCCGTTTGCTAAACCGTTCTATGGACATGAATTATTTCCCACCCCACTTGTAGCCGCCCTTGCCGCTCTACGCAGGCACATGATGACCGGATTCACCGTCCCTGCGGAGTGCGTGATGATGAATGATACCCACCCGGTACCGCTGGTCTCTGGAGATTGGTGGTAAGGTGTTCACAAGCGTACTTCAATTTCCACACTTAGTCAAGATTAGTAGATTTTCATTAACATTCTAAAACATTTTTTATATAGGAAGTAAGGGTTGTAGAACCGACCAACCGTTACCAGAAGTCTAAATTTAGTGAACGGGCATTTGCGGTGGCAGGCCCAAAAGCGTGGAACTCTTTGGCCTCCGTTATAAGAAACAACATCAGAGACTTTATTTAAGGCTTAATTTTTGTACATTTTTTACTGAAATCAAGCCTAGTATTATAAGCTGATCCCCAATTAATGATGGCATTTTGTAATTTGGATTGAATAAATGCATAGTATACTAAGTATAAATTTTTTATCGATAAAAATGTCCTGATTATTTAAAATATGTATATTAATTTTCTAATATGTTTAACAACTTGATAAATTTAATTTTTCCATTTAAGATTATTATCGACGATTATTTGTTGTTTTTAAAATTGAGCAGTTAGAGAGACAATAAATTTGATTGTGAGTTGTATTTTGTGTGGAATGTTCATGAATTAAGATGTCAAATTTTTTCAGAAATTGCATTTATTTTAATTTCAAATCTGTTATAGTCTAGGTAATATAAGTATCTATATATTATACATAAACTACACCACATATAAATATGTACAATATAAATTAATACAACTGCATTAAAGTTATTAGTCAACTCGAATCATGTTAGGTTAATATGAAATTTGTTCATTAGGAGCGGGGGGTCCAATGACCAGGGCAAGATTAGTATTATTATTGCCCCTAGACAAGATCTCAATTCTTAAAACCGAACACTTCAAAAATGTATTTAAAAATGAATATATTGTATGTTTATCTTGCGTACATACATACCATAACGCCGAATTACTACGAACGAAGGTAAAACACACATTCTTATCTTAATACTTCTGGAAATGAGATAAGACTACACGTGTATCTTTTTCTTTACAACCATATATCTTCTTGCATACTTTCGTTGTTTCCGCAGACTTCTGATATTACTTCTGTTTCACATTTTATTGTATTTTGACACATACGTTTTAGAGAATTTGTAATTGTACAAATTCATCTACCGCACATATATTATTATGATTCAAAAAAAAAAAAAAATTATGAATGATAAAAATAAATAAAATACCTCTTGATTTTAATTAATCAAACCCTCATATCTCGCCAGCATTGTTAACACATCCCGACCCTGCAATTAGAATTACACCTTTTATTTTGAATGGAAACACGTTTTTGTTGCGATATTGCAATTTCAGAACATAGTTCTGCGGTATTTTTAATACAAATTAAATTAATCAGCTAGAAATATATACAGAAAAAATACATCGAAAAAATATCCAAAAATAGGATTCACACCTGGACCTTTTCCTATCCGAGGAAACGCGTTAATTTACCATCAAAACGTTTCGCCGCGAGGGTAGGCAGAGAGAATAGAGCGCCACACTCTTATGTCCTTACGCACAATTCTCGTCTCGTTCACATTCATGCATCTTCTCATACGGGATCCGGGATTCGAACCTGGATCTTTTCCTATCAATTCAACCTATCGACAAATTTTCGAACTTACATGTTACACTTTTCAAATTGATACATCTGTCATTCCATAATTTGAAAGCTTCTTCTTTATTATTAAGGAATATTAAATACCTTTGAGTAATCCGATAGGAAGCGCCAAAATCTTCAATGCACTATGTTGCCGTAGTATAATCGATTAATGCAATTTATCCGAATAGGAAGAGATCCAGGTTTGAATCCCGGTAGCAACAACAATATTTTTCGATAAAATTGATTTTATATGTAATGTACATTTACTTTGTACTAATTAAATGTATTAATTATACCTATGTTCTGAATAATTACAGCTTCACAATAATAATGTGTTCTCTTTAATAACATTTACTTTGTATTTTAAAAAATATATTTCTTGCTATTCTCTCATTTATCGTTAACAATTTTCGCTATATCAAGTAATTACGTTTCAACAAATTATGAACTTATATTTCTAAATTCTTTATAACTGATACATATTTAAAAGTATTAATTTTTTACTTTAATGCGTTTGTTTGAATAGGGATTGAGTGCGGTCAATTAAAGAAAGTCTCGTATCACGGACATTTTCATTAGACCCAAACGAGCAAGTTATTAAACATGGGTTACCAACCGTCCGTGTTCATAACCGAATCGTGTTCGAAAATGCAACACCACTTACCGTCTCAAGTGCCAAAATCCGCAAGGGTTCGCAAATACGACACCCAGTGTTATTCCAGCACTCTGGAATATCTTGGAACGTGACGGTTACTCACTCATCCCTTGACTGTACCGTGAAGCTGTATTATACATCTTCATTCTGATACACTTACATATACAATATTATGTACACACTCATATTGACGGTACGTTCTTGATGGGATTTAAGCATTTAATAGCTTTCGTCCAATCGAAGCATAAATTGACCATGAAGTTTGTACACAGAAGCTCCAAACCTTGAAACCAGAATAATTTAGTACGTACATGAAAATAGATTTACACCGCTTTGCAATACATAATTTCTGTTTTAAATTTAACACTTTGGTAAATGTTCCGATTTATTAATTACATTAAATATTCCACATTATGTTATATTTATAGTAAAGTGAACTACGCTTTGAACGAATGTGTCGGTACACAATTCTGGTACCGACACTGATGTATAGAAGTGCAGTAATGTAGTGGAAATGAGATCACTTAGGTGTATATGTGGCAGATATATTTATGACAGAGTGAAAAATGAAGAAATTAAAAAATAATGTAAAGCTGATCTTAGTATAATGAGTAAGATTCAGAAAGAATCACTTAGGTGATTTGGTCAACGAATGAGGATAGAATGGTGATTGATGGTACCAGAAGTATATAACGTAGAAAACTCGGTACGACCAGGTAAACCAGATACTGGAGGATGGTCCTGTTAGAAGCTTCAATAATCGGCGAGCTTGTATGAGAAGATGTATGAATGCGGATGAGGTGAGAATTGTGCGTCAGGACAGAAAGTGTAATGCTCTATCCTCTGCCTACCCCCGCGGGGAAAGGGCACGATGGTAAGTTATAGTTTACAAGCAAAAAACATTGTGTTTCACAGATTGCTTTTGTTACATAGTGACCGTCTGGTGGCAATAGAGACCGCTGCGCGTCCACCGCCAAAGTTGAAATTATTTTAATAATTAGAAACGGTCTACTATAGTACGACTTAACGCAAACAAATAACCAATCAGACATATTTTAAAAATAATAACGTTGCTTACCGTTCCGCCTGGCGGTTGTTATTTGTGAGCCTGCTTTTAAATAAAGTGGTTTATATTTTCACTGACTGATGCATACTCCTCTCAAAACATTTTCTTTTGACTAATTTATTGAATATTTCCGGCGCCTTCATCTTCACCGAAACTCTGCATAAAATATTAAATGCTTATCCCTGCAAAAGCAAAAGCGTGCAGCATGTTATTTTAAATATTTTGATTCGCTATCGAGGCGTGCTCCAGTTATTCAATCAATACATTTAATAACAAGCATTAATAAATGGAGAAATCATTCTTACTTTCTAATTTATAGAGAGCGAACAGTAACGAGTTTATACGAAAGAACAAACCAAAATAATTACGTTAAACGATTGCACGATTACATAAATTGTTGGCCTTAATCGCCCACGTAAGTTTTAAATTTACAGAAAAAATCTATTCTTATCGCGCTGTATCTTATTAAATATCAAAAAAATAATTTTTAAATTTTCGTCCATTGCTGAAAATGACACCAATACATTTTCTCCTGAGGCAACCCCTCTATATATATTCGTATATACATGAGGAAACCTAGATCGATGGTTCGGCATGGTGACACGTGCCATTGTCAAGGCTTTACCTTAAAATGTATATATATATATATGTATTTGTTTATGTTATTGATTTAAAAATGACTAATAAAGTGAAGTCTGGAATTGGAAATTGTGTTTTAAGTGAACGGCGCTTTGAATTCAATCATTTGTAATGGAACGTAACAGCTTAGGCAAGATTAGCGGTATACAATGGAGCTGTAATACCAACACTGATGTATAAAAGTGAAATCTGTAACTTTCAGAAGGGAGACAAAAATATATTAAATAACAAGGAATACGGACGATATTTTTAAAATATCGACGGTCTATAAACTACTTTGCAATGATTGCAATTATTTTTATATAGGTAAAACTTGCAGAAATTTTCATATTAGAATTAAGGAGCATTTAAGATGCCTAAATAATAATAACTATTCAGAATTTTCCAATCAGCTTTTAGAAATTATAGAGGTTTACAGTTAGATAAATTTGAAATTTTATAAAAAAGAAGTGTTAATAGCAAGCTTAATATTATAAATAACCAAATACTCTTTGCAAATTGTCACCTTTTAAATTTGTTTTTATATCAATTCTTACTTATTCACCATTTTATATTTTTGTTTTTAATCTATGCTTGTATTTTTTAATTTCAGTATACATTTTTTTCTGAAGATGATACCACAGGTATCGAAACATGTAGAATAATTAATAATTAGTGGTTTAAACAAAGTATTGTGTATAATTATTAAAATAAAAGTCGGCTAACCTACGTACGATTGAGTAAAGAATTAACAAATAAGATGCGAGTGTGGAGCTGTTTGTAGCATAGTGTATATAATACAGAAAAGATCGCTGAGATGGTTTTGGTTATGTGGAACGTACCACCGAGGAGATGATGGTAAAGAAAATAGAGGGCGACCACGGAACACATGTCGTGACCAGATAAACCAAATAGTGGAGGACGTCTCTGCTTTAGATTCAACGACCGGAGAGCGACAAAATATATGAAAATGAACGACACAAGAGTGATGTGCCTAGAAAAAGAGTATGGCGTTCTATCCTCTCTGCCTCCCCCTGTGGAGAAACGGCGTGATATTCAATTGGTAAGTAATTATAGTAAATTATTTACAATATGCAAAATTTTACCAGTTGACAAAAAAGTAACATTCGAAGAGTTGATAAATAATGTAAATATAAATACTGATCCTCACCATAGCTATTCAACCAGATCGTCGGGTCGAACCACGAGAGTGCCGATCCATAAAACACTAAAAATTGTATACCTTTTCGAATGATTGATTTTATTCTTTATATATTTTTTTTTGTATCTTTCTAAGTAATTCATCTAACATCTCATTATCTAATATTCCCCCCCTTATTATATTTTATTAAAAAATATATATTAAAATGTTTAACTATGTCAAAGGAAATCCTTGCCGTAAAACTGGATTGCAGTCTGGCAAAAAATAAAATTAAAATGAATATATATGTAATAAAGAAGAAATAACTACCATCACGCCATTTTCCGCGAGTTAGGCAGAAAAGATAGAACGCCACACTCTTTTGTCCTGGCACACAATTCTCGCCTCATCCACATTAATGCCCGTCTCGACACAGAATTTCACTAGTGAGACGGGCACAGTCCATACAAATTTTTACATTGTATCATATAGTTACAAATAAAATAAATAAATACATCTTCTCCTACAAGCTCGCCGGTTATTGTGACTTCTAGCAGATCTGGTTTACCATACGTTTTCACATGCAAGTTCGTCGATTATTGAAGCTGATAACTATCGGAATTCGTTGTAAATTTATTTTTAATGCATGTTTTTATTTATTTTAATATTGTATATTCACCTTTTATGAAAATAATGTATAATATGTCAGTAAAGCGTTAGTTAGTATTCGTAATATGATAATACGATAACTCGATAACTCAATAACTCTATAACTCGATAACTTAAGCAATATTTGAATATGTTCAAGAACCGCACAATTACTGGATTTTCGACTACAACAGCAGTTATTAAACAAATCATAAATATCTCATAGAGACGCAGCTATTTTTATTATATTTAATGGAAATATATGGAAGTGTGAGTAATTACTGGGCTTAAGATCTGTCTTCGGCTGGTTTACGTTCACAATTTTCACCTATTAATCTATCTCCATGTTTATCAAATTTTTGTAAGTTGTGTATATGTTAATATGTGGAAACACTTCGAGTACCACTACACTGTCGCCATCTATAGACTTAATTTAATATTCATTTCCCTGAAACATCATATATGTCACAATTTGAATCAATTTATTTATTTTTTAAATAATTTAAAGCAACACATTATTCTAGATTACGCCTAAAAAATCAACACTTAAATGATCATTTAACCCAGTCGAAGACGGGTCGTAAGTCCTATAATTAATTACCCACACTTCCATATATTTCTATGAGATATTTGTTTGAATATTTCAATGAACTTCAGAGCTACTGTTGAACAAAACTACAGAAAAAAAAACATGTCAAGTAACAAAACGAAGTATGAACGGCTTTTAGATAAGAATTGGCGGTAAAAACTGCTTCTGTAGTGAAATATTTTGTAAAAGGAAACTGCCCCGTAATAGCACTTGGAATGAAACATGACCATCGGTGTGTGGTGACTTGTCCCATGCTTCCTTTAATCATTATATTCTCATCCGTCCGTCTGGCCGTACGCTCGCTAAATTTAGCCTTTCATTTTTTGTTGTTGTTATTAATGTAACATTATTATTTTTGATTTGACAAGTTGAATAATCACAAGCTAACCAAATAATAACCAAAGCTTACACAGTATTATTCTCAATAATAAAAAATGTACGCAGTTTTTTGTCTCATGATCGATTACATATTTGACACTCACATTCCTTAGTATTCTACTTTTCAATTAAACACACTGTTAATTAATATATTCATATTACTATATGCGTTTTAAGTATTCAAGAATTGTTAATATGACTAATAATATATATTTTTAATGAAAATTTATCATTTGAGTGTTTAAAATCCATCTTAAGACCGCAATGAAAGACGTACAAAATTTAATAATTTAAGTAATTACCTACCTATCTAGCAGCATTACAACATTCCATTTTTCAAATTTCCGAATTTCTTTGTTTACTATTTTTAAAAATGTACCTTCAAAAGAAAGAAGTCACAAACATATTTTAAAGGGAATTGACACTTCGCTCCAATGAAATGTATCAATTTCGCCATGTATGACGTACAGAAAAACGATTTTACATAAATATAAGAATTTTAAATTAAGGTAAGCGTTCTTAGCGGTAATCCATCTAATGAAAAATCAAGGTTTCTTTAATGATCTCTCAAGATAAGGACTAATCCCCTTGATTGATCGCTTGGTTGCTATGCGAGCGTCTTACCGCTAGACCAAACAATGTAGTCAAATAAGAATGGAAATTTTATTCAATTTTTGTACGTGAATTTGATAAATAATTACTTATTTTGTTGTTTCTAGAATTGCTTTTGTTTACGATTTTTATTCGTTTCACAGGGTGATTTTTTTTTCTATTGTCGAATAGCAAACTATTTTCGAACAAAATGATCGTGAATTCGAGAATCATACACCCAATTATCTTCCTTCCAAGGTTCGCGGTTCACGAGATGCGAAAATACCGATCGGACTGAAAGCGTCCCGCTGTAGAACTATTTAAATGTCAAAGCAATTAGCTGTCGCATTGCCGAACGAATATTCTCGAAGCGAAATCATCCCGCCCGGCGTTCTCCTATGAATCTCTTCTCAGTTTTGCTTCCACGAACGTTGCCAATAAATACTCAACGCAAATTGCATCTTCTGATTAAGTAGTTCTCTGGAAGACTCGGTTTATTTTGTTGTCTTACATCAGGGTCCGACACTTTATACTATCAAAATAGCTATGCATTACTACAATATCTGCGAAATTAATATATTTTTTTATTACTATTTGATATGTCCCCATAAATAATGCAGTTGGTTCAATTACATGACCTAAAAAGCGGAGGGAGACGGTATAAACTACCTGCATCAAGCAAAATTACTACCTGCTATAAAAGCATTATTTATAGTGCAAGTTTTGAAGAGTGCAGTTTGATTTGAACAATTATATTTTCAAAGCTATAATGAAAGTGACAAAGTAGCATATTTTGCTTTATGAGTTCAATAAAGGCAATAATGCAACGGAAAGTGTGATAAATATTAATGCAGTGTATAGGGATCAGTCAATAAGCGTAAGTTGGTGTCAACGGTGGTTCCAGAGATTCCGAGCCAGAAACTACAGCCTAAAATACGAGTCTTGTCCAGGAAGATCTGTAGAACTCGACGAGGATATCATGCAAACCCTGGTGGAACAAAATCCCGTCGTAACGTCGCATTCAACCATTCACCGAATCCTGCGTGCCATCAAGTCAGCAAATTGGTTCACTGGGTTCCTCGCAAACTTTCAGAATCTAATCGTGTGCCGAGAGTGAATGTGTGCCTTCTTTTGCTGTCACGTCTCAGGAATGAAACTTTTTTGGAAACGATGCCCCACCCGCCATATTCGCCAGACATTGCCCCATCTAATTATCATTTATTTGGCGGTCTTCAAAATCATTTGGGCGGAAATAATATGAATTCTGTAGACGAGGTCAGAACAATACTGGAGGAGTATTTTTGATCACGGACAAGTGAATTTTGGAAGACGGGCCTTGCAAGTCTACCGGAAAGATAGAAGAGTATTGTAGAAAATGAAAGAGATTATATTTTAGATTAAAAAAAAACCTTCGTTTATCTTAATATTGAAAAATAAAAGAAATGTAATAAAATCGCATTATTTATGGGATGACTCATACATCCACGCGCAAATAATTCAATGTTACCATATTAATGCGTTAACTAGAACTATCTGGCAACAGAATTTAGAAATTAAGCTGCGCATGTGTTTTGGATAATTTTTGACCTCAAACTTACACGAATTAAACAGTAATATTTCAGTCTCCCGCGCCGCGAGGTGTTCTAAATTCACGTGTGCGCTTCAACAGATGTGTTGCAAAACGCCGTTAGTGTGTATTTAAAGCGGATTAGATACTAATATACTTTAAGTATGCTATTATTATTATTACAAAATATTTTTGGCCGTTCACTTTTTAACCTGAAGAATTTCCCTAAAATAATACTAATATTTTTCAAGAACGGAAATTAACTCAAACATGTGTATTTTCATACAAACAGTGATTTCTTTCAGATGAATATAACCCTAGTGACAAGTTTGTTCTTTTACAGCATTGATATTAGCAGCATAACCTAAGTCCATGCCTAGATCACGCCACTGTTTCATACAGTCATAGGCGGGAGTTACAAAATACAACTAAATTCTGCAATAAGTTCGATTCTATGTATCATTATTTTTCATACCTACGTTCTTATCACGTATTCGTATTTCTCGTAGTCTATTTATTATCTTCAAAAAGGGACTCAATATTCCGTTCGGCAATAAGCCAACCGCTTCGTCACATTTCGAGTGATCTATGATTTTAAGCTTTGAGTTTTGTTTTGTGATCCGACCCTCGGCTACGACTGCTTTCTCCACATCCCTCTCCGTCCCTGTCTCTCTCGCTCTCTGAATTGTATCTCCGTCTTTTCTTCTCGTCATTCTTGATTTACGGCCAGCACGGATAGTTGGCCTTTTTCAATGTTGCCGTCAGCGACTCGCTGCGTTAATTAGACCTGTCCCCGTTAATTAATATTAACACTTGCGAGCTAGATTTGCTCGGAGGTTTTAATGAATCCAGCGCGTGACTGGCCGCTCACAACTTTAGCGATCGTATCAATGATGGAACATTTGATTGTCTATAACGTGATACGCCACAGAAATATATTAAACGTGTCATGTATGTAGCTCTGGTTCAGTGTTTTTCAATTTTTCGATACTCTGCGCCAAACTCCCGTGGTACACCGAGCATCGAAATAATAATAATTAGACATAACTTTCAAGTTTTCACTTCATCCGGTTAACAATGCAGTTGGCGGCAATTCGGCGGTAAGGTACAGGCAAGATAAGTGAAGAAAATAAAAAATGATTAATAGTGTAGTAAAAAATAGTAAGAGTCGAATTAAAGTGGTACAAAGACAACAGGAATTTTGTAAATTTACTTAATAACATTTGTTTTCAGTAAATCGCTCCTGCTGCAAGGAACGAGGATAGAACATTATTGATATTTACGAGTGCGTTAAAAGGTTTATTATTATATGGCGGCGCACTGGGTACGTGCAACACGCCATTTGAAATGCACAGCTCTAGTTGATCTTCATATTTTTTCTACTATTCATAATTCTGAATTTCATTTTTCAATATTTAACGAGTTGCGACAAAATATTTTTGAAATTTCACCAATTCAATATATTATATAATATAAAAACGATCTAATTACCCGAGTCATCTTTCCGAAGTAAAATAAAACAGATGACTGAAAGTTATGTATAATAGTTTATACTTATAGTAGTGCATAACGACCTACCTCACGTACGGATCGGGTCTCTAAGTTGTTATTGTCATTTCATGTTCATCAATATTATTATACAATATTACACAAACTATTTTTTTATGGTCACACCTTATTGTGAAGTTGTCCTAATAAATAGTTGTATCAATGTGTCCAAAATTGAATAAAAATGAATTAATAATTCTGGCGTCTGCTATCAGATTACACAAAGGTATTTGAGATTCTGTAAAAATTAAGGTAGATGGTTATTTCAAATAATGGAACGATTAAATGTATTAATATCAAAAAGGTAACACATAGGTTCGAAAATTGTCGCTGTAGCTAGTTAATGCACCTTCCCCGGTTAGGAAAGAGATCCAGGTTCGAATCCCGGTGGCGCAACAACAATATTTTTCGATAAAATTGATTTTATATGTATATCTTTCTAATTAATATATTTAAAAATCTAAAATTAACGGAATAGGTTGCAAAACAGTCATGCTAGAGGCAACTAAGCTTCATCCCAGATAGTGAAGCTATGACGAACGATTAAATGAAAAAATGAATAAACTTTATATCACGCAGTCTGTGTATTCATGAATCACACCATCTATCATTTTAGTTTTACAAGCAGATCTTAAACATTAATTTTTATTAATTTGTATTTTTTATTTGATATTATATCATGTGATATATTTATGAAAGCACATTTTTGTTAAGTTGCAATAGTTTTAGATAACATCTATCTATCGTGTTTGAAGGGACCTATTGAAATAAACTATGAATGCGAGAATATAGAAAAAAGTTACTTTTTCCATAAGTGTTCACATGTAAATGAATGTGTTTAAATAAAAATGAAATAAAATAATAATAATTAAACTTAGCATTGTATAATGTCAAGGGGCAGTCAGTAGCAGCATTCTCTCTCGCTCTCTCTCTTTCGAATGTTCCGCTGTGCCGTTAATCGAAACCAAACATTTAGCTACGAAGTATGCTGCATAATTTAAACGATTAATGCGGTAAAATTATGCATATAAATAAACGATACATGTGGGATAACGATTATTCGAGGAACGATCGCTCGAGATTTCCCTGTAGAGTTAATTCCGTGGCTAGGAAAAGGTCCCGGTTTGAATCTCGGTAGCGACCAAATATTGTTTTGATAAATAGATTTTTTCTGTATATCTTTCTAGTTGATTAATTTAACTTTTAATTTAAAAAAAATGAATTTCTGAATTTGCGACTAAAAACAAAAATATGTTTTCATTAAACTACGTAAGTTGTATCAAACTTTATAAAAATGTAATAAAATGGATTGATATAATTCTGGCGTCTCCTATCGTGTATTAATTAACTTGGGTATTTGGGATACATCGTAATAAAAAGTTGATTACTTATAAAGAACTACAGAATATAAGTTTAAAAATTTGTCTAAAGCGTAATTGCTTGATGAAGCGAATTGATTAACGCGTTTCCCCGGATAGGAAAAGGTCTAGGTTCGAATCCCGATAGCAAATAAATATTTATTCGATAAATAGTTTTGTTCTATATATCTTTCTAGTTGATTCATTTAATTTGGATCAAATACTTCATTGTTATCCTTTGTTTTGACGATACATTCCTACCTATCTACTTTTAATTCCGTTGGTTCGCTTTGATCCTCCAATTTCTCCGTGACGATCAAAAAATAATTGAAAGTCCGGCGCGAGGACCCGCCCGATACGAGAGGTTCCTTTTTCTATCCCCGCCCGCAATACCTCAGGGCAAGGGTGGGGTGAGGGTGCTTCGCCTCTTTCATTCTGAAGGCGTTTTATGCAGTACACCACCATGCACAACGGTATCATCAGCTCAATTAAATAATTTCATTTAAATACTCAAAATTCGTGATCCTTACTAAATTGACAATTAAATCTAATGTTATTGGATATAAAACAACTGTTTGCCAGAGCAATCTTAAAACTTTAGCCTTAGGATACTACTCAGTGCCAAAATTTAATACCAAATTCGTTCAACGTACTTTCTTATTTTGTGCTTCGAAAATATTTAATAAATTGCCACTAGACATTTAAGGGTTTAAAGTGATTCATGATTAACGTCTAGTAAAGTAATTACCTTTATTTTCATATGTATTACTTTATGCTACAAAATAAATAAATAAACACTTCAATATTTCGGACATGTAATCCGGAGAAGTATGAGATCTTGCACTTCACAATGCTGGGAAAGATTGCTGGAAGTCGGGACCCTGGAAGAAGGAGAACATCGTGGCTGAAGAACCTGATGCATTGGTTTGGCCAGTCTACTGTAGAGCTTTTCCGGGCCACAGTAAATTAAGTCATGATAGCTAACGTCCATTGAACAGATAGAGCACAAGTAGTAGAAGAAGAAGAAATGAGAATTATAAAAACAAGAATTAAAATTAGAAAGGGTTCAGCATAAATTTATAATGTTTATTAACTTCAAACTGTGTATACCCGCTGAACAATTGAATTGTGAATTTCTAATGAGCACGTGTCGTGTAGAAGAACTTTAAGTGATTTATTATTTTTATTTAAAATAGTAAACGGCATACTGGACGCCCCTAATTTAACTGAACTGTTTGTATACCACGTTCCTGCGCGAAATACCAGGTCGTCGGTGCTTTTCCATGTAAATTCATCATTTACTAATTTTTATTGGAATGCACCCACACAAAGACTTCACAGGCTCGGGAGCGCTTTTGGTCTTGTAGATATATTCCGATATTCTATGTTTTAATATAGAAGTGATGTTTTCGATGCTGTTCTGAGTCAAAGATACAACTGATTTTGATATTCAGCCATTCTGTGTCAAACCTAAATTTGTTTTTTTTTGTCTTGAACCTTTATCCGTAACAGCGGTCAGAGAGGTCACACAATACGCAAGATTTTGAACGGCCGAGATAACCTTTGAACATTTTTGACGCGCCGAGGTGTCCCTAAACTTGAGAACGCCCCTGTGCGGCCGGTCCCCGGGGACAGCGGGCGGGACATAACTGCAATTAATATCTTGATTACTTTTCACGGCTCCCTCCTAGCTGTTATTTTGTAATTTCTTATTATCTCTTTTGGCAAAGCGACTCCGTCTGCAGGCGGGCAGTGCGGGGAATAATTTGTTTTTGCCTAAACACCAATCGAAAGGGAGATTGTTGTTTTAAATTGAGAACTAATTTCCGTCACTTATTTATCTGCCATTTAGAACTGCCTGAAATATATATTTTTTTAATACGAACCAGTCGACCGTAAAATGAATACACGGTTTAAATAATATTTTTGTTTATTTGTTTTCAAATGCAAAACCTTATAAAAATACGAGTATGTATGTAAAACGCTGCAATGCATTTTTTTCGTATATTCAGTTAATAAACAAAATCAGTGACAGGCGGAAATATTACCCACTTACCTCGCATATAAATATCTCAAATTCGTTACAAAACTCATCACGTGTAAGTATATTTCAAATTAAATACAATGTTCATATTAAAATTTAATGCTAAGAATATTCATACAATACATTAGTCGTTTTCTCTCTACTACTGGATAAAGGCCTCCACATGTTTTTCTCCGTCACTTTTCGCTGCCACCGATTTCCGCAGAACGCGATGATTTCCTCAGTCCAGCGGGTTTTAGAGCAGTCTAAAACCGGCACGGCTAGGGCATGCACTGCCGGTTTACGGTATACCGATTTACCGGTAAATATGGCTAAATTCCATTGCCGAATTACCGGTGATTTCGGTAAATTGTTTACTTTTTAATGCATTATATAATAATATTTTTTAGCGACGATAGTATGTGACGACATTTACAGAAAGCAGGATCCTTGAGTGTTCTGTCGTATGGTCCGTTTACATAGAATTTCGTGACTAATCATCTCAAAAATAACTATTCAAGCTTACTATACTTTATTGATTATTTATTATATATCCCTTGCACTAAAATTAGATCCAGTGAGACATTAGAGATGTTATGTTTTCTAAAGGTTAATATTTTTTTAATGTTTTCCTCTTATGAAAGAAAATTATTTAAATAATTTATGTAAAATAAATTACCTTTCGTATAATTATATATAAACTTTTACATATTCGTATGTACGAGTATACTGGCTGACTTTTTTTTTATACTGTAATAAGTGATTTTTATTAAAATGTTATTTTTTTAATTTGTTGTTTTCTAACATAATAAATAATATGTATATTAGATAACTTTGTGTATAATAAATATTTGTATGTAACAATTTATTTTAATCATTTTTTTTTTTCATATAATATAATGCCATGATATTCATTTTTTGACATCTTCATAATTACCGCTAAAATACTAGTAAATTTTTACTGATTTACCGGTAATGCCATTTTCTGGTAAATTTGCACGCCCTCATTATGATTAACAAAAGTATTTCGAAATAGAAATTCTAACACACCAAAATCTTTTGAGAGAGAGAGAGAAGTAGCGGGATCGAACTCTTTTTCATTTTAAAAAGGTTTTAGAATAAATATATACTGAGTTTTAACACACCTAGTGCACAATACTTTAGGGGTTAATAGTGTAAATTACATACTAAAAATATAAATCCAGAATATTAAGCATATCGTAGTTTTACGATTATTTGAAATATTTTATTAATTCCAAACTATATATTGAATACAAAAAATAAAAGATCACGAGAGGCCGACTGTTTTTTGTTGGCTGATTTAGGACCTCGAAGCAAAAATATGGTAAATACGCAGACTTGAAACTTAACATGATTTTGTAAAAAAATCATACAATAATGTTTTCCGTAACGGTACATAATTTGTAAATGTTCCTTGAATATCTTTGACGCATAATTTAATCAGGTATCCACCCATAGTACATTGTGATCTCATTTTCGCAATTTATAAATACCTTGCTGAATAAATACACACCTTGTGTTGAAAGTTAGTTCGCGATCCAGGCGAGCGTCCGCCGACGCGTCAACCTGCCTCGGCTCGCAGAAGTTCCCATTAATTTCGCAATCGTACCGCAAAGCCGTGTAATGTCTTGTCAAATAAATAATTATGCAGCATGACAAATTGAATCCCATATTCAATTGGAGCCGCAACCCCCGCCGCGAAGAGTGTTGTTTATACATTTCCTTGTTGCCGGGTACCGCTCCCGCTACCTTCCCGCGCGAGGGTGCACGGTGCACGGTGCACGGCGCACGTGCAATGCACCGCTAATTAATTTTATGCAACGCCACACTCGAACGACTTCCCTAATGAATAACTTGCACAAAGTTCTGCCCTGGAATATCGGATTTGGGATCTCGGGGATTTTACATATTTTTTAGACTAACCGGTAAAAAGTGAAGCGCTTCACGGATATGTACTTACATAGCTCTAATTAAATTACGTATATAATTATATATACGTCGGTTGGTCCTTAGAAGGACCATTGTTGTCCCAATGTTTCGGATAAATCTCATTACCCATCTTCTGGGGGTGCCTTATCGGTGAAGTGTCGCTCTGAAATGATCGTGGAACATGTATTTTCAGGCCGGCAGTTCAGCGCTAAGTGAAAACACTAATCTTTACTTTGTAGAATAAGGATATTTACGACCTACTTTTTGGTTTCTGTTTGGCTTATAAACAATATGAATATTTTACTTTTTACTATACCTTACTTATCTTGCACATATTTGCTGTAATTTGATTACATAATTTTGAATCTATTTCTCCTCCTTTCTTATTTACACCTGGTACTTTATTGGAAATCTTCATAGCACTGTACATCATCTATTCCTTAGATCTAATTATAATAATAATAACAATGGATGATTTATATAGCGTCATTATCGTAAAAACTTTCACCTCAACTTTCACGCTTTACACATAAACTGTTTCTAGTATAGTATATCTTTGTTTATAAAATTAAAATTTGTTATTTATAGAAATGATTTTTTGAAAAGGTGCGTTTTTAGTTTCTTCCTAAATAAAGTATCATATGCACTGTTTCTTATGACGGAAGGCAAAGAGTTCCACGCTTTTGGTCCTGCAACCGTAAATGCCCGTCGGTCGGTTTTTCAACTCTTCCTGTGGCTGTAGTAGAGGCTGACCTGAGAGTTTGACGTATACCATTCAAATTGTCTAGGATACAAAGTTCTTGAAGATATAGAAGCGCCACGTTATGTGTCGCCTTGTACATCAATCAGCACAATTTAAATTTAACTGATGTAAAAGGGATGTTATATGAGAGAATTTGGAAACTCCATATATTATCCGTGCAGCCGCATTTAGAATGGATTGTAATCTATCCAGCTGAAATATTGACAGGCCAGCATAGATGCTGTTACAATAGTCCACACGTGACACCACAAATGCACGCTAGCCTTCTTCCTAAACGATGTTCATGCTTATATGGATTTGCCTTAATTTTTCTTATAAATTCTGCCGATATGTAAGTTATGTTAAAATTAAAATACTCTTAGCTTAAAATAGTTCTAGACGTATCCCGAGGGTAATTACATATTCGTGTAAAGTTTTCTCTCTCCCTCTGCAGCCGTGAATTAAATGCGTACGGATACACGCTATTTTCAGCTCTGTATAAGGGATTCAGTTATGTACCGATAATGTAAATAATTAGGTGGGTAATTAAATGTATTAATTTATCCACACTAATTATTTTAATTAAATCAATACTTGAGCAAGATTTCCTCAACAATTATATTCACTTGGGTATAAAACAATTGCGGAATTGCACGGATTTCCCGGAACAATAGCGTGGTGCATTTAATTAGCCTAAATAACGTACGTAAGAAAAATTAATTAATTGCATCGCGTATGTCTAAGTTCCCAGAAAACCATATGATTTTAATTACCTTATCTCTATAAGGAAATGAAAACTGCAGATTAATAAATATGATTATTTCTTACCTGCTACAAGTTAGTCACTAATAATTCCGTTATATTTACATTACTTGTTATTTTCGCATTGTGATAGTCAACGCCTCAAATACATAGCAGTAAGGCTTGCTTTTCAATATGTATTTTTGATATAATGCTTTATAGAAAAATAATATTTTACGTGTTTTTTAAAAATATATTTCTGTAATTATACAAAAAAATATTTGTGACCGAATGAAGGAATTTTATATATATTCAATGTTAATATCTTTTTGTGTGTAGGAAAATTGATTCAACTCATTGGAAACAATATTCTTTGAAATGTGGATATGTGACTTTTTGTTTTAAGGGTACATTTTCAAAATCAAAATAGTAAATATACAAGTCTATTGTCAGAAATTAGAACATTCTAACAGCGTTATGCTGCTGTACTGTAGGTAGGTTAGAAGAATAATAAATGTATCAATTGGAAAGATTACACAGAATATAAGTTCAATATTTATCTAAAATGTATTCGATTGCTATAGCGAAATGGTGAACGCGCTTCCCCGGATAGGAAGAGGTCTAGGTTCGAATCCAAGTAGAAACTGCATATTTTTTCGATAGATACATTTTTTTCTGTATATCTTTCTAGTTGATTAATTTATTGTTGGTGTTTGTAGAGTTTACTTTGTGGTTAGACATAATTTAAAATTGTATTTATATTTAACGTTGTTTAAACCACTGTGTTGTTTTTACGTCAACCGGTTTCGATACTTCAGGACCGGCGTACAACTGAACTGTTTCATAAAATTTTAACGACACCATTACGGAGTGTCGGCGGGGTCTTAGGAAGAGTGGGGAGGTGATTGACATGGAGGGTATTGAAATAGGGAATATATTAAATAGCTAAGGTTTAATTGGTTGTTAATTATACTGGACTTGTTAAGTGATTTTCTGATTTCTCGACTTCCTAAATTATCCAATCTTAAGCCTTTATTATTAATGTGCAAAATTTCAATACCGTTTTCTTTTACGAAATTGTGGCCTGTTTCTAAAAGGTCGTTGGAAAATTCTAAGAAGTTATTATTGTTAAGATACATTAGGTGTTCTTTTATTCTAGTATAAAAATTCCGTCCCGTATTTCCTGTATAAAATGCCGGACAGTCATTACAGTTTAGTTTATATATACCGGATTGTTCTAACGGGTCGACTTTGTCCTTGGACTTTATGAGGAATTCATTTAATTTGTATGGATATTAATTGTTTGTAAAACCCCATAAGGGCGTGAATATAAATAAATAAATATTTAAAGAATAAAATCGCTAATATAAATGTATTTTTCTAATTCCTCGTAAGTACAAAAATATAGATTTATTTATTGGGTGAGTTTTAATTTTCTCAATTTGCATGAAACACGCGATAAATTACGTAAAACGTTCCTACCGTATTGTTATTTAATATGGATTCCTTTGATTTGTAATCGGCGTATAAATTAGTGGCGGCGTGCAAAGAGCGACTGATGTTTTACACCTACGTTATTTCATCGTTAGCTAATGACTCGCGCCCTTTGCTTACATTATAACCCGTGTGCAAATTACCTCATTATTATTTATCGAACTCGCGGGCGATTTTATTGAATGCATTTTAACCAACTATCACATACTAGCGTGATTAAGTGTTTCTTGGTGCCACCTACCTGCTAGGGCTGCAACAAACTATAGTTAAGCAGTATTTAAAAAAAAAAAAAAATTTGCATACCCGCCGTCATCTCATTCGTCCTAAATAAATCTTCGAGTATCGTACGTATCTTTATGGCCACATCAAATTGTATAAACTAAATTAGTATGTTGTATTTATGTAAAAACTTTTAAAATAAATAAATATACATAATTTTTTTTTTTTAATTTATCGTTTTGAATTTGTAATACTCCATGCGAAAGGATGACAACCATTGGCCACAGTTGTGGCCCAGTATTGAATGCCGAAACGTAGGTAATTCCAAGTGTGTTAGGTCAATGACATTATAAAGATCAAAGGAAGCAGCTCGATGCAGAGGACAGAGGCAAGAGAGGAGAGACCTTTATCGAAAGTTATGTTACATAAATTATCCAATCTTTTTAATACTACTCTAATTTCATCTCGCGTTATACCATTTACTCTTGTTCCATTTCCATTTGAATTTAATATTTATTTATTCTTAATATTATAATGCATACGTAAGTACTTTTATATATGATCTAATATAAACAAGATCAAAATAGTTCCTTTTTACTAGAACTTATGTAGTTTCTTTCTCCTCCTTTCTTAAGTTTTCTGGCATCACATTAAAAATCTTCATCGCACTGTACATAATCGATTTCTGAGATTTACCCTTTTTCCCAAATGGCAGTCTTAGTTTATCTTTTCCTCTTGTATGATGTTCGTGCTCATGTTGATTTGCATCAATTTTTCTTCTAAATTCTGCCGATATTTTCGACGATTCATACGTGAAAGTGAAGATATATAATTATTTAACGATTTTACATTCGCGTCGAATAGTACATCCCTTAATGCATCGTGTTTTCGTCCTCTTTGTTGTGGATCTATTATTGCAAACCAGACGATTTCAATCAATCTCGTTTGGTTAAAAATTTTTTTATCAAAAAACCGTACCAGTGGGTACGAGAACTCTATTCTTATAAGTAATTTATTAGAATCGGATTAACTTTAATTTTGATGAATTAGAAAAAAAAAATTGAGAACCTCTATTCTAGCGTGTCTTCAACCAAACCCAGACCATGGTAAAAATAAAAACGGAGAATGATGTTTTATATTTAAAAGTTTTATAATTCAAAAAGAAAATGTCATTATTATTTATTGTATTTCTGAATACAAGTTCACCTCACATTCACATGATTTCACTTAAACATTTTCAAAACATGTGATATATTAATAATAATAATAATAATAATAATAATGGATAATTTGTATAGCGCCATTTTCATAATTCTACATTCTACAAATATCTTTGTTTTTTTAAAATTAAAAATCGTTATTTTGATTTTAAATGATTTTTTTTAAACTATAACTATATTTACTAAATTATAACTATATTAATAATAATACAGTGGAATTTCTATATTCATCATTAACCCGTTCCCGAGGGCCTGACGAATATAAAAACAGTTTTTCCCATAACGAATATCTAAAATTCAATTAAGTCGTTCCCAGCCCCCAAAAACAGTACTAAATTTGATGTCAAAACTTTACCTTTATTGTACTGAGGAGACATGATGGTAGAAGTGAAAGAGGAGAAAAGTTACTAATATTTAGGAGACAATCTAAACATCAAATAACTCTAATTCTGGTGATGGTTTTCGTTTGCCGATGATTCAGTAGCACTCGATTTCCCAATGTTGCCTGTTTCTGTCTGTTTTTTAAAACCTTCACGAAGTAGTCAATCACATTACCATTGAATCCATTTATGTTTCGGTTGTCTATAGCAATATTTAGGTGCCAATTTTCGACCATATTCTGCGTTGCCCAGTTAGACAGCATTGCCAGGCGGTGGAAGTGACAATTATAGAAAATATTAACGAATATGGAAACATTAGTTTGTTATCAAAATGTGACGAATATCAAATTTTGTAGAAAGAAGTACAACAATATTATAGAATAGGGAACATTGTATTACAAGTTAATACCATAGCCAGATATATGACATTGTAATTATGCATGTATATGTAAACTCAATCATTTTATGTACGCGTGCATTGTATTGTGGCAATATTAAATAATCTCGTCAGTAATATAAAAAGCGTTTAACATGTTATTATTTTATTAAAATTATATTAAAGGTTTATTAAAATTATATAATATTTTTAATATTTATAATTAATTATATGATATTTTAGGTAGATTTCAATAGAAATACTACCTATTGCAGATGGCGCATTTTCAATGTTTTTTTTTTGATCATGGCCGTAATACCACTCTTCTTAATAAAAAATTTACCTATATACGTGAAAGTTGTCCTCGCTTTATTAATTTATATTATAATTCATCTGAGTCGGCGTTCGAATTCAAGGAACCCTAAAAGATTCACGGATTTTGTAATTCCACCAGTCCATCTATTCTGCTCTCGGAAAAGTTCATTAACCAGCCTTATCCGTAATTATGTTTCTAACTGTTCAAAGGTTTTTGGTGAAACTTTGTGGAATTCCATGATTATTTTGTAAATTGAGTTAAAACACTGTTTTATTCCACTATATTTTTTATTGGGTTAAACGTTAAAACGTGTTTGGGAACATCTTCCCATTATCAATATTATAATTCAACTAAAATTAAAAACACTTTCAGACAGTAATAACGGGTGTGTTTGGAGTGTTTTTAATTTTAGTTGAATTATATTATTGATAATGGGAATATGTTCCCGAAAACGTTCTAACGTTTAACACAATAAAAAATATAGTGGAATTAAACAGTGTTTTAACTCAATTTACAAAATAATTACATTTCTATTGAGATTATATCATCCGTGACTGTTTTCAAGGGACTCCATTGTACATATATTTGAATATATATATATATATACAATGATAGATATGAATAAGTATTTGATGAATTTATGTGAAAATGTTGAGAATCTCTGGAATAAATATTATATTTAGAATATGTAGTGTGATCAGCGTGAATAATCTTGTTATATAATGTGAAAAGAGTGGAAATAATTAATAAGTTAATTGAGTAATTACATTAAATAACATATATAATAGTCCCTTAATATGTCATAATTAATGAAATGAAACTCTCCAACAATCCTCTTAAAACGTATGTTTATTTAATAAACATGCTCCTCCATATTTAACCTTTCACTGGGTACATATTCCTCTCCATAATACGGTGTAAGCAGAGGTACACATAACGGGGTCATTATCCATTTATTTGATTAGGTTTCTCAATTTGAGTGGCGTCCCAAAGTTGGGCCCAGCGGGCGGCTCTATCAAACCATTCTGGAGCCGCGTTTTTCAATGCGGGTTTAGTATTTTTTAACCCCTCTGTAATAAACTATTAATTCACACCGTTTATATGTTATGTATTGGTTTTGATTTTTAAACTAGAAATTAAATATGCAGTTTTACTTAAAAATTGTATGGTTATTAAAATCTTTAAAAAATCGTGTCATAATATTTGTATATTATATATGTGTTTGAGCTATGGAGCTAACACTTACCAGAATTCCTTACCTTACCAACGATCTCCCAAATCTACGTTCGTCGCTCGAGGCCAAATAATTATAACATAATAATATTTAAACAATATGACAATGGGTTGTACTAGTGATAGAAGTTATATTACATGAACAAGTTTAATGTAAGAAAATACAACCTAAAATCACCCCTATTCGGGTGATGGTCAGAAATATAACCATGCGAAGATGACCAACTCTACGCAGAAAAAATATTCCCACAATAATCGAATTGAACACGGTTGCTCGGCAACGGCCTGGATCATCCGCTACCCTTATCGGTGCATCGTGGCCAGCAATCAGACGCTCCATCTACATCCCGCTTGCGATATCGTCCAAAATTGAGTTCCTCCATCCCGGGTCCAAGTAGGAAAAAAATATATTTCTGCAGAAGAGCTGAATACATTACAATTTAGGATTTATCACGAGATCGTAAGAATATCGATGCACAAGTAATTATGACATTTTTTTTTTACCTATTGTTAAATTATAAATTTCAAATTTATAACGCTTTGCGATTGCTAATGTCGGCCATTTTGCGACGGCTGAAACCGCGCGTAAAATGCGCGGGCAGCCGCCCCGCTGGTCTATTGGTGAATGCCCGTTAGAGCTTCACGCATCTATAGATCGGTCCCCGACAGCGACAACCGACCACGAATGCGCATTATCATCATAATATTTTTTCAAATTGCCTTTAATTTTTAAATGATCTTAAGTACAAATAATTAAAATTCTGGTTCCGGATTTTATAACGTTGCAATGTTTATGCGTTTTGTATTTTTTATTGTTTATAAATACATCGATAGTATTGAACATAAAATCTTGCTATTTTTCATATTTGTTGCAAATTTTACATTGTGGTTTTTATTCATTTTAATATAAATTATTTAAAACTTTGTTTTTAACCACTTTTTGAATTAAATTTAATACACCAACCGGTTTCGGAAAATACCATTTCTTTCATCACGTTGTTAAATAAACAATAGTCTCCGAAATTCTTGATTAATACATTATACTCGTATATTTAATTATATTATGTATACATAATAAGTCCATTATATTCTAAACTGGATGACGATGATTGAAAATACACCATACTCTTTTAATTTTAATTATGTATACCTATTATAGCTTCCGATAAGTATGTTTTATTAAAATTTATTCATGTTAATAATTTGGGATAGTTGGCACAATTCAAATATGTAAATGAATATAATACATTATTTATCACACGATACATTTTGAAAATCTTGAGATAAAAACATTATTTCTCTCATTTACTCAAGTATTAATGAAAACACATTTTTGTTATGAAGTTGCATTTTCAGAACATAGTTCTATGGTATTTAATATAAATTAAATTAATCAACTACAAAGAAAAGTTGATTTCTTTTAAAATTGGAATAGTGGATGTATCAATATTAAATATTACAAATTAAGTTCGTTAAGAGAACGCGCTTCCCCGGATAGGAAGAGGTCCAGGTTCGAATCTCGGTAGCAACTAAATATTTTTTTCAATGATAGATTTTTTTTGTATATCTTTTTAGTTGATTAATTTAATTTGTATAACTTAAGTATAATTTGTGCTTGTATTTTTAAGACCATTACTGACCTGTACCAGTTAAAAATTGATATAATTCTTCTATCTAAATGTTTATTTTTTAGCAATATTTGAATATGTCCAAGAACACACAATTACAAAAATTAATTATCAAATTTGGTCCATAGATGGCGATGGTGTAGTGGTACTCGAAGCAAGTTCACATACTAACATATATACAATTTAATAAATGTGGAGATTGAGGGGTGAGAATTAGTGAACATCATATATGTATATATATATATATATAAAGTGATCATTTAAGTCAGCCGAAGACAAGACGTAAGCCCTGTTATTACCCCATACTTCCATATATTTTCCATTAAATATAATAAAAAATAACTTTGTCTCTGTAATCTGATATTTGTTTATTTTTTATTTTACTAGTCTATGAATTGTATATTGACTAAGTTCCTGTGCATATCTATCACTTATTTAGATAATAAATCGATTAGATAGTAATTAATATACAATGGTAATGGTGAAGTTTATTGAACAACCAGGTTTCTCACCTTTTTGAAAATCTTCTTCGCGGCATCTTTAAAAATAAAGTATTTTGTTCACGGCTCCCAAGAAATAAAATGCTTTGACGAGTAAGGAAAGGGAGTCGTTCAACAGTTTTCCAAAATGTCGGTCGTGTTTCAGCAAAGGGACAAAAACGCGGTGAAAGTGTCGAGTTCCACTAAACACCGTATTGCCGGCACCGCACATTCATCAACCTAATGTTCAACTAATAACTGTAACAGCCCGCCCCCCGAGCGCGGCGGGGGTTGGGGGTGTTCCTCCCTTCGAGGGGTTTAAATGATTTAAGTAACTCGCGGAAGCGGACCCACGTTCCACTTCATTTTAAATTAATTAATTCGACGATAGAGTTGTGTACCAACACACAGGTATGGAACACATAAAGCTTTCTACGGAAACCTAATCACAGCGAAGTTATACTTGTCGTTATTCGGCATGTAAATATGTACTCGGGCGACAGATCTCTCAATCCACGGGGACGTCTACTAGATTCAGGTATAGAAGACACGTGTACTTTATAACTAAGAAATAAAATGTCGTTAATATTTTTATATTTAGAAAGATATACAGAAAATAACAAATTTGTCGAAAAAAATATTTTAATTGCTACCTGGATACGAACCTGAATCTCGCGCCAACTGAGTAAGTTGACGACAAATTTTCAAACTTATATGCTGCAGGTCTTTCAAATTGATACATATGTTATTCTATTTTTAAAAACCTATCACCTCTGTATCGCGATAAATCTCAAATACCTTTGAGTAATATATGCCAGGAGACGCCCGAAATTAAATCAATTAATTTTTATTAAATTTGGATAAACTTTGGTACATATAAGATTTTTAAGGAGAACACATTAATATTGTGAAGTTGCAGTTTTTTAGAACATAGCATATCGGGATCCCGTTAGGAACTGAAGTATTTTTTTCCATAAATTGATTTTTTATGTTTATATTTCTAATTAATAAATTTAATTTGTATTAAAATACCACAGAACTATGTTTTGAAAAACCTGCAAGTTTACAATAATAATGTGTTTTCCTTA
Organism: Eubasilissa splendida; assembly: GCA_031772225.1. Lineage (NCBI taxonomy): Eukaryota > Metazoa > Arthropoda > Insecta > Trichoptera > Phryganeidae > Eubasilissa > Eubasilissa splendida. Next base: position 21,493,937 of record CM062846.1, on the reverse strand, counting down.
AAAACATTTTACACACATTTACTTATTTAAACATGTATATCTATACATGTTTAATCATAAAATTGTTATTGAACTAAGACTATCGCATTAGAATAGTCTGTATTGAGGCAGGCAAAATTTACAAATTCTAAGAGTAGAAATCATTTAACATGAAAACATGGAAACCATGGGACCGAAATATTTTTCTTCATATTAAACGAAACGGTATGATGACACGACCGATGGGTAATCCGGCTAATGTTTGTGAAATTGTATGGATAGTGTGCGGCAAGCGGTATCCTTGTATCTATTGTTTATCATTGGATGTCGACCTAATCGATAGAAAGTTGAGTCACGAAGTCGTAAACGTAGATATTTTATCTACTCTGATTTTTTTATTATTTTATTGATTATCTAAATTATTTTTGCCACGAGTATAATTTTTGTATAGTCTAAAGACACGTCTTGAAAGACACGTGTGAAACAGTATAGACTCGAATGCGGAGCGAGCTGTCATTCCTTCGTACACAGAGTAAAATAACCAACAGATAAATACCTAACTTTCCTGCCAAATCTTCGAGATGAGAGAGTAAAATGTTATTCGTGCACGTACACCAATATACTCAATAATTATTATTTGACATATATATATTTGACATACCCGTAGTCACTGAGGGGTTTGAGAAGCTTAGATCGTGCATGTGTGTATATGTGTATATGTCGTGTGTGTGCGCCTCTACCTGCTACAACAATACCGAAGATAAAACGTCTCGTTATAAAGTATTCTTAAACAGATACCGTACAGTGCGTAGGTGTGCGAGCGCTCACACACACTACCCTCGTTATCGACATATAATATATGGCTGTATGTTTGTGTTTTGCCTATTTAATTAGTCTTGACTAACTTTTGATGAGTTTTAGACATACTTGAGTCTTGTTTTTTGATACCTTTAATTAAGCCTTGCGCGGGAGGAGGATCTAATTATTAATTAAATTTCTTTGATATTTGTTTACACGGAACTTTATTTAGGATATCAATATGTGGGTTTTATTATTCTAGACGTACATTTTAATTAAACATTTTCGCCGGTTTGGTTGAGCCAATTAGAATATTGTTAATCAATTCAATTTATTTATCATCGTATTCTATTTCTCATCGAGGCACTTTTATCAAGGGTATAAGAATTATCGAATAGTATGTTGCGCCTCTGAAAGTATTCCATTTGATTAATTGAAACAATTTAATTAGTTTGCTTTTACCGTTCTCGTTTTCAACTAACGAATATTTGATAGCAATATCCCACGCTTTTAATATTCTCTCTGTTTCGTTTAGGATGTACAAGTCTTCGTTAGCACTAAACGACGTAAAACGTATCCTTCCTCGGAAGCCTGGCTTTGCGGAGTTAATTGTATTCAGTTTAATCTAAAAGCTTACATTTTCTGCGGGGACATGTTTAAAACTTATTAGGATATCATGGGGGTACTTCGGTATGGGAGCTGAAATGAACTGTATCTTCCAATAGACGCACAACCTATTAATTACACACTTCATTAGTTCTCATGGCGGGTGAGATTTCGCTTTCCTAATTTAATTTTATATTTTTGGCATGTTTTAATTAACATGCTTTTAAAACGTTAGAAAAGTGCGCCTGAAAGATTTCAATGTTTTAAATCGACGGGTTTATAATTCTTCACATTCAATTATATTTTCTCTTGAAGAATCTACTCGTACAATTTCTTGTTTCTATATAAATTTTTCTTTCACCCTATTACAAAACTAATTTTATGTATTCTTTGTAAAATATTAATCATCTCTTTACTATTTCCGAGGTAAGTTTGTAAAACTCCGTAATCACATATATGAAAATAAAACACTTGTTTTGCCTTGCAAGGGCATTATCAATCTAACAATAAAACTCAACAACTTGTATTTATAACTATAATGGGGGACAGCTATACAATTTTATTTACATGAGGTGAAAAGAGACAACATTATTCATTGTAATTCTGAAGATTTCCATAATGCTTCTAATTAATATAAGTAACCATTCGGTTTCGACATTTGTGATATTTTAATGTCATGGACAGCTATATAATTTTACAATCTATGAAAACAAAATGGTAAGAGAGACATTTTTCCTCAGAACTTCAGTGAAATTTAATCCAAATAAAATTGTATAGCTGTCCCCCATTACAGTTATAAATACAAGTTGTTATGTTAAATTATTAGATTGATAAAACCCTTACAAGACGTTGTACAACAGGGGTTTTATTTTCACGTATTAATCATTTACTTGTGTTGATACACTTACAGTTCCGCCTTAATGTATACTCGGTATTTATGCAAAATTTAAAGAATTTAAAGAACATTCATCACGTATTTGTTTGACGGACACTTACCATTATTTGAAAGAGCCATCTACCTTATTTTTACAGAATCTCAAATACCTTTGAGTAATCTGATAGCAGACGCCAGAATTAAACGATTAAATGTATTAATATCAAAAAGGTAACATAGGTTCGAAAATTTGTCAATAAAAATATTGTCGCTGTAGCATAGTTGAATAATGCACCTTCCCCGGTTAGGAAAGAGATCCAGATTCGAATCCCGGTGACGCAACAACAATATTTTTCGATAAAGTTGATTTTATATGTATATCTTTCTAATTAATATATTTAATTCATGTTTAATTAATTAATTATGTGTTTGATGGTCTAGTGATTAAGACACTCGGCTAGTGATGAGTTTGAGCCTGGTTCCCGGAGACCAGCAAGTTAGTCCTATTTTCATCGTATAAGCATTCAACTTATTTGAATTTAACATGATACGTATTCTGTAAATACATCTCTAATTAAAAAATATAAAATTACCGTCTAATAGTAATTTAAATCGGGTAGTTTGTAACACTAGAAAGTAGAGAGTCGTGACATCATTAATGCTCCGGGATAAATTAATTTAGACTTTGACAAAAATCCTGTCAATTACCCTGTTATCGCATACGATTTCGATTAACGTCTTTAAAAATAAGGTTTACTTTTTTTCAGTTTAATTTTGTCACACCCACATTAAAATACGTGTATTTTTAATGGAACGGTAGTTTTAAGTAATTATTCTAATATAATATGTATCTTTTCAAAGTCCCTCCGGCGGGAGAAACGAGTATACCCCGGGCTTGTTCAGTAAATCCCTTTCGTACGCAATTGAATATCTGATCTAATCTAACGGTATCCATTAAGCTCGCAAACTATAATCACTTGTGGATAATCTACGATTGAAAATCTTGGAGGAGAGGAGGCATCTCCTATCTCCGTGTACCCAATCCGCGAAAGGTGCTTCGGGTAATTTGTCCCACGAGATTTCGGTAATTGAAATTAATAAGTAAAGTTACAGCTGGCTCATTCACCCGGTCGGGCTCCTGTGGGATGCTGTTCCTCGGATGCGAGCCGAGAGGACGTGTTAGTAAAACGTTAAACGCTCAGGTAAAGTTTATTGTGACTGCGGGGACTTCGTTAATAACAGTTTACATTATAAACTGCGTTGTTCCACAGAAAACAACGTTTAGGTCAAACGAGTGACAACTATTACTATAGTTATTTCTACTTTAAATTTTTTTTTCTGTATTTTCTAAATCATTCCAAATATTCCGACATTAATCTAGTATATTTTTCTCCCCTGCTTAGAATTCTAAATTACTTCAACGAGATTTCATCTATTAACACTAACATGGATATATTTTTTATAACTTTGGCTTAATTCGAAAACAAAATGATATAATTCATTGATAATTGTCGTTCAACTTGTAAAGCCGGCCACACACGCAACGTTGTACCTATTCAGGTCGCCTGTACAGGCAAACCGGAACGTGTATGTGACAAAACTGGCAGGCACCCTAACTGTACAGGCGGCCTGACAGAATTGAAAATTCATATTAGCGTGTGTTATTACTCCAGAGTGCAGGTTCAGTTGTTCAGTCCACCGCGAAGGGTTGCGTAGTTCGAAAATATGGCGTCTCGTAAGCGCGGCGTAATTATGGAAGATTTTATTGAATTGTATAAATCTGAACCATCCATTCTTAAATAAGTATAGTAACTTGACACTACATTTAACTACTTTATCAAATTGACGTATTGGCTTTTTTCAAACAACCATTCTTTACATCACTCTGGTAGCGGTTTTCTTTTTTTCTTTCTTAGGATGACGAAAAGACCTACCGTATCATCGTAGTTGTGCTGCACTCGATGTCATGGTTGACTGAGGGATTGTCACAAGTTGGCCGCTACGTGTATGGCCATAGTTGAGTTAAGTCAACTTGTCATGTTTACCTATACAGGGATACCTGCCAGTTTTGTCAAATACACGCTCCGGTTTGCCTGTCCAAGCGACCTGAACAGGTATACTTGTCATGTATACCGTTGCGTATCTTAATACGCTTTTAACGCTAATGACTCTCGGCATAGACATACCACGTGATTTGATTCCGTGACCTTGGTGAAACGGTAGTTTTAAATATAACGTATTAGTATTTTTGTATCATATAACTTTTTTACAGCATTTTTAATTTTCTTAACCACAAATATATGTTATTAAACAAATAATAGATATCTCATAGAGACGAAGCTGTTTTTTATTAATGGATAAATATGGAAGTATGGGTAATTACAGGTCTTCGGTTGGTTTAGTGATCACTTTTACTTCCATATTTTTTCATTAATAAATAATAGTTTCGTTTCTATGAGATATCTATTATTTGTTTAATAACAGTACCTTTGTAGGTGAAAAATCAGTAGTTGTGTGTTCTTGGATATATTCAAGTATTGTTTACAAACAGATGTATTTTCTTGTCTTAAATGCTTTTACATTATACTTATTTATCAGGGTCCTCAACGACCTGTTGATAGTCTGCATTCGAAAAATAAATATAAATAAAATATATAAATAGAACACTACGGGAACATTGAATTTGATTTTATGCTCTTTCCCGGTGCATGTACTGCCTCCAGATTACTTAATACGGACAGATGGGGTAAATACGTAATTAAGGTGTATAAGCAACCCCTTTGAGTCCCGTTCTACCCCCTCCTTCAGCACTGCCACACAAGTTGGATGATGGAGAACAGCCGCGGGCTGTTTCTAACATTACAAAAGTTGGATCAATCAAGCACAGAACTCTCATTAACGAGTATGTGTTTTATTGAGTTTAGTTTACTGGAAACCTCGTGGTACCTAAAGATGATGGTATTTCCATGGGATATGAAAGGGAAGGTAAATACGTGTAAAATCATGCGATCAGTTTCTATTTATGTAATTATGTGATGGTGCCTATTTGGGTTAACAGATACCTACGTTACTAAGCGACGCGATATCTTCTCATCCGAAATAACTTTATATAGAATTACCATCTCATTCTGGCGATAAATCCACGAGAAGTTCCCGGCATATGCGATAAAAGTGTAATAAAAAAAATAAAGGGTTTTTTTTTACATGGTAAATAAACATATATTGATTATCGCGTAACTTTCGCAATAATAGATGGGTAAAATCTCTTTTATCATACAATTTTTGTTTAATATTTCACAATTTTTGTACTAATAAAAAAATTTACTTTAACAAGAAAGTCGTATTCGACTATCGTAGTTGGTTAAGATTTCTAAGACATTAACAAACATAAATTAACTTTTAGAAAAATGAATTAACACTACATTGTCTACTTCATACTGCACTTTAATTAAAATTAAAACATTTTCGAAACTTACTGTTACTTTATTACTGAAGAAGATTAAAATGTAGTGTGAAGTAAACACCGTTATGTTTTATTTTATTAATTTAATCATTTTTCTAAAAGTTAATTTTTGCTTGTTTATATGTCTTCGTGAGGTAATTTTACAACAATTAATTACCTCTATACCATAAAACATACAATTTAAAATACAAATTAAAAATATGGATAAATTAAAATGGCCGTGACATACCGAAACCGGTAATGGTCAAAATACAATAAATCGTGATAAAGTAGAAAAAAGTTAAAAAGTGTTTTAATTAAATCATTAAAATGGAACTCTCACTAAGAATGAACAGTTTTAAAATTAGAAATAATTTTTGCGTCAGCTAAAAAATTAACGTATACTTTTAAAATTAGCAAAATTAACTTTGTGGTTAAAATTCATATTTTTATTTGTTAACATTGTTTTATTAACCACTTATTGAGTTTAAATACATCTACCGGTTTAAAAAAAATACCATTTTCTTCTTCATGATGTCAATACTAACTAAATATATATATATTTTTAACAGAATCTATTTTTAAAAATTATTCGTGTAAATTTGTATTAAGTAACAATTTGAGTTAGGTACTAAATTAATTTTTTAAATAATTGTTTTTTTTTAAAAAATAGATTCTGGTAATGTAACAATATTATATATTTTTAGTTAGTATTGACATCCTGATGAAGAAAATGGTATTTTTCGAAACCGGTAAATGTATTTAAACTCAATAAGGGGTTAATAAAACAATGTTAAAAAAATAATAAAATAAAAATAAATAATAAATTAACGTCCCAACAATGATAGGATCTAAATTAGGTTAAAAAAATTATTGCGTTATAAAAAATATAATACTTCGATTAAGTGAAGACTTGAGACAGTGGAATGGCAGCTTTCCTAGATTTGTACAACGGGTTAATCACATTCTGTGTAGTATGCAATTATTCCGATGACACCAGAGATACCTTAACTGTGCTCGCCGATACGACACGACTAAAGGTGTACCTCTCATCCGCCGACAACAGTACAAGCTCTACACCCTTTAACCTCTCCTGCCTCCGCAGCCTTCTGCCTCTCGTGTCCTACCCCCTACCGCCGACCCACCAGTATCCACTCTCCCCACTCCGACCGATAATCTAGTTTATTGCCGATTCGGGCTATCTTTGCGGCAATTAAGCGGCTCGGATAATAAGTGGTTTATGTTGTTCCATGCTGAGACCGCGTCGTGGTTTATGGATAATAAATAAGTGCTACACCTGGAGCATTATTTGCTTAATTAGACGATATTTATGATTGCCTTGTTTTAATTGCCGTTTCATTTTGTGTACATCGCCCGAGGACGAAGCCTCAGTGCGCGTTTTGCTTTTTTACTACCTTCGAATGTGGATCGTACACAGATATTGGCAGGATTCTTTTAAACGAAGGTTTAATAGGTACTTTAGCTCAACGAAGTTTTTCATTACATCTGAATCGATTTACAGCTAAAACCTGAATCTTATCTGGCCTCATTATTTATTTTATTAAAAATTAGATATTTTTTTTTTGTATTCGGGTTAATCGATAACGTCTATCTACAAATCAAGATTATTGCGCTAAATCTGTTACGATTACTAAGGAAAATATGTGAACGTAATATGCTGCGATCGGATAACAAATTAGATGGGGTAAGCACTTAAATACTCTACACTTCATAATTTGGCAAGTGATATTTCAATACGTTCTAAAATATTAAGAAGATTTAGTAAAACCTTGTCTTACTTACGGAATTGCATGTTCATGTTTAAAACGTTAAGCAATATCTCGATTTCATGTTATTTAGTTAATGTACTAGAAAATTTTTGACCAATCATTCTATCTATAAACACATCTTGCTCTCCCTTTACCACAACAATAGTTGCAACCTCCCCGCTCTTTCTCCCACCTTTTTTCTTTTTATTTATCTTCTGCACCTAAACATACGTATGTACCTAAACATTTCAGTGAATTTTCATAAATAATATCACATGTTAAATATTTATTATGTTAGTTCTATTATGTTTACACTGTCAAAATGCCTTAATAAATTAAAATAAAAACTTAAAGTGAACCTACTGTATACGAACAAAGCTGTCAGATACCTATGCTACGGGCAGCAGTTATAATATGTAACTGTGAGGTATCCACTCTGATATTATGTTATTCAATCACTAGTGCATAATTCAATATAATCTGTTCATCTAATCCCATGGTGAATAATCTTTACAGGGAACGAGATGTTTCCCTTTGGTTTCTTCGCCTCACTGTAGGCTACATTTTTAATATGATGTGACCATATACAATTCCGCTTACGGATCCTATCGCGTCGGCCTGATTGCTGAGGATGGCATGGACCAGAGGGATGCCATCTAATGGATGAAGGACGTCGAAATCGCGCCCAACCTGACAGTATATATATAGTAAAAATGACATAGAATTTTATTGTTTCATTTACTAAGATTATTCTTCCCCTCTTGTTCCAGAATGTTCGGCAGCTCCGGTGCCTGCGCGGCGTGCGGCCAAACCATCCCCGCCAGCGAGTTCGTCATGCGGACGGGCGGTCCTCAGGGAGGAGGGGCTCCTCCCGCGGCACCCCCCCAGCACCACGTGTTCCACCTCAAGTGTTTCGCTTGCTCCAAGTGCGGGGCCCACCTCGTGCCCGGGGACAGGTCAGTGCAGCGCCACATATACTTTTAACTTACCACCGCTCGTTCTCTCCAGCACTAATCTGTAGTCTAGCATCAGGTGTACTGCCACTCTTCGTTTTGCTAATTATTTTGTCAAACTTAAAAACAGGCTCGAACCTCCGACAACGAGAGTGAAGTGGTCGTGGGTTCGAGCCTTGTCCTAAGAGCCAATTTTTACTAATATTTGTCATAATACAATTTGTTTAATGTATTCCGTGTAAGGATATGTATTATTATTACCTTGATATGTACTTACATATAATTTGATATCGCATTTAAAAATTTAAAAAAAAATTTAACTTATATTTTTTTTATATTTTCGTAGAAAGCAATCACTTTGTATGAAACGACGAAATTTATTACACGTCAACCGGTTTCGCTTATATCAAGCTTCATCAGGACGTATTTAAAACTGATCATAAATACAAAAAGAGTGCACTTATATATACATAAAGAGTGAGATAGAATATAAAATTACATGTGAAAGCGAGAGACAGAATACATATACAGATAGACGGAACATTAAGGGAGTGGAAAATACAATATAATAAATTTCGTGGTTTCATACAAAGTGATTGTTATTTTAATTAATATCATATTATTTCAATTAAATCTCAAAAACGAAAAATGTTTTTGTGTCGTTATGTTTCTAAATATTTTTAAGCATCACAATTTATCAATTCGATTGATAAATTAAATCTACGTTTTTGATTAATCTGTTCCGGCGGATGACGTCATTACCGTTTGAAAACATGCGTTTTATATCGTTTAACTGTATATAATTCAAATCATTACAAATGGATCATTATTTTTTCGTCTACTATTTTTTTCTGAAATTTTTATTAATATTAGAAACAATTAAATAAATTTAACAATCACAATCCACTCGTGTTTTCATACATTCATCCATAACGACGAATCAGTCATATTACATTAAAAAAATATTTGAGATTGCGATATTACGTAATCGGACTATCATTACAAATTTGAATACTGATCAAAATATTACCATTTACCAAATCTATATATATAAATTAATGTTTGTCCCGTATGCGTTCCTATGCCTTTCATCCGATTGCGATAAAACTTTGGTGAGTTGTTGTGCACACGCCCGCAAAGGTTTCTGAATTAGTACAACCATTTTACAATAGGTGGCGCGCGAGTCGTTTCAACAAATGTGTGTATTTCAGACAGTTTATTGCCATTAAACTTTGGCGAGTTGCTGTGTGCACTCTCGCGAAGGTTTCTGAATTAGTACAACCATTTTACAATGAGAAAATTCGCCGAAGAAAGCGATCTGCGCTCCAGGGCTGTCAGTTTCATGGCAAACCATATGTCGTGAAATGTGAAATACGGACACGTTGATTGGCTATTTTTAGGATTCTCTGGGGCGAATTTTCCAAGAATTATCGCTTTTTATGGCGACTTCTTCGTATACGCACCAGACGGAAAACAAAAAAACATTGTGTATCCAAAAGCACTTCAATAATCAGAATTAAAATACAAACATTTTCTATCTTTTAGTGGCATTGCAACGCACGCCGGGTACTCGCTAGTATATAATATATAACGAATTAAAATTTGATATTGTTAAAAGAATATCTGAATAATTTATATATATTAAAGAAACGTCTTGTTGCGGTAAAAACAATATCAACATGTGCAGACACTGCTTACTGCTTACACCTCTTCATTTTATTCACCTGCTGCAGCCCAAATCGAGCCTTGGCCTCATCAATATTCCGCTTCCACGATTATTAGTCCACACTGCTCATTTTCAATTATTCTCCATTTGCAATAGCTTTAGATGCACAAAGCCTAGTATAATTAAAAAGTGTCTGCTCAACTCAAACATTAATAACAGTCCAAATGTAATACGATGACTAATAGATTATAGATCTTTATTTGTCCCTGTTTAAAAGGCATTTAAAAGGCTTAGATTTTTTTTTTGTTACACCAGTAGCTGTGTACTAAATGCTAGATTTTTCAAAAGGATTAAGTGTATCAATTACTTAATTAGTCGCATTAATTTTCTAATTGGTATTTAATTTTACGGCTGAAAAACACGAGACGTTCAGCGTTAATACTGTTCTGCTATGAAAACAATGACAGCGGAACGTGTAATTATAATGTTGTGTTCATAGTTCTTAATTTCGGAATAAAATATCATATTAAAACTTGTCTTTACAATTTTAAAAACGAAATATGCCCAGCTGACGGTAGCGGACTGACTAGGACGGACGGTTGCGGTTCTGTACGCGTTATTAGATCCGATGATGCATCACAGAATGCATTACGTTTATCCAAATTTGTCGCCGGCTCTGACAGTCTGTGACAGGCTATTATCCCGGGTGGTAGCGACGTGACGCCTTATCATCGCTAGTAAATCAATTGCCATATTTTTTTGAACAAATTAATTTATTACTATTTATTTGTTTATCAAAATTCGACGTTGGGTCTCTTGTCACCACTACACCGGTACGTTACGGACCATTATCTCGGGCGATGGCGATTGGATTGCGTGACGCGTCAATCAGAACAAGAATAATATAATTTGAGAAGAAAATCAAAATACAAAATACGTGAACAATTTCACTTAAAATGCGCCGATGTGATAAGATTCCGTGGACTGTATCGATTATAACAATGATTAGTTGTCGCAAACCGAAGTCGATTCAGCAAAGAAAATAATGACAGATGAATCTGGCCTACCTCGCTCTAAAGTCCTGGGTTGGACGTCGTTTTCATCTCCGGTTAACTAGCACGTTTTTTGTGAAGAACCGAGATATCACTGCACTTCCGGAGCTGTTTAGCACACCGCCTCTTCGTGCTCTTAGGTTACGCACCGCGCTGCTTTCGGACGGTGAAAAGGGAACACAGATCTTGACAGTTTCGTGTCAGAAGTCAATCTGTCCCCCCGTCGGCGAAATCTCTAAATAATTAGTTGGCCAGAGCGGGACAGGTATATATTAGATGGACAAAATGCACAGGGAGTAGGTACTCGACTTGCGTCAACACGCGCGATGTAAATATTGTATGAGTACGTCCAAAATATCATATATTTTCGGCCACTCAATCGATACCGCCCATGCTACGAGTATATTACATATTTGTATATTTTTATAATGTTTCCTGTCTATTTATCCCTTTCAAAGACTTTCCGTTCTCACTCTCAATTTTAATTATTTTTTTAATACAAAAGTATAATTCACGCTTTATCTAATTTGCAAACTGCTTGTATCTCTTAACCCTTCCCAAACCATGCAGTAACACAGGTCTACCGTCATAATTAAACCTGTAATATTTCGGTAAATACTTGCAACATAAAATTCATATAATCCTAAAGAAAATATTAGCGCTTAGTAATAATTAGTAAAAAACCAATTATGAAAAGGGAATCGTACAAAAACAATTATTTTTTTCCATTTAGTCCGTTGTAAAATAAATACGTTGGTAAAAATACCATTTGTCATAAGAAAGACAGAGATCACACACTATTTTCACAGTGAAAAGGACAACAAACATACAAATATAATTGTCTCTTTCTCACTAATTAAATGAAGAGAGATAAGAAGGAAAATAAGACTAGATAATAAGATAATGAATGCTCTAAATTATGTAATTAATCATTTTTTCAAAATTGAATGCTCAATATTTAGAGTAAATTCGTGCTATTAAATCCATTTAAGCTAGTAAAAATATTTTTTCTAACTGTTATTTACGGTAACACGAGTTGACAGCATGGCTGCGTTCGGGTATTTTATATCATGGTATGGTAAAGGTTAATAAAGACTCGCTTCAGGATAATGCATATGAATGCCGGGCAATTCATTTATATTAAATTTTCTTGTGAGGTGGCCGAATTCGTTTATATGAATATTGATAAATATTTTTTCAAGCCTGGTAATCAATTTCGGACTGATCGTACAAGCGCCGGGATTGGGATTAATAAACCCCGAGAATATCTCTATCAGTGTCTTTTATTATTGAGGGTTTATTTTTTTTATATCCAGTCATCTTAAGTGTTTTGTTTTCCAACCCAACAAGCCAATTTGTAAATGTTTCTTTTTTTAAATACTTGCGGCCTCTATATTTAGATACATATATAATTGTTTGTGTTAATTTCTTTTTCAAAACTTCCTTGTCTGTGAATATTAAATCTGCAGATAAGTTGTTGGGCGTGCACATTGATTCGTGAGTACGCAAATCAACAAGACTGTCACTACTGAGACACATTAAAAGTATTCGGAGATATTTTCTCCCTGCGGCAGCCCGTCAACTCGTAAATGTATTTGTGGTGTCACGTGTGGACTACTATAACTGCATTTATGCTGGCCAGCCAATGTTTCAGCCGGATAGATTACAATCCATTCTAAATGCGGCAGCAACGATAACATAGAAGTTTCTAAATTCTCTCACATAAAATCCCTTTTCTTCCGTTGCCATGAAAGAGTTAAATTTAAATTGTGCTAGATGATGTACAAGGCGACACAACATGGCGCCTCTGTTTCTTTAAGAGCTTTGCATCCCAGACAACTTGAATTTTAGAACTCTCAGTTCAGCCTCTGCTTCAGCCGTAGGTAGGGTTGTAGAATCGACCAACCGTTGCCGGAAGTCTAAATTTAGTGAACGGGTATTTGCGGTGGCAGGTCCAAAAGCGTGGAATGCTTTACTTTTCGTCTTTAGGATCAGTGCATCAGAGACTTTATTTAAAAAGAGACTAAAAATTATTTTCAAAAAATCATATGCATCAATTCAAATAACAATTTTAAATACAAAAATAGTTCAGAACTAAACAGTTTATGTGTAAAGTGCCCTTGAGGTAAAATTTTTTACAAAAATGCGCTATAAAAATTTCCAAATGTTATTGTTACAGAAATAAGTTTGTAGAACTCTATAATCATACATATGAAAATAAAAACACTTGTTTTTCAGTTCTATTTGTTTAAATTCCGTGAGACGCGTTTCGCCTTATGAGGGCATTATGAATCTAACCATTTTAAATTTATTAAACAGAACAGAACAGAATTGTTTCTTGAAAATTCATTGAACAGAATAGTTTCTTAGAATCGTGCCAATATATAAAAACCCAAATTTTCCATTATTACCTTAAGTACTTAAAATTATATAGCAGCCGCTTTCCAATAGATATCGTATAAATACAACTTGTTGAATTTAAAATGGTTAAATTGATAATGCCCTCATAAGGTAAAACGCGTCTCACGGAAATTAAACGAGTAGAACTAAAAAACAAGTGTCATATACCTCACTTTATCGTCAAGCTTCAGTACGCCAAAATGTAATAATAATATCTCTGTATATAAAAGTAATATAAGTTGTTGTAGTGTGTATTTTCTAGCAGCTAGTTCTTGGGTCCATATAACTTGATATTTATTTGATAAGTTTATTGTGAAATTGCCCTTCACCTCCTAGACTCCATGGGGTCCCGCTCCGAGAGATTTTTCCTCGGCGGGAGGGTAACCGCGACCCCATAGATTATAGGTACCTATTCTCCCTTCTAGTACAAGCGGTGTAATCTGGATAAAGATATCTCCCACACCAGAAGGAATTCCTCACAAATCCAAACAGCAGCTATGAATTTAAGCTCTGATATCATTAATTGACGTGACTGTTTCTTTGTGGTGTAACATGATTATTTAAATTTTCACAATAAAACATTGTACTACACACATGTAATTTTCACTACTAATTTTGAGAGGTGCAGTCCCTCCCTCTCTAATAGTATATACTGGTTCAAATTCCCATAAAATTACTAATGATTTTCCTTTGCATATAAAACCCGCGTTTTACACCAACAACATCAGCAAAATTCTATTCAATTGTAAAACAAAAATTAATGTATTTAATAAAAGCTGAATATATTAAATAAGTTTTGGAAATTGCGATATAAAATATATAGGTCAAACCGTGAAACATATAAATACGAGAATAAAGGAATCGCCGCTGCCTAATAAATAATAACTTCTCGGAATTTTATAACCATATAATTGAAACAAACCACTCTTTCGATAGTCATAGACTAAAACTTCTCCACTCGGTACCTCATAAAAAAATAATAATGAAGAATTAGGAAATCGTTGAAATACAAAAGAATTTAAATTCAGAGAAAACTTTAATTAACAACATAACATTCCCTAACGTCCCGTTAACGACCGAAACCTCCCCCCTCTTCTCAAGCCCCGCCCCATTTCCCGAATAGACTACAATTATGTATTTAGTTTAGTTATCCACCAGGATGATGAGAGGGACTGCACCTCTCGAAACTAGCGGTGGAAATAACTCAACATGTGTGTACTACAAAGTTTTATTTTGAAAATTAATTCAATGTTACGCTAATAATCCTACCTCGATCACAATACTTTTCTTGGTTACCAAGCATTAGGAAAACCAACGACGGTCAATAAAATTATTAAAATCACTTATTAATCGCGGTAACTGTAATGTGGACGTTCTGAAACCAGTCGGCATTAAAAATACAAAACAAATGATTACAAGTTTTTTAAAAATTGTATTATAAAACACATTAAGTTTTGGATCAAGGGAATACATTTCTAACCCCAAATAATATCTATTAATGTGGCCATCCGATCAAGCAAAAATAATTCTTGATACAATTCACAAAGGATTATTTTTCCCAATACTGCTGTTAATTAATTAAAATTCTGTTTTGTTCTTTCCATTCAGTTAAGTTTTTAGTAGGATTTAATTAACGATTAATTAATGATTCGTGAGATTATAAATTAATTAAATAAATATATATTTGAATGAAAAAATAATCTACGTTTTTTCTAGACTAAATGATATGGTTTGTGTTTCAAATGTGTGTGTTATACTGTTTTGGTCGACAGGTTATTTTGTCCCGGTAAAATCGTTCCTTACTAAGAATTAAAAATAAACCATTCTGCATATGCGCTATGACGCTATTTTTATTCTCATTAGATTAATCTTGGTTTGAGTTCTTGCATTCTGTTAATGTTTTTCATATATTTTTTATATTTTTTTGTCCTTGTGGTTTATTAGAATAATTATGAATAGTAGCAATATTTATTTAAAAAGCTATTAATATTGGTAATATATGAACCAGCAATCATCATAGAATACGATAATTATTATAATTAGTTCTATAATAAGTTCTATCATTTCTACGTAAAACGTTGTAAATAATTTATTAATATTTTTATTATATTTGAATATATAATGTATAAGTATGTATTTTTATTACAGATAAGCGTACTTTTGCAATTAAAATTTATTGTTAACATAAATATTACTATACTTATATATTACCTAATCCTTTATAATAATTATTAACTAGATATAAGTACCTATCTATATAGTAAATATTTATTTGTATATACGAGTATGTATACCCATTATAGGATTATATCTCTAGACCACTCAAGTGACGTATAATTTATTTAAGTTATTATTAATTTTCTATTGGCATACTTAAAAAAAGTATGTACATATATTTCTATTCTATAAATTTTAATGAAATCACATTCTTATGTTAAGAACAATTTTGATAATTAAAACATTAACGTATTTTGTTCAAGAGTTACTTATAAAAATGGTTTAATCCAAAAGGATCAATTACAAACATGGCTTTTTTGTTGTTACTTTTAAAGTAGACTTGATCCATGAAACTAATAAGTGTTTTCGTTTGTTTATTATATAAAAAATATTGATAAAAAATCATAGATCTTACATTAGTGTACGAAGTTTAATTTTTGCATTTTGTCGCAAAATATGTTTTAGGGAATGATCCGTGTTTGCAAATAATAAATAGCTTCACATGGTATTTACTACGTAGTCGATAATTCATCGGGAATTATGTAGTTAGATTCCCTGGCGAGAGAGAGCTCCGTATTTGAAAGCCGTCTACTTTGTTTTTGCGGAATCTCAAATACCTTTGAGTAAACCGATAGTAGACGCCAAAATTAACAATTCATTTTTATTAAATTTTGGACACATTCTTATTGTGACGTTGTAATTATAAATATCACAGACCTATGCTCTGAATAACGTATGTTTTACTCGAAGGTATTTGAGATTCCGTAAAATCAAAGTAGAAAGTAGAAAGAGATCCATGTTCGAATCCCGGTAGCAACAACAATATTTTTCGATAAAATTGGTTGTATATGTATTTCTTTCTATTTAATACATTTAATTAGTATTTAAAATATCACAGACCGATGTATGTACTGAATAATTACAACTTCACAATAAGAATGTGTTCTCCTTAATAGTATATTTTTTGATAAATATAATTTTTCTTTGTATCTTTTTAAATAATAAATCTAATTAGTTTTAATTATTATTAGATATTAATTTTAAAGAATTACATAGTAAGTAATGATAATTTTAATATTATTAGATACTACATGTTGGCTGGCAGCCTGGTGTGCGAACAGGACTGGCACAAGCTGCTGAAGGCGTCGGGTGGCGCGGGCGCTGCCGGGGGCGCCGCGGGGGCCGTGCGCAAGGGCAAGGTGGGGCGCCCGCGACGCTCGCGGGACTGAGCCCCGCCCGTCCGCGCGCGACCCCGCCCCGCGCCGGCGCCTCCAGCACGGGGGCCCCTGGCGAGCGATGCGGAGGAGACCCAGCCGGACTTTGAACAGGTACCTATGTTTTACGCCAGCCATATAGCCTAATTAGACAGAAGGCCTGTACTTAGATGACAAAATGTAGATTAAATATTACTTTTGATACAAAGTAATATTTTTATATTATATGATTATAACATTAGGTACTTATGAATTTGAAAAAGCTTTCAAATATATTACACATTTTATTTATTATTTTATGTAATTATGTTCTGAAACAACTGACAATTAATCACCTATTTTTACTAACCGGTTTTTGTTTTTTATTACTTCTAAGAAACCGTTTAAACACAAAAATATATACACATATTTCAAAGAGTGATACTTACACTACTTGTGATATTGTTCTAAGATGGTTGTTTATGATTTACCATTAAATTTAAATTACATTTTATAATTATATAAATATACACAAATGAGATGTTATTGTTAGATAGGCAAGTTGTTGGGCATATCGCATATTCCACTGGAACCATTTTTTTTATCTTCTTTGACCAAATCTACGTCCAGCGTTGAATATAGGTTTCCCCTTACTTGCTTTACACAGTCTTGCACTTTGCTTTCAATTTTTCCAAACATCTCGACCATCTCGTCACTTAGAAAAGCGAATAATGTTAGACATGTGTATATTCAACATTAAACGCATGTTGGCAAAAATAGAAGATTAAAAAATATTTTTAAATGATTTTAAATCCTCACTGTCATCACTTGTGTAGCTTTAAAATCAGGATTGTCGCAACTCATCCATCTAAAGATGGTAAATCCTCTCCAAAATACAATATAACGTAAATAAAGTGGTATATATAGAGTATGTTTGATTGTATACTGTTTATTGTACGCCGACGATGCAGTATTAATGGCGAATAATGAACAAGAATTAGAGTCTAGTGCGTAGAATGTACGATGTATGAAAGGAAAGCGACCTTATTACGAATGTCAACAAGTCGAAAGTGGTCGTATTCGAGAAGGAGGAAAGTAAGACAACGTGCAAAATACTTGTAGGTAATGAATGTTTGGAACAAGTAGATGAGTTTGTGTCTTTGGGAAGTATGTACGATAAAAAAGGAAAGACACAAAGATATCGAAAGGAGGGTGAGACTGCAGTGAATAAAGTGAACGGCGCTTTGAACGGAATTATAGCTAATGGGAACTTGTCAACTGAGGCAAGACTAACGGTTCACAATAAAGTCATGGTACCGACACTAATGTATGGAAGTGAGGCCTGGAGCTGTCAGAAGAGGAACGAAAGTAGACTGAATGCATGGAAATGGGATCACTTAGGCGTATATGTGGCAGATCCATTTATGAGAATGAAGAAATAAGGAAAGAATTTAATGCTGATGTTAATATAGTGAGTAAGATTAAGAAAGGATCACTTAGGTGGTTTGGTCATATGGAACGGGTGAATGGTAAGAAATATATATGACGCAAGTGTTGATGGCAACAGAAGTTGAGAACGTCCGCGGAAGACTTGGCATGACAAGGTAAACCAGATACTGGAGGATGGTACTGTTAGAAGCCTCAATAATCGTCGAGTTCGTATGAGAAAGATGTATAAATATGGATGAGGCGAGAATTGTGTGTCATGACAGAGGAGTGCGGCGCTCTATCCTCTCTGCCTACCCCAGCGAGGAAACGGCGTGATGGTAAGTATGTTTTAAATGTTCTAACCGGTTAACCGAAGAAAGATAACCAGTTTTTGATTATTTGAAATTGTCCAAATATCCGGTTAACCGGTTTCGGTTTAAACCGGTTTGTATCATTTTAAGTATAATTTTAAATAAATTATCAGTAAGTGGAATTATAACAAGATCACTGATATATTTTGTAGATTCTATCTTATAATATATATATATATTTTGTAAAGTCACAATATTTTTACGGCGAACATACTGATAAATTGTAATTATTTATAAATACATGGGTGAGCAGTGTCTAAAGAGAGTTTTAGTACTGGGAATAATTTAGGTTACCTTATTATTAAAATTAATTTAACTGAATCAGATATAATATTTTAAAATATCGATAAACAATGGTTAAAACACGAATCGTATTAAACTAATTCTTAATAAAAAGCTTAAACAGATGGCTACTAATAACTTCTTGTTCACTAGTCCTCCCAGTAAAAATATTAATAATGACATAAGTTACCATTGGCGTAGAGTTTTATATATTAATAATTTTTCTTCCCTTCGTGTGAATAATCTTTCTTCTAATGTCAGGCCAGCGCTCTACACAAACGACAATTTAGAAATTTTTTTAATAAACTCAAAAGATAAAGATAACAAATTAAGCCACTCGGGTACATATAAATTAACTTGCAATAACTGTCCCACATTCTATACAGGCAAAACTGCTTGTAATGTCAATATTCGTATCAAAGAACATCTTAAATGTTTCAACAGTAATGGTTTCTCAGAATTTTCCAACCATAATATTGAAAAAAGCCATTCTTTTAATAATACCACAGGGGTATTATTAAACTCCTCCATAAAAACGGATTTTGCCTCCGGTTGGACAATTTAGAAGCCCTTAAAATAAAAAAGGCAATAAATAGTGGTGCGCTAATTCTTAATAATCTAATTAATTTATCCATTAGCCCCATATTATGTATTTTTCCCTTGAAATCAATTGAATATCCATAAACACTGTATTTTCCCCTTCCTTAATGTTCCGTCTATCTGTATATGTATTATGACTCTCCTTTTCACATATAATTTTATATTCTGTCTCCCTTAATGTTCTATTTAACTATATATGTATTCTGTCTCTCTCTTTCACATGTAATTTTATATTCTATCTCCTTCTTTACTCTTTTTGTATTTATTATTTGTTTTAAATACGTTCTGATGAAGCTTGAAATAAGCGAAACACGTTAACGTATAAAAAATTTCATGGTTTCATACAAAGTGATTGTTATTTTATTAAATATACTTATTTAAAATCTGAAACGTGGCTTTCTTCATCTCTTGCGGTTTTCTTCCCACATTCCTAATTCTGAATTAAATGTTATATATTAGAGACGTTTATATCATCCAGTTCTATCTTCTCCTCCGTCTTCATCATCTGAAATGTTGCTATTTCATTCCAATCTTTTAGAACTAGTGCAAAATTTTAAAACTTATTCAGTGAGTTTGCCGCCAACGTTGAGATTTGAGATCAATATATTTTAATTACTTTTATCGTAGCATTATAGAGTATGCTATCGACTTTTACATCTTATCAATTTGTAAAAATAATCAAGACAGTATTATACATATTATATAATCTGTATAATTGTAGCAATGTAATGTGCCATCAGATGGTACTTCTTTACTAGTATTTAAAACTCGTCTTAAGACAGACGCGTTCATTGGACGGTTTTGCAATAAAACAAATGTAACAAAGCTGTTTACGTAATAGATTTTTTTTTAATATCAAAAACAACGAGACAATCTGTAAAGAAGATGTAATATTCGCAGTGGCTGGCCCAAAAGCGTGGAACTCTTTGCCCTCCGTTATTAGAAACAGTGCATCAGAGACTTTATTTAAGAAGAAACTAAAAACGCACTTTTTCAAAAAATCATTTCCATAAGTGAAAATAACGATCTTTTTAATTTTAAATAACATAGATAATTGTAGAACTATAAACAGTTTATGTGCAAAGCGCCCTTGAGGTGAAAGTTTTTACGAAAATGGCGCTATACAAATTATCCATTATTATTATTTGCTATGATAAAAAAACTTTTATCATTACTTGCTTACTGTACAGCAACATTTACAACATTTTTAAATTACACGGAATTTTCAAATTTTTTTACTATATGAATAGTCTTTTTCTTGTTTCTTTTCTATTCGATAAATGTTTATTCAGAACCGAACGTATTCACCTAAATAAATTGTACCTAATTTATAGGATGTTGACACATTCATTTACTCCGTCCCACACAATAAACTACGAGTATATACTATATTTACCTCTGTTACAACAAAAATATGTATGTCAATAAAGTCTAAATAAATAAATTCAATTTAATAATAAAAAATTTTAAGAACACATTATTGTGATATTGCAGTTTTGTTCTGTGGTATTTTATACAAATTAAATTAACCAGCTAGAAAGATATACAGAAGAATCAATTTATCGAAAAAATATTTTAGTTGCCACCGGAATTCGTACCTAGACATTTGCCTGTCCGGGAAAAAGCATTATTATGTTTTAGTAAGAAAATTATGTTTTTACTAAAAATCATAAGTAATATATGTATTTTATGCAAGCTTAGAAGTTCATTCATTTTATATTAATTTCTTATTAAATTACATATGTTTTTAGATTGTTAACTTTGTTTTATTAACCACTTAATGAATTAAATACATCTACCGGTTTTGAAAAATATAATTTTCTTCAGGATGTCATCAACTAATCAAAAACATATGTTATATTGTTTCTTTAACAGAATTTATTTGAAATACTAATTAAATGTATTAATTAGAAACATATACATATAAAATCAATTTTATCGAAAAATATTGTTGTTGCGCTACCGGTATATGTTCTGAATAATTACAATTTCACAATAAGAATGTGTTCTATAAGAATTTTTTATTTAAAAAAAATATTTTTAGAAAACAATAATTATTTAAAAAATAAATTTAGTACCTAACTTAAATTGTTACTTGATGATAGAAAATTTTCTAGAATGGTACTTGTGGTTAAATTTCGTTGGATGTTTATATTATTTTGGTTAGTTTTTAATGCTTTATTTATTTCTAATGATTCTAAATTATTCAATTTAAGAGCAACATTGTTTATATGCGTTACATAATTATTCCAATTCTTACACAATCCTCAATGGCCTATTTCGCTATCTCAGAAACCAGACCATGTTATCTTATCTCGTAGATATTGTAATTTTACGGATCTGTTTATTTCCCCACTCTTGAGGAGCCGCCGCTATCAGCGCTGCTCGGCACCACCGCCGAGCTGATTTGTACTTGCCGGCGATTGATTAAAATATACCTTATTTTTTGGCGATCATGGATGCAAATAATAATAAAATATCACACTTTTATCGTTTTTTCTGTACACTACCGCCATCTGGCAACGGCACTTCCGATACTTTCCTTTTTATTGCCGCCGCAAGTTTTAGCGGTCTTACATTATAAATGTTTTTATTGTCAAAATAATAAAATTCAGTCGGTCAAATTTACCTGGAGAGGACCACCATCCCCCGTAGGACAGCCCTCGGGCTGTCTGTCACATTTTAGGAGTGGTTAAATTTTACTACAGCCTCCTGGTGGTTCAACTTCTACAATGGTTGCATATTGTAAACGACATTTCTGACAGACAACAAAAAAAAGGTGTATTTTATTTATTTATAATATTTTGCAGTATGGAGTATTATAAAATACGATTATATCTTCTACAATGTAAAATAAATATTAATAAAAATTCACTAACCTTGGGCGAGCTTTCATTTTACTAGTTTCAAATTCGACACGAATTACATATGCTTTCAAGATGAGGTTAATAGTTAAATTCTTATAAGTATCAGAGAAATAATTAATGACATTATTTGTTACATAAATCGTGAGAGAATGGAAGGGTTGAATAGAAATAGACGACAATAAAATTGTTGATTTTCTCGCATTCGATACAAGTGTCAAAAATAACGTATCTTGAGGATTATCTGGGCTTATTGGTTGTCATTTGAATTAATCTATCGAAAATTGAATAATTTATCGAAGTACCCAATTCATATATATATATATGAATATGTTTTGAAATCAGACAAAGTACCTACATATATTTTAATGGTCGCTTAAATCAATGTTCTGAATTTAAAATTACTATGACAGCTTCATTCAATTTGTTATTTTGTTTAATATTATCGATTTGAAACGCCACGTTGTGGTTTTGGTGATATGTCTGTATCATAATTACATACTATTTATGAAACAGACAGCTAGTGTTTAAAAGACGACAGTATTATATATAAACGAAATACTTAATGGCGACTTACACAAAAATGACGTACATAAAATGTTTACTTTGTTTAAGAAAACCTTGTTTTCCCTTAAAATCTGTAAAAAACGCATCTAATTTATAAAGTTTGCTATTAATGTTGCGAATTAATTCATATTGAGGATAAAATATCCGTGAAAACATATATTTTCGATATCTTTTAACGAAAATTACGACCGCGCTGATTCGACGTCCGTCATGGCCGACACGTCATTCCGCCGGTCTGTAGAATACTTGAGCAATTAATAGAATCGATATAAATATTATTTTGTAAGAAATTATTATGTTTTTGATATAAAACTTGATTTTAAATAGTACCCAAAGCCTCAAAGCATGTGTGTATATTATTTAAAAACGTTTTTTTTTTATTAAAACAAAATATTTTTAAAACGTCAAAAATTGGTAATATGTCCTGCAAATTGAATGGTTTATAACTCTATTAAAGATTTGTCTCCCTAATCTTGGCTTCAAGATTGTAAGAAAATATATATTGTATATGCAAGAATTTTCCATATTAAGATAATATTGTTTCAAACGGAAAATGCATCTAATGGTCGCGTTCTTTCATTTAATGCTTGTATTGTCTTAATTATGGCAAACAACATTCAGTTTATTAATTGAAATTAGTGTAAAGGTCCTATCTAAGTAATAATTTTTAAAAAAGTAAAATCTAGTCTATAATTTATTAAGATGAATATATAAATGAATAATAAAAACCCACATTTTCACAATAAACGCGAAAATTTTAATTATCATTGAAAGTGGCACCTTAAACACAAAGATATTATTTTTATTATTATTAATGTATTAATTAAATATGAAAAAGAGAAGTGCATGTATAAATGTATATACACACGAATTTATGTTGCTTTATGTATATATAATAAGAGAAAATTAAATCTAAAGTATGAGATGAAAGTGGCATTGAGAAATAAGCTAAACGGACTGGGGGGTGGAAAGGGAAGAGTGAGGATGTTGAAATTAGGATAAAAAAATAGAAGTTTAGAAATGAAATATGTGGGTATAAAAATGTTTTTTTTTACCTACGTACATGATAATTTTTTAAATGTTGCTATATTATTATAAACAAGTCAGTTTCGCAGGACGTTTACTAGATAGAAAAAAAGAGTTTTTTTAATACAAAAAACACCTTACATATCTCAACCACGTGTATCACACCATCCCTGCGTAGAATATGTTTTTCCTACATATTTATTCTTCGTTGGTTTCTACAAAGATACTAAATACTCGTAACAACAAAACAAAACGCTATTTGTAATGTTCTATTAATAACACATTTTACGCGGGAATAAATTCTATGATAAAACCACAGACCAGTAAATGAATAAACGTGAAATAAAGTGTACATATAAAAGAGAAGTTTGGAACGTCAGTTGCGGGACGAGGGGCATTCTACACACATTCTTGGTGGAAACATATATACGATAGTTTATGACACATTAATGCTACAACCAAAGTATTTGCTTTTGAAAAATGAAATATTTGTATATTTTTTACAATAATGCATAGCATATAAATTTTCGTTGTAATCGAGTCATATTTTTAAAAAAAGTCGCGGAACTATTTGATTGCGTTAGTGGTGCCAATGAAAATATTGTGACAAGCAAATTGCGTTAGTTCATGTCTATGGATAAAACATAAAATGTTCTACTTCTGGTACGTGTATTATCCTAATTGTAGTTGTAAATAGTATTTTTTTGTAATATTTGATTAACATATATAAAAATGTGTAACTACTTCTTCTTTCACTAAATCCGCTAATTAACACACGCTGCATAAAAAATCATCTTTTCATTTGATCCAAGTTCCATCAGGGCCAATCAACAGGTCGTCAGAAAGCCGGCGGATTGTAAGTAGTCTAAGAAGACTGGAGTCCGTCCGGTGGACAATATTGCGTTAGCACTTCGTTAACAGCCTTCATAAAGGTGAAGATGGGTCGAGCAGCATGTTCTTAATTGTCGTCACTAATGGCCGGGCGACAAAGTTAAACATCAACCCAAGTACGATGACACTGTAGAAATGTCCATTTCTGTTTTACAAAAAAAAATCGCTTGACATAGTTAATGTTGCGAACCTTTTTACTCTGCACCAGTAATATGGCTGCAAAATTGTTCACAAAAAGCCTTCGCCTCTGCCGGGGACCTGTCGCGCTTTCTTGACTTCTCCGCGCGCGGGAAAGACAATTTCGCCCTTATTGTGTGTATCGTTTGTTTTTAGTGTTATTTTTACGTTTTTTGCTATATCTCCCAGACCGTAAATATTTTCGCACGTATTACGGTCATTCTAAATTTTTATTTTTACAATCCCGGACCGAAGTAGAATCGCAATACTAACAGGACAAATACTAATGGGCAGGCGACAAAATGAAAAGTTTAATGTTTAGAATCGATTTTTCACAGTAATACAATAATTTTATTTTATTCCTTATAATACAGATTTACAATAATAATCATATTTTAATTTTAATTAAATCCCATCTACGTAAATTGTAAGTAACTAGCAAATAGATCACTTTTTTTTAATATTTCGCATACCTATATTTGATACTTCTTTTAAGTACCAATACTGTAAAACCTAGACATAACGGACTATTTCAAACGACGAGATGTCCGTTAAAGCGGAATATCTGTTATATATTTATATATTACGTTTGTAGAACTCCATAACCACATAAGTGAAAATAAAACACTAATTTTTATATTTTACTCGTTTAATTTACCTTTTATATACCTATTGATTATTCATCAAACATAAATCGTCAAAGAAACGATTGGAAAGTCTTTGTTCTCTGCAGGATCGGTGTGTTGCGTTCACCTAGCCCGCGTGTAATTGAAAATTCACCGGAAGTTTAACCTGCGAACATTGTTTTTCTAGCTTAAATACAAAGCAAACACTTTTCCAAACATTCAATTAATCCTTGATAGGCGATCCTGCAAATTTTAGCAACAAAAACGGGCCGAATTTTCCGGCCGTCGCGTTTCCTTTGACCGGCGGGCGCCAGCCGGGGCCGGCCACCTCTGGGCGGGCCCGGTAAATTGGTTTAACCAGCATTTATTTACAAAGCCCTCCTAGACGCGGCGTCACCGGCAGAAGATGCGCGGGCCTGGGGCGAGAGCGTAATGCAAACCTTTTAATTACAATCACACACACAATCACGTCACGCATTACTCACATTTATTTTTGCTCATCATAGCTCGAAACGCGATACTGTGTACCTGTAATATTTCTTAACCTAAAAATACTCCAATTATGAACACATTCGTTGATTGTATAGAAATTCCAAAGCAAAATAGATGAATCCTAGCATCATCAGTTAAACCAGATATTGGAGGACGGCTCTGTTAGAAGCTTGATCGAATCGTGCACACGTAGAAGGGATATATTTTTTAATACACTTTTTTAGTATGGATGAAAATATCAATGTTTTAGTATTAAAACTTTACTAAAATAATACTTTAATTAATTCATTAATAATAGCACAGGGGTCAATATCTTCCATAAAAACGGGTTTGGCCTCCGGTTGGACAATTCAGAAACCCTCGAAATGAAAAAGGCAGTAAATAGTGGTACGCCAATTCTTAATAATCAAATTAATTTATCCATCAGTCCCATATTAGGTATGTTTCCTTTAAAATCATTTTTCACTGTATTTTCCCCTTCTTTAATGTTCCGTCTATCTGTATATGTATTATGTCTCCCTCTCTTTCACATATAATTTTATATTCTATCTCTTTATGTATATATAAGTGCACTCTTTTTGTATTTATGATTAGTTTTAAATACGTTCTGATGAAGCTTGAGATAAGCGAAACCGGTTGACGTATAATAAATTTCGTGGTTTCATACAAAGTGATTGTATCTTATTTAATCTAATACATTTATTTATAAGATAAATCTTTTCATACCTATAATAAAGATTTTTATCATAACAATGTATTTTTTCAGGAATTTATTTAAACTTAAACAATGATCCATTCATTAAAAGTGTTTATATTTATTCTTAAACTACTGCAGCAACATTTTATTTTTGGCTAATGAAGAATAAATGCAACAATTTTCAGTACCTACTGCAAAATAAAACTTTGATAATAATGTTGAGATATATATTATACACAGACTTTATTTAAGTAGAAACTAAAAACTCACCTTTTCAAAAAATCATTTCCATAAGTTCAAATAATATATTTTTATTTTAAAACAAAATGCAGGACTATAAACAGTTTATGTGTAAAGCGTCCTTGAGGTGAATTTTTTTACGAAAATGGCGCTATAAAAATTATCCAATAATATTAATATTATTGAAAATTGATAAACTCGGAGCAGTACAATGCTGAAAGGTCTTTAAATGATGACATTTAAAGAGAAAATGTTTATAAATATTTTGTGTTTATTTTTAAAATTCTTACATAAATTAGCATTAGCATTAGCATTAAAATTTTCAAAGAAATGTAAGATGATATAAGAAAAGAGGAGAAATTACATTGATTCATTAAGTATGTGTAAAATAAGTTACAGTAAAATGGGAAATATTGATATTATTTACGTATCTTTCATTGTTCATGATTTAATAGACGACCGTGCATGAGAAGATGTATGAAAGTGAAAGAGACAAGAGTGGTACACCAGGGTAGAACGGCGTGGCGCTCTATCCTCCCTGTTTATCTCTACAAATTTGTTAAGGTAACTTATTCATAATATTACTAAATAAGAGAGAAAAAGGAAAAAAGAGTGATAAAGAATATTAATATACGTCGACTTCACCGAAACCATCTAATTAACTACCCATAAGGGAAGGGGTAACTAAAATCACTTAAATTAGTCAAATAAGTAAGCACTTGGTTTATCCACAGTTTGAAAATGCCATTAACCGCCGAAACAGCTGAAACATTTAAATAATGCTTTACGCAAACTAGCAGAACTCAATAAAAATATTTATTAAAATTTGATTTTTCAATTTTCATAAATAATAAACGTGTAGTTCTACAAACTAACCACAATAACAATAAATATAAATAAAAAATAAAACACAAAATACTATAAAATACAAAAACGTAAATATTTTTAATAGTCAACTAGTCCAGAAGCTACTAGAACGAAAGTGCTTCAAGATCGATAGATACTAGATAATATAAAACATATTTATTAAAGCATATGAAAAAATTTAATAACTGTAATTATTTTGTAACGCTACAATAAATGTCGTCGACGAATAATTTCCGAATAAATAAATATTTTTCATTATTTATTATTTCTAGCGTTACGGCGCTGGCCCCGCGATTATGCCACCCGTGCGGGGCTCGCCGGCGTACCTCGGGCCGAATTTTTTACAATGCAAACCCATCCGGATTGTTTGGGCAGATATTGTCGATACAAAGCGTCTTGTATGGCCAAGCTCTCCTCATTTCGGTCCATCATCATGTACATCGGTGTGGGCGCCCGCGGCCATTGTTAGCCCCACAGCAGCCTGCTGAAACCGCTTTGATGTTCAGCTCTAAGAGATAATTAACCCGGCCCGATGTAGCTGACTTTGTGCGCCAGCCCTTCCCCTTGCGCCCCCGCCGGCCCACCCCCCGCCCCCCACCCACCGCCGACCAGCGCATAAATTTCGCTTCCAACTAATAATTCTCGTATGGAAGCTAAACACTCGTGAGATTGTGGAGTAATTAATGTTCCGAGCAATTGTTTTGTCTGCCATACATGTCGGCCGTGAGTCAGTGTGCGGCCTGGCCAATTAATATACTCCAAATAGATCAGACAAACTGGAGATATTCGAACGTACGTTCCCTTTTAATAATACTTACCATTTTATTGTTGCCATTCGGTTACAAACCATCACACACATATCACTGTTTCTCGAATGTACAGATTGGCAAATGATTTCACCTTCAATAATAGTAATAGATATATTCAAAACGAATTGAATAGGTATACCAAATACAAATCAAATAGATAAGTATACCTACTTATACATTTACCTCTTTTATTACGAAATCCTCGCCTGGAATGTTTGATTATAAACTAGCCAAGGCCACAATCCAGGCGCCAAAGTGTAAATTAATTTATAAATGAACAATTGTGATGTGGTGTTTTGATAAACACGTGGCCAAACTATTAAAATAATCTAAAATTCTCAAACAGTGTGTTATCCTCTGGGAACGCGGTAACGGTGAGATAAATTACCGGGGGCACCAAAAAGTAACCATAAAGGTAATAAAATCAAATCTTAAATTATAGGACAGGCACCAGACTGCGTGAGAGTGAAAAATCGACGCCCGTTACAAACAATAAGTGACACTGTTTACAACAACGTCTTTCTGACGCCTGTTTTAGTACTTCGTGGAATTAAAAGGAACGATAAAAATTATTGAGACTCGCCTAATCGAGTATAAATATGATCATGTACTCATGAATGCGTAATTGTTTGAATTAATTAAATAATACTGTCATTGTCCAAAGTGATATAAAAGCAGGTTCACCGCGGTCAGGAAATCATTCTCTCACCGCAGTGTCTTTAGAAAGAATATACTTGTGTGTTTCATTTCTTCTGACCTCATCATCATCACCAGTTGAGAGAAGCGGAGATCGGCGAACCACCCTTGTTTTCTTGTTTCCTGTACAGAACATACATCAAACTTTTTCCTGTGAATGAAATGCACTTAACCCAATTCGGAAAGTAATTTTCAATAGTGGTCAAATCCAAATTAGATATTTTTTTACTAGCTGATTTTCAAATCTTGCCAAATTCGCTTATTTGTTGATTAATTCTCAGTAGTGAACAAATCTAGACAGGTTTATTTACAAACAGCGCCATACCCTTTGAAGGTGTCCTGAGATAAACCAAAAAACACCTAGATAACCAATAAAATCAGTAACAAAAAGTGGTGAATTTATCTTAAAATCATTAAATGTCAATTTTTCTCAGTTTGTCGAAAAGTTAATTCGACCAAATTTGAAAATTATATCCGGAATTATTTATTATGTAGCAAATGTTATTATATAAGTTTTGCGCTTCGTAACGGCTGTTTATATTGAGCATCAAGCGTATATTTATAAGTATCATTGTATTAATCACAATATATATATATATATAAATACCCTTAGGGTGTAAATTTAAAATAAACAAATAAAACTGTAAAATAAAAAGAGTGCGAATGGCGTTGCAGGTCGCGGCGCGGCTGGAAACAAAATTATTGCCTTTACCGGTATAAACAGTAATTAAAGATAATTCTTAAATTACTATAAACCTTCCTCATATTCACTGACTGACTAATTAATTACTATCGATCTAAATTGCAACTCTCAGTAATTAATGAAAGGCATATTGCCACGTAGGTGTTAACGTAAGGTTAAGGTAAATACGGTTGAGGATCTCAGGCAGTTATTCATCATAGAAACTGAAATACCCCTACATTTAATTATTCACTTTTTACCTCAACGCAATTTACGTTGGAAACAGAATTTGTATTATTAGTAGTATTTTTTATCGAATCTCTTAATTTTTAATATTTATTTCATAAAATTAAGTGTGCTAAATATTTAGAATTAATTCATTTTGAAGGGTGATGTGTGTATTTTGTGTAAGTGCGTTTTGTATGAACTGTTCCATTCTACATGATTAATTAACTAATATTACAAAAACTGAATTACACTAAAACATTTAACTAAATTATAATAGCGAAGATGGTAAATGCCAGGCTGACATAGAATGGTAATGTAAAAAGAAGACCGATATTGCCATATCGTCAAAACTGCATTAAAAATAAATACTGTAAAGAGGATGATCTCAAGCAACCTGGTAGATCAACATCAAGACGATGAAGAACGACCGTTTAATGTCGGGTGACCATCTCGGAAAGATCGTCCTGACCCCAAGTAAATACGAAAAGGAAAAATGATGAACTATATAATACATTCGATTATTACCGCGACTAAACTATTGAGTCTAAATCGATGAAACACGAGGTTTCCACTCGACCAAACTGTTTAGTTGTTAGGAGTGCGCATATAACCAATCAGTTGCCAATGAGATGTCCCAACATTCGTGTGCGTGCTCCCATACAACTGAACGGTCGCGGACCGACTATTTAGTCGAGCGTTTGTGCACGCCAATTCACGGCAACGTACATAGAAAATTGACCGATAGTTGTTCAAAAGACGTTCGATAAAGTTTTTTGATTATTTTTATCGAGCAACTATAGTGTTGATAATATGTGCACTCCCATACGATCCAATAGCCTTTTGATATACAACGAAATAGTCGAGCGATTAAATATTGTATGAATACGTTTAATCTAAGTGTGTTTATATTCTAATAAAAATTTATTTTGTATTTAATCACATAAGTTTTGAAAAAAATATTTAATTAATTACCAACATTTGAATATATCCATAGAAATACGTCACAGAAACAAAGCTATTTTTATTCTATTTTTGGTCGTAACCCCTGTAATTACACATACTTCTAAATATTTCCATTAAATATAATAAAAATAGTTTCATCTCTATGAGATATCTATTATTTGTTTACTAAATTAATTGTATAAATTTTATCAAAAATGACTGACCACAATGTTTTTTTAATAATAAATATTAAAAATATATTTACATACTGCTTATGATAGTTAGAAATTTAAAAAATTAGTTTTTTTTTTAAATATGTTCATTTAATAAATGACTTGTTTAAGGAGTGCAATTATACTTGCTGTCTTGGATCTATGGGACGCGCAACAGGAACACAGTGTAATTTGATGTTTATTTATATGTTTTAATGTATTTTA
The DNA here is from genome assembly GCA_031772225.1 of Eubasilissa splendida. Taxonomy (NCBI): domain Eukaryota; kingdom Metazoa; phylum Arthropoda; class Insecta; order Trichoptera; family Phryganeidae; genus Eubasilissa; species Eubasilissa splendida. The sequence continues at coordinate 21,462,066 of CM062846.1, read as the reverse complement.
AAACAACAAATACAATGCATATGCAAACCATTCGGTGGTCTGTGAGTGCATACAATTTCTGGTTTAAATGTTTTAAGCCAGGACGAACTACCGAGCAAACATCAACTGCCTACATATTTAAAGAACGTAATTGACAATATTTAATTAAAATAATTAAATAGCTGCTATTTTTCTAGTAATGCATGTCCCAAGGACGGGTCGAAGATGTTTAACCTTTAAAGGACCCGGTTTCCCTGGTACACCTTGACTTAAACATCAGCCGGCGAGGAATCCTGTCGGTTAATTAACAAGATTGCTCCTGTACCCAGCTGCCCGCCGATATTTATCTAAGAGAGGCGAACATATCGCCTGATGAGATATGGCCTGATGGTGATGCCCTCAAAGTCTGCTTGCGTTAGAAGCTTCATGATACTAATTCGCTCTTTGCGGTTTACGACTCAATTCGTTAACCGGCAACTTGCATTATTTTGCAACAAGCAAATACGAAATAAAATTATTATTCTGTCACGCTATCACTGTAATAACGTTAGCTAGTGAACAAAATGTAATATGCCGTTTTCTCATATCTTCTCATACAAGCTCTTCGGTTGTGGAAGCTTTTGACAGTAGCAGTCACCAATATTTGATATATCTGACCACGCCAGGTCTTTCGTGGGCGCCCTATATCAGTGGTGTAGTGGAGTCAGGGCGCCACCCTGGTACTTCTTTTGACATGGAACTTACTTTTCAAGTGCGTTTAAAAATATTTTGATGCAAAATATTTCGCATAGAGTTTTGTACACCAAATTTCGTGCAACGATTTCGTTACGAGAAATTATAATATATGGTACCGGAGCATTTCACAAAACATGATAGTTGTTATTACGAGGAAATTTAGAGATTTTTTTTTTGTGTCCCATTATTTTAACCATTGACCAAATGCACTAGGAAACAGATGAAATATGTGAACTCAACTTAAATGAACAATAATCCCTAAATTTACGTACTCGATAGTTTTTTTGACATATGCGTGATTTTATCGTTTACAAATATTAATTAATCGCTGGCTAAAATCATTAATTATTATTTTTGTTATTTTTTTATTTAATACTACACTACATTTTCTTTGCCATCCTCTCCTCGCACATACGTTCCACATGACCAAACCATCTCGGCGAATATTTTTTTATTCTACCCGCTACGCTGCGAACAAATCCATATTCGCTACTGATTTATTTACTTTTACTCTGTCATTCATAGATTTTCCGCACACGCGCCTAAGTGACTGCATTTCCACCGCATCCATCAAGTTAACGGCAATTCCGGGCTTCACTTCCATACATTAGTGTTGGCACTTTTTTTAAATTTTTTACATTAATGCATATTATATTCAGTCAGTGTTTAAATTTTCGTTCGAATCGAGTTATATTTTTAAAAAAAGTCGCGGAGCTCTTTAATTGCGTGAGTGGCGCCAAAGAGATCACGTGGGTGCCACCAAAATGAAAATTTTAGTACAAGGAATTTGCGATGTATCGTTTATAAAGACTGCAGAATATAAGTTTTGTTTAAATTTGTCAAGTAGTGAATTGGTTGACGTGGCGTGATTGTAGCAATGCGATTGTCCGGATAAGCAAAATTTCGGATTCATATCCCGGTGGCAACCAAATATTTTTTCTATATATAATTTTTTTCTGTATATATCTCTAATGAATTCATTTATGTGTTTTAAAAAAATAAAGGTGTTGTGCGCGTGCTCATTGAACCCAAAATAAAGATAACTCGCTTCATATGTTTAATAGACATCCGAACGCAGGTTTTATGTGTGTATTATTTATGTATGTTTAAAAACAATGTAATATAGTATTCGCGTAAAGTTTTCGGTTGTTTTCGAAATAAAAGCTCCGAAAAAACGGAAATAAATAATTTTGTTTGCAACTGTTAATTTATTAATCCCAGTGCAAACAAAAAACGGTTAGCAGATAAATCCCGACCGTTCCTTCTGCCCGCCTGGTGCGGCGACCGCTCTCGCCGTCTCCGTTCTCAATGGAAACAATACATTTTTATTCCCGTTTTAATGAAAAAAGGCAAACAATAAATCACAATTATCGTTTCCTCCGTTAACGCTCCGCGGCCCGCCGACGGGGCCATAAATAATTAGCAAAATATTTACGCGAAATAAAAATAAAAACAATAATAATAATGATGTGAAACGAGTCATAAGACACGACGAGGGAACGACGATACAGCCAGCGATCAATCCGGAGCAGAAAGGCCCTTCGCTGAACTAATAAAACGAATCGTTTCCCGCCCGACGTGAAAAGCCGCCGCGCGCCGCGACGGCAGGGGGGCGGGGGGCGGGGGCCGCCCCGGGAGGAATCCCGCAGAAAGAAAGCAGTGGCGACTTACACGAGTAGGCGGCCGCGATAAGAACCCTGTTATGGTGCAATAACAGTGGCACTAACAGATAGCGGGCGGCCGGGGTGGGCAAGCGCCGCGGCCGGGCGGGCGCCCCGGGCGGGCGGGCGCCCCGCGACCGCTCATTCTCCCCGATAAATATATTATTCGGATGTCATTATACAGTCCTGTTTGGCTGTTTTGGTTTTTTAAAAAAGAATTATAGCTCTATTATACCTTGTCGTAGTCGGGTAACTTTAAACTATGACTGTAAATCAAATTTATGTAAATCAATTTTTCATTTTATTAACTGTTTTATTTGCTCTCGTTAGAATTCAGTTTTGTTACTAAGTATTTTTATCTTGTTTTGTTCTTTTCTATATAATACAGACTCTCGAATTATCGCATGTCAGTATTCCGTATTTTTACATTTCTCTATTTCTAGTTCCGCCTACTTTGTACATGTTACTTTTATATTACGTACTTATAAATAGCACGACACATTAACAAAGAGTTATAAATAGGAATTGTTGTTTGTAACAAAAAATATTTAAATAAATATAGTGTTTATTACGTCATTTTAATGCAGCACTAAAATTTACACTTTCTGCGCATGTAGAAAACAAATCACTAATAATATTATAATATTAATATCACTAATAATATTATAATATAATATTAGACCAGGGAAATTTATACGTGATAAACTTCTACGAATATTACGGATCCATCTATTTGTCTTTTTAATTATTTGCTCACATTAAAAAATTAATATGTAATTGCCAATCGTAAAACTTTCAAAATAAAATTCGTAAAAGCAATTTTTTGACACTTGGATAACTACATACTTTGTTTTAATATTGTGGTGACCCTACACGCGCCCTTATATAAAGGCTCACCTATCATCCATTAGGCCCCGAACCATAGCGACCAATAAGCACCAGCAAATAAAAAATATGCATCAGACACAGTTCCTGCCAAGCAACTAGCGATCACTTCTCCGCAGGCCATCCTGACACCAGTATCGCTACTCAACAGCTTCCTCCAGCGAGTCACTCCAGAGTTCAACCGCGCATTTAAATTGTATTAATTCATCACCTTCATAAACGAAACCTTGTAAGTGCTCTTTCATTTATATACCCTGCTCTAATTACAACAGACACCATACACTGCGACACGCAACCAACACGCGTGAGACAAGAAGTTAGGAGCTTCTGTCTCACAGCATCTTAACCTTCTGACACAATCTCGAGTCAATCATAGTGTGAATAACTTTAACACACACAACCCTGCAATATTGCTTATTTTATGAAAATAGATATCTTCCAAAATAATATTTATTTGTGGTCAGATTAGCTTGTATTGTAATGGCCCGTGTCCATGACAATCTCTCAATGAGACTTCGATCTCATCATTTTAATCCGCGCGCAAAACAGATTGGCTGATCATATCACTTCGTTCTGACTCTGTTCTATCCTTAATCTCGTTTCGAGTCGAATCTCCGAGAAAAATCTAATCCATGGGCACTGGCCATAATAATTAAAAATTAACGAGTAGAGAGAATAGTGGAAAATTAATGCATCGTATCGGTTAGCATATTTTAAGATAAAAATGTATTATTAATGTAATAAAATAAATGACAATAATTTTTTACGTAAATCACTTAACGAAAGGTTCCGCCATGACGAGTTTCGTGTGGACGTATTAAAGTATCATAAGCGGTGTGATTATTACACATACTAAATTTTTTATTGTGTAAATTTAACTCGCTGGGAATATGTTAGAACTTAAAAGTAACAGGCAGTTCGGAACGGATATTATGCCTGCATGTCCTGCCCACTTGTGGAGGTATAAAATATTTTATTACGTACTTAACAAACTATTTTATTTGCCGAGGATCTCAAGAGAGTATCGTGTCCTAAGTGCACCTCAATATTACACGGCGCACACACATTCAGTTGTGGCGTTTATCTTCTTTATGCGAGATGTTGTCATCTCGCTAAACCACGAATCTTTATATAAATCGTTCAGTATTTTTGTTGTTTTTATTCGAATTATTACACCATTACTGTTATTATTATTATTGCAATATCTTCCTTAATACACGTACCCACAAAATAATGCACGATTTAGTTGAGATAAGTCTGAGTACCATACAGTGGCGTATCTATGCCAACGCAGCCATTGCGGTGCATTGGAGCCCACATTAGGTAAGGGCCCAAAAATTTCGCGTCCTACACTTCAATTTTGCAAATATCGATACCTTTCCGAGTGTTAATATGGACTGATAATGTCTAAAATCCGCCACAGCAAAAAATGGAATTATAATATTTTATAAATCGTTAACTATGTATTATGAAAACATGTGGAAAACATTATTAATGTATACAGTAACAATACCCCTCCAATGTGTAGGGTTAAGGACCAGATGGAACTAGACTGTCGCTGAATAGTGAAAACTCCTTTAACCTTTACCATACCATAGTATAAAATACCCGAACGCAGCCATGCTGTCAACTCGTGTTACCGTAAATGACAGTTAGAAAAAACGCTTTATTAGCTTAAATAGCTTTACCAGAACGAATTTACTCTAAATGCAAGTATTTTTGATATTGCATGTGCAACACATTTTTTTGACACAATATTATGGGATACAAGAGAAAAATATCGTTCTTACTATTTAATGAATAAATCACGTAGTACTAATATTCGTATCTTACATACAATATTTATTTAATAGGCCCTTTTTCCATTTTGCATTATCACTGGTACCATGTACACGTATTGAGATCTTAATCTCGAGATACACTCAGAGATCAGCTTGAGATTGTTAGAAAGAGACAAAAACTCAATCCCATTTACGACGTTCGATCTGACAACATCATCCAGATTTATAAATTCTATTAGTAGATTTATTCGTGCCTTTGGAACAATAAGGTCTCATTTGACATTTACATCAAACGGAGAAATTGAGTTTTCAAGTTTTGAATATTCATTTTTTAAATTTTTTTCGGCCGAGTTTAGTTCATCGCTCATGAAGCGAAAGATTTACAAAATGTCGTTATTTAATTTAAAGTAAGTACGTCATATTATATAAATCATACATTCAAATCAATAGTAATCGTTCTAAAAAATATTATATTAAGTGCTACTAAAATACAATCTTTTTTCTTGTCATCATCTCCTAAAATACTAGGGAACTTGACATATTTGTATCTAACACAATTTTAAAGTGAACATTATTATCTTAGGAGAACACATTCTTATTGTGAAGTTGTAATTATTCAGAACATAGGTCTGTGATATTTTAAATATGAATTAAATATATTAATTAGAAAGATATAAATTTAAATAATTACATCTTCACAATAAGAATGTGTTCTCCTAAAATAATAAAGTTGTATCAATGTGTCCAAAATTTAATAAAAATGAATTGATAATTCTGGCGTCTGCTATCAGTTTACTCAAAGGTATTTGAGATTCTGTAAAAATAAGGTAGATAGCTCTGTCAAATAATGGAACGATTAAATGTATTAATATCAAAGAGGTAACATATGGGTTCGAAAATTGTCGCTAAAAATATTGTCGCTGTAGCATAGTTGGATAATGCACCTTCCCCGGTTAGGAATGAGATTCAGGTTCGAATCCCGGTGGCGCAACAACAATATTTTTCGATAAAATTGATTTTATATGTATATCTTTCTAATTAATATATTTAATTCATATTTAAAACATTATTATCAGAATTTTGATACAAAAATACTATTTTAACCAAAATGTCAGATGTTATTTTGTTGTTCTAAATTGTGATGGTAAACCGTTATGTGATTGTGACAATGATTGGTGATTTAACTATCGGAGGTTTACTTTCTAGTGTACCAGTGATTGTTCAAAGAATTACGAATGACGATTTAACCATTACCAATTCCGATGATGCGATATGTATTATATTTAGTTTTATGAAATGAAATCAATAAAGCCAGCGACGCGAGGTCATGACATGTCAGCGATACCATTATTTGAATAATTTGGCCATCATTTGGAGTGACGTGTACGGTGACCAAACCGTCGAAGTAAACAAACGCCGCTGTGTCGCGCAGCGAACGGAATATGTGTGCCCCTAAAGCTGACCCCCCCACATCTCCCGCCCGTGCGTTGGGCCGGGAACAAAGCGGGTCCGGATTGGATTTGTTCTCTATATAGCAAACAGATGCATCTCTAGCGGCGCGGCCCGATAGATTGGCAGGACGCCAGCTAATTATCATATCGGACAAATCTCTCGGTTTTATGTGCGCTATTATCCGCGACAGCTACAGTTTATGATCTGCACACGCAGCTTTGAAAATGTCCACAAAGACGTTGTCGTTCTTAAAAACGAAACATTCTACTTTGATTTGTGTCTTATCCCATAACTGTTTTTATCATTAATATTATTTTGACATTTTTTTGTTATTATTTGTTTTATTTTTATATTATACACAAAATTAATAGTTTAATTATACAACAAGTTAGAACAACTGAGTTACATTAAACTACTAAAAAATGCTTATTACATGTGTTTACTGTAATGTGACATCGTAGCCTCTCGGTAGATAGGTACTACAATGAAATATTATATAATGCGTATAAAAATAAATGTTACAGTATATATCTGAAATTACAATGCAAAATACCTGAAAGCATAATATATGACATATAAAATATATGACGCAAGTGTTGATAGTGCCAGAAATAGAGGACGTCCGCGAAAGACTTGGCAAGACCAAATAGATCAGATGCTGGAAAATGGTCCTGTTAGAAGCCTCAATAGCCGACAAGCTGGCATGAGACATTGTATGTGATGAAAATGTGGATGAGGCGAGAATTATGTATCAGGACAAAAAAGTGCGACGCTCTGATCTCTTTGCCTACCCCTGCGAAGAAAAGGCTTGATGGTAAGGAAGTTAGTTAGTTACCATCCCAGACTTTTTACCAGCACAAAGCGTACCGCCATATCACCAGAACAAATCAATATCAACAAAACACGCCGTCATGTCACCAGATATATAGCCAAGGACGCCCGGCTTCTATTTATGGCCTTTATGAGCCTCGCCTTCCCATTTTTCGTATTTACTTTTTCATCTTGGCCAGCTCTATTCCTTCGATCACACCATTTTTGATCCGTTCACCAGAAAAAAGTGACAGCTTCCATCTTGCTTCGTGCCGTAGATCATTGGCCAAATAGCCGGCCTCTCATTACGGCCGGTCCCACACACAGTGCGACATTTTATATCTGATATTTTTGGTGGACACTCACACGTGGTGGCATGCATCATAACGTCACAATGATTTATCCTCTTTCGATCGAAATGTAATTTATACATTTTTGTTGTTTTGTACATGTTACCCGTATTTTTAATTATTCTTATTTACAACATTTATGACATGTTTAATCCATAATTGATATTTTTTCCCATTCGTGATAACATTCTATTTCACATTTATTTGAATTTAACAGCTCAGTTATATTTACTTTATTAATAGTGAATTATCGATCACGTTTTTTTATACGTTCGTGTGATGGTTTCAATTTACATAAACTGTTTATAAAAACTTCAATTACTCTAACGTGAACAGTAAAACAACTGATATCTGGCAACATATCGATGATTGTTCAATTAATTTGTTATTGTGAAGACGCACTGGGCATATCGTTCTAGACAGCTTTTAATATATTCGAGATTCGTTGAATAATATTCGCTTAGCCGCATATTTTAAGCCAATACTCGGGGTCACGGCGATAAATCTTACCGCACCGTTTCATATAAGAAAGTGAATAAATATGCATTAATGAATTATAATATATTTTCGCTGTACCGTCCCACGCTGTGAATTTATTAACTTTTTCAAGGCATTTAATATATCGAGAGATTTACATGCCTAGCCGGCACCAAACATGGTGAATTTAACTCTTAGTGCATAGTATAATATATTACAATAACACGCAATGTTTTTACATATTTATGCCGCATCATTTGATATCGATTAGCGTACTTCTTATAAATAATATCCCAATGTCCTGGGTGTCACGTGTCAGAAAAATTTGACAAGAAACTGACATTACTTTGTGTTTATTTCCTTTTAAATGTGACCTTTTTGTTCTGAATGTACATTTTTATTTACAATATAGAACAGAAGCTAATTATTAAAATTATTACATTTTATCACAGTAATTTTTATGTTCAAATTTTGCACCCGTCCTAGGACGTGCTTTAATCACTATCACCGTCATATACTGTCACCGGCGACCCCTTTTGCAAATACATGTAAACAGTACCTTTAACCTTTACCATACCATGATATAAAATTCCCGAACGCAGCCATGCTGTCAACTCGTGTTACCGTAAGTAACTGATAAAAAAAATGTTTTTATTAGGCTTTAATGGCACGAATTTACTCTAAATATTGAGCATTCAATTTTGAAAAAATGATTAGTAACATAATTCAGAGCATTCATTAAGTCGTATACAATGCGTCATATCTCTCTTCATTTAATTAGTGAAAAAGAGACAATTATATTTGTATGTTTGTTGTTCTTTAACGGATTGAATAGAAAAAATATTTTTTTTTACGATTCCCTTTTCATTGGTTTTTCACTAGTCATTCCTAAGCGCTAATATTTATTTTAGGATTATCTAAAATATAAATTTTATGTTGCATATATTTACCGAAATATTACAGGTTTAATTATGATGGTAGACCTGTGTTACTGCATGGTTTGGGAAAGGTTAAATCGTCCTCTAGCAAGAATATGTGTTTATATCTACGCTTTTACATTGATGCATTTCGTAACGTCATCGATCGTTAATACATTTCATAATACAGTGGAGCTCCGTTTTTAAGTTTTTGGAGGGACCAACAAAAAAAAAATGTAAACAGAGGGAAAGTGTAAATTGGGGGTATAAAAAAAACACATTACATTTATTTATTATTGAAAAAATTAAAACGATGTTTTTTGATGCATGTATTTTTGTTGTTTTTAAATACTTATTTCTTTAAATATTATAAATTAAATGAAAGGTGGTACATTACTAATAGTAGTAAACTTTCCTTTGAGACCTTCAATCTGCCTCATGGCATCGTTCTTTGTAGGAACTGGATTTATGGAATTAGCATACACTTCTTTGTAAGAGGGTTCTTCTTCTGTCATTTTTTTTTTGTTTATATGATTGTCCACTATTTCATCAATTTCCACTACGTCCGATGTTATTACGTTAAGTCAACGTCTAAGTAAGTCTGCAAGGGTAATTCATATTTTTTTCCCAGACTTCGATGCTGTCTATACGTAATACTCTTGCTGGTTCCAGCTTGTAAAAAACAATAAAAAAACAAAACGTGATAATGAAGTAGGTATGAGAATGATGAATGCGTATAAACAACAAGCAAATGACCAACACACTCTCCGATCTATGGCGAATAGCGAACTGATCGAACGAATTTCATTAAATTTTGGACGTAAATCCCGGGAAAGACAAACGTAAAATAGGGTTTTTTATGTACTAAAATGACACGGGACTGCAGAAATAACACACAAATGGAGGGAAAACGTGAATTCCGGGCATGTTAAATCGGGGTTTTGCTGCATATTAATTCTACGCCAGGAGCATTTTTCTCTTTAATTCTCGCAGATCTAATCTTATCGGTACTATAAGAGTCCTAGCACAACAGAAATAATTATTATAAAAAGTTGCTAAAATATTTTCGTTAACAAAATTTATATTCCAAGTGTCCAATCGTAATAACGATAACCATCAATAGAATTAATAGATCCGTCATAACAGTAACTATGTATATCACTCGCTAACAATCAACAGAAAGAGAGATTTAAAAACAAATCCCCTTCTTGAAGTTTCGATGTTATAAAGTGCAGTGAAGTCGCTTTTCATTTGTAGTATAATTGTATGCAGGGGGTATGTATAAATTTCATCCTTATTTGCCATAACTGAAAGAAAGATTCACGAATGATATTACTTATTTTTGGGCTCTTTAAACGTCCATGGCTTCTCTGCCTTCCAAAACTAATTAATGTAGGATTTATAAAAAGTAAGGTATAACAAATCGACACCGAGATCTAATTTAAGGGTGGATTTACTATTACACTTCGAAATAATCCTGGTGCACCTGCGCTGGATGGTGGTGTTGTCCTCAATTCAGGGCTGCCCTGAATACTTTTCCCGGGAGTTCGTTTCATTGCGAAATGATATCTCTTGGTTAAGTCTCATTGGAGCATTTAAAGTGTAGCTGTATCGACATATGAATAAGTACTAAGACGCATAAACAAATCAAGAGAAGTAATTTATGACAGAGTAAAGAATGAATAGATAGGGAAATAATGTAAAGCTGACCTTAGTATAGTGCAGTGATGGCGAACCTTTTGGGCTCGGCGTGTCAATAATTCAGAAAATCTAACTTTACTTTGCTGGCGTGTCACCCCTCCAAAAAAAAGCTTTTTTTTTACATATTTAATTAAACGAGGCAATCTTATTACGTAAATAATGGAGATAAGTGAAACAGAACAGAAAATAAGTTACTTTATTAGTTTTTCTTGTAACATTTATTGTAAAATACTTTTTATTACATTAATTACATATCCACTAATATCTATGTTTTTTATAAAACATCCATGGCAATAAAAAAAGAGTCCCGAGTAAAGAAGTTATGCTAGCGATAAGGAAAGTTCTTCCTCATTTTTATGAAGAAGTCATCTAACTTCGTTTGTCTTTTCCCGTTTCGTTCAGCGAGCAGTTAACAAAACATCGCATCGATGACACTTCGTCTTGCCTTAGAATTTCTATCAAAATTGGTATCATTTTGATTAAATTGATACATAATTTCCGTTATAGTGGCTAAACTAAAATTGTTCTCGCTTTTTCCATTATAATTGATCGACTTAATGGCATATTGCGTTCAATCCAGATGGAAAGTAGTTTTTCCATTTCCTCAATAACGTTGCTTCTGTACGGGCAATTTTGGTTGCTGAAGTCCTTGCGGTTGTAGTTGCTGATGTTACGATTTTTTCTTTATTTTTTAGAATTGTTCGTATTATTGAAGTTGACAAATTTAATGCAGCACCTATATCAGATTGCCGTTCATCTGCATCTAATCGTCTGAGCACTTGCATTTTAGTTTCTTTTGCTTTTTCTTGTCGCTTTACTTTTTTTTTTTTTGCAATCACCCATGTTAGGAACTAAAAATTGACATATTTATCACAATTAAATAATATACATACTATGGTTATATCTTTACACGTACACAATAACGTTGATGACCTATAATAAATGACGCAGCAAACGGGCGGGCGTATTGAAACACACCGCGAGACTGCACGCGAGTGTCAAAGCAACGAAATCGTGCTCAATTTCGGGGAATCCCGATTTTACCGCATAATACTAAACCGAGTTAAGCGGGGCCTTAAAAAAATCAATTTACATACTCATTATTATATTTTTAATTTAAATTTAACTGTAAAAAAATATGGAACCCATCATAGTATTTGATTTTATGTCAATTAATTAATTGCTTTATTCAATTAATTGTTTTTTTTCACAAAGTAAGATACATATGTAATATGTACATAGTGATAAATTCGAACGCTGTTGTCGGGTAGACGTCTGGTGGCGGAACACGTGTTCTTTGATAACTCTGATATTAGTGAACGCTGGCGTGTCGCCCAAAACGCTGACACGCGTGTCATAGGTTCGCCATCGCTGGTGTAGTGAGTAAGATTAAGAAAGGATCACTTAGGATGCTTGGTCATATGTATCGGATGAATGAGAAGAGAATGGTAAGAAAGATATATGACGCGAGTGTGGATGGCACGACCAGATTAACCAGATAATGGTCCTATTAGAAGCCTCAATAATCAGCGTGCTGGTATGAGAAGATTGTATGCATGTGAATGAGGCGAGAATTGTGTATGTATGTATATTTTTTTATTTGGTTGTATAAATTATACAATTATAGTCTTACATCTAGTATGCATTACTTTAGAAAACATTTAAAAATATATCGTATATCAAATTAGTATTAGATGAAGAGATTAAAAATACGAAAGAAAATAAACACACGAAAAATGATCAGTTCTTAACTACGACAAATAACAGTTCCGTTATAAAATTGTATATTTTTGTTTTCACTCTCCTATAATTTTTTTCTTTTACACTTGAGTCACTTTTTTGCGGAATGTGCGATATTTGTCAAATTCTATGAGATGTGCATTTATTTCATTCAAAATTGAGCAGCTTGTTGGTCTAGTGGTTAAATCGCTGGCCTAGTGATCTAGTGGTCTGGGGTTTGCGCCTCGTTCCAGGAGACCAGCAAGTTATTGTATTATATTTAGGGCTTACATTACCGATGTGGCATATACATAAGTGATCATCCGATCTCCCATTACCATATCTCGATATAAACATTCTTCACCTAAAACGTATTTGAAATTATTTAGGTTTTAATCTGGAATACCATTTTTAGTAAAGATAGCCACATACAATTATATTTTAAACATCTAATCTTCGTCTATTTTTTTTCATTACCGGTAAATAACCGTTACTAATTATATTAAGTTTATTAGTTTAAAAATAGTAAAAATATTGATGTGATATGTATCTACCTATTTCGTGTACGCATCCTTTTTTTATAATAAAAAAATCATACAATACGAAAAAAAATAAACCTGATTAGCCGACATGGTTTGTTCATGATTGAAAATAAAATATGTTCGATAATTTTTTTTAAATTTGTGCTATTAAATTAAAATAATTACATCGTAAATTGTTTTTTGGTCACTTGACCCCGGCGTCAGCCCTGGGGGTGTGCCGACGTACAACCTCGCACAGAACCTTTGAGGCGTGTAATTTCGTGCGGTAGCCGCTGGCGAGTAAAAAGCAAATTTGTTCATACCTGTCAACTTAGTGTATGAGTTAATTATCCGGCCGGGACGCCGATACCCCGTACCGGAGCGAGTTTTTGCTCCGCGTCGCGCTCCGGACGCAGTCACGACCGCGATCGAGAAAATCGAAATATAAAAGTCTCGAAACGTAAAAAGCAAACAGTGTTAAGGTTCGTGTAGAAAAATCACTTATTTACCATAAGAATGGCATTTGGCTGCAGTGGCCGCGCCCGCGTGTACTGTGTGGTATTAACGATATTCATTCAGTAAATATAAAAAGAAAAATATACGTATTTTCTGTAATAGAGTATATAAATAATTATATTTCTTTAATAAGTATAAAATTATTTCAACACAATAATAAATTCAAAATTCATTTTCAAGAAATAAATTTTCTTTAAACATTGACGTCGTACCGCTAAACCAACAAAAAGGCCTTTGTTGGTCTAGTTGTAAGTGGTAACTCGTCTAATGGTGAAGCGGTCGGGGGTTTAAGTTTCGTTAATCAATTAATCTTTTTTTCATCTCACAAATATAAAGCTTAGTTTGTCAAACACTACACATATAGATACCTGCATAAGTTGAAAATGTTCAAGTTTGTATGTGAAAATTCCACGCATTTAATTTTTTTTTTAAATATTTGATTGTTATATTAAGGTTACAATTTCACTAAAACGTATTGAAATTGTCTAATATAAATATATATTTTTTTATTAAAATAAAGAAAAGCTGGGAAACTCCAATTGATTTAAGTAACATTAATTTTATGTCTAGCGATTCTTCTTTTTTTGTATTAAATATATGGTTGGAAGTCTTAAAATTTATAGACTATAATCAAATATTTACATCTCTGGAACGGTTTTGATTTTACACATATAGCATGAACATTTTCCACGCAACTTTTGATTTGGTATCCAGCCTAATTGGAATAAGTGTAAAAGTTCATTATGTTTTGTGTCATAGTAAATGTTGCTATAGACGATGTAGCTAACAAAATGTATTTTCTAAAATATAATAATATATGAGAATTAGTTTATTTATGTGTAGCATTCAAGAATAGCTCATATCTTGAATTTTTGACGAGATACCATATGTGTACAGATCTAAAAGAATTACTTCATAAAATTAATTAGTTCGGGGTCCAAAGTATGAACACTTTACCTTCTTAAATATTATATTTTAGATTAAAATATACATTTTTAGTATTTTATTAATGATTTTTCCGAAAGATCGTCATCTTCGTAAAACAAAAATGTTTTAAATTGCAAATTTTTTATATTTGCTGTTTAATCTACAATAGGGTTAAACAAAGACAAGAAAAAATGATGATAAGAGCGGAAGAGGCTAAGCTTAGTAGTAACATTAGCTAAGCCGTTACTCGTTTTACAGAAATAGGTACTATATAGTCTTATATAGTCTTTGAGCGTATGTATGTATATATATATTGTATATACCTAATTATTATTATTATTAGGTATTTATGTACTTCGCATAAATAGAAAAGCATCGTTAGCAGAAATCAAATAAGCGAAACATCGGAATGTGAAAAGTTCCTAAGGCAATGAATGATGCAACCATTTGCATAATCTTTGCAGCCATTTACTGCCACATGTGTAGATATTTATTGATAATTATCAGGGGCGTGCATTTTATATAATCAAAAGAGATACAAGTATAATTTCTGCGACATTAATCTAAATATAATGTTTATTTGAAATGTCAAGGTCCACGCGCAAATAATTCAAAGTTCTCATATTAATGCGTCAACTAGAACTATCTAGCGGAAGAATTTCGAAATGAGAAATAAAGCTGCGCTTGTGCTTTTTTGCTAAATCTGCCCCAAACGTATATAAACTAAACACAACTCTGGCGCCGCGTGGTGTTCTGAATACACGTCTTCACTAGAGCAGACGTCTTCCAAAACGCTGCAAGTGTGTATTTGATACGGACTTGAATGTGTGTATGTATATATGTACACTTTAAACGTTGTATATGTTGTTTCATAAAATATTTTAAGCCTTCGCTTAATAGCATATAAAAAAAAAATTGCAATAATAATAGTACCTAATAATATTTTTCAAGAACGGAAATAAATTCATATTCATATTCACAAAAACATACTTCTGAAAGAATGTATTTTTTTCATAATTTTAATTGATAACCTAAGTCCCACACCTAGTGCACGCCACTGGTAATTAGTTGATGACTTAAAAATACTATTATTTCATTAGCGATGTCGCTGCGCATTTTTAAGATACACCATCTGCTTCCATAAAAGATACATTGAGTTAAGTAAAACTAAACAGGGATAAACAGCAGCAAATAACGTATGAAGACAGATCGGTACACGTACCGAAGCAGTATAAGACAGGGGAAGATGGAAGCGCCTTGTCGAGACTTTGCCCCCCGACTTTACTAGGATATACTATATATTCATGACTCACAACACGCTAAGGAGAATAATTATTTAATCTTTTCATTTTTCTGTTACGGCTGCTGCAGATAATTGACTGTTTCATTAGTTAATTTGATTGAGCTATTAAAATGAAGCCAAAATTGCCAATCCCTTTGAAAATATTAAAAATGTTTTTAACATCTTGCTTTAAAGCTGTCCGATTGGAAATTTCAGCGCGGTCGTAAAATAGTTTGAAATATCGAGGCTGTAAAATATCGAAAGTGGTTCTCAAATTAATCGATTTGCCCACTAACACTTTTGAAATCTTGTTTACACATATTTAACAAAATTCCTTTGAATATTGTTTTTTGCGATATTTTTACACTCGATATTAGGGACATTAGTCACCATCTTTTTACATCTCGTACTTAAATACAGAAATAATAGGAAAGCTTTCAATCAATATTACTATCAAATTAATTGATATCTCACCTGATATATTTTGTCGAATTTTTTACTGTGAAAATTCAAAATTTATATTCATATTTTCATTTTTTTCTTACCTTACCTTGTTTCTTTAACATTTTTTTCAATTCAATTCAAATGCATTGTTCCACGTAAATCTGTACATGTGTAGGTATATATATAAAATTAAAATTATATTTTTATTACGTGTTGCCTAAAATTATATTTTTAACATTGTTCTCTTAATGATTAACATATATACTCAACTTTTATTTATATATATATATATTGTTTTAAAAACACAATAATAATATTGATTCATCTTTAGCACTATTAACTAAGTCGGTAAGTTTGTATTATGTATATTTAGTTTACATTTGACTATTATGTTTTATTGCTTCCCTTCTTATTTAATTTATTATAGGACAGGAAGGAAAAGGCACTCTCCACCAATCCGGATTCTGCTGGTACCTCTAAAATATGGACTGTATAATTTTCACTCACTGTGTCCATCAAGGGTTCCCACAAAGAATAGACGCGAAGTCTCGATATTTGTATAACAGTGTTAGCTGTTCCCTACACGTCGTAACCGTACTGGTTCATGGTCTTCAATCAACTGGTCCGTGGCTAGGCCGAGAGGGGAAGGGCATAGTGCATTATTTGGGACATATATTTATACACGAATAAATATATGTCCCAAGCAGTATTTAAACGACTTGAATGAAGTATTGACGAACTAGTATTTTAGTGAGTTATTTCAATACCCATTCTCTACCCTCAATGTTTGCCAGTTATCACTGAGACAAGTAAAATATAAAAGCTCTTAACAATAGCAATATTGTTTTTCTCGGCAAGTATTTGATATAAACTTTTTTTAATCTGTTATGTATTCTTCACTTAAATTTGTATTATTACAATAACTGCTTGTAAACTTGGCCGTAAAATAAGTAAGAATAATGCGTAATAATTGAAAGTCGTTAAAAGAGACTATTAAATTGTTTATATCTGGCCGCATTCGAATTTAAAATCCCATGATTAGAACGAGTTAGATATTTATTAAACCTTACTAACACAAATGCATGGAAATAACGCCTGAAGTTGGCAGCTAAGATCAAAGCCAATTGATCGAGCCAATCAAAGCACTGACGAAGTTTTTAATAAACTCATGTTTTTGATATAAGACAAATATATGCCAATACTACTCTTTACTACACAATATATATAAACACAAACAGACACATTTTAAAACAACTCAAAATATAATTACCACATGGACAAATACACATAACCTATAAGCCCAAAGAGCACGTCCAACTTATGGCCAAAGGTACTACAAATATTTTGGGCCTAAACTATTTAATAGAATGCTGAAAGATTTAACCCAATTGAATTGTTCCAATAACATGAAACTGAAAATAAAAACTTGGATTCGTAATATGGGTAGAGCTAGTATTGGTGTACTCACCCAAACATATTTATTCAAACTTGTAATAATTGTTGTCACAAATTTCTTAAAAATAATTTATTTGAAATTCCATTTTGTAATTGTTTTTTATACTTGTAATACTAATTTATTTGTACAATTGTTTGTAAGCTATGTCCGTCTCAACACAGAATTTCTCTATTGAGACGGGCATAGTCTTACCACATTTTTACATATGCATTATATAGTTACAAATAAAATAAGTAAAGATGAGACAAATGCATTCATGATGGAGTAAAGAATGAACAAATTATGAAAGAATATCATTTTTTAGGAGAACACATTCTTATTGTGAAGTTGTAATTATTCAGAACAGACGGTCTGTGATATTTTAAATATGAATTAAATATATTAATTATAAAGATACACATATAAAATCAATTTTATCGAAAAATATTGTTGTTGCGCTACCGGGATTCGAACCTGGATCTCTTTCCTAACCGGGGGAGGTGCTTTATCCAACTAAGCTACAGCGGCATTATTTTTAGCGACAATTTTTCGACCTTATATGTTACCTTTTTGATATCAATACATTTAATCGTTCCATCATTTGACAGAGCCATCTACCTTATTTTTACAGAATCTCAAATACCTTTGAGTGAATCTGATAGCAGACGCTAGAGTTATTAATTCATTTTTTATTAAATTTTGGACACATTGATACAACTTTATTATTTTTAGGAGAACACATTCTTATTGTGAAGTTGTAATTATTCAGAACATAGTTCTGTGATATTTTAAATATGAATTAAATGTATTAATTATAAAGATATACATACAAAATCAATATTATCGAAAAATAAAAACATTTAATTCATATTTAAAATATCACAGAACTATATTCTGAATAATTACAACTTCACAATAAGAATGTGTTCTCCTAAAAATAAAAAAAATAAATAGATAACGTTCGCGGAAAACATGGCGTGACCGGATGGAGGACGGTCTTGTTAGAAGTCTCAACAATTGACGATCTTGCATGAAAAGATGTATGAATGTGGATAGGGTGAAAGTTGTGTGGAGTAACAGCGTGATGGTACGTTAATTAGTTAGTCAGTCTTTAGACTTTCTTTTAAAATGATCAATTTAATTATATATTCTCTCACGTAGCATTTACATAACAGGTGTTCATACATCATTGCCTACTTTTCTAAACTCAATTATATTTATACCCACCCCAGATGCAATTCTCTCGACATGCATTCTCACTATTAGCTGCGGGATTGCGTCTGTATTGGAGTGTCAGAATTGATTTATACACACCGCACCGTTTAAAATTCATTTGCCAGTAGATGTGCGAAATTGCTCGTACACATCGGAGCAAATTACACCGCCGAGCAAGTACGGTCTAAACAAAAGAGTACAACCATGTTTGAATTAATAATAATAACATTGGTTAATTTATATAGCACCATTTTCGTAAAAATTTCATTTTACTGTTTAGTCCTATTTGTAAATTTAAATTTTTAGTTGAACTTATGGATATGATTTCGCGTTTTCCATCTTCGATGTACTGTTTTCCTTGTAACGGGAGGTACCACACTTTTGGACCTATCACCGCAAATGCCCGTTTACTAAAATTAGACTAACTAACAATGGCTAATCGGTTCTACAACCTTTCCTGTGGCTGAAGTAAAGCCTACTCTGACAGTTTGACGTCCGAATGTGGCTGAGGAGTCCAATTCTCGAACCGCACACTCTCCCACATGTTGTGCACGTGTATCCGCTGAGCAGGGGTGTTCTGAGTGACGGATCTTCCTCCTTTTCTTTCATCTTTCTCCTTTTTTCTGTAATTGCGTTAGCCCTCTTCTGTTCGTAAGTTTCCCCTGCACTATGTACTTTTTGACGCCATTGTCCTCGTTGTCTAGTATGCAGAGCTGTAGAAGATACAGAGGCGTCGCCTTGTACATCAATATTTCTTTACATATTAAATCTAACGAGACTGGTAAAAAAAAAATGTTTTTTTTCGCTCCCTTGGAAATTTTTTTCTGATATGTATCAATTTAAATGTGCTGCAGAGTATAAAATGTTGCTGCCCCCCACCATTTTGGATAGAAAATGGGTTTTAAACCAAAAATTAACAATTTTTGCTGTCCTTAGCTCGGCTGTTCCATTCACATTGGAAGTAGCAAAATTTAGTATACCCTCCGTGAGGATTGGTACAACTTTCAGGTCATCGTACATTTTACTAATACTCATTGTATCTTATTTTATTTAGCAATAGCTTGTGTTTCTTTCATCTTCGTATGTATTGCATGAAATAAAGAGTGCTGGATATTGCGACAGCTCTAATAAATGTGGTAAGTTACAAAAAAACACAAAAATCATCCATTGATAATAAATTTAAAATTCTTTTCTGTTGAAGATGCTCAGCTTTTGAGATCTGAGCTATGTATCAGTTTAATTCTTAAGTTAACTTGAATTTGTACGCGCCGGGCGCGCTGGCAATACCGGAGGAGTGATTATATTGACAAGGCTTCTAATTAACAACACGAATTATAAATTAATGAAGATGCCTATGGACAGTGTCACGATATAAAAATAAGCATTTAAAATTTTTAATAAAATAGTTTTCAATATATATCAGTTTTTCCCAAAAACTGTATATACTTAAAGATTTTTATAGCATTAAAGCACTCAAAAATACATTAAATAATGTCATCTTTTTAATACAAATTAAATTAATCAACTTGAAAGATATACAGAAAAAATTTATTTATCGAAAAAATATTTTAGTTGCTACCAGTATTCAAACCTGGACTTTTTCTAATCCGTGAAAATAAATAGGGAAAGGTCCAGATTCGAAATTCTGGTAACTAAAATATTTTTTCGATAAATAGATTTTTTCTATATATCTTTCAAATTGATAAATTTAATTTGTATTAAAAATATCACAGAACTTTTGCATTGGGAGAATTGGTGTCCACCAGTATAATTAAACTGCAATCAAACAAAATTTTGAAATAATGTCTTTAACACGTCATGAAAAGCACAATTCTAATTAATTCTCAGAAATTTTGTATCCACTTTAGCTCGGAGTCTTATTTTACTTTCGTGATTTCCATCTTGTGTACTCTGCTCCTTACTCGGCACTGTTGGTCGCTATGTGACCGCAGATTGGCAGTGCGAGCGTGTGCATGTGCGCGTGAGCTGTCCGTGTGTGTGTGTGACCGGAGTAGTGTTCTAATTAGCCCAGACATTTATCCCATAAATTTCAAACGGGGAACCAATTTATGCGCTGCGGTTGACGAAAAAACATAAAACACTCCTGGGTCTTTGTTCGGTGATGACATCAGCATATTTTAAATTTAGAACATGTGAGTGACGTATTGATTTGTGTAGACTCTTTTCTTTCCCAAATAATTGCATTCCTCGGTGCGATAGATATAACTGGCCAATTTTTAGTGTCACTTTCTCAGACGTCTTTTAAGCGTCACTTTTTCTGAACTGGATCACTCTGCATATTAATTAAAACACTGTTTAATCAACTGAGGCAATACTAGCGGCTCACAATAGAATCCTGATACCGACACTGAAAGTGAGCCCATATGTGGCAGATCCATTTATGACAGAGTAAAAAATGAAGAAACAAGAAAATAATATAAATAGTGAGTAAGATTAAGAACGTGTAAATGAGGAGAGAATCGTAAGAAAAATATATATGACGCAAGTGTCGATGGCACCAGAAGTAGAGGACGTCCGCGGAAGACTTGGCACGACCAGATAAACCAGGATGGTTCTGTTAGAAGCCTTAATAATCATCAAGTTTGCACGAATGTGTGTCAGGACAGAAGAGTGTGGCGCTCTCTCCTCTCTGCCCCCGCGGGGAAACGGCGTGATGGTAAGTTTAACAACTAACGTCTTGAAGCGTTATGAAAAATAATTCGACGTTTTAACTTTCGATCGTTATGAAATAAATAATTACCTACCTACAGTGCAGCAGCACTACAGAGTTTTTGGAGTACAATCTTCAAATTTCTGACAATATACTTGTTGATCACATATCTACATTTCAATGGACATTGACACTTTATTGCAATGAAATGGAACAATTTTTTTACGCATGACATATAGAAAGATATAGAAGCAGAAGATTGAATATAATATTGCACACATTCGGTTAGGTTAGATTTTACATCAGATAAAAGCAGTTAATCACCACCAATTTTCTATCCACTGCTGGATGAAGTCCTCCTCAAGAATCTCCCACACTTCTCTGTCCATTGTTTAGTGAAGTCAATGAAAGACTAGACAAAAGAGCTGTCTATGAAGCTCCAACTATCGGAGGACGTGTGTGTATAAAGACGTATGCTTGTAAACGAAGTTAGAGATATTCGACTGGATTGAAGAATTTTGTAATCTTTCCTGTTTTAGCTCCGCTTTATTTAAAAACTAGGTTAAAATATGTATATTAATTTACTAAATGTTTTCGGCTTTCATACTTACAATAAGGCGGCATAGTAATAGCTCTAGCTAGGACAAAGAATTCGATTGCAATCGAATACAATACATATGATGACAAGATATTGGTTAGGTTTAAAAACTCACTCGATAAATGCATTAAATAAAAGATTGTGTAAGTTTTCAATTTTTGTAAAATGTATATTTATGCACCACATCAACCATTTACCTGAGACGAATCTTTCATTTTTGCTTCCTTGAATCTTTCACGAAGCTTGTTGTGGTGGGCCACGTCGAAGGAGGAAGAGGAAGATCGCCCACCCGTGACTCTGACATAATGTAAGATCTGCAGGATGCCAAGAAAAGTGGAGTTTACAGAGATCGCGATCCTCAATCATGAGGGACCGACATGGATGATAATGTTTGTTGCATCAAAGTCTGTAATTATTTTCGTTATTTATTGAACACTTTCATTTAGTAATATTTTTTCTTTTTGTTCTATAGCAAATCTTAAACAGGAACAAAATGTTATGAAACATTATACATCACGCGTAGACACTATAAAACGTCCGCTTCTGTATCGCAGTGCGCCTGATCCCGTCTTCGGACCGGAGGTGGTACCCGAGTCTGGCAAAATTTTCCGCACGCTGTACATGCCAGCCTCCCGAATTACGAGAAGAATATCGATCCAAGCAGTCGAACTCAAACATCTGAGTGCTGTATCCATCAACATTATATAATATTTTCACAAACTAGATTCACTAATGTAGGCTCAATCGGATATTTTGAAGCGGGGAGTAGTTTGAGCAACTCCGACACATTACATCTCGCAAATGAAAATTACTGCTCGAGTTGGTAACATAAATAATTAAAGTCTAAGATTTCCAGTTTCGTTATCAAAATTATCCCCATTAGAAAATTCTTACTAAAAAGTTTAGTTTTCGCAGCAGTAATCAAGTCTCAACAGTAAAACGGGTTGAGGCAGTGGCGGTCGGCTGCTCATATTTCCGACCAGCAATCCGGATGGAATAATCCCAAAATAAAAATCTTAATGTATTGTATCAACGTAAACCATAATATTTCCTCAGTGTGTAAACATCAAATATGTATATAATATAGCATACCTAGATCAAAACTAAGACAACTTAAAAAGTCATTTTTCAGTAGACAAAATAATAAAAGCATTTTTCTCCATTTTTTGTTACTAAAGTTATGAAACTAAACAACATTTTAGGTCATAAATGTATCCTAAAATGACATTATTCGAGAACTGAGGCTAAGTTAGTTGCTAATTGAGTATCTGAACACAATAATAACTTAAAATTCTTATTTTTTTGAAATGTCTTAGTTTTGATCTAGGTGTGCGATATGTTAACTTTGTTAAAACCAAATATTTTCATTCTGTGCTATATTTGTTTTCATATATTTTCTTGTGTTTTGTTACAGGTAGCTAAGATTCTGTGACCCAATTGAAATCATTTCGTTTCGGTGAGTGCATTTTATAAGTAAATTTTCATGAAAACGTTATGTTACGAAATTGTGTGAATCAACCTCGGAAGATGCTGTTAAACTGGCCAAGTGTTTATTTTTGAGAGGGAAGCCTCTTAATCCTGAATAATTAAAGAAAATTCAGAATAATCCAACTTACTCCGCCCTTGCTTACACCATTAAACTGTGTCCTGGATTTAATAAGACAAGACCCCTTTCACCCCTCTCCCAAACCGCCCCCCCGTTCGCCATATTCTCGCCCACAACTGCAATCATCCCTTACCGGCGTACAGCTCCGTCCCTTTCTCGCGCCCGCTCCTTGAACACCCCGACTCGCAAATTATAAGCAAAGTTTTCAAATTTATTTATAACATTCTTGTTTAATTAACGAAAATTTCCTGTTTAATTAACGTAAACAAGCGAAGTGGGAATGGAAAGTATAATAAAATCTTTTTCTCGTGCGTTCGTTTAGTTCATTTTGTGAAACTCGCGCGTGTGTGCGAGTGTGCGTGCGTGTGTGTGTGTGTGTGTGTGGTACAGGACAGAGGTGTAGTTTAGTGGAGCGGTGGACTTGATGCTTTAAGTCCACAATTTATTGCCCAGTTTCCAATTTGAAATTAATTTTCTCCCTGCGAATCGGCTCGGGGCGGCCCTCGCACACTAAGTGTGTGTTTCTTGATAACCGAGTAAAAATAAAACAAATTCATTAAATTTTCTTTTCGTAGCACATTTTTTTCGAAGATTATTGTACTTTTTATTATACTTTTGAAGCGTGTAAATTAAAATCAATTGACATTTGCGCCTAGATGACTGCATTTCCACTGCATTCAGCATTACTTTCTATACGTTAAGTGTTTACTTCAAAACTGCATTATGTACCGCCAGTCTTGCTTATATTGACGATAATTACAATCAGAAAACTTCATTTTCAATCTTGCCATATTTCATAACATTTGTATAACATCAAAATAAGGGTATCGTTTTTGTCAAAAGTTTATTTAACCCGTTTAAAATTTAACATATAGGTATTCGTGTATACGTTTACCGGCGCAATAAAAGCGATAGTTAAAAAACACACGACGTCATGTGCGGCACCGATCGCCAGATTCATCTGCAAGTACATCTGTAAGTTTTAATTACATCAATTATCTCGCATTGCCCCCGCCATAGATGCCGCTAAACGATAAAACTATGGAGTTTTCCAATCTAGAGTTTGTTTACAATCGGAGGGCTTTCCGATTTTCGCGAAGCGTGATTGGATAACTTGTTTTACTGCTTTTTTATTGCGATTTTTCCGCCTCGGGCGAAATAACAAAATCACTTATATATTCGTTTTTTTATCAGTACGTGGATGCATACGCGATTTTCACATTTGGTGAAAATATGTTAATGTAGATATGTGTATTCGGTATCATAATAAGTGAGCTTTATCACAACCCCCCACCATTACAATATCATCTAATACAATGCAATACTTACGAGTGTTATGATATTGCACAGAGCGGGATACTATTTTTTTCTAATCTAATTGATGTGTGTATTCAACTGCACACTAACAAGATGCAATAGTGTAAGTAGATATTATAGAACATAGTGGTTCTTAATATACATATGTATATACAGGGTGTAATAAACCTAATCCACAATATTTTATGGACTAGGTCCGTTACCGTTACGGATAGTATTATTATTTGAAATTTTTACAAGATCATGTTAACATGTCTAGGTAGGTACTTCAAAATAAATATATTATTTGTAAAATTAATCTATATCTTTGTATCAGGCCCTAAATTATGTAACAAAAAATAATCTATCCGCTCAAAATTCGTTTTTTTTTTTTTACAAAATCATATTAAGCTTTAAGTCTACCAAGTCAATCATGTAACAAAATATGGTCTTTATTTTTGTTTGTTAACTTTGTTTTATTAACCACTTATTGAGCTTAAATACATCTACCGGTTTCGAAAAATACCATTTTCTTCTTCAGGATGTCAATACTTCAAAAGTAAAATATAGTCTGACTTCTCTAAATTCAATGACCTTTAATTTATTGTATTCAATAAAATATTTCAATTAATCGAAATAATCGCATAATAACGATTTTTTGAAATTGCTTATATCTCTGACATGATTGAGATTAGGCACATATTATTGAACATTTTCGACTCGTAATTTAGTCAGGTATCCACCCATAAAATATTGTGGACTAGATTTGTTACATCATATATAAAGAATAATTATACTTTAAACTTTTTAGTATTCTGTAGTATGTTCTTTTATACTATTTTTATAATTCTTATCATGGTCGTATTTTTTTACTCAAATTTGTTACGCTCTATAATATGTATGTAGGTAAATAATATAGTGAGTGCTGACAATGATAGTTGGTTGCATATATTGTTATATTATATTGCATTAAAACGCAAGTAACATGCCATCGTACGATGCTGTATACTTTAGCCGAGTCACTTCAACTTTTATTTAACCAAGATACAAACCGCAACGTAATCCGTCTGCAGTTTTTAAAAATTTAACAATAAATTTTCCAAAAATACTGGCCTTGACCTTTAGCGGCTATCTACCTGAAAGAACAATTATGTGCTAGTATAAATTACTTTGTAATACCATATGCATTGAATATTGATTACTTTCACAATTATATATTGATTGATGCAAAATTATCCACCATTTAAAAAAAATTATGTTATAACATAAATTATATTGTATTATGGAAGACGGTCGATTTCGCAGAAGCACTGGTTTTTTGAGGCAATCCACTATTTGACATCCTCCATCATCTCCTCCAAATCGTCATAGACTTTGCCAACTTGCCAATTTTTTCAGAGAGCGGTTGATGTAGTAGTCTCAGTAAAAAAAGAGAATAAATCCCATCTATTGCTAGCGATGGATTCGATTACACGGTGTTCGACATGAGCGCAAGCGTTGTCGTGGTGGAAAAGGATTAGGTTATTTTTGCTCTGTCTTTTCAGCTCATTGGCAGTATAGAGGCGATCAAGCCGGGCCAGGTACACGTCACTGTTGACGTTATATTTATTTACACCCTATCCCGAATCGTTTTAAGAGTTGTTTACTCTTATTTAAATTCGTCATAATTACATATTTTTTTATTTTATTACATTCAGTTATTATTAACATTATCATCATAATACCATCATAGGTTGGCTCCGGTATGATCGAACCAGAGCCATACCTCTACAATTTGACGTGAGACTCGTTATCACATTAAATTCAGAAGGCAGCCAGAAAGAAGTTATAGAAATCATACACCCCCAAAAGGGGAGGGTAAACGTCACATTTATGTGTTGCAGTCGCAGAACTCGGTCACAGTCTGGCGGAAATTCACCCTGTCCAGGTCGCAAGAGGTGCAAGGGATATCCAGTAGAATCCTCCGTTAGGTCTCTCTAGCCGCTGCTCTTCCCGGCATCGCCCATCCCAGCAACCCCCAGCGAGATACCCACACCCAAAAAATACCCGGAAATATTCGAGATTCTTTTCATTTCTCGTTGTTGTCATCAACTGTCCAACAAAAGAGATCAACTGTTCGGGATTCTCCTCTCATCATTGTCATTCAAATTGAAAAAACAAAAACAAAAAACTTTGTTTTTTTTACTACTTTATTGATTAATACATCAAACTGTTTCAGAAAATACAATTTCTTTCTTCAGGATGTCAAATCAACTAACCAAAACCACATATATCTCGTTATTCTAATATTTATGTTTTGTTTATTATCTATATAAAAATGAACATTAACCACAAAATTGAATATGAAAATATTAAAAATATAATAGATATAAAAACAATTGATACTGCATACATTACCTACGAATTAAAAACTCGAAGTTCTCGGTTCGTTAGTTTGAACGAAAATCGACTGATTGAAACCTTTTATAGACCTACATACGTGGGTCATATCATATTGCAGTATTGTAAATCAAAAATAAAACGCATTGAAATATATTTCAGTGTATAACACTGGTCATTAAAATAGTAGCTTGTTATACACGTAAAAAAAATAACGAGTTACGAATTTATAAAATATTGAGAAGTAGATTGAGGAACGTTTAAACTTTTTTCTATTATCGTAATTACAATTATTTTTAGGTTTTTGAACAGCCGCCATTTTGAACAAACATGGCGGATCGTGGTTTAATTAATTTAGTCGAGATGTCTAAAAGATCAATTTTTCAAAAAAGAACAACGGGAATTATCGTGTCGTGTGAGTATGAATACACACAAACCTTTTAACGGAGAGTGGTTACGAGATCTCCTGGTCATGATCGATGACAGTGCATCGAAACCTACCCAAAATAGTGGCGGCATCTTACAATTGAACATGTTAATGTTCTTGACAATTTAAGATAACCTTTATTTATTATTTTCGAATATAAATTACTATTTCCAATGTAGTCTTTGTCGATTACTTAAGGTAACTCATAGTTTTATCTTTCTTCGCAGATTTTCTCCAATATAAGAAAAATGTTAAGTCAGTCTTTCGTTACCCATGCAGAAGATATGGCCAAGCCAACATAGCTGAGATTTTTATATTTGGTTTCTAATAGCTGGTTCTTTCCAAGATCCTCTCGGATGATATTGTCACGCCCGCTACTCCCCTTGGGTATCCCATCTCTGCAGCCTGGATTCTCGACCGACTCATCTCCGTTAGTATCCAGAATTAACGGCCACAGGTCAGGGCCGACCGTTCTGTTCTCCGTTTCCCTCTCTGCTAGTATGAAAGTTTAGCTAGACAATGAGATAATCTGTTCCATCAGAAGATGTCTATTTAATTTGAACAGCAACAATGAACAGGTATCATTCGTTTGGATACCTGCACATAAGAGAATTCATGGAAATGAATGTGCTGATAAACTGGCCAAGGAGGTCATTCTTTCTGGAGTTTTCCCCCATCAATGATGTATGACAGACTAAATATTGTAAAAAAACGTACGAATTCTATCTGGACGGCACAATGGATGGATCCAAATAATCATAAGGGTAATCGGCTTAAAATAATCCAAAGATCTATTCCCCGCACCCCCTGGTTCTCCAAAAGGAAAGTCTCCGGAAGAACAATATCAAATATCTCTATAATGAGAATTATGCATTGCCAGGTAGCCTCACATTTATTTATATGAACTTAATAAATTCCCCTATGTGTGAGTGTGGTGCCGAGAAGGAAACACTTGACCATATCTTTTTGCCTGTCCATTGCGGATCAAAGGTTTTTTTACAGTAATCTCGTCAATGGTAATTTTCAACTCCCGGTTAACTTGTGTCATCTTCTTTCCCTTAACTCGCGACATTTAATGTATATAATAGCAAATTTTTTGAACGACAATTGTATTGACTTGTAATATAATATTTCCTATTCTATAATATTATTGTACTTTTTTCTATAAAATAAAGTTTTAACTTGATTAATGGCACATATCACTCTTGAAGGGTAGATTGCCTATTCAAAAGAAGAAGAAGACGGTCTACTTTACTAAGCACCTCCCCCGGTTAGGGAAGAGATCCAGGTTCGAATCCCGGTGGCGCAACAACAATATTTTTCGATAAAATTGATTTTATATGTATATCTTTATAATTAATATATTTAATTCATATTTAAAATATCACAGACCTATGTTCTGAATAATTACAACTTCACAATAAGAATGTGTTCTCCTAAAAAATAATAAAGTTGTATCAATGTGTCCAAAATTTAATAAAAATGAATTAATAATTCTAGCGTCTACTATCGGATTCACTCAAAGGTATTTGAGATTCTGTAAAAATAAGGTAGATGGCTCTGTCAAATGATGGAACGATTAAATGTATTGATATCAAAAAGGTAACATATAAGGTCGAAAAATTGTCGCTAAAAATAATGTCGCTGTAGCTTAGTTGGATAAAGCACCTCCCCCGGTTAGGGAAGAGATCCAGGTTCGAATCCCGGTGGCGCAACAACAATATTTTTCGATAAAATTGATTTTATATGTATATCTTTATAATTAATATATTTAATTCATATTTATAAGATTTCTGTTTTAGTCAAACGATAACAGCTTAACGAGGTTATCACTCGCATGCGTAATAGGTGCATATAAAATAATAAAGAAATAATGTGCGTTTATTATAGAGACCTCGGTTCAATGAGAAATTTTACTGTATTATGGTTTAAGAAATTATTTATACTCGTACATCGCACATCATACAGCAGGCATACAAATGGTGTCCAGCAGAAATTTTTTAAAATTAAATTATATTTGCTCGTAAACCATCAGGGTGAGGTAAGTGGGAGGAGTATTGTTCGACGCGCGTAATTTACGGTTTTGCCAGATGAGCCACTAGACGGGAGCGCTCCGCGCGTTCGCGGTTGAGCAATATTTAAAGTGCCGTGATTCATTGGTCCGTGCGCGTCGCGCTTTTTGTACTCATTTTAACATTGAACGAGTAAGTGATGGGCCGAGCACGCAACTTATCCGGTGTTGGGTTCAAAAGTTCAGACAAGAAGGGACAATGGTTAACCAAACTCCTCCGGGACCATCAACGTCAGCGGCGATGCCAGAACATGTGGCTCAAGTTCGACGTGAAATTATGCGCAACAGACACCCTTTATATACGAGGCGCGTTTTTCATGCGAGTACCGTTGCCGGATATTCCCGGTGTAGCGCTGTGGTTGCGATGTTACGCATGCGCAATGGTTTCCTTCATCTGTTGACTGACCGCATGCAACGTTAGAAACATTCATATAATGTGGCCATCTTGTAGTGAGTGGTTGAAATGTTCGAGACAATAGATCAGCCCGCCGACTGTGAGATACGGTCCGTGATTCGTTTCTTGAATGCACGAAACATGAAACCAGCTGACATTCAAGTGTGTCATGTTTTGTCCTTTTCCTTCATCTGAAGCGGTTCCTTGGTGGCAAGCGTTTTGATGACAATGATGAACTCAAGGACGAAGTACAGACATGGTTTTCATCCCAGGCGGCGTCGTTCTTTGACGAAGGTATACAAAAATTGGCGCTCCGTTAATAATTACTATATATTGCAAAATAGTTTAAAGTGTATAGTGTCCGAATAAAGTAAAGTGTTGTAAAATGATGCGTTTCATTTTTTTTAAACTCAGTACTTACTTCAAAAGCGCGCCTCGTAGATACTCGTACGCCCTCATTACCATTAAAAATGATCATCCAAAAAAATGTTCCCAATTTCTTAGCCATATTATTTTTTAATTAGACTGTTTTAAACAGTGGCCGAGTCTAGCTCGGGGCAGCCGAGAAATGCACTGGCGGTAGTGCCGCCACCCCCACCCCCACCCCCATCCCACCACTCCATCTATGGATGCACCCTAAAAGGGTTCCCGATGAATATTAAAACGTCGGGAATGGATTAGTTTGACAGACGGGTTAATAGGTCGCGGTTATATTTAATGTGTTCATTGTATATATTATATTTACACTTATTCTATGATGTTTCCCTGTATTTTTATTATATCCTCTTGTCACCAATAAAAATATGGTTTTGTATATTTCTTGCATTAATACTATTATAGTCATAAATTGCCCAAAGTCTTGGATCCCTATAACAAATAACAATATACAATAGAAAAGAACTAAAATCAAATCCAAAAACTCTATAATTTTAGTGTACACAACGCTTGTCAGATCAGTACATACATATGCGACATTCGGGGGCGTGCATTGCATACAAGCTAAAAAGCTGTGCAGTACTAAAAATCCTGAGAAATAAAAATAAATTAAATAATCTTTATATTATGAAAAGACCCTATTAAATTCTAGCCATTATAACCCGGATTAGCGTAACGTTGTCTATGACGTAACCCACGTCTAGCCGTGGGTTATTTGCGAATCATTTGTAACAACTTCATGTACATTCTGCTCCGCTGCTTCATTAATCCTTACTGAAAACTGCGTAGAATAACACTTCTACGTATTTGTTTTACTTGACAGACTAAACGTTTTATGTTCTTAGTGTATTCCAACCTATGATTTCATATTTTTTTGTTTGCGTAGATAAAATTTATAGGTTATTTATCATCTGTCAAGCCAGGGAATTTGCATTTTTCTGTTAGATTATTACCAATATTAATTTATGTAAATGTCAAAATACAATTATTTCTGTTATGAGTTTCGGTCATACTAATTTTTATAGCTAGTTAATTAAATAAATGTTTTTGAACACTGTCAATGAAACATTTTAAATCCGTTATCGGAAGGAAAAATCGTAGAAAATATTTTGAGCGAAATCGAAAGCAGAGTACGGTACCGAGCAATAAAAGAACTTGCTTATTTTAAAGTAACAAATTTATAATTATAGTCTATTTTGAAATTGATAGAATTAAATGTTTTCAAAATTTAAAAAAAGATCTAACATTTTTTTGATGCGGAATATACCTACCTATTGTAAACTTAGCATCGTCGGTAACAGCATAATCTAAGTTTGTGCCTACTAGACGCCGCTGGCGACATGGATACTGACTAAAAAGAATAAGCCCACTGAATGTTTTTGAGGAGTATATTTAGGTCGGTTTTAGGAAATGAATTTTGGCGTAGACGTTACAAAAATGAGGTTTAATGAAGTAGTAGGCGTCTCGGGGTTTATTAATATAAGAAACTTTAGCGGTTGGGTCGTGAGAAGAAAATGACCGAACAGCATTCACCGTAGTCATTGCTATTGTTGATCATAAGACCAACAGGGTGCAGGAGGTTTGGAAACCCATAGCTAAAGTGGAGTGACGATATCTTTAAAGACATATCTGTCTTAGAGAATAATGGCGTGTAATTGAGGATATTTTTTAGGGAGACCGTGACCACCAGGACCACGACCCTCCAGATCATGACCCACCAGATCATGACCCACCAGAACCATGACCCACCAGGGCCATGACCCACCAGGGCCATGTAAAGCCAATAGTGAAAATGATAATGTTGCGTAATTTGTTGATTCATTATTACTACAAAATCAACAATAATCAGTTGAAATAAGGAATATAAAAAAATTACCGCTTGGTAATTAATCATTCGTGAAGTTTGAAACTGTATGACTAAAGCTCACCATACAAGTTAATAGCTGTATTCCAAAAGCTTGTCACATAAGCTCCGAGGTGTAAAGCTTATTCCAAAGCTCCAAGTTCTACAAATAAAGCCTGCCATAAGCTGTATTACGAAAGATTTCCACATTAGCGTTAAGGTATATAATTAAATCTTATTCCAAGTTCTGTGACTAAAGCTTGTCATACAAGTTCCATGATGTATTACGAAAACTCGTCATATAAGCTCCAAAGTCTACGACTAAACCTATCCCAAAGTTCCAAGTTTATGACTAAAGCTTGCCATACAAGCTCCAAGCTATATGACGAAAACTTGTCATTAAAGCTGGCTATTCAAGTTCAGAGCTGTCTTACGAAAGCTTGCCACATAGCTCTATGTTTTAATTAAAGCTTATCATACAAGTTTTATGACTAAAACTCGTCCAATAAGTTCCAATCTGTATGACTAATGCTTGCCATATAAGTTCCAAGCTTTATGACTTAAGCTTGCCGTACAAAGCTTCAAACTGTATGGCAAAAAGTATACAATACATGTTCCGTGACGCGTGAACATCTATTTGACTCACGATCAGAGCGTCTGTCTAATTTAGTATCTGAATGTAACAATTTTATGTTATTATCGTATCTTGTCAATCAAGAGATTAAATTGATGTTTACATCTAATGATAATTTACATATCTATGACTAATAAGTTAATGATTTAATTGCTTCCTTGTTTAGTTCTTTCTTTATAAGTTGTCTTGTGTACTCCTGGTTAACTTGTGTCATCTTCTTTCCCTTAACTCGCCACATTTAATCTGTATATGTAATAGCAAATTTTTTGAACGACAATGGTATTGACTTATTGTTATTTTTTCTATAAAATAAAGTTTTAACTTGATTAATGGCACAGATCACTCTTGAAGGGTGGATTGCCTATTTAAAATAAGAAGTCTTGTTTACTCATCGGAGTCACTCATCATATGTGTTTGTGTATATATATATATATATAAGGTGTGACAATTTAATTCCTTTTCTGGAAGCGAGTCTGGAATTCATTATCCGGAATACTGTTGAGTACCTGTCTCACGTTCTGTTAGATATCAGAAAATTTTCGTCCTTTTAGCGCGTCTTTTAATTGAATAAATATCCAAAAATCACAGAAGGCAGCTAACTCAGGTGAATAAGCATAATGATCTAATTGAGTAATCACTTTTTTCCAGAAAGTCTCTCGCATTTAGAGCGCTGTGATTGCTCTAAATTTGGATTACCCATTTTTACGGCAAAGTGCGCACGCAGATATCTATTACCTTTTTAATACCTAACTAGTAGTGATGGTAAACCGTTACGTGACTTTGATTGTGCCACTGATTAGTAACTGAGGTTTAACGATGATTGGTAACTAAATTTAACTGTTGGAAGTTTACTTTTTGAGTGTACCGGTTATTGCTTGAAGAATTACGTTATCAATTATCATTAAAGAGAACACATTCTTAGTGTGAAGTTGTAAGTATTCAGAACATATGTTTAGTTTGTGATATTTTAAATACAATTTAAATGTAATAATTAGAAAGATATACATATAAAAAAATCAGTTAATGCGCATTCCCCGGTTTGGAAGAGATGCAGGTTCGAATCGAACAACAACAATATTTTTCGATAGAATTGTTTTTATATGAAAATCTTTTTAATTAATACATTTAATTTGTATTTAATCAATTATCAAACATCGTTACAATCACGGTTTAAATAACGATTTTATCTTCAATACTAACTGGCTCTGTCAGCTTGAAATTTACGCACGTATTAGTTGAAATACAAATACTCACGGGCAACTCCGATAATTAAATGGTTACATTTCATACATATATTATAAAATACGTACGTACATATCACTCATATGGTCACATTTTGCTAATAAATAATTAATTTGTATTCGTAAATAAAGTACGTATCATCTAATAGACAATCATTTCACTTAATCGTCAGATGCTATACCTTTTAAGCTTTATCTATGCAAATACGAAACTCATCAACACACCATTTATGTGTAGCATTAGGACCACTTAATTTTTTCTACAGCTTTTAATGTACGATTACTTAAAGACATTTGGATGCCAGATATTATATTTAAAGCGTTAATACTTAAAAGCTCATAATGTATAAGATGTCTAATGGCTTATGAAATCGTTTTAGTTATTTTTTGTATCTTGGACACGTGATTTAGAATTAATAAAAGCTCCCGGATTTTTGTAACGTTGGAAGTTTGTATGAAAGGAAATAATAATTTAAACTTTTTATATTTGAATTCATAATTTAACTCAGATAACGTGCAAAAAATTATTTTTAATACATTTTGTTTCCTACTTTATTACCATTTAACGTTTATTTTTATATATTGTTATATATAAATATTAAATATGAATTAAATATATGAATTAGAAAGATATACATATAAAATCAATTTTATCGAAAAATATTGTTATTGCGCCACCGGGATACGATCCTGGATCTCTTTCCTAACCGGGGATGGTGCATTATCCAACTATGCTACAGCGACAATATTTTCAGCGACAATTTTCGAATCTATATGTTACCTTTTTGATATTAATACATTTAATCGTTCCATTATTTGAAAGAGCCATCTACCTTATTTTTACACAATCTCAAATATCTTTGAGTAAACTGATAGCAGACGCCAGAATTATCAATTCATTTTTATTAATTATAAATATTAGAAAATTTAACAAAACTCAAAGTCAAAATTGGTCCCAGTAAGGGATTTTACATTTATTATTATTTATATTTATAAAATATAAATAGTAATCCTACCTATATTGTGCAATTCCGAGCTTGCGCAAGTCGCATAACAACGAAATTATACAATAACAATATTACAGTAAAATATTTTAAGCAAAAACAATCTTCAATTCTGTTTCAATAATTTTAAATGTAAATGTACTCCCTTACTTTTTAACTATCAACATTCATAGACAGGAGATAAATATGCAGCTAGTTATTATTTAATTATTAATAATTTGTTTATATTAGTATATATTGTAATTTCGCGTTGTGTATGGCAAAGTAAATTAATTTAAAAAAAAAATCTCTTTTTAAATTAAAATTTAAAAAATTTTCGGAACACTTTCTTAAAAATTTATTTTCAAAAAAAATCGGATTGGTTATTTAAATCAATCAAAAATTTCATTCAAAATATTATACTTTTTTGAAAATTCAAATTGAAAAATCATTATTAATCCATAAATTATTATAAATAATAAAATAAATATATAGGTATATTTATTTAAGTTTCAAATATATTTGTGTGGGATGCAGCGTTAGCTAATCTTTAATTAGCAAGTAGTTTTTAGTCTTACTCACTATACTAAGATCAGCTTTATATTCTTTCGGTATAGGTATAGAGAGAATGATAAGGAAGATATATGATGCAAGTGTTGGTGGCACCAGAAGTTGAGGACGTCCGCGGAAGACTTGGCACGACCAGGTAAACCAGCCACTGGAGGAAGATCCTGTTAGAAGCCTCAATAATCGGCGGGCTTGTATGAGAAGATGTATGAATGTGGATGAGGCGAAAATTGTGCGTCAGGACTGAAGAGTGTGGCGCTCTATCGTATATAGCAAGTAGTTCATGGCTGCTCTGAATACTCCACTAGACTACCATAAATTTCATTAATATATTTTGATAGAATTTTATGTGTTTTCAAAATTAAATTAAATATATTCTCATTTCTGTTTTGTTTTATTTTACTGTTTGTATTGTTTTATTTTATTTGAACGTGTAGATGTATGTTCAAATAATACATACATACTTATTGTAAAAGGCTCAATTGGGGGTATTATTTTATAAAGAAGTAAATGAATATCTATTTTACTGATATGAAATGGTCATTTACGCTAATGGAGATCGGTTGATAAGTGTTTTCACAATTTCATCGGAAACATAATCAACCGGCTAATAACTGTCGATTGAAATATGCATACATTAGAAGTGTAACCCGTAGTTTACGAGGTGTTCATTCACAGTACATGGAAGGCGTTAATTTTAACCGAGTAATTTACCACTCAATTTGTTGGGTTCATTAGCCGTTTTTGACAACTCATCGCCCACTCCGACTAACTTAGAATATCTCCAATGACTTTCATAACACTGGCTGAGTGGCCGGCTCACTGCTGAGTGTTTTAAACACTTTTATATGAGCATGTTTCATTAGCTAAGTGGTCGGCTTTTAGTGGGCCCCTCCCCCCACCTCGCCGACGGTCCGCCGCCCCGCGAGTTACGCCCCTGTCCGCAAGCTGTTACCCCCCGAGCCTGGGGTCTGAATCGCGTCAATCCCGCTTTCTTTCGCTCGAGATTTGCGCCGATATTTCAAGACCTACAAATTGTTTTTTATTGTAACTGGCTATATAAGTTATTGTATGATAATGTAATGTATATTGGTATTTCAGGCAGTGAGGGCGAAGGAAAATTGCCTTCTTTTGATATTTCGTGTTTTTATTACTACAACTAGGTAATGAATGTTTGAAACAAGTAGATGAGTTTGTGTATTCGAGAAAGATCTCGAAAGGAGGGTGACTGCAGGGAATAGAGCGAACGGCACTTTGAATGGAATTGTAGCCAATGAGAACTTGTCAACTGAAGCAAGACTAACGGTTCACAATGGAGTCCTGGTATCGACACTGATGTGTGGAAGTGAGGCCTGGAGCTGGCAGAAGAGGAACGAGAGTCGACTGAATGCGATGGAAATGAGATTACTTAGGCGCATATGTGACAGATCCATTTACGATAGAGTAAAAAATGAAGAAATAAGGAAAGAATGTAAATCTGATCTCACTTAGGCGATTTGGTCATATGGAACAGATGAAAGAGAAGAGAATGGTAAGAAAGATATATGACGCAATGACGTGTTGATAGCAACAAGAGTAGAGGACGTCCGCGGAAGCCTTGGCACGACCAGGTAAACCAGATACTGGAGGATGGTCCTGTTAGAAGCCTCAATAATCGTCGAGCTTGTGTGAGAAGATGTATGAATGTGGATGAGGCGAGAATTGTGTGTCAGGACAGAAAGGGAAAGAAGGGAAACGGCGTGATGGTAAGTAAGTAAGTATTTTACTACATACATATTACGATCTTTTTTCGTGACAATTTTCACGATTACGTGGATATACTCAATGCTAAGATTTATGTAAGGACAGAACTGGATATCTCTGTATCATCTCCGCCGGATAATGGTTTTGTCGGTATTTAAATGTGAGTAAATTAATTAAATTAATTTTACTCAGTATGTAAATTTATATGAGTATAGTACGATGGATTTCTCAATATCGTGTCTCGTTAAATATTTTTACTTCCTAACCATACGTTCTCGAGTAATATAAAAAAACCAAGCCTGTTTCCTTTATATCCCTTGCTTATTTGGTACCCGTAATATAATATTTACATCTAGGGCTTGGACAGTATCCAGAATAAATGATAATAGCAATAGTGTATCGATAATAATTCGAATACAAATTAAATATATTCATTAGAAAGATATACATATAAAATCAATTTTATCGAAAAATGTTGTTGTTGATACCGGGATTCGTACCTGGATCTCTTTTTATCCGGATAAAATGCATCAACCGATTATGCTACACCAACACAGTGCATTGATGACAAATTTTAATAATTATAATTTAAATTTAATGAAAATGAATTATTAATTCCGGCATCTCTTATCATTTGAGATTCCGTAAAAATGTATCAATATGAAAAGTGTAACGTGTTCGAATTATTATTGTTATACTAATATCAGCATTTATTCTGGGTACTACTGTCATACCTATTCATATGTCGATAAAGCCACCCTTTAAATGCTTCAAGCCTATAAATGAGATTCACCAAGAGATATCATTTCGATTGTTTATTTATAAATTCATTTATAAACCGTAACACACAATGTAACGAACTCCCGGGAAAAGTATTCAGGGCAGCCCTGAATTGAGGACAACACCACCTAAGTGATCGTTTCTAAATCTAAACTTTTTATATTTCAAATAATTAATAATAGTCCTCTTATTGAAGGGAGTTATTTACCTCACATACTTGTAAACCAGATCATATGTACCTATTATAATTTCACCTAAACGTATGTATTTCGAAATCTATTTCGGTTACCAAGTGATTTACGTTGTACACATATTTCTAGATATATAGGTCACATTTTATTAATCCTCAACATTGTAAATATACATATATTATAGAAAATAAACCAATTAATTTGTATAGCACCTATATGTTTATTTACAACTTTCGTTTATATGTTTGTACTGCCGATTCGCTCTCAAGCCTGTCAGATTGCAAAGATTTTGATGAGAAATTAATGAAGTATTGATAAATAAGCATATATTAAATCGTTCGATATTCACTAGAGATTTTCGTTAGCTCCGTTAGTCGATGGCGATCCGCAGTGACACATAGTTCTACAAACTTCCACTTATCATTATCAGTCGCCAAGTTGCCAGCTGCTATTCTCGGTCGCGCTTTGGCCTGTGAAACGTGATATACGTTGAGTGCGACATGATCCGATTGCGTAAATAAACATATTACTTATTACTCAAAGTTGCTCAGTCTTCTATGAGTATTTAATTAGGGTGTAACTTTACACTTTATTTCTTTATTTTCAGTACATTATACTGAGAACGCTTTATTGACCATATTAATGTCGCAGAATCCTCTTAGACGTGTATCCTTTTGACTAATTAATCTATCACGGCAGAGTTTACAAACACATTAGCGGGGTATGTATTTCACCAAATTAGCGACATCATAACAATCGCAATAAACCAGCGATGTTTGTTATTCTGGAGCGGGAAATAGATTCGGTCCTGAGTTCCATTCCGATCAGTTCATCTGCAGGAGACTGCTCGCGTGTACAGCTGCCGAAAGGGAACTCAGTAGAAACATCTGTCTTCTGCACGCTTCTTATTCTTAACCGGCTAATTATATTATTACTTTTACTAACGTTAAGCTTTCGCTAGATAGTGGCCGCCGAACTGATCTACCGCAGTACAACTAAATTTAACCAATAAACGTAAAAGAACATCGCCATCAGACATTCTTAAAATCATTTACCGTTTCGGCGACACACGCGACGTCGCCTGGTTATAGATTATATTCGGGGTCTCGCCGACTATCTTTTTAAATAAAAGCGGTCTATTATACACGGGTAACTTTTCCTCTCCGATGATTTCAATAGAATTAACACTACCTCTAATCATGTGAATATCTCTGTAAATATACTAAATACAGAGTTCATATTTTATCTATTCCTCCGTAATATATTTATGTTTTGGATAAAATAGTTAATATTTACCATACGCAATAATAAAAAATGTTTTTTTGAAGAACCTGACGTGAATTTTTCAATACGTGTATGTGAACGTGCATATTGGTGCGGATGGCGCGGGGTGCCGGATGTCGATCGTCACTTAGTGACAGAGCGTGCGCTGGCCAAGTTAGACGTGTCTTATGCTGTCGTTCGTGATGATCAATGTTTTTTCTTATTTTTATCACTTTTACACAATAATTGATGTATATATTCACTTATATATAAATGTCAACTATTATTTTGATGATTAATATAAGTAATACATGTAAAATATACATATTCATCCGACTTAAAAATCGCAAAAGTCTACATGCACACCGTGAGCACCGTAACGCGCGTTTTTATTTTAGCACCGTAAGGGAAAGGTTAAAAAGAATTCGGAATAATATAACAATATATTGAATTAACCACTCTGCCGCGGTCGGTTATGGGAGACGTGCCGATATTATCGAATTTTATATTTACACACGTGTTCACCATCGCACGACGGCACATGACATAAGATTATTACGACTTCGATAAAAGTGATGAAAATTATTTTACATTCAAAACATTGAAACTTTTTTCCCTTTTCTAACATAAGTTTTGTTTTACTTTAGAAATAAATCTACACTATTGGATTGAAAATTTAATTTTGCTGGCTTGTATTTAAGATATTAAAAGCACTAAATATTTGGCGCTGTCACTGACACATTGTAAAACTAGCATTAACCGCTTATTTTGATTTGGTAAAAAATATTTTATTCTACGATTCAACGGAAAAACCTAGCGGCCGCTTTTATAGTCTCTATTTATCAGTCTCGAAGATTATGTTTCCGTTTTCTATTGGTTCCGTACAAAATACCAAAAATATTTCCTGTGCACTCGAACATTTCATGACAATCCTTCTCGCATTCGTGTGATCTTATCGCTTTTAGAAACTCCCTATATGTATTATATAAATGATAAGTTCTAAGAGCACAGAAAAGAGTTCTTACCAAGGGTATCTTTTCACGGAGGATATCATAAAATCTTTACTTTTCGATTAAATATTGTTTAGACTTAAAAACACTAGAAGATTTTCCTTGTTTAAACTTGTATCAAAGATTCTAGTATAAAAATGTTTGTTTACTAAAAAAGATAATTAGTTTAAGAAAGGTGTTTAAAATAATATGTGTTAAAAATGAAATACGAGCTCGATACAGTTAATAAAATGTAGTAGAGCTAAGTAAAACTATATTTTGTATTTGAAATGAGTTACGCAAAATATATTATTACGAATATTTAATATCATAGACGGTTAAAAAGTTAATAAGAAAAATACTAAAAAAACAATATTGAACGTGTTAGTCTGACCTTTATTCTAAGTTGATCTAATTTACTCCCAGTTCTTCGGCCGACTGTCGTCGCGAGCTTTAGACGTAATTTCTTAATTCTCTCCACTCGTAAGTCACTTTTGCCAGTTTCAACGCCGAATCACAAGACGGAACTCGCGTTATCGTATTGATCAACACACCCGTGGAACGCGCGTTATCAAACAACGCATTCTCGAGGATGATTCTATAATTCCAGCCCGGGAATATCGTATTGGCGCCGGTTCAGAAGTCCACTTTGGTCCACTCATTAGCTATGATAAATATCTCTCGGACGAACGGCTGTCAGCTGACTCTTGGGTGGCTCTATGGGCTTCTTCATACACACATTTATTTTCTAATTTTATTGTTAATAAATGTTTCCCCGAGACCGAGACGAAATGTTTTTATCCCGTCTCATTTTTTTGATACTACATAACATCAGGGTATGTTTCTTCTCAGGCAACTCGCATTTTATGATGTACTATTTGTGTGAAATACATTTTTGCTCAATTAATTGGTGAATTATTATTTTTTTCCCGTTCGTGGTAACAAAAGTATTTATTCAGAATACTTCGATACAATGTAGTACAGGTCATTATAAGATGTTTACAGTTCAATGGTTCGGAGGCAAAAGGCCTACTTGTATCTCTTTCACACACTTATCATTCGTACCAACCTTCTTGGGCTCTCTCATTCGTCCCGTAGATACTTCACAATATTGAATGCACGATATCTACATCTGATTTATAAACAAAAACGTGTCCATGAATTGACGATTAAAGCAAAAAATGTTTAAAAATAAAATGTATAGTGATGATTACACGTCACATCAATTTTCTTACTATTTTATAAGTTTAACTTATGTATTGTAAAAATTATTGGTCTCTGGGAATCGGAATCGAATCCCCAACTTCATAGTCACTACACTCGCATCAAACAGGCTATATTTCAAGTCATATACATACATATTGTTTTACTTTGGAGAATGGCGGACACTTTACTATTTAGGGTGTTTTAGACAACTTAGGCATTTTGATTGTGTGTTATAGATAATTTTTTTTTTTTTAAATGGAACTGTCTGCATATCACTAATTGTGAATGTTTCCATACAAAAATATATGGGATACCATACCAACCACTAAGTAGATACAATTCCGTCACGGTGTAAAATGTATGGGGTAAGTGTGTCTGGTCTTATCAATCGTAATCTGGGGAAATTATCACAAAACTAATATATACATCACAAACCG
Organism: Eubasilissa splendida; assembly: GCA_031772225.1. Classification (NCBI taxonomy): domain Eukaryota; kingdom Metazoa; phylum Arthropoda; class Insecta; order Trichoptera; family Phryganeidae; genus Eubasilissa; species Eubasilissa splendida. The sequence goes on along the minus strand of CM062846.1, from coordinate 21,419,505 downwards.
CAACTCAAAATAACGGTATTTACGTAATATCAGCGTCCTGGCACAAAAGAATATCGAGATATACGAAATATTGAAAAGGCACACACAACTCGCAAGTTGACATCTAACAACTGTCGTAATTTGAAATGGTATTCAAAGCAAACTTATGTTTGGATTTGCACCTTCTCTGGACTGTCTCTTTAAATATTAATTTATAACATTTCCAATATATTGCGGTACTGGAATCCAATTTTAAACGCAATTAGAAGTCTTAGATGCACTTCCCCCATAGATGAACTTACCCCGACTCACCCTATGTGTATGTTTCTAACGATGTGCCGCGAGTGTCCTCCGAGCATGTCTTCTTAATTTTTACCTATAATTTTTTTGGGGTACCCCTATTAGATACATTGCATCTAGCTGGAGAGACCGTGGAGTCAGCTCTGGGGGGGCAACCTAGAACCAGAATTTGTGAAGGTGCATTACGAGCCGAGTCTCATCTGATCGAGGCCACTGTATGTCAATACTGACATGAAGGAGAACAGTAAAATATAGTATTAGCATATTTATATTTGTTTTGTTCTACTTTTACAGTGCATTACTACAGGCAATTATTTTCATATTAGATCTTCCTATTGCTGATATCCAATCCCATGCATCCACTATTTGGGTGTTAATTGGCGATGTTAGTTTTAATTAGGGCGGTGTCGTGTGCATTGTACACGCCGGTAATTGGTCATTTTGTTGTACTTCGTAAGCCAAACGAGTAATTAATTGGCTGATAAGTTCGTTAAACAAAGGCAAGCGTGCATTTTTTGTACGTTATTATTTCCATGATTGTGAATACATGCAGCCATTTATTTGCCATTCTCAACATTTTTGCTGTAATGGTCATAGACATTCCTTCGAAGCGTATTTGTATCTAATATGTGCACCTGTGACGCTGTAACCAGCTGGCTGTTAGTCGTGACTTACACAGATTATCGGATTGTCAAATTTGATTTACTCAATTGAATTTTTTCATTTATTATATCCAACTTGAATGCAAAAGTACATTAAGGACATTTTGTCTTATTAAGATATAATTATTAGAAAGCGTACTTCAGGATCGGCAACAAGCTATGCTATCCATATAGTTACATAATGAAATGAAATTAAAATTAATGACGCCAAATTAACAACATACTCTAGAGATTGTGGTTGTAGAATATTATTGACTGTGATTATATCAGAAGCCCCTGACTATCTTCTAGTGTCACGCGTGTTAGTGCATATCGCAGTGTAGGGGTGTGCGTGTGTGATTATTTATGTCGTGTCTAGAGGAAGGTATTTAAATAAAATAACACTCACAAATGTTGACATTTATGGCTGGATGAATTACAAAGGCAGGTTCAACGCGTATAACGTTAAATTAAGTTGAATATGACTCGAGATGTCGACGAAAAGACGGTCTGCGGAGAAGTGGTCGGCTAGCTCCGTGGATCAGTTCGCTTCGGCCCTACATGGCTATCAGGTGAGTCCCTACACGGTCATGTCACTACATTTAATACATTACAATACCGTTGATTGATAAGTAAAAATAAAATTAACATGAAACTACGCTAAACACTTGTGATATGAAAATAGGACTAACTTGGTGTCATCCAACCGCTTGATCATTACACCAAACAAGCACTTCGTTCGAATATTTTTTTATTTTCTTATGACATTGAAAAAACGTGCAATGCAAAGAACAATTTTTAAATTAAATCATATTATTACACATTTTACTTCGTCCATTTTTAAATCTTTTTACGTACGTTGTTTATTTTATAGATTATTCTAATATTTTATTTGTTAAAAATATACTGTAAGGCGACTATTGTATATTTTTGTATTTTTATATTATGTGTAATGTATTTTATTCAGACCTCAGAAAACTATTTTCAATAAACCGACTCGGTATTCTTCGATTCAAATGCAAATTGGGGCGAGCACCGATGATTAGGTAAACCGAACCGCCATTTGCACGGCCCGGCCGGTCGCCTCCAATTACTCGTTAATTAACTCATTTGTACAAATTTATATTTTTGCTGTGATACACGCCCCTGTTCACATATCGGCCTTCGGATATTTGCACATGAGCTGGATTATTTGGCATTTGACGGCACACTTTCGACTTACAAACTTTCATAATAATAGAATAGAATGCTGAAGAACTACTGTGTTCGATCTCATTGAACCACAGAAACAGATAATTTCAAAGTATTTTCTTAGATCACACACAGACGATGCGTAGTTTTATTGAAAAGTACAAAATATAAGAATTAATAATTATTCCGGAAGCTGTATATGAAAAATATAATTTTAATTATCAATTTTTATAACAATCTCAATTGAGACACTGATAGAAATGTACTTTTAAAAAAAAAATGTGAGTAATAAACAGTTTTTTTTTCTAATTTATCTGTTTGCTGCGCTGAATAAAGCATTTAAGTGTAAAATGAGCTAAATATTTCGAGGGTGGTTTTCAGTTTACCATTTAAATAAAAAGAAGATCTTTTTAGGTGCTGAACTCTTAAAATATTTGAATCGAAGTCCCAAGCACGTGGATACTACATGCTGTACGAGGGTTATAATAACAAGGTTTCATTTGACATTTTGGTCAAAATTGACATTTTCTGACAACAATTATCTCTTAATTACACTTTGTTACAAACTTGTCAAATTCCCTAGTAGTTAAGAAGATAACAAAGTTTTATTTATGTAGCACATATAGCATTTTTTAGAATTACAACTGTTGATTGGAATACAAATAAAATGTATATTATAGCGTGACAAAATCAAAAATTAGTTAACTGTATTACACTAAATTATATGGCAACATTTTTGTAAAAAAATTACCTCATGAGCAATGATCCAAATTCCGTGGAAGAAATCGAAAAATTAGTATGTAAAATGTTGAAGCGCAAAAAGAACACTGATAACACCTTTATAATTAATTCGTATGAAATAATAATAAAGGTTTTTAAAATTAAAAACTGTTATTTTATTTATATTATTGTTTTTATCCGAACAATTCCTTTATATAGTACAATACCAAACACATCATTCCTTTATAATTATTTTATTCGTGATGTACAATACAAAAACCTTATTTTCATACGGTTACTTATTTATAGAAATGATGGAACGTGTGAGTTTTAATATGAAAATGTTTATATTTTAAAAATGCAAGCATAGATTATAACAAAACTATAAAAGTATAAGTGATGCGTGATTACGAGGTGCGTTTTTTAAGTTAGTACGATGTTGCGCATGCGCAATGGTTTCCCTCATCTATTGACTCACCACATGCAACGTTAGTGACATTCACATAGTATGGCCATCTTGTTGTGAGTGGTTGAAATCTTCAAGACAATAGAACAGCCCGTCCACTGTGAGATACGGTCCGTGATTCGTTTCTTGAATGTACTAAATATGAAACCAGCTAACATTCATCGCCAAGTGTGTCCTGTTTTGTCATGATTTAGCGCTAAGTGATTTCCATATTTTCCTTCATCTGAAGCGGTTCCTTGGTGGCAGGCCTTTTGATGACGATGATGAACTCAAAGACAGAGTACAGACATGGTTTTCTTCCCAGGCGGCATCTTTCTATGACGAAGGTATACAAAAATTGGTGTCCCGTTATGACTAGTGCCTTAATAATGGTGGCGACTATATTGAGAAATAGTTTAAGGTGTGTTTCGCCAGAAGAAAGTAAAGTCTTGTAAAAATAACATTGTGTTTATTTTTTTTAAAAAATCCGGTATTTGGCTTATAAATTTATTTGAAATATATTGATTAATCTATAAATAGTGGTTTAAACAAAGTGTTTTAAAAGTTTCACACTTCAGGTGTGTAGCTGTGGGCATAGCTTAATGCTGTCAATTAAAAAATAATATATTATATAATTGCGCTTTCTCTGCAGCTGTAGACTGGGAAGACAAGATTTTTGCTTCATTAGACTGAGTGCCCTTTTGGAATTCAATACCTCCTAATAGATTGAGCGATAAAAATATAGTTGAACAATAATGGAAGAGGAACAGGGCTATGACTGATTTGTGTCTAAGGGACTATTCATTATTTTGTACTTGGACTATCCTTTTGAATTTCTTGTGATATTTTTGTATCGTCACGCTTATATTCGATTTCATTACTCAATTAATTTCTTTATGATTATTGTGAAACTAACTAACTTACTAAGGAGAACACATTCTTATTGTGAAGTTGTAATTATTCAGAACATTGGTCTGTGATGTTTTAAATACAAATTTAATGTATTAATTTTAATTATATACATATAAAAAACCAATGTAGATGGCTTTCAAATAATGGAACGACAGATGTATTAATTTGAAAAAGTGTAACATATAGGTTCGAAAATTTGTCATGAAAATACTGGCGCTATAACACAATCGGTAGTGTACTTCCCCGGATTGGAAATAGAGTAATAAATTCGTATCCCGGTAGCGCAAAAACAATATTTTTCGATAAAATTGATTTTATCTACATATATTTATAATTAATACATTAAATTAGTATTTATAACTAACTTACTATCAGGCCGTTTCCCCGCGGGCGTAGGCAGATAGGATAGAGAGCCACACTCTTCTATCCTGACTCACACATCTTCTTATAGCTTATTAATGTTGTATTATGTTTGTTGCATACTACAAACTTGTATTAGGTGTGGTCATTTTTTTTGGGTAGATATTCTGATAAAGTTACGATAAATTAGTAATACAATTATAGGTATTTTAAGCGATTTATAGTATTTATTTGTTAAATAAAATATAGACATTCGAATGAATTAATCAGCGCCCAACGATCTTCATCTTCCTTTTATATAATATTTTTAAAAACTTTTCCGCTGTCAATCGAATTGATGGCGTTTTAAAATGCAAATAAGTACCCCCTTCAATCCGTTTAATCCCCCCCCCCCATCCGTTGTTCTAATCCCACTGAATGCTAATCCTGGTCTGTCTTACATTTTAGGACACGACCCAGCCCTGCCTCTCTTCCCGAGCCCTCGTCTTACAGGATTCTCACCCTCCACCGCCACCCTGAAAGCTCTCGGTGATTTCTTCTTCCGACAGATTGCTCGACCCATTGTGTAAAGAGCTCTCGCTGGGAAAAATATAGGAATGCAATATTTTTCATCTTCACGCTGAACTTCTTTATTGATTTAAAAAATAACTATTTTTAGTATCTATCTTGTGGGTATGACCTGTCTGTGTTCATCGTGAGGATCGTATTAGTTAAAAAATGTTCTTTAATTTCAAAAATAAATTCAAATAAGTCCACACAGGTGTGTCTCGCTGTACGGCTTTCCGCTTTAAGGCAATTTTTGAATACGGCGCTTTGAAAATATATATTACGTGGGCAAGTCTAAAATTATCTACATTTTTCGTTCTACAATATATTTACACAGACTATACGAATACTGAACTCGTCGTGGATGATTTGATATACAGAACAATGACTGATGTTCAAAGAAGACGCTACCTCACCGATACTAGAACCATATCTCGAGCTTATCGTCCGTGGTGGAGGTTGACGGGGGTCCTTCCTCTTCATGCGTCACACTCGTCCGGCCACTTTTAAACTTCCCGATCCACAAAAAAAAAAAAAAATTACGTTATAAAGCACTGTCCCCGTGCTAAAAGTGATAAAAGTCTACGTTGAATTTCAACCCCTTTCACACCCTCCGACCAGAGAAATCGGATCACTGCGATCACAAAAAAAATTCCTCCTTGCTGCAAACTACTAGCGGGGCGGACATGTGTAAACTGTAATAGCCGGAAGGCAAATAACGCGATCGGGATTAAATTACGCACACGTGACCGCAGTCGTACCAACTCTTAGCACGCATGCGCAGAAGGCAATATGACAACCCTGAAGGTGTGTTATGACGAAAATGTAGATAATTTTTGACTCGCCCTCGTAGATAGATGCAATAGTGGCAAAATTTGAAAAAATTGACTCCGATTTTGAAAGAAGTTGTAAGTTGGTAAAATACTAACGAATGGTACAGCATGCAAAGATGACACCCTTTGCAAAAATTTATATTAGAAACAGTAGTGGCAGGCTTTGAGAGAATTGACCTCAATTTTGACAGGTGGAGAGGCGGTCATCTTGGTAACAGAGTGTGCGCTGGCCGATTTAGACGTGTCTTATGCATCTTTATGTTGTCGTTCGTGATAATCAATGTTTTTTCAGTTTTTAGCACTTTTACACAATAATTGATATATATATACATACGACTTAAAAAACTCAAAAGTCTACGTGTACACTGAATTTACAGCACCGCACCGCGCGTTTTTATTTTATCACCGTAAGGGAAACGTTAAAGAAAATGTAACATATATAATTAAATTGCAAAAATATATTTTTACTTATGCAGCAGGTTTTTGTGCGCGCTTAACAAATTATAGTTTTAACATGTTTGTGTTCTGTTTCTGTGTTATATGCCTTGTCAAATGAAAAACTTTACGGCTGCATTTCATTTTACGGTGATATTCGCGTTACAGCGACAGTTTGGCACGTAAAGCCGGCCATACCCGCGACAGTATACCTGACAGTTATACCTGTTCAGGTAAACATGACAAGTTAACCGAACTCAACTTTGGCCATGCACGTAGCGGCCAAGCTGTGACAATCTCTCAATCAACCATGGCATCGGTACAGCGTAACTACGACGATGCGGTAGCACCAGAAGGTCTTCTCATCATCCTACGAAAGAAAGAAAAGTGTTGTTAAAAAGAAGCCAATACAGTCACGGCAATCTGATGAAGGAATTAAATGTAGAGCCTCAAGGTTACTGTAATTATTTAAGAATGAATGACCTCAAATTGATACAATTCAGTAAAATTTTCCACAATTACATTGCGCTTGCCATTTTTTCGAATTACGCAACACGACCTTTCCCTTCACGGTGAACGGAACAACAGAGACCTGCGCCCTAGAGAAACACACACACGCTCAGATTTGCCGTTCAGCCACAGGTAGAAGATATTAATTTTCAACTGTTGTCAGGTCGCCTGTACAGGTAGGGATACCTGCCAGTTTTGTCACGTACACGCACCGGTTTGCCTGTGCAGGCGACCTGAACAGGTATACCTGTCAAGTATAACGTTGTGTGTATGGGCGGCTTAACCCGCCGTACAAGCGAAGTACGCTTCACTTAAGGTATTAGTCATTCATCAATCTAGGACATCCGAGAAGCCAAATTTATATCTATTTTCTCTAAAATCAAATTATTTGTGTTTTTCGCAGCTTCTTACCCGTCTTCCCAATATTTTATGTATACACGTACCATAGAGCTTTTCGTCTTTCTCTCTTGTGTATCTTTTTAAAAGATAACCTATTATCTTAAGTATGGGTAGCCTGCAGATTAATATTAATGGGTATTTCTATACCATAAATTCTCAATATTTTGCCGCGTTACTTACTCAATGCACAACTAAGTCCTGGTACCGACACTGATATATGTAAGTGAGGCCTGGATCTAGTAGAAGAGGAACGAAAGTAGACTGAATGCAGTGGAAATGAGAACACTTAGACGTATGTGTGGCAAATCTATTTATGATAGAGTAAAAAGTGAAGAAATAAGGAAAGAATGTAAAGCTGGTGTTAGTATAGTGAGTAAGATTAAAAAAGGATCACTTAGGTAGTTTGATCATATGGAACGGATGAATGAGGAGAGAATGATAAGAAAGATATATGGCGCAAGTGTTAATAGCGCCAGAAATAGAGGACGTCCGCGGAAGACTTGGCACGACCAGGTAAAGCAGATAATGAAGGATGGTTCTGTTGGAAGTCTCAACAATCGGCCAGCTTGTATGAGATGATGTATGAATGTGGATTAGGTGAGAACTGTGAGTCAGGACAGAGGAGTGTGGCGCTCTATCCGCTCTGCCTACCCCCGCGAAGAAACGGCGTGATGGTAAGTAAGTTACATACTCACATTAAAAAAAACATTTAAATATATTAATTAATAACGCATCCGCATAGTTGTATATTAGGAACATAATTTTTTAGTCTAATCGATTATTTATTTTCATTTAAGATATGTCTTATTAAAATAATATGCGCGCTAATAGGATAACACTATTTTACAAAAACCATACAAAATCTGTAAGGGTTTTTTTTAGATATTAAATACTTTGTTTATTGTGCATCCATTTTTAAAGTAAACATGTTTTTTAAGAAATCGGAAGTCGGATAATATTTTAACGTGCGTGTATTTTGTCTCGTACAGAAATTTAAAGTTTTTTAGGACTGAATATTTAGGAAGAAAAAATATATCAATATATCAACTAATACATAGTCTTAGAATGACAATAAAGTACACTTTAAAAATATTTGAAGACAAAAACATGTTACATGACAATTAAAGAATGAATAAAATAATAAGACTACCGCATAGGTTCCAAATTCAACGATGTCGTATCACGTTAAGCGCGACAGTAGTTCTCGCAAGCGAATAGTGCTAATTTGGCTTATGCATGTTCGAACCATGCAAAATACAATTTTTCTTTTTGGGTCTACGAATAGGTACTCGTATATCGTGAAGATTATAGCCGGGTTAGCGTTAGAAACATTATTTTATAATAAAATAAATAATTATAGTGTTAAACCCTACTCCAAGAAAACATCAGAATTCAGTGCTGCAACGTAAATATGGGTGTAGCATTTTAGTGACACTTTTAGTGTTTGTGGTAGAGCAGATCAAAAGAAGCTACTAATTATAATTGAACAGGTGGGTGCACTTCGTCCGTTCAGGAGCTAGCAGTTTACTTTTGGTACTCTGATTTTATTTTTTATAAATAATTTATTTTATTAATAACTTATTTGTGTAGTAGTATGGTGTAAACTAATTGTTTTTTCTGATTTATATAATAAATATTATTACTATCTATTGCCGTCTAATAATCATATGTACTATATATTTTACAGAATAAATAGGCGCACAAAGACAGCATATATGTAAATGTATTGTATTATAAGTATAAATCTTTTAATGAAATTTAAAAAATCTAATTTTAATAAATATTATTATTGAGTTCTGCTAGTTTGCGTAAAGCATTATTTAAATTAACAATATTTGTATATGTCCAAGAACACATAATTACTGGATTTTTACCTCCAAAGGCATTATTATTAAACAAATTAAAGATATTTCATACAGACAAAACTATTTATATTATATTATATGGGAATTAAGAGTTATTACAGGGCTTACGACTAAGTGTGTGTTCTTGGACGTATTCATATTGGTCTAAATAAGAAATATATAAAAATTAAAATTTAATTTTCATGCGTATTCTAATATAATATGTTAATCATTTGTCATATATACAGATAAAGAATATAGCATATATTATTCCAAAAAAATAAGATTCTCATTAGTGACATGTATGTAATTTCAGGGAAATGAATATCAAATTTTCAGACCATGGATGGCGACAGTGAAGTTGTAGTTAAAACATGAAGTGTTTCTACATAGTAACATATATACAACTTCCAAAAATTTGATAGATATGAGGGTTGATTGGGTGGAATGGTAAACGTTACATTGTATAAAGTGATCACTTAAGCCAGCCGAAGACAGGTCGTAAGCCCTGTAATACCCATACTTCCCATATAATATAATATAAATAGCTTCGTCTCTATGAGATATATTTAATTCGTTCATTATTTAAACAGTTAAATGGCCTGTTTGAAAACAGCTGTAATATTTAAATAATGCATTAAGCAAACTAGCAGAGCTCAATAAAAATATTTATTATAAATAGATTTTTTTAAATTTCATTAAAAAATAAACATGAAGTTCTACAGACTAAATACAATAACAATAAATTAATTTATACATCTCATAATCGGATAAAAAGGGTACAATGCATCCTGTCCTGGGCTATAACTTCCACCTTACACCTCCAACTTGCACGTCACGTCTTAAATTATACCTATCACCTTACGTGAACCGTTAAATTCTACAACTCATATTTACATTACGTGAACCGTTACATTGTGCTACCTACATTAACCGTGAACCGTTCTGTTTACTTATATTTGGAATTATTTTCATGTAAACTCCTTTAAGACTGACACCTGTATTTAAGAAAGATATCGATCTACGTAAAAACGTATTTTAACATAAATTCTTATGAAATTTTCATGATATGCAAGAGGTATGTCAGTGCATGCTTTTATCAACTGAGACAGATTAAAAGTATTCGGAGACATCTTCCTCTTGAGGCAACCCGTCTACTTATAAATGCATTAGTGGTGTCACGTGTGGACTATTATAACATCATCTATGCTGGCCTGCAAATGTTTCAAGCTGGATAGATTACAATCTATTTTAAATGCGGCTGCACGGATAATATATAGAGTTTCCAAATTCTCTCATATAACATCATTTTTGCATCAGCTACATTGGCTCCAATTTTCTGAAAAAGTTGAATTTAAATTGTACTGGTTGATGTACAACATGGTGCCTCTGTATCTTCAAGAACTTTGTATCCTAGACAATTTGAATGGCAGATGTCAAACTCTCAGGTCATCCTCTACTTCAGCTACAGAAAGGGTTGTAGAACCGACCAACCGTTGCCAGATGTCTAAATTTAGTGAACGGGCATTTGCGGTGGCAGGCCCAAAAGCGTGGAACTATTTGTCCTCCGTCATAAGAAACAGTGCATCAGAGACTTTATTTAAGAAGAAACTAAAAACGCACCTTTTCAAAAAGTCGTTTCCATAAATGAAAACAACATTTTTTAATTTTTAAAAACAAAGATAATCGTAGAACTATAAACAGTTTATGTGTAAAGCACCTTGAGGTGAAAGTTTTTACGAAAATGGCGCTATACAAATTATGCATTATTATTATTATTATATGTATTTATATCGAGTGATTAAGGATATGGTAATAATACTGGTAATATTTATTCCCTTTACAATCCAATTAATTGAAATCATTAGTCTCATTACCTCATCTTGTCCCACATCTCGAAGCGGATCGTTCCGATCATCTCTGTCAGATAACCGAACACTTGCAATCTGATAACATGAATCTCAGTTGTTATTATTATTCCTCTCGCGGCTCACAACCTTTTACATGTATGAGGGATACGAGTAGGTCCATTTTAACAGCGTTCGTTTCTCGACCACAAGGATCAATGTTGGCCTTTCATTTCCTCGACCGAGCCAAAGGACGCTTTTAGGTTTTATGCACATCGGTTTCATTACCAGCCGTGATGCAATAAATCCTCGGTAATGTGAAATGGTGCTAAAAGCTTTTATTGCCGCGTGTTTACGATTTTTCGGAGTTGCATTTACAATAAAATTGCCGTATGTTTACTTTACTGATATGTTTTAATCAAACATTCGGAACGGTCGCCGCTCGCCTCGCCTCGGTGTGGTTTGGATGGTACTTTTGAACAAAAAATATGCTAAAATTATTTTAACAAAGATGCCTTTAACTGATATCATACATGTAATGCAAATTAAATATACAGAATATAGGTTTCAAATTTGTCGTTAACGCAATCGGTTCACGTAGTGATTGATGTAGTGTACACAATTCCCCGGACAGGTAAAGGTCATTCATTTAATTTATTTTTAAAATACCACAAAACTATGTTTTGAAATTGCAACTTTACAACAAAAGTGTGTTTTCATTAACAATCTATTTTCTCGATAAACACTCGGTAGTTTTTCAATATCTCGATTTGTTCAATGGATCAGTGTATAATTTTTAAAATGTTATTTTGTAGTTTTACAGCAAAAATATAAATGAAACCATTATTTCGAGTCATATCACTAAAATTTCAATTTCCCTATTCCTTCGGGACAAGAAGATTAAAGGTTTTATCGCGCCTGGGGCCATCAAATTGCTATTATAATTATAATTTTTTCCAGAAAATAATTTTAACATTGATTTGATTTAACTCTTGCATTCATATTTTTGTTTTTAGACATAAGTATCACGTCTAAGGAATGTGGACGGTGAGATATTGTATTTTTTTAATAATTCAGACAATGACTAATCCTTGTTCCATCTTAATGTATGTAGTTGATAATTTCATTAAAATAAAGAACACATTCCTATTGTAAAATTGTAGACATAGGTCTGTGATATGTGGTATATTCTGAATAATTATAACTTCATAATAAGAATGTGTTTTCCATAATAATATATAAATTGTATTAATGTGTCCAAAATTTAATAAAAATAAATTGTTAATTCTGGCGTCTGCTGTCGCTTTACTCAAAGGTATTTGAGATTCCGTAAAAACAATGTAGATGGCTTTCAAATAACGTAACGACAGATGTATTAATTTGAAAAAGTGTAACATATAGGTTCGAAAATTTGTCGTCAAAAATACTGGCGTTGTAGCATAGTTGGTAAAACACCTTCCCCGGATTGGAAAAGGTTCGAATCCCGGAAGTGCAACAACAATATTTTTTGATAAAATTGATTTTATATGTAAATCTTTATAATTAATACATTTAAAATAGTATTATATATCCTTGTGAGATTTACTCACGTTCTTTCACCGAAGAGTCACCATTCCAAGTACCTTTATCCACTTATCTTAGAGAATATCAAAATGGTCCGAACCTCCTCCGAAGCCATCTGGAAAATAGACAATTATAAGCATAGTGTGGATCTCCAATTACCAGCCATGGTAACGGCCGACCTTCTAGATAAGATAAAGACAGATAAGATAAAAAATCATTAATTGGCGTAATTGCCTCAGAAGGCGTTCTCACATCCGAGCACTTTAATTACTTTCATTATTTTATGTTGTTTTATGGAATCCTGAAAGAATTTAAATGCCTAAAGGAGCTCGCAGTAGCGTTAATGAGATAACAGAGTGAAGAGTGGAGAGAGCCTCCACCGCTGCCATACATTGAAATGAATAATAGATGTTCGCATAAGCTAATTGGCAACTCGACATTTTACCTGCTTTTATTTTATGCCCGCCTAGGTATATTACAAGACTCTTCATTAGTTGCCAGCTATACATTCTATCGTTGTTATTATTACTACATAATTATGTCTTCAGTCGAGACTGTGCTTTATAATGGAATAGTTGCTTTACTGACTGATGTTGATTATTTACATAATATAATTTAATGAGATGAAATAACTGCGTTCACTAATTTATCTTATGAGAATGAGTCTGCAATTAATATGATTTATGGAAATAAGTTTGTTGCATTTAATAAATTATGTACATTTTTTTTACACACATTTATCAATATTTTTATAATTATATAGAAAAACACAATGCATACTTCTAAAGCGGCATATGTTTTTATACGTAGAACAGGAAGGTGTGAAACTACCATACGGTGCGATGTATGTACATGTGTTATTTTAAGTAAATGCTTATTTATCTACCATTTAGATTTTCCTAATATTATTTTATTTATTTAGAAATCTTACGGCATATTACGTAGGTGATTTTTTCCGTAATTAAATAAATACATACGATTTCTGAGATTTCATTAGTTGCTTACTCGTTATTAGTTTTGTACTCTATCAGCGATGTTGACTTGGTATCAATTAGGGAGATCAATGATCTGGGTGCAATATCTGACAGTAAATTATCTTTCGTTCCCCACATTGATTCGATAACTAATAAAGGTCTCAAAATGTTGGGATTTGTTTTGCGGGCTGCAAAAAACTTTTTTGACCTGCACACATATAAAGTCCTCTACACTCTCTGGTCAGACCTCAGGTAGAATATAATTCAGTCATATGGTCTCCACTCTTCATTGTACACTCGATTGAAATAATCCAGAGAAAGTTTTTAAGATTTATTAATTTTAAATTAAATATACTCTCTGAGGATATCAATTATGATTATTTCCTTAACCATCTGAAATTGTTAAACCTATCAATGAGACGTACGATGGCCGACATTATATTTATATACAGAATCATCAATGGTATGATTGACTGTCCCCAGATTGTTGGTCTGCTTGACTTTCACGTAGCATTGAGGTCATCGAGACACAATTCATTGTTTTATTACAGTGGTAATATCAGAACTCATGCACTAGCTAACTCCGTAATCCCCAAAATGCATTCTTTGGGGAATGAATATGCGGAGGTATTTGACATTTTTGCTGTTAATTTAATTCTTTATAGGACAACACTATTCAATTTTTTTGTGTCTGACTTTTTGTGGTGAAGAATAAATTGCTACTTCATATTTTAAATTTATTTTTAATTTTGATTATGTAAAAACATGCTGACACTATGACATTTTTTTTCTTTGTGTATGGCACTTCTGTTGTAATTTTTTGTTATTTTACAAATTCCGTTTATGCCTGAATAGGACGTATATAATAATAAATAAATAAAACAAATATTAATTTAAACAATTTGCTAACTTTGTATTAATCACTTTAATTACTTGGTAGAGGTCAAAATTATCCATGCGGTTAATAATTACACATAGTTAGTTACTTGTTTTAATTAATAGTTTTCTCTAGCCACAAATTTAAAATAAAATTAAATAAACGATAAAACAAGTGGAATTCATGTGTTAATTCCACATTGAAAAAATTATCGCAAAATATGAAAAACTTTTTTTTTTAAATTATACATAAATTGAAAAAAATAACTCATTCATGATTCATGAGGGTCAGGTCGACATTCGCAGCACCACCAACTTTCTCGTATTGTCATTTTATTGGTTCCGGCAAAGTCACCCACGCTTCGTTGGCTTCTGTTATTCCATTACTTATCATAAATGGCATTTTCTCTAAAACAATGGTAAATAAATAAAAGTATTTTTATTTGGATATATAATATTTTTTAATAAATAAATTAACAAGATTATCCTGCTCAAGAGACGCACATTTATGATCATGATATCTTGGAAGTAATATCGACCGGGATACCTTGAACCAACGAAGCGCAGGGACACAGATACAAGGTTAATTCGAATCGTACGTTATTATAGTCCGTTTGTCATTAACTTATAAATACGTTGAACAGTCAAGTTAAATAACTATTATTATTTTAATACATGACAATTTTTTTAACCCTTTATTTACTGATTGATTGAAAATATAATACAAAATTGGAAGATGTCAATTTTTATTTAGAAAGAAAATTAATGACATTGTAGTAAACCAGAATATAAACATAAAACATTTTAGATTAAATAAAATACAATCACTTTGTATAAAACCACGCACTTGCACTTATACATTGCATGCGAATTACATGCGAAAGAGAGAATTTTATATCACCCTCTTTATGTATATATAAGTGCACTTTTTTTGTATTTATTGTTAGTTTTAAATACGCCCTGACGAAGCTTGAACTAAGCTTAACCGGTTGGTGTTTAATAAAATTCGTGATTTTATACAAAGTGATTGTTTTGACATTTAATCTAATATACCAAACCACAAAGTGATTGTTTTCTACGAAAATATAAAACATAATAATTATGAAATGTTTATTATACTCGTAGTATGTTAGGAGATAAATAGTATAGCATAATATAATATAAATAAAATGCAAATAAAAAATAGCCTACTCCTATTTATTACTATTAATATAAATAAAAATATTTTCGAAAAAGGACATACACAAAAGTAATGTTAGTTAAGTTACGCAAAAGGAATAGGCCGAGTATCTAAAAGAAATATTTATTATGCGACAACTAACTGATATCATAGTATATATTTCTGGCATATGCCAGAAGAATATTTTTCATAATTCTCTTCCTCTCTTCTCATCTCGACAGGATTCCTGAATCGATGATAATTTAATATCATTTTTTTTATTCCTAGGACTTGAGTGTCCCGACAGCGCATAAAGGGATAAACAACAACAAAAGCAATCTTAACTTTTCCTTCTAGATCTTTCGTTACCTTTTTTTAAAAATATAAAATCACACATATCCTAGTCATCCCGATGAACGATTACGCGCGGCATTCGTTAAATTTTACATTTCTTTTTTTATTTAAATATCGTTTATTTTTTCCAAAGTTCTTTCAGGGTTTTAAGTCCTCACATCTGCGCCGTGCCCCGCGCCGCCCTGGCCCCCCATCGCTCCCACCGTGCCCTACGTCCTGATGCTCGCTCAGATGAGAAAATAATTACACGAACGGAATTTTTATTTACTCGAAAAAGTGTTCTTTAATGCAGTCGTAGTCTACTCCATGTGAAATTCCGGCGGGACATTACGATGTTTTTTGTTTTATCTACAAATTATATTGGAATTTTATTTCATGTCTAGGAAAATTATTTAAGTTTTTTTTTCTACTTTAATCTGTTGGATGATTTATTTTTCTTAATTAATAAACACATGTTTTAAACAAATCCTACATGGATATGAATCATATTTTTCGTACTGTAGGTAGGTTTAAATATAGATAATATCAATTATATATCAGTTAATTGTGCCGTGCCTCATTGGAATGTATTTAAATACCATCACTTTCATCATCTTCAGCCATTACCAATTCACTGCTGGATGATGGCCTTCCCACTGCCTTCTGCCACTCTCTTCAGTTCTCCACTTATCTTCACAAGTCTCCGATAATTTCGTCACTTATCTCCGATAATTTCAATGAGATATTGGGCGTCCTCGAGATTGTCTCTTGGATACCATTGAAGAATATATATAATAGAATATATATATATACAGAGAAAGAAATACGTGGGACTATATATATATATATATATATATGTATTTCTTTCTCTGTCTCTTCTATGATTCCCGGCCCACTACTTTTCGTACTTCACTGTGCTGTCTAGTACTGATGGTAAACCGTTACTTGACTGTGATTGTGTCGATGATTGGTAACTGAGATTTAACGATGATTGGTAACTAAGATTTAACTGTCGGAGACTTACTTTTTAGTGTACTAGCCATTGCTTGAAGAATTACGTTAATTAGTTATCAATCATTTTTACAATCGAACACAATCAGTCATAATAACAGTTAAAATAACGGTTAAAATAACGATTTTACCATCACTACTGTCTAGAGCTTTTGAGATAGCTTTATATTGAAAGTCCAGGATTCACTTCCATATGTAAGGATAGAAAAAATGGACTGGTCAAAAATTCTTCTTTTAAGACATAGTGTTACTTTTATATACATTAATGGCAAAACAATGGAGTCCTGGTACCAACACTGAT
The DNA here is from genome assembly GCA_031772225.1 of Eubasilissa splendida. Lineage (NCBI taxonomy): Eukaryota > Metazoa > Arthropoda > Insecta > Trichoptera > Phryganeidae > Eubasilissa > Eubasilissa splendida. The sequence goes on along the minus strand of CM062846.1, from coordinate 21,402,326 downwards.
GTATGGAAGTGAGGCCTTGAGCTGGTAGAAGAGGAACGAAAGTAGACTGAAAGCAGCGGAAATGAGGTCACTTCGGCGTATACTTAGCAGATCTATATATGACAAAGTAAAGAATGATCAAATAAGGAATTAATATAAAGCTGATCTTAGTATAGTGAGTAAGATTAAGAAAGCATCACTTTGGTGGTTTGTCATATATAATGGATGAATGAAGAGAGAATGGTAAGAAAGATATACGACGCAAGTAGTACTTGAAGATGGTATGGTTAAAAGCCACAATACCGGCGAGCTCGTATGAGAAGATGTATGAATATGGATGAGGCGAGAATTGTATGTCGGGACAGAAGAGTGTGGCGCTCTATCCTATCTACCTACTGAAACGGTGTAATGGTAAGTAAGTAAGTAAGTAAGTAAGTATTATTATTAAATATTTAAATTCTTAACTTTTTTCTCTTAATTATTTTCTCCTGAAGTCTTCCAATCAGAGAGATGATTCGACGTAGGTATGTATTGTACGTAACATCTACACGATGAGACAATTCTAAGTCACAGCATTCACTGTAATGTTTTTCCAGCGTACATGGCTATTTTTCTTCGATTTTTTTAACACAGCAGTTTTTCTTCCGCTAACCTGTTCATTGAGATATTTTAATATACAGATGTGTTAAATGAAATATGCATATTTTTATGTTAATGGGTACATCAAATTTTGAACAGAAATATTATATAAAAATTTGTCATGAAATGCTTCGTTACATTCTGCTGACTGACGTTATTTTTTGCAGCAATCCAACGATTGAATTTCGTACCCCAGATGTGCGCACATTTCTTCATCAAATCTTAATACATCGCATGCGACCTTAATCCGCCATTTAGAATTTTATTTAAGTGTAAATATTTTTTCTTGTGGCTTGTTAACAAAGCATTTTAGACTTGATCTTTGTTATCAAGATTCGAACTCAGATGTTTTCCTTTCCGGAGAGGTGCGTTACCAATTCCGCTATGTTTACGACAATTTTTTTAACATATATATGTAGCTTTTTAAAATGAGTACATCTGTTATTCCATTGTAGCAACTAATATATTTTTTCGTTAAATAGATTTTTTCTGTATATCTTTCTAGTTGATTAATTTAATTTGTATTAAAATACCACAGAACTATGTTCTGTAAACTGCAACTTCACAGGAACTTTATATTTCGTTTTTTGTTCAGAATTCTGTATTTTAACTACACGTATTTAAAATTATGAACGTTTCGTTTACAACAGCCTGTTTATGTTAATTTATACAATTTCATATATTTTTAGTAGTTTTTAACATTGGCCGCTATTAAATCCTGAAAAGTACTAAATACGTACAGAGCGCGCATGCACCCACAATACACCCACCAGACCGCGGAGTCTGATAAAGTCATCATTATATTTTCTGTTTTCTGTACCAATTAGCTGCAGACGTGTCTCTCTCGTTATCAAAACTACATCTAATTTATACCTGGGCTGTCTTCCCAGACAACTGTTTCAATACTCCCATTATTAGCTTCATGCTACGAGAACAGGTAACTTTTTTATATCTCCAGGATCTGATGGCCCTGTGTAGATAATTTATAACCCTACCGTTCTATCCTCGCGCGGTTGGCACACAAATTACTCTGTCAATAATTTTCAAGGCTTTTTTAAGCTCCTTGAATTGAGATTATCACAAATAGTATTGTGTATTTTCATTTTTATTGTTGCATCGTATCACTTACGTGTCATATCATTATTTCAATATTTTTGTAACGTTTCTATAGACTTTTTACTTTTTATATGAATATTTATACAATTTTGTAGCAAAAATGCTGTCATTCAAATTTAACAAACCTATACGTATAGTCTTATCAATAGTTTCCTACAATGTATCCATTTGTGCTTTCATTTTAACAATCCATCTACACATCTGTATATAAAAATTAATATCACGGTAAACTATTAAAGAATTTATCATTGAAAATATCAATTAAAACACGAAAAATATTAATAGAAAATATGGTATACGAAATTTTTTTTTTTTGATTAATATACAAATATTATGTAAAATAACATTGTACAAGTTCATATCTCTCAAGAGCTATTTAAATGTATCAAGTAAATAATTTTCGAATATAATTCAAAGTTTTAGAAGCCTTTCAATTAGGTCTATGCTTTCGAAAAGTGAATCTAAATTATAAATTTTCAGTGTTAAATTCGTATAAAAAGTACAATTTTACTTGTTTTATCGTAGAAGCGAAAACATATATTATTATATGTTAGAAAAATATGTTTGTGCAGTATCTCGATTTGATTAATTATCGCTCTTGAATTTACGAGTATATATCATATCGAATTTTTAATGTCTTAGAAAACATTATATATTATTCTTATATATAAAATCCGAATGCCTTTCTGTGTCCAACACGTTTGGAAATTGATGCATTTCATTGAAGTGAAGCCTCAGTTTTCTTTTAAAAATGATTTTTTGTACAGAAGGTATACTTTACAAAATATAATAGTAATTTTTTTTTTTTATAAAAAAATTGTAATTGGAGTAATAAATAATTAAGTACATGATTTTAAGCTTATTTTTTTAAAATATTTTTACAATTTATATCTTGTTTGTGTCGAAAAGTTTTTCATAATCACGTCAAAAGTGTTTTTGTTTCTTTCTTATTTGATGCATACATATCGAACGCCTTGATCAAAACTAAGACAACTCAAAAAACCAAGGCATTTATAGTTATTATTGTATTCGGATACTCTGCCATATACGCAACTGACAGCCCCAGCTCTCGAATAGTGCCATTTTAGGATACATTTATGGCCTAAAATGTTATTTAGTTTCATAACTTTAGTAACAAAAAACGGAGAAAAATGTTTTTATTTTTTTGTCTACTGAAAAATGACCTTTTGAGTTTTCTTAGTTTTGATCTAGGTTTGCGATATATGCATGTGCTTAATATAACATAAACAAAAAATATATTATCTATAATCTTTTTAACTTCTCTTTCTTTCACATGCACTATTTTTGTATTTATGATCATTTTTAAATACGTTTAAAATTCGTGGTTTCTTATTTCAAAGTTATTGTTATTTTATTTAATATAATTTTTTGAGATTTAGCCTTTTTCTTGAATCTCATGTTGATTTGCATCAATTTTTCTAACAAATTCTGCGAATATATTTAATCCATTACTTGTGGTATATAATTAATATGGGAGAAGATCCAGTTAAAAAAAAGCAACGCTTAAACGACGTTTTTTAAATGTCCAAAAATTCGTGGTTCCGTCACACAGTGTTGTAATTTTTTAATGGGAATTTTCTAAAAATAAAAACACACGTTTTCGCGCTAGAAAATGTATAATTAATTGACATATTTTAGTATTAAGATAACGGAAGATTGCAAGCAGAACCGAGCTGAACCCAGACTTGGCGTGTTTCTGTACATCCGTGTGTAAGTATTGTCCGCCTTCCGGACAAGTAGGGACAGCCGTGGTCTCTAATTAAAGTGCTAACATAGTCATTAAACGGGAAGCATTTTCTATGTAGATACCACACATACGTTTATGTACACCGTGTAGGCGGTACCCTCTTTTTACGTGAACGGCTGTATGGAGGTGATTAATTAACATTTTCATCGAATTTGTATGTTAAATTATTATTTCCTTTTTTGTGGATGATTCATTATTTCACGGTCGTGTGTCGTTAAATATATACCTGCACGAAATGCCTGTATAACTTTATAACCTTTATTTGTGTTTTTAGTAAGTTAGTAGTGTAAGACTAGGCTTTGACTTATCTATCAAAAGCGGGAACCTGTCGTCTACATTTATGGTAAAATGATTTAAAAATTAGAGTTTTGCAAGGTTCAAAAGTGCGTGTTAACACGCTTATAATTTGACGTGACATATAAAGTTTGGCGCATTACCGCGCTCATGGCATTTAAAAAGTTAACGTCAAGGTGTCAATGTTTTATCGAAGACTCGTTAGAATATTTTCGTACATTTTATAGGAAGTTCGCGGGTAGACTATTATACATCAAATAATTAGGTTGCAACAAATATTTTGAATCTTTGTAAACACCAACGAGGAAAAATGTCTTTGAAAAAAACATTTATTTCAAATATAGGTACACTCCTACATGTATTAAAAAAAAACGTTATTATATTAACAATGTGATAACCTACATAACTGGAGAATAACCTAACCTAACCAGAGAATTGAAAAGATTAAAGATTCTGAAATAAATATTTAGTTTTTATTTTTTAGTAAATTCATCTATGACATAATTTTTTTCGTGAAAAATATTATATAAATAACATTATATGTCGTACTGCTTACCATTATCCATTTCCACGCAGGGTTTGGCAGAACGTCCCACTCTTCTGTCCGGACAATCTTACTGGTGTTTCATTCGGTTTATAGTTCATATAAAATTAGATATTATTTTATAAATGTACGAAATCGGTAGATATATTCTACTCAAAATAGTCGTAACTAGAAAATAATAAATTTAACTCCATAAAAATACGAGTATATTTAAAGAAACATTTAATTTCGTGATGTTTTTAATGTGTGAAAATGTACTCAATATTTAAATACAGATTCAATTAGTGATCGGTCAAATTCATACAACTACGTTGCTAACGATTAAAAATACTTAAGTACTTATATTAAATATGTATATACACACACACATATATATATATATATACATGAATCGTGGCAGGCGGCCAAATTAAAAACTTATCTCCCATCAATTATAATATACTGCAGTATAAATAATATATAATGTTTGTTTGATATTTGAAATTACTTACGTTGGTACTTACTTAAATTCGCTGTTGTTGAAATCCTTAACCTGTTAAGTTGACGACACGGGAAATGTTCTCTGTGAAATTAGTTAACACTAGGTAAAGGCGGGTTCGCACAGTACACGGCCGGCCGGGCCTAGCGCGTGATGTGGCGGGTAATTGCTTCATTGTTCGGCACAGAGGTGAACCGCGCAGCAGCTCTTGGATGACATTAGCGGCAAAAAGTCAAATGCCATCGCCGTGGGCTGTTTGTCAGGTGGGCGCTACGCCGCGCCTTTTACCTGCGAATTTTGTAAACATGCTCAATTTAAACATTGTCCGGATTGAAGTTATTTTTAAAATACTTTATCTGGCATTCACATTTTAATAACCATATTTTCACTTTCTATTCGCTGCTGGATGAGGCCCTCCCCAAGTGTTTTCCACTTTTCTTTTGTTTATTATTATTTCCTAGTAGAAATTAAACCCGGAAATATTATGGGAGTGGTTACTTTTGTGCCAGCTCCTCTCGACAAAGCAAAGCAATGCGGGTCTAATGTAACTGTTGCGTATAAACATAGATGCCGGAAGAATTCAGGATACGGAAGGAATAGGCACTAACCATAATCCAGATTCTGCTGACATCTCCAAAATGTGGACTGTATTTTTCTTCACTATTTTCAAAGGTTCCTTTAGACGACGACGAGTTCCGACACTATATAGTTCCGAAGTCTCAAATTAGTATAATATTGTAATCGTTTTAGGTAAACGTATACCGCACAGGTTCAAGGTCGCCAATCGACTGATCGGCTACGTGCCGGGAGAAGAAGGGAATGGCGCAGTGCATTATTTTCGTTCAAAATAAATATATGTCCCAAACAGTAACCATAATTTGAATGCGGTATAGATTATTTTCTTAGCTCAAACATAAATGTTTATTGCTCCTTTATACTACAATAGCTTTCAGCGGTATTTTGGTTGTATTCATTAAGAAACAAAGAGTACAGCATAGTAAAAGTTAGTAACAAAACATAGGTTAATGTTGAAAATATATTGAAACACTAATTAATTAGTTAACATATTAAAAATATAACAATTATAATTACAAGTGCCATTATTATTTTCTGCCATGAATTTCCGTAGAATTTGATGATTTCGTTAGTCCAGCGGGTTTTAGGACATGTTGTACCACCGGCTGACTGGTTTGTCCAATGATTGTCCGTCCTCCGAGCGATGAGGCGGTATTTTCTTGGCGTATTCAATTATATCAATTACTACTCTTCGCTTATCCACGCGTCTCTTTTTCTGTCACTTCGTGTGCGGCTCGACATACGTCTTTCAAAGCCTTTTTGCATTACTCTTATGTTTTTAAACCCGTCTTTTTTTGAGAGTGCATTTTTAAATATGTAATTAAAATTTTAGAAAGTGCAAAAGATTAAACCACATCGACCGTGTGTGTGGAAATATAACCTAATAAATAAAGGTCAAAAGCGTTTCGATTTAGTATATACAGAATATATTCAGTAGGTATATAGTTTTTGATATATTCTACATTTATATAATAGACTTGCGTTGCCCCGCACCTGCACTTTCCCGCTTCCGCGTGTCTCGGAACAACGAAAATATAAAAACAATATTTCATTGAATAATTTTAAACAAAGGCAGACTTTGAATCTGTTTCTGAATTTTTAATAAATAATTAGGTAGTGGTAATAAGTTGGTACATGTATCAATTTCAATATTAAAACTATTTTCACTATTTAAATTAATTTAAATAATCACGTATCTATAGTACAGTACGGCTGCAATATTACCTAACTAGCTTACCATCACGCCGTTTTCATGCAGGGGTAGGCAGATAGGACAGAACGCTACACGCTTTTCTGTCCTGGCATACCACTCTTGCCTCGTCCACTTCCATACACTTTCTCAAGCACGCTGAAACGTTCCGTACAGGAAACAAGAACGTAGACAAGGGTGGTTTGCCGATCTCAGCTTCTCTCAACCAGCGATGATCATGATGATTATGAGGTCGAAAGAAATAGAACACAAAAGTTGTTCAATATAGTCACACTACGGAGGCAAAAACGAGAATGACTCCCGCCTGCAGAATACTCTGTTTTTATTCAAATTCATAACAATACATATAGTCATATTTGCAAGTACCTACACAGCGACAGGCCGCCGCTGTAACGTCTAAGACGTCTTTGTTTTCCTGAAATCAATCCCACTCGTTTTTTGGCGCCACGCCGATGATTACACCTTTAAATTATTGACACGTGTCCTATCACATCAATTATATGGTGCTTCCTCGGCGAGTACACTCTCCTTGTTCACATATTCCACATGATCAAACCATCTCAGTGACTATTTTTATTCTATCGACTATGCTAGTAACAAACGGCAGCACTGTAGTTTTTCAATTTCTGACAATAGATATGTTCTAGAAATTTCCATTCAGAATCGAACTGCGTATACCCCCCACATAATTTGAAAATTTTAAAAAATTGACACATCAATCCAATATCAATTTACATTTCTAACGTATTACATGTGTAATGTAAAATTATACGCGAATGTAATTCGTGCACAATGTTCGAGTGTAAAATACTTTAGCACTGAGAGGGTTAAATAAAATATTGCGTTATGCAAATCCGTGCGAAAATAAGTGGAAAATGTAAACATTTGGTGTATATTTGTCTGTCGGCTGTCCGTTATGCAAAGAGCTTGTTGGCATTTTAAGTGTTTGTCCCGCGAGTCAACTCGCCCCTCCCCCGGCCTCCGCCCCCGCCCACCCTCCCGCCCCGCGGCGCCTGTGATCTCCGCGCGGCCGACAATACACGGAATATCAGTGTCAACATTTCTGCTCTCGATTAACTCAAATTGAGTCAGCCGCGTCATCCGCGCGGCGTCACCGTGCACCGGGACCGGCACTTCGGAGCAAATTCCCTTTTTTACCGAGTTGAACCCGTGCACTGCCAATTATTTATCATTTCATTTAAATTGCTTCTGTGGAAGATTTCGCCTGCGACGGGACTTGATGAATCGATTATCGTGTTTAGAAATTTAAAAAAAGTTAAATACATGATTCGTACAGTGTCGCTGAAGCGAAATTGAGCCGTTTTCACTTTCTATTTTTATTATTTTGGCACTTTACACTATGAAATACTGAATACAAAAGTGGACTACCTCCATGAAGCTGCATTTTGACTAGCAATGTGTTAATAAACGCCAAAACAGTTAATTACACTACCATCTAGTTTTAAAATCAAAGTTGGTTCACTATTGCAAATAAAATAAAATTGCAGAAATGTGAATGATATAGTATAAATATATAAAATGATCAATAGCATGTTGGATTGCCCCGAGTTGATGATACAAATGGTTTCGTATAAAGTACCAACTCAAACGAGACAATATGAAGTGTTCTTTGTAGGTACACATGGAAATAATTATGCTGTTAACTCGCCAATATCGCGGATGTATCGGCTTGGTAACAAGTTGAATTTCGTTCACATTTTTCGTTGCAGGAGCATACATGAATTGAAGAAATATTTGTATGTAAATTATACTTAGTTTTTATTTTTTTACGTTATATTTTTAACTGTTAATATTAAAATGTCAATTAAAAATGTACTGTTATATTTAAATTAAATAAAAAAGTTATTCTTATGTAAAAAATAAATTTTAAAAATTAAGATAAATATATTTCTAGTACCATTTAACATCATCGCGTACGAAAATTTATTAGTTTGTTCACTTTTGCTCTCACTGTTTCATATATACATAATTCTGAATGTCTGTAAACGTCTCTATCCAATCCTACATCGTTTGACCAATCTAAACTAAATTTTACATAATTAATCTTTAGGACCCTGCGCAAAACAATGGTGCCTCCTTTTCCCCTTTCCTACTTCCACCTAACCCCATATTTCACATTACACTCAAACCTGAGCATATGATTTCAATCTGAACCCAATGTTGTCAATTTTAGCTACCTTCATGTGAACTTGATTAATGTTTAAAATTAATCTAGCAGACAGGTACGTTTTTGTTTTCATTTAAGATAATATATTTCATGATCTATTGAAATACGTCATATTGCCTCTTCGAAAGCTTTACTCGAAAAAAAATTTTATTTATATATTATTCGTTACGAGACTTATGAACCGGCTAAATAAATTAATAACACACGTATAGTATTGTTATGGCGTCCAAAATATATTTTTTAATGTACTATGTAATTTAAGAATCAGTTTTATATTACAATAATTCTAACGTGGCCGAAACCTGTATTAAAATTTAATTTAATATCGCGGGGAATTTTTATAGTAGTTTTAGTTTTCAAATATAGTTAAAAGTTTGATGATTAATATTTATTATTTATACTATTATAGTTTGTAAAAATAAATCAACTTAACAAACTTTGAAGGTGCGTTGAATCATAAATGTCGGCGGCTTTTCAACATGTTTTCGTAAATAATAAAATATATAATGACTTTAAAGTAGGCTTTAGGACGTACTGGAAATAATTAGATATTCCGTTAAAATGACGTCCGGACAGGCTAGTCCGTGTCTATGATTACTACTGTTTAATGAATGAACAATTTCTTCATTCATCCAGAAAAAATATTTTTTATTTGAAAAATGTACGGTGATGATAGATTTGAGTGACTCAATGCCTAGGTAACTACCTATATAACCCATATAACTTATATACAAAATGTTACTATAAGATTTTCTTCAAATAACAGGGAAGAATTGATTTATAAGTGACTTTTTTTAAATTGCATTAATGTCAAATCAATTTTATGATCAATACAAATATAATAATTTATTTGAAGATTTGTTATGTTCTACGCGATATTAAAAATTGAATTCATGCTTGATGACTGTGTCTTATGTTGGTTATTTGTTATATATATTTATTATTTTTTAAATACTAATTAAATGTATTAATTATAAAGATATACATATAAAATCAATTTTATCGAAAGATATTGTGATTGCGCTACCGGGATTCGAACCCGGATCTTTTTTTCCAATCCGGGAAAGATGCAATACCAATTATGTAACAGCGCTAGTAATTTTGACGACAAATTTTCAAATTAATATATCTATCGTTCCATTATTTGAAAGCCATCTACATTGTTTTTACGGAATCTCAAATACTTTTGAGTTAACCGATAGTAGACACCAGAATTAACAGATCATTTTTTTATTAAATTTAATTAGTATTTAAACATCACAAACCTATGTTCTGAATAATTACAACTTCACAATAAGGATGTGTTCTCCTTAATGATATTATTTTTTAAATAGAGGTGTATACACAAGTATATGAGTGTCACATTAATAGTCTTACTATTTAATGAACTTTACTATTTTTTTTAAATCTTGCAAGTGCAGTATTCATACAAATACAGTTAACACTGATAGCTGTATATATATATATATAGCTATCACTATATATCTTACTTCCAAAGTATGTTTCAAAACTTAATAAAATAACTGTATTATTGATATAAATACGTATATGTACATAATATGTAAAAACCCTTCTAATGATAAGAGCTTTGCGGTAAGGTTATGTTCCGTATCCTTACACCACCCCACCCCCTTCTCATCCAAAATTTCCCACCCTTCAATTCTCAACACCTCTTCATTATCACCGGAACCTGTTGTGAAAATCTACTGTGGATCTTTCCAAAAATTAATTCCGAAATGTATCTCAAACCATGCGATATTTTGATTTAATATTCTTTCAGCGAGTAAATTACGACTTACATTATTAATTATTTACTTTAATAACAGACTCGAATTATTAGTTTTTTTATTAAAATTTCGATAACACAAAACGTAAACAAGCTTTCCTTACATCTTGCTGAAGAAATTACAACTGATTTGCAATGTTGTACATACAATTCAAATATTTTTGTTAGGAGAACACATTCTTATTGTGAAGTTGTAATTATTCAGAACAGACGGTCTATGATGTTTTAACCGGGATTCGAACTTGGATCTCTTTCTTAACCGGGTAAAAATAAGGTAGATGGCTCTTTCCAATAATGCAACAATTAAATGTATCAATACCAAAAAGGTAACATATAGGTTCGAAAATTTGTCGCTAAAAATATCGTCGCTGTAGCATAGTTGGATAATGCACCTTCCCCGGTTTGAAAAGTGATCCAGGTTCGAATACCGGTGATACAACAACAATATTTATTGATAAAATTGATTTTATATGCATATTTTTCTAATTAATATATTTAATTCATATTTCAAATATTTTTGTTTCGTTCTCTATTTCTATATAAGAGATAACCTCATGTATATCATCAAAAAGATCCTTTACATTGTGTAATTATATTATATATTACATAATTGTAATGTATTTATAGAAATCGTGAAAACATTTTCCTTCGTCCAACCTTTTCCGGATGACGGGTACATACCTACGTGGGTAATCTAAGAGACTTATTGTCATTAAAAATAACTTTTAATTGCTTTCTACCCCCACCCCCTATCGAGGGTAGGTATTCGTGTGTGATCCACGGCACACAATCTGCCCGAGTTGTTAGGGACTACTTAACTGGCATTTTAGCTTTTAAACAAAATCTAAAAGCATTTTGTCGTCATCCCCTTTGCCTTCCTCTTTCTGCCCGATTCTATGTACAGGTGCTCACCACTTTTCGATACTCCAAACTTATCCGTTTCCTCAATACTTCTAGTATGTCAATCCAGACTCCACGAAGCGTGGATGATGCAGTATGTATCTATAATACATACAATTGCAAAGCAATAATGTACTAATATATTTAATATTTAATGAATTATTTTTTCATTTCGTATGTTTATTTTTATTTTCTTTGAGCGAGATAAATTATAGATTAAATAAAGTACAATCACATCGTATGAAACCACGAATTTTACTACACGCCAACGGGTTTCGCTTAGCCCAAGCTTCATCAGGACGTATTTAAAACTAACAATAAATACAAAAAGATTGCACTTCTATATACGTAAAGAGGAAAACAGAATCTAGTGCACTTATATATAGTTTTAAACACGTGCCGATGAAGCTTGAGCTAAACGAAACCGGTTGGCGTGTAATAAAATTCGCGATTTCATACAAAGTGATTGCATTTTATTTAATCTTATATGTCAAACCACAAAGTGATGGCTTGTTACGAAAATATAGAGATAGATAATATTAAAATACACGTAAATAGGTATTTTTTTATTATTGCGAATTTTCATTGATTAATTTTTTCATTTTAGAAGATGCCGTTTGTTCTGATTAGTATGCACGCGACAGTCTGCTCGAAACTTATATCTAACCTATTCGCGTCGGCCGCGATTCCGTTACGGGTCATCAGGTTCATTACGTGAAGTGCAAACACGGTTACTTAACAAAAGTGGCACTCTGGCCCGGAGTGAAAGGGTCGGCGGGTGCCGAGCGGGGCTGGCGAGGGTGGGCGGAGCAGGGAGGAGGCAACTTCTCGCGGCGAGGCATCGACAAGTACACAAGAAAGCATTTTAGCAAAAATAAAAGTTTGGCCACGGCAAGCCCCCTCCCCTCCACCCGTACCCCACCCGCGCCGCCGGGAGGTTTAAATGCACAATTGGTGTACCCGCCGCCCGCCGCCCGCCGCCCGCCACCCCTGCCTGCGCGGGACGCACCTGCGAGGACGGCTCCGAGACAGCTGCTGGAGCGTACATCATATTTGGATAATGTTTCTGATGACTATTGTGGTCGTTCGGTTCATAAATTTTAATTTGTTTACTCAATTCTCATTTGCTAGCGTTCTATTTTTCTGTGGGAAGCTTTTTTTTTGTTGTTTTCTTACATTACCTATCAGTCATTAATTTTTTTAATATTACATTTTTATACTTCGCATTTTTTTTCAGTTGATTTTAAACGGCTTGTGTGGCGATATCCTAATTTTTATAACCGTGAATTCTTAATATTTATAACCTAATTTCACTTCTCTACCATACTTCAGAAGTTGGTATACTGCGCTTTACAACCCTTCCTGCTGTCATGAAATTTCCTCCAAGTAGTGGGTGACTTCTCATGACGAATTTGGAACAATTTTATGGCAAAAAATGCGACGAATATAGTGATTGAATATCAGTGGCGTGCAGTAGGTATAGATTTAGGTTATGCTGTTACCAATGATATTATATATAATATATGTAATACAATATATGTACTTTCATTTAACCAACGTCTTTGGACAAAATAAATCCGTCGTTTATATGACCCTATCAAGTATTTATTAATAATTTTGGAGTACTGTTAATAGTGTTTTTAAAGATTAAGTTTTAACGTAAAATAATACTTTCTTACCCATATAAAAATGTATGGACGTTTTTAAGAACACTTTCTATGACTGAACATGATTCATTTATTGTTTGAAAATACTTCACGTAATAACTAAAGAAAATAATTATTTTTATTAATGGTTAACATGGGAAATGCCAATGCCAATTGCTTTTTGTTTTTCTAAAATCAAAAACCAATCCATGCACCAAATTTAAAGAACAATCATGAAATGAACAAGTTAAAAATAGTAAGATAGTAAAATTCGCGAATTAGTAAAGAGAAAGTAGACACTTCAATGATTTGCACGCAGTTGTAACCCTTTCTAATGTTATTCTGTTAATAAACAGCATAGGTAACGACTCCATACAAAACGAATCAACCGAAGAGAATTTTCAATTCAGTAAATACCCATTTATATGATTTGTATAATTCACTAGCTTAATAATAAACTTAGTAATCTAAATAGTATTATGCGGCAAATAAAAAAAGAGCGCCATGAGTACAGCGTTGAGTTGCAGTGAGTTTTTAGAACTAATCAATTAAAGTCTTTACTGGTACACAGATGGCACTAATTGCAAAATAATGTTTTCGTAAATGTTAATCCAATTATTTAATTTATTTTTGTTTCCCAGAATTTTTAGTTATGCGAAGCTTTTTTGCTTGTATGCACTGCACGGCCTTGGTTATGAGAATGCCCTACAGTGTAGGGCCTACACAGCTGAAACGATCGCCCATTTATTTGGAAAAATTAAATATATAACCAAATAAATCGTGTTTGATTTATTGTGTTGATATTCTTACATATTTTTAATCAAAAACCGTTAACGTTTTCATCAAAAAACTGAAAATATCATCAGAATCCGCACACTTGAAGCGTAATAAGAAAAAATAAAAACGATATACGTTCACTTGAGACTTGACGCGTTTAGGAATCTAATTGTATCGTTCCTACAATGCTGACAAAAAATTTAACCAATTGTTCGGTGAGACAGATTGAGCGGTGATCGGGGAGCTTTTGTAGGCTCGCGAAACCGAGTTATTTCGAATAAGTCGCCGCAAATGAAAAGTAAAAAAATCCAATTTACAAGCGGTCGGCGCGTCTCCATTATTAGGCTGTTTACCGTGGCGGGCATACCGCCGTCGGTGGGAACCTTGGAAAAAACTCGAGGCATTTCACGCACTTTACAAATCACTTTTCCCCCTTTGAATGGGGGACGCTCGATACTGGTAAAGTTCTTGATCTCTTTTTGCTTATTGTTGTTTCGTTTTTACCTGCGGACCTTATTGTGCTATCGATCCGACGGCCTTTACGTGAAACTTAATTACTTCTACGGATTGAAGACGGTTAAAATGCCGTCAAATTAGTGTTGGGCGACCGCCCGAGTGAGGGGACCGAGTAATGTATCTACCGGTTTGGTGAAACCGTTTCGCTACAACCGGTTATTACCTATTTATGAAATTTTATGAACTGGATGTCATTTTACGTTGCCTGCGTTTTTTTTTCATCTATGTGTCGCAGTCTCCTGAAATATCCGAAACTTTGTACACAATTCGACTTGATTCCTCCCTGTCTTGAGCCATGTTAACGCCTTTATTTGATCAGTCCATCTTACGGTGCCTGTGATCACGAGCTTCTTGAGACTCTCGTATGTAAGAATAAGGACATGTAAGAATCCTCCTTCATGTTGTCGAAAGACTTTCTGTAATTCGTAACTCCTGCGCCTCACGGTCCACGGGATACTCGGCATCTGCCTCCAACACCACATCTCGAAGGTAAAAATATTAATTTAACACGTCAATGAGTTAAAGAGAGAGGGGATAAAATCTGGTGTTAATTAGTGTGACAAGAGGCAGGGAAGGTGTTGATATTAATGTGCCAATTTTTTTTTTAAATTATCATTTTCCAAAAGATAAAATAACGGCGATATTAGGGCGTAGAATAATCTAAGAAAAAATAGTAATTTTATATGTATTTTTAATGTATTTGTTCGATCACGCGTCTGCAAAAAGTGTGGTTACCCAGCATCCCGGGCTATCGCTTCCAGAGTTCGGAAGAGCTATTTCGTTACGATCGATTTATTTTGTATTGGAAGGAAATTGTGTTTACTATTGATGTAGTATCAATGGAGCGCTGTCTCCCCCCCCCCTTCTCCGCTTCGCCCTCCACACCCATTCACGATTAGACCGTCGTGAATATTTTAGAATGATTTGATCCAAGAAAACAATTGCTTTATTCAAATCTTACATTGAGAAGTCAATGTGATTTCTTTTGAAATTTATGTACGCGTTGTGTCTCTGAAATCAATAAATTATTTATTTATTATGATACAATACAGTAGGCGATGTTATTTTGATCAGTGTTATGTTATTAGAATCAGCCGTTTATTGCGCTAAATTTTCAAATATCAAAAATACGTGTATTATTTGTACGTCGCCTTTTAAACTAATTCATAAATAACTCGTTTTTCTATATATATTTAGTAGTAAAATAACTAGTAATAATATAGTGTCACCCTTACTTTCTAGGTATGTGCCTAATACCTTGGGGCGGTATTTAGCCAGTACCTAATTACCTTCATAAATCTGGGATTACAGACGTCGGCCGCCGCATTTTTTATTTCACAATTTTATATTTAGCATTACCCTGACCTTGGTCAGATTGTTTTATCCGAAGTCATCGGTCGTGCTAGCTGTCGCCAGTGTTTTAAATTTTAGACATTATTTTTAAACACAGGCAGTTTAAATTTCTGCGTCACTGTTTGAAAATTCAAAACGTTGTATATTTAAATACTGTTTTGAAAATCGAGTTTAGTAAATGTGTTAAACATTATATTTTTTTTAATGTATAATATTATACAATAAATTTATTAAAATATATGTTGAAAATATTTATACATTCATACTTTTGTGTAGAACGTAGTTTTAATTTAGTAAAATTACATGATATTAATTAGGACCAATGTGAACATAGTAATAGGCGCTTTCATTGTATCCATTCAGTATTTTAAATAAATGTTTTAGTGGTTTTTTTTAATACACATTCATTTATCACGCAATGTAAACATTGGGTACATAGACGCACTGCAGCAGATAAGGAAATCTATACAAAATAATAATTATTAAGGAGAACACATTTTTATTGTGAAGTTGTAATTATTGTCTGTGATATTTTAAATACTAATTAAATGTATTCATTAGAAAAATATACATACAAAATCGATTTTATCGAAAAATATTGTTGTTAAAACTAGTTAAATCGAAAAAAAATCAAAATAAAACAATACTAGATGTTTTATGTTTATAAACTCGTTTAAAATAACGCTGAATAGAAATTCGTTAACTAGAAAATATGATTGACCGATGTCATCGTCACGTGGTCTCAATAGGTGAGTTGATATTGGAGATCACTGCTACCAAATTAATCTGCACTACACAAGAAAATGTTGACGTTTTGATTATGAAAAAAAAATACAATACAACAAATACAAAAACGCATACTTTTTATAGCCAACCAAAAAATACACATTAGTCAAAAATAAAAATGTATTATTAAATGTACTGTCATTCAATTATGATTTTAATTATAGATTCAAAAAATGTTTATTTCCTGTAAATACAAACAGTCATATATTTTTTTCACCTAAGTAGGTATTGAATATACCTATATTACATATTATTTCTATCTCGCAACCCTTAATAATTAAAATGATCACTTAACATCGTTTCATTTAGCTAATTATTTATGCGTGGGAAATGATTTTTTTTATTTACATTTATTTATTTTATTAAAATTATTATTATTGTTTTTCATTAAAAAAATCAATATTTTAGTAATGTCACATAATATGCATGTTGATATCAAACCCTTTACCGGGAGGGGGGGGGGTTGTATAAAGTCATTGCCCTCCCACTTCATTAGCGCAGCCCTTATCTCGGCCCCGCAAGGGTTAACCGGCCGCGGCGGGGTGGAAACAGATAAGGCGACACGCGCACCAACACATACAAACTTCTACTTACCGAAATTTAACTTCAGAGATAAAAGTCGACAAATAGACGTTCAAGTCCATAATATCGCTTTTAACGGATAGTAAAAAATTATGTACTTTTGAATTATAATAATTACGATAAAAATACACTTAGTTTATTAAATAACGTACTAATTAAAAAATCATTTTTAGGAATGATAAGAAAATGACGAAAATAATCTATTAATTTTTTTTTATTACTATCTAATTATTAACGAGCAGCGGCTTGCAGTCTACACTCTCACATATTAAGTATGTATGCGTTTCAGTACGTGTGTATTTCACTAGAATTTCTGGAAAATAAGAAGAAATGAAAACTAATTTAAAATTAATAACGTATCATTACCAAATTATAATATCAGACCAATATTTAATTATATTTTTATTCATTATCTTTGTTTTATTAACCACTTAATTGAGTTTAAATACATCTACCTAATACATAATAGTATAGGAAATTTACTCATAAATTCTAAAGATAAAGATGATAAATTTAACAATTCTGGTGTCTATAAACTTAGTTGCACGGATTGTGCTGCATTTTATATTGGTAAAACGGGTAGAAATTTTAATATAAGAGTAAGAGTTCGAGATGTTTGAACAATAGTGGGTTTTCAGAATTTCATTTGATATAAAATGGTCATGGTTTTGATAAAAAATTGGGATTGTCAATTTTGCATATAAACGGTGTTGGTCACAAATTAAATAATTTGGAATCATTGGAGATAAATAAAGCGTGTGAAACTCATCGAAATATTATAAACAACCAACTAAATGTAACTACGAGTTTCATTCTAAATATTTTTTTCCTAAAAATTATTCGAGTAAATTTGTATTAAGTAACAATTTGAGTTAGGTACTAAATTTTTTTTTTTAAATAATTGTTTTTTTTTTTTGTTTTTTTTTTTAAATATAGATTCTGGTAAAGAAACAATAATATATGTTTTAATTAGTTATGACATCCTGAAGAAGAAACTGGTATTTTTCGAAATCGGTAGATGTATTTAAACTCAATTAAGTGGTTAATAAAACAAAAATAATAAATAAAAATATGAATTTTAACCATTCTAATTTTAAAAGTATAAATATTTAATTTACATTTGTTTGCAAAAATAAAATAAAGCGCCTGCTGTCGGTCTATTTCACAACCGAATCGAACGCAGATTTCGTATTCTGAATGCATTTTGTAACATTTTGAGTACAAACCTAAAACGTTGTGTGATTGTATGTGGTTGATTTTATATGAAAAAATCTTTAATCCTAGAAAGAAATAAATGGCACGCAGATTGGTTAACATATTAAAGTGATGTATATTGAATTTTCGTTTTATTAATTGATTTTGAAAGACATGAGATTACAATAAGAGATTCGCTGTAGACTGACATATAAAAAAATAATATGTCTGTCTATCTGTTCTTTATACAATCCCATACGCTTTAATCGATTTAAACTAAATTTTGCTTCGTTACTCTTGAGCACTCTGCGCAAAATATGGGCACCCTCCTAGTCACCTTACCTTAATATAAATGTGAATTATATTTAATGCCATCTGTTTGTTGGTAGTGCAACAGCAATATTTTTCGATAAAATTGATTTTATATGTATATATTTCTAATTAATACATTTAATTAGTATTTAAAATATACAGACCTATGTTCTGAATAATTATAACTTCACAATAAGAATGTGTTCTTCTTAATAGTAAAAAAATCACGTTGAGTATCACGCATCGAGGGAGGCACTTACTACGAAGGTATACTGCGCGGTATAATAGAGCACGATGACCGTGAAAATACGAAAATTCCAATTATTGTATTCCTGTTTAATTTTGGTCCTAGACCCTCTCCCCATGCCATCCCTCATCCGCCCACCACGCCGCTGAGACCCGCAATTGGGTTTACTACCGCCCGGCTGCGTCCGCGATAAGGAAATGTTTTTTCAGCATTAGCCAGGTACCCCCCATACGCCGCCCTCGCCCTTGCCCGGTCCTGTTAAAGTAATCGCCTCTTGAGGGAAACATTTTTGTTGTGTATAACATAATATAATGTACAATTAATTTATACTTCTTGAGGGTTGCACGTTTGAATATATTTTATTTTCGTGTTTTGTTATATTAATTTCTAATTTTTAAAACCGAATATTCGCAAACCTTAAAATTAACATTTATCTCGCTCGTTAGCATTGATTAAATTTTTATTATAAAATAAAGGGTATTCAAAAAAGAGGTAGTCGATTTGAAATTGCTGCCATTATTCTAGCGGTGCTTTTTGGAATTTGGTACTTGACAGATATTATGTAGACTATGCCATTATGAAATGGAGCGCTACACTGTTCAGCAACGATTACTTATTGTGAAATCATATTATGAAAGAACCAAATCAATTATGATTTTGTGCAATTTTCAGTCACCATTTGACACCTGCTAAGCAGCGTTTAACACGTTGACTGCCGATCACACCTATGGGTGTTACCTTGTCTTTCTCGGTGCCGCCAACGCCCAAGGTCGGTTCCATACATCTTTATTTGCATCAATCTATCGCTGGCATCCCCCGCGACTTGTTTTTGTGTCGAACGTGTGCATGAGCAATACAATCGCCAATTGTTAATGTTCCAGTTAAATGCCGGCAGTCAATGAGTTAATGGCAAAACTGGACAAAACACGCTCTGTGTATGATATATAAACACCTACACGTCACTGTGAACGATACTCAGACAAAAACATTGAAACTGTGCGTGAAAAGGTGACTGCAGACAACACCATCTCCATCAGACGCCGTGCTCAACATCCGAACCTCTCAAATAGTAAATTACATAGAATATTGTCCAAAAATCGTTATTTTAATGCAGAATTTATAAAATCCAACGCAACAACTATTGGGCCGTTATCTTCTACTGAGTCATATTTATTTAACGCATAATTTAATAAATTAGCTTCAATTGGCTTGTTATTTAGAGAACTTTCGCACGTTCCAATTTTGGACAAATTTTTATAATATGTTCACAACGGTTGCTCGTAAAAATCAAATCGATGGAAAATACTTTCACCTTGAGCGCACGCGTCGGCATCCCTAGATTGGCTGATATGTAAATACAGGCCGCTGATTACCCACATAAGGGTAAGAACACACCCCTCGAGGCAGGCTTTTAAACTGGTGGCAGCGGCTTCTTCACACTTCATTCAATTCAAGTTACAAATATAGTTTCGCATTTCATATCATTTGACTTATTGACAGCCCAAAATGGGTCGGCGTGTTTAATGGCAGGTGATGTGACAACGTTTTCAATCATCATAGGTAACGTAGACAATTGCCGAGCATTGAAAATTTTAATGTTGTTTTATTCGAACTTCTATACTTCTATTGTCGACCCATGAAAACAGTTTTGATTTCAAAATATAACCCAACATCGCTAAAATCGATCCTCCCTGATACACGATTTTTTCTTCACACAAAAGCCTCTAATTCTGCACGGTCGATTTTTTATTGAATAAAATACAGAAAGGCGTGTAATATAAAATCTGAAAATTACTGTTATGGTAGGTATTATTTATTGCTTAGAAGCGTGCGTGCCGCCGGCATCTGCTATTAAATTGAAATAAAATTATTTTTTTACGAAATCACTTCTTATTTGCAATGTTACGATTTTCAGAACACATCTAGATCCTTGATAACTAAAACTTCCAACGGAAAAAATAACTGTCTTATTTTAAAACACGTAGATTAATCTTAGTATAGTAATTTAGATGAAGAAAGGATCACTTAGATAGTTTGTTCATATGGAACGGATGAATGATAGAATAGTAAGAAAGATATATGACGCAAGTATTGATGGCACTAGAAATGGAGCATGTCCGCGAAAGGCATGTGTGAATGAGGCGTAAATTGTGTGTCAAGACAGAAGAGTGTGACGCTCTATCATCTCTGCCTACTCCCGCGGGGTGATGGTAAGTTAGTTAGTTAGATTAATGAATGAAACTGACAACATAACATTCCGGGTTGGGTCCTAGTGATGAATATATTTTTTTGAAAATTAAATTTTTTAAACAAATATCATATATCTCATAGATATACAAAGCTATTTTTATATGGAAATATGGGGTTTACAAGCTTACGACCTGTCTTCGGCTGACTTAAGTGATCACTTTATATATATATATTCACATTTAAAACGTTCAATGTTGGCATGTGGACTTACTTCGAGTACCACTACACCATCGCCATCTATAGACCAAATTATTTTAAAGCAATCTTCTTTATCTGTAGATTATTTGTTTGTATTGTGTGTATTTAAGTGATTTATCATAAATTTGTTTTAAAACAAAATTATCCACTATCTTAATTTTCATGACGTTCCGTACAGCGATGGAGGTATATCTTAAACGAAACTGAACTGACAAACAAAATGAAATTTAACCTTAAATCAACAATTAATTATTAATCTCAGACAATAATATGTAGTTATTTGTTTAATCCGTCGGCGGGAAAGAGACGCCGCACTCTTGTGTTCTGTTATGGGATTAAACTGCAGGCGGAAAACCGACGCTGGGGGCGGCGACGCACCCCGCGACCGCAGCCGCACCAGAAAATACGGCCTCCATTTATTACAAGTGTTTGGACTGGAGTTATTAATTAGCAATTTTCGTGCGTGCACGGCCGTTCATTATACGCGGCCTTTCCAGTGAACTATGAATTTGTTTTGTTGGTTTATTTTTTCCCCATTTAGCTCCCCCATTATTCACAGGAGCTGGCGATTTCTCGGCGATTCCTATCGGACATGTCCGCCGCACGCACGCCGCGCGCCGCACTCGGGTGACAGATCGCCCGTCACATTGTTTATAACGAACAAATTTTTATCGCGCACAATTTTCTTTTTGGTTGTTTCTCTAATGTATGCAAAGATCGTAATCTCACTTTCTGTGTATTCTTTAATGAGACGTGCCGTTGCCGCCATTAATAATTCCGAGTTGATTTGTAAGAACACTGGTCGTTAGTCTTGTTCTGCGCTTTCTGGTGTGTTACAAAACTAAAAATTGATTAACCGTACCTACTCCCGGTGCGAGGATTAATTTCATTCGTCAAATTAATGTTGCATGGAGTGATTAGAATCACGTTTTCCTGATGAATCGAATTATTTAAATTTTTAATTCAACCAATTTTACCTAGTGTTTTGAACTTTTTGCAATTTTATTTAGACTGCAGGTTCATTTTTATAATTGATTTATATTAAATTATTAAAAATTAAAACATTATTCAGTTTATAATATTTTGCAGGTTAAAATAGAATAACAAAAAATATATATTATAATATTAAGTTAAATTACAATATTTAAATTGTACCAAAACAGAGCTTTTCTGACCTGTTCGTATTTTCAGAAAAGTACGTAATAAATAATGAAATAATAAAGTATAATTTAAAAGAATAAACCGAAAAACTTAACTTATATTAACATTTTTATTAACTATTTTAGCATTTTTAATTTTACTAATGTTCACTAGTCTTTTCAATAACTGGCATAGTTATTATCCCGACCACATAAAATGCATTAATATATTTCCTATGTATTATAATAATTAAACAAAATAATTTCTACGGAATTGAAAATTTCACAAACGCATTCAAAATATTTATTTATTAGACTTTATTGACATACATGTTTTTGTTGTAACAGAGGTGAATATATTATAATATAACATGATAAACATGAGATACAATTATATTGCAATTAAGTATAATACTCGTAGTTAATTGTGTGGGATGGAGTAGACTCCACCTCTGATATATACAGCATTATCCTGGCTACTTTACTAGACTACCGTCTGTGTTAAAGCACCCTGTTTTTTCAATGATATATATAAATGTATATCATTGATAAATTTGTTAGTTATTATACTTCATGGTGTAGCATTAAATTTTTTTTTAAAATGGCAACTGTATTTAATTTAGTTCAATTTACACCTGTAGATTGGAAAGACTGCTCTTCCCGAAACTAGTAGTGATATTAACTCAATAATTGTGTGTGTAGTCTAAAGTCAATATAAAAATTATATATATATATATTTTTCAAATATAAAAGTATAATTGTATAAATATTGATGATTTAATTGAACGATAAAGTGTGAATCTTTGGTGTCCCGAATTTATTCGTTGCAGTGCGAGGAGGCCCGTTCGCGATATATCTTGCACAGTCGTACATCGCCGGCTCGCGGGCTCAGGGCGGGGGCGCGGTGCGGGCTGCGGGGAACAAGTGGGTCGTGAGAGGGTTAAACGCCCTACGGGGGCACATTAATTAGCCCGACGGAGGGGGGAGACTCATGAAAGTTTACCAGTTAATTAGGGACGCCCCACCCTCCCCCGCGCCCCCCGCCACATCTATCTAATTTGGACGCGGCATGTGTAAGGTTTTGGAGCCTACTTGAGTTTTTAAGCCTCCCGAGTTATATTCAATTAAATTCAATGTCGTATCGCTAATGAATACATGAAAATTTCATTCACATTTGTATTAACTAGACGCAGACCCTTACGGATATTACTTTGAATATAGATTAATTAATATAAGTAGTTGATGGATGTTTAAATTCATATTTTGTGATATTAATGGCGTACTCTATTTAAATACCAATTTACTTATTCTGTTAAATTTATTTAGAGTTAAATATGTGAATATTTTAGTGAATCGTCGAAGACACACTATTCGCTACCTATATTTTAAACACTTGGAAATATTTTCTTTTCTTTCTTCACTCGTCTTCACTTCCTAAATGTATTAATTTTTCAAATGTGTATAATCATTTGTATAAAATAAACCACATCACAGATAAAATCACAAATAATACATTTTTTATAACTTAATGATAACAGGTACTCAATACGATGACATATTCTTTATTATTAGTAATTATTTATTTAACCAATATTCAAGTTGTGCCTACAACTTATTAGAAAAATCGCAAACGGATGCCCAAAGACATATTATTAAGTATTCATATTTAATTATTACTGGCCATTATTAAAAAAACTTTCAGCGTAATAATAACGTATTAGAAATAAAAGTTGATATCTTTTTTGGAGGGCTTGGAAAAACGACATAAAATAATACCGAGTAAAAAGTAGTTGTAAATATGAATTAAATATATTAATTATAAAGATATACATATAAAACCAATTTTATCGAAAAATATTGTTGTTGCGCCACCGGGATTCGAACCTGGATCTCTTTCCTAACCGGGGAAGGTGCATTATCCAACTATTTATATAATGATAATGCACCTTCCCCGGTTTGGAAAGAGGTCTAGGTTCGAATCCCGGTGGTGCAACAACAATACTTTTCGATAAAATTGATTTTATATGTATATCTTTCTAATTAATATATTTAAAATATCACAGACCTATGTTCTGAATAATTACAACTTCACAATAAGAATGTGTTCTACTAAAAGAGTTGTGTTTGTATATTTACATTTATTTATGTTTTAAAAGAATTGTGTATTAAAACAACGCACACCCACGTATCCATGCAATACACAGAGTCTATTATCTATTTAAATTAATACCAGGTCAATTGAGAAGATTGATTTTTATAAATGAATTAAGATGAAGCGCCGATCGACTCCAAATGAAATAAGAAATAATTTATAATTAGATAGCGCGACGGCCATTAGCCAATTCGGTCATTAATTATCGACAGGGGCTTGATTAGAATTAAATCCATGTTGCCATCCCCATTCGAACAACACCTCAATATTAATACCAGCCGTATTTTAAGTAAGTCGACGTCGCATATGAAAAGAAGTATTTTGATTCCAAAACATTATATAATGCACTTCCTAAATGTTTTATACTTTTAACAGTATTTTCTTCATTTAATTTCTATCAAACTTAAATGTCTAGCGTCGTCTAAATCAGGCTTAACCCCGATCCATACAAATCACCCAAAAAAGCAGTAGTGGCACTCTGTATGAAGATTTCCATTATCAATGCTGCACTCACTCGCGTGGTGATCTCGGCCTGCTACATTTCTACTAGAGGCTGTTCCATTAGTTGCTATTCATTAAGCTCCCGAATCCGTGTCCTTAAGCCCGTACTCCAATCCCGTTAAGTAATCCGTTGTACCTACTCCGTTAATTTCAAGATTGCTTTCTCGTCTGCCTGCGCCGTTGTTGTGGGAACTGAAGGAATAACTTTCTTTTCAATTAATACCATAGCATTTTTAATCGAGCGTCCGCTTTCAATATAAAAGGCTTTATTCGCTTACGAAAGCCTTAATGGTAAGTACTTTACCTGAATAAGCAAATTAATTAGGATAACGGAAACTTTTTATGAAAAATGTTTTTTTAATAAAAAAAACATTCATTAATATATGATTTTCATATTTAATACTAGTAATACTAAATACAAATATTATTTAGGAGAACACATTCTTATTGTGAAATTGTAATTATTCAGCACAGACGTGATATTTTAAATATGAATTAAATATATTAATTAGAAAGATATACATAAAAAATCAATTTTATCGAAAAATATTGTAAATATCTCTTTCCAAACCAACTATGCTACAGCGACGATAATTTTAGCGACAAATTTTCGACCCTATATGTTACCTTTTTGATATTAATACATTTAATCGTTCCATTATTTGAATCCCGGTAGCGCAACAACAATATTTTTCGATAAAATTGATTTTATATGTATATATTTCTAATTGATATATTTAATTCATATTTACAAATATTATTTACTGTTTCTGAGGTAAGTTTGTAGAACTCCATAATCATATATGTGAAAATAAAACGCTTGTTTTTTTATTCTACTCGACGCGTATCACCTTGCAAGGGCATTATCAATCTAACAATTTCAACTCAACAATTTATATTTATAACTATAATGAGGGACAGCAATACAATTTATTTACACGAGATGAAAAGGGACAACATTTTGCATTGGAATTCTGAGGATTTCCATACATTTGGAATGCTTCTAATTATGCCAAGTAACCATTCAGTTTCAACACTAATCCATCGGTAATTTGCCACATTGTCTTCTTAGATTATAAAATTATATAGCTACCTAACTATATAATTTAACCTAACTCGCATGTAAATAAAATGTATAACTGTCCCCCATTATAGTTAATTTTTTTAGATTGATAATGCCCTTGCAAGGCGTAACGCGTCTCAAATAAATTAAACGAGTATAATAAAAAAACAACCGTTTTATTTTCATATATGTGACAAATATTATTAATATTATCGTTCTATGGATTTTTTCGAACTTGCTGAGCGCCAAACTTTTTCACTCATACTATATAAATAGTTTATATTTATAATAAATATGTATATTTAATGAGATTACACTAAATAAATAGTATCTTGTGTAATGGCTTACCCACTCAACACGAAGTGTGATGATAACAGTTTATTAATCATTGTATTACATAAAGTTTTAATTAATGTGTTAAAAACATATAGTTAATATTTTCTACATTATATAAAGTTCGTAGTTATTTTCTATTTATTTAATATTATTTTATTTATTAAAATGTTAAACTAGATAAAATACATTTATTAATGCAGCGAAAATTTACATAGATGGTATCACGAGATTGCTAGACAACGTAAAATAGCAAATTATAATACTATATATTTTAATTATTACATTATCTATAATACATTATAGTTATTTCATTTCAGCATTAGTATTCGATTAAATTAATTAGGAAGATATACATCGATTATGTCAATATAATCCAAAATATATTTTTTTCTAAATTAACGCATTTAAAATCTTTTTGGTGTACATTTTATTTTGTGTATAACATTTATTTCTTTTTTTTCAAGTAGGTAAATAATTATGTGTACACTGTTATTAAAAATATGAAATACATTTATTTTTAATCAAAACAAATTATAATTTAAAAAAAAAGTTAAATTATGTGTGTGTCGTAGGTCATAAGATATTTCTTTAAATGTGCCAATTTTTTACTCCGTGTATGTTATCATATTTAATTGAAGCGGACGTTTCAAATTAATATTTTATATTCGTACACTATTTTCAATAATCAAATATATAAAATAGAGACTTATACAATTATTATTGTAATCAGCATAGGTAATATGTACAGGGGTGTACTTTTACTTATTTGTATTAATATACAGTGCCAAGAATGTGCCAGCTAAATAATGCACATAATTATAACTATGTGGTATGAGCTGTCAAATAAAATAGTAATTTTAATAAACACACGTTACTATATGAATTGATATCATCAATAATATGTTTTTCACTATCAGTTTAAAATACTTAACCGTTTCATGTTTTTTTTTTTCAATTTACTTGTGAGACTTCTTTTGAACTGTAAATCTATTGGAATTTATAAAATATACAAAGCTTTATTTTGATTTTAAGCTTTTGCCGAGTTTTATTCACTTAAAATGTTAACGAATCATTCCTCATAATGAAGCGCGATAGTAGTTTTGTCATTAATAGACATCAAATGTGCCATTACGTTTCCATTTACACTACCGCCTTAACCGCCGCCCTCCCCCACCCCCACCCCCTCATCTCAACCCCCATTCCACTATTAACTCTCACCCTCGACCCTCCAAGCCCTTGCGTAACTAATTATTTAATGCTCCCTTATGCCGGTTCTTACGCCGAGAGAGCACTTTTTAGAGTATGTGCGCACCCCATAAAAGAGAACCTTCCTTTATAAATGCACTATATTTCGAGCTACTTAAAATCTTGTGTCCTTTTTATGCGGTGCCTTGTATAAAAAAAAAATTGTGCTCGCTTTATACTTCATTCAAAAATGCCGTTGATTTAATGTAGCGGTGTGAGCACGCTACAAACGGTTCGGTTTGCTATTAATGACCATCAAACGTGAGAACGAATGAATCGATCCTTTTTATCAAAACGTGCCGTTGAATTTACGAGTGTGTCGTGTACATTGTCAGTCTCTTATTCCGGATGCATTGAATTAGAACGTTTTAAGTAAGAAAGGCCTACGATTTAGACGGCGTCCATTAACGTGGGACGGGTAACTTGGACATTTTTACGCGAGTGCGAGGCTCTTTCCGGACGGCTCGCGCTGCTAGCCTTCGATGAGCGTGCGGCCGCGAAGGGAAGAATATGATTACCCCATCACCACGCCACATTTGTATTTCATTTTTTACCAAGGGCACGGCAACGTCTCAATCAAATAAATTAAATGTCAAAAATAACAAGCAATCACGGCGTATTTCGGAAAACAAATTAATGGATATGAATGTGCCGTCATAAGGGAGTGATTGCTTTTCGCTGTTTCTTTAATTCCATTCGTGATTGTTGAGGTAAAACGGATGTTTGTAAATTATTAAATCGATGTTAATTTCCTGAAAACTTTTCTGTGGAACACATTTTTCAATATTGGATTTCGTATGACATTGTCGTACTCGCTCGTGGATTGTTTATATAATAAAACAGAATTCACAGCGCGATTACTTAATTCGTTTAGTATTACAGAACAAGTTTTTAGAAATCTGAAAAAGATTACTTAATTTAACGTTTTAACACACTGTAGACCGTATAATAGAGGAAATTAAATATACGATGATTTAAATATATTAATTAGAAAGATATACATAAAAAATCAATTTTATCGAAAAATATTGTTGTTGCGCCACCGGGATTCGAACCTGGATATCTAATTTGTTCTGGATATTTAATTCAGACCTATGTTCTGAATAATTACAACTTCACAATAAGAATGTGTTCTCCTAATATGATGATTTATTTATATACAGTCGATTCCGCTTTATTGGGACACATCGGGACCAGGAAGTTTGGCCCAATTAAGCGGCTTCCCTAATAAAATAAGCGAGCTTAAATTAAATAATTAATATTTTTCTTTACATACGTAACGTGACTTCCTACATAAAATAACGTTATTTTTTTTATTTCCTGGTTACTTACAGGAATAGTTGAATATTAATCATCAACGTCTTCTTCATCTAATTATTGATGTTTCGATTTAATGCTTCAACAATCGCATCGTCATTCTTTATTTTCGTGGTATCATGGTAAAGTGTTATCTATCATCGAAAACTCTTGATAATTAAAAATAGAACTTCTAACATGTCCTCATTTCCCTTATTGCTCAAAATTTCGGAAATATCTAAAGGTTTAAAGATTGTATATGGTGTTGGTTTTTATAGCTCGCCAACTGTCAGCGACAAACTGTATTGCTTGCAAAAGGGAAATTTTTGCACTAACTCTCTGGCTTAACTTAACTTATGTATTGTAATCTTAAATTTACTATCCTAATTACGCAGAATGTCGTCCCAATTAAGCGATGTAAAGTACTATTAGTTCCTTGGTTTGGTTTCTGTTCCTTGAAATTTGGCTCAAATAAGCGTCTGCCCCCAATTAACCGGTGGTCCAATTAAACGGAATCGACTATATATATATAGGAAATATATAAACCTGACATGTTGAGAAAAAAATGTGTGATAGCATATGAGGCAAAAGTGGTATTCTATCCTCCATGTCTTATGTCTGATAGTTAGCTACCTAATTGGAAGATTATCAAGACTTTCGTATTTTCTAAATGCTCCATATCACGTGGTATCGTATGTAGAGAGACAATATATTATATGTTCGTACTAAAGTATATATTTTTTTACGAAAAAATTGCATAAGTAATTATTAAATATTTACCTACCTATTATTATAGTACAGCAGCATTACAATTTTCCAATTTCGAAATTTCTGACAATAGAAATAAACTTTTGTGTTTTCTATTTGAAAAATATACTTTCAAAACAAAAATGACACGGTATCCAACTAATTTAAAGAGAATAAACTATACGTGAGATGTATGTTAGAATATTATATATGTACATATATAAGGTTATGTTAATAAACGGTGTATAACTATTAAAATGTATCAGTTATCCATAATAATATAGTGCTTCCCCATCTTTTATTTATGACTTTCGGACGTAGTGTCATTTGCCAGTAAGGAAAAATTCCACACGTTTTTAATGTCTCTAGTTTAAGATTATTTCAAAGTTTTATCTTTTATATATTCAGTGACAGTACGTAAATATATATTCAATTTGAAATTAAGTGTTCATTGTCTCTATTACGAGTATTAAAACACATATATTAGCGAAATCGTATTACAGCTGGCAAATATATTGAGCATCTGTCATCTATAAGAAAAGCATCCTGCCATCTCATCTATGTCTCACGGTTATATCGCGTCGCAATCTTCCTTTCTTTCCCTATCTATGGTAGCATTGTCAAATGTGACATATGAATGTTTTTAAGTGGATATATATATTTCAAAGTTAATACATAAGAATACCGTTTGTACCGATTGATTTTTGCTGCTAGGATGTGCGGGCGGCTATTTTGGCCGCGAATCGGCCGATAGAGGCCGCTACGTGACCCATGGTGAAAGCTGCGTGGCCAAGCCTTCCGTATAATTTATATTTCATACAAAACAATATAATAAAGATGCACAATACACTATTATTAAAGCAATATAATAAGATATTTCCGCATTGAAATATAGATTCAACTAAGACCCTGACCGCGAGGCGGCCACAATATCTGCCCGCACGGCCCACCTGTACCTGCTAATATTAAATATTTTCGTTTACTTAATAGTCGTGATTGACAATATGCCACAAAACCATGAAATATCTGCTGCATCAGACGTCATTCAATATAAGGTAGACGTTATTCGATCGATTTTTGCCAAACCTTGCAATATAAGATCGCTAATCGTACTAAGTTCATTGTCTCATGTTTGTTCAATAAATGAAAATTCTCCTACTGTTTTCTTTATACATTTTCTGAATCGATTCGCTAATTAAGCCCCCACCCCCCGCCCCATCATACTCGGGCCGTCACAGTAGAGTCCTGTAATTGTTCTTGTTCTTACCAATTAATCAGGGGTCATGTTCTGATACTTCAGGAGCGGGGCTTCCCTGGCCAAACGGATGGACGCGGAAGGGTTAGACTTGTAGTAATTGTCGTCTGCTCTTCATCGTATTCCTTTACTCTCTGTTATTACAATTCCATTCTGTCCCTTTCTGTTTTATTGTGTATCTCTTTCGTTTGGTGTCCCTCACTCCCTCTTCCGTCTGTCCTCTCATTTCGTCTAATGCCCAATTACCCTAATGGCTATTTGCATCCTATCGCGAGGCTCTCGCCGGCTCTCCCCCGCCCCCCTCCCCTTCACCCCACCGCTCCACTCTCCCATTCACACGAGTTGTCTGTCAATGTTTCGGGTGGAGCTTTCTGCCTAATGGCTGCTGGTGTACCGTATTCAGAACGAGCTTCCAATTCTTCACTGCGGGAATTCTCATTTTCACTTCTATTCAGCCTGTAGTTTATTTGGTATTGAAGAATGTACGTAATCAGCTGCTTTTATGATTTTTTTTCTCTCTCAAATCAGTGTATTCAGTACACAAGCAAAGATCTGATTAGTTTTAAATAAAAATATTATGATTCATGTGATTTTATTTTTTTATAATTTTTGGTTAACTTCAAGTGTTTTTGCTTAATTTTTTTTTACGAGACATGATATTAGATTCGGGGAAACAGCTTAATGGTAAGTAAAATATAAATATTTTTTTAATGTTATTTAACGATCAAAGATCCTGTATTGTGTTAATTGCATATCTGAAATGAGTTTACTCTAATATACAATTGTATTAAAATACAATATAAAAATGTATAGATGACGGATTATATAATCTTTTCGTAACACAAACCTTTTACCCTTGACCCTATTTTATTATTTTCGTCATCAAGTAATATTACCCAGAAGGTACTATGTCGCTTTTATTCAACATACACGTTTTATCCCACAACATGTAATATAATATAATCAAACATGTAATATACGAGTATTACTTATTAATTTAAAAAAATTGCTCTGATATAATTTCTATTAAACCAATTTGATTTATTTGACGTCGACCGGTTTTAATACCACTGATTCTTCGTCAGAACAGACTACTATTTAGTGTACGGAAAACTTAATCTAAGTAGTTTATACATAATTAGACATTTTTAAAATTAATTATTTGTTTAACCACAAAGTTAACGGTATAGACATATATTATATATACCTAACATACATATGTACTTATCCATTTTTAATATGTCGTTCACAAAATAAAAGTGTGTAGTGTAATTGTGTCTATACGTAATCTATTTATTTCGAGAAGCTGTGTTGGAAGAGTTCTTAACTATGATCACAAAAAAATTTAAAATTTAATTCATCTTTATTTGCATAATTACTTTGTGGCCTCATTTTATATTAATAATTACACAAAATACTCGTACTTTATTTAAACCACTATTTATTAATTATTCTACATGTTTCAATACCTATAGTATCTTCTTCAATTAATAATGGTTTTAATATAAAATTAATAGATAATTTATTAAGAAAATGTTTATCAGATCATATGTTTACCCACCTATTATTTATAGTGGGAAGCAGTGGAGAAATTTTTTGTTTTTAAATAATCTTACTTCAAATTCAATTATTAAAAATTCCCAAATTCTATACAACCAGATTTTTACATTAATAACAAATTAAAGAATTGTATATTAAATAACAAGGATCAGGACGATATTTAAAAAAATCTGGGGTCTACAAATTAATTTGCAATGATTGAAATTATTTTTATACGGGTAAAACTTGCAGAAATTTTGATATTAGAATTAAGGAGCATTTGAGATGCCTAAATAACAACAACTATTCAGAATTTTCCGATCACTATTTGGAAACAAACCATTTTTTTAATATTAACCAAGAGTTTAGAAATTATACATACAAATACTAGGGGTTTACAGTTAGATAAATTTGAAATTTTATAAATAAGAAAAAGTGTTAATAGCAAGCTAAATATTATAAATAACCAAATCCTCTTTACAAATAGTCACCTTTTAAATTTGTTTTCATATTAGTTCTTACTTATTCACCACTTTATAGTTTTGTTTTTATCTATGCTTGTATTTTTTAATTTCAGTATACATTGTTTCCTGAAGAAGATACCATAGGTATCAAAACATGTAGAACAATCAACAAATAATGGTTTAAACATAGTATTTTGTCTAATTATTAATCTTTATTTAAATTGGTTTACATCTAAAATAAAACATTTCATAGTACATTATATTAAAAAATAATTAATAATGATATGGTCACTAAACCGGCCCTTGGGCACGTTTCCAGAGTCCATTACTATTATATACATAATGCAATACTGAACACTGTCAATACTTACGAAAGAACTCGAGTGTGAGTACATGGCACGTCATCAAAAGCTGCATTCAAAAAAAGATTATACACGTAGTTGGGGTGATTTGATTTATTTTTGTCTTGTTTTTTTTTCATTTTAGGGTGTTATATTAAATTTATAAATGATTATTCTAACGTCTATGTAAATAAATAAAGTAATATTATTTTAAAGAAGATCACATTCTTATTGTGAAGTTGTAATTTTTTCAAAACATAGGACTGTGATATTTAATACAAATTAAATGTATCATTTACAAAGATATACAGATAAAATCAGTTCCTGTAAAACAAATCGACAATTAAATGCAAAGATATTTTAATTCAATTATTTTAATAATTTATAAAATGTTATTTGTTTTAGTTCAGTAAATACCTAAGGTGATATAAATATATAAGTGTGTCGAAAAGTGTCATTTACGAGTATTGTCAGGTTGTAGATAACAACAAAGCGATTTATTTATGATCAACCAATTATTGTCCGATCCCTCTGTGTGTCAGCAGGTCCGGGTCCCAGGTCCCAGACCAAATCTCTTCCCACTCCTCATCCACACTTCTCATCTCACATCCTGCACACGGTGTCCCATCAACTTACATTACCCGACACATCGTATATATTTTCCTGGGCCAACTACGCCGCTGTGTTTGCGGCCAAGATATTCAATCCAAGTTTCGATAACTATTTTATAAAAAAATATTTTTTATATTTAAATTTTCACTTCAATTATCACTTTCCAAACTCATCGTTATTTTTAATTATCATTCTTTCCACATCGTGCAATTATTGTTTTAGTTATGTATAGCCAATGTTATAAGGAGACACTTTGAGCATCATTCACAGAAAATGGATTAACTCCAATATTCTTCCGAAGTAAATATGATTTTACAAAAAAAATCTTTAGAACCTCAATGGATAAAACTGCACTTAAACATTCATGTTAATTAATATTGCCAAATATAAGTATTTAAATTTCAAATTGCAATAATTAAATTACCGTAAATCTGTTTTTTTATCAGTAATAACTATATAACTTTATGATCAATTTTAAATTTAGTTTCTCTGTAGACTTTTTGGACATCGTCGCAAATTAAACCATATTATTATTAATTAAACCATACTACACATTATGTTTTAACTCTAAATACAATGTATTGATATTATTGCACATCGTTGCTATCACGTACCACTGTTGTAAGTGTCCTTTAAAATAGTCTTTGAAAATACCAAAATGGTAAAAATCCGCCAGATGGCAGTACTGATTAGCAAATAATGAATACTAATATTCATTTACAATTTTTCCGCATTATTTAATATTTATTAAAACTGCTGTAAATAATTCTTAGATATAATTACTTGATATTTTTTGCATTGCAGTTCAAAATGGTTTTACACAAATTATCGTATATTTAAGATTTTAAGTTTATTTTTTTACCCGTTCATATTATTTTATTTCATTAAGTTCGCTATTTTTAACTGGAAACAAAGACAAAGTACAACACATGGTGCGTTATTAAAGCAATATAATAAGAGATTTCCACATTGAAGTATAGATTGTAGGGAAGCCCTGGCGGTGAAACAGCCATAATAGTCGCCTGCAGGGCCTAGCAGCAAACAATCGGCGACGGATTGTTTATAAATGTTGAAGCTTACGTATTCTGAAAGCATAAATTTTTATTCGAAAAACTAACCGAAAGTATAAAACGAATCATGAATCTCTTCCAAGATTCTCCTCCTTTTCTATCTTGTGTCTCAATTCTTTTCCCAACGCCGCCCATTGAATGCTTCAGACTGCATACATTATTTATTTATATCTTTCTCTACGCTTACTTTCATTAATTACCGTACTACCGTAACTTTTCGTCACTCCTTCGGTGCGATACGTCCTCGTTATATCATCCAATATCGTATATCAAATTCAGAAGTTTTAAAAAAAAATCTGTTCGGAATAAATCACCAGTTCGGCGGACGTTAAACGTTTGCCATTCTACTTTATTTAATGGCAGTCTGGCCTGTTTTTTATTTTCTTTTTTGGATTTAAATGGTCAGTTTAGTCGTGTTTTAACAATATTTATTGATCGTATTTCAATTCCGTATTCTTTATTCAATTTTGAAAATTTATCTAGAGATATGCAATAACCAAATGCTGAATAAAATAAATAATGATAAAAAAAAATTAAACGAAACACCAAATATACTACGTTAAATTATAACAAAAAAAAATCTGTATATTTTACATACTTACATATATAATGGCCTCAGCTATAACAATTTTCACATAATAAAAAAATAATCTTAAAAAAATAATGCGATAATTCACAGGGTGTACAACATATGATTCATCCAAAACTACAACTCTCTCTTCATTCCAGACACAAACAATATAACACAATTCGAATATTTACAAATATATTATATATAATGACCAAAACAATTCGTAAAATGTTTTTTAACTGGGTAACAACATAGTTTTAAATACAGATGTACGAAAATAGACATTTAGGTACATAATATTCATCAATCTATTTCAAAATGATAATATAATGTACCGTGATAGAATATATTTTTCAAAGTTGGGTTTATTCACAATAGCAATACATAAAATAAAAAACAAAGTACAAAGTCGTGCCAAATGGTCGAAAACGAACCGCATCCGTAAAATCAACCGTACTTATATACAGGGTGTAACAAACCTAGTCAACAATATTTTATGGGTGGATACCTGACTCGATAATGTTCTAGGAGTATGTACAAATTCTATTCAGTTACGGAAAATATTATTGTATGAAATTTTTACAAAATCATGTTAAGCCTTAAACTTGTATTCTTCGAAATAAATGTTTGTTGCTTCAGGCCCTAAACCATCTAACAAAAAATTCCGATGAGCTTTTTGTATTTAATATATAATTTAAAATCAATAAAGTATTTCAAGTCGAAATAACCGCGTAACGATGACATGGTTAATATTTGACATATTCAGCTTGAACATTTTCGATTCATATTTTTAATACGTATCTATAATATTGCGTAGCGGGTGTGTTACACTCAGTATATGTATGTTCGAGATTTCAAAAATACAATTAATTAAAGTGTGCTCAGCGGAAAATAATCGAATATATTTATATTAGACATCGTATTGCATTAGGCATGCTTAAAACTTTCAACTTTTATGTTAAATCCAACATTTATGTGACGTCGCTCCCCGCTCCCCGCTACCCCTCTCCGGGCCTTGCGCGTGGCACAATACATCCCTGCTCATAATTAAATCACCTAATGATTCTTAACACTGTAAAACTTTTAATTAATTTGTATTGTACAAGTTTCTGGCGGGGGGCGGGGGCTGCGGGGGCAGGGGGATAAGCTCCCCCCCCCCCCGCCCAGCGGCGGCGCCCCCTCGCGGGCGTGTGAGAAACCCAAGATAAACAAATGGCAGTTTCGTGTTACTGTTTAAACTTCGTAATTCTACTTTTAATGGCGGCGCGAGCTTCGTACGTACTACTATCGCTCGGTGAAATCTCTATACCTAATTGTTCGTGGGGGAATTAAAAACTATATTATTTCATTTATAGTCATCATTTTTTTTTTAAATTAGTGCACAATATTTTTATTTCGTACAATTTTTAATCAGCAGTGCAAATACACATCACTGGATCCCGTATTTTACAAGTTTTTATAATTATATACATAATGGTTTTTTTTTGTGGAGTCACGTGTGGACTATTGCAACGGCGACTATATTGGCCTGCCAATGTTTCAGCTGGATATATTACAGTCCATTCTAAATGCGGCTGCACGGATAATATATGGAGTTTACAAATTCTCTCATGTAACATCCCTTTTACATCAGTTGAATTTAAATTGTGCCGGTCGATGTACAAGGCGACACACAACATGGCGCATCTGCATCTTTGAGAATTTTGTATCTCAGACAATTTGAATGGTAGACTTCAAACTTTCAGATTAGCCTCTACTTCAGCAGCAGGAAGGGTCGTAGAACCGACCGACCGTTACCAGAAGTCTAAATTTAGTGAACGGCCACTTGCGGTGGCAAGCCCAAAAGCGTGGAACTCTTCGCCTTCCGTCATAAATGCATCAGAGACTTTATTTAAGAAGAAATTTATAACGCACCTTTTCAAAAAGTCATTTCCATGAGTGAAAAAAAAAATTTAATTTTAAAAACAAAGATAACTATAAAAAAATTATGTGTAAAGCGCCCTTGAGATGAAAGTTTTTTATGAAAATGGCGCTATACAAATTAATGTGTTGCCCTACCCGTTACATTAGTTTTCTATCGTAGTATTAACAGATACTGAATAGAGAAGATATGTACATTGAACAATTGCTAGAACCTACCCCTTTCACATTAGATTCTTCTAAAGTGAAAATTTATTACAACCATTATAAAAATATTGTAGGTATACAGAAATAAAATTAATTAAATATTTCTTTCAGCCATTTTATCTCTCTTGTACATACAAGCCTAGTAAATTTAAGTAAATACGAGCCCTCGACTTAAGAACCTGTGAATGTCTGTCTATTATAAAACAACAGCAAAAAAAAAATAATGGAATATTTAGTTATAACAACATTATTTTTATAACTACGTGAATTGATTTGATAGTATGTAATATTACACAATATATAATTCCTCCTTCATTCTTCGCTATGTATATTTTATATTCTGCGGCTTTAAAAGAAAATTATTAAGATTTATCATTATACAAACTTATAAACGGAGCTGCTCACGATTTTTCACATATTCAATAAAAAATTCTTCAGGCGCATTCATGTTAAATTATCTTGTTATTACGAATGTCAATGGTCACTTTTATGATGCGTAGATCACCGCAAGAGCAGGCGATGAGGACAGAACGCCGCACTCCTGTCCTGTCCTCTTGCCACTTTTGTCTCGTTCGCTTCTCTTCACTATCTTATCACGCACGCTTGTCGATTTTTGAAACTTACGAAGGTTGTCCCTCCAATGCCTTGCTATCTATCTAATCGTGCCAGGTCTTTCGCAGACATTTTCTATTAATATTAACTTGCAACTTCTTTTATTTTCTTTACAACCCTCTCTTCGCTCATGTTTGATATGATCAAACCATCTCTGTGACCGTTTCTCAATTCTCTCGTTCTACATTCAAAAATGTTATCTGGTTTTCACGGCTGTTCATGTTATCAGCCATGATGGTAGATCCTGCAATGGGATCTGAAATATGGCCAGAGAAGATCTACATTCGCTCCTAATCTGTTCGTTCTTTACCCTACCTTAAACAGATTGTCTGGTAGTACGCCTGAGACTGCATTTTCATCGAATTCTGTCTGCTTTCGTTCATTTTTAAAACTTGAAAACTGCCATACATTTCTTAACAACTGTGTCTCAATATTTAATGAATTTAAAAGAGCATATTTTCTTCTACGAACACCATTGTTTAACTCGATCACGTTGGACACAAACATCCGTGATAACACCAGTAGCAAGTAAATGGTTACATCGGTTCCCTATATCCAACTAAACCGAAACTACAGCTTAGCTAAGTAAAACATTACAACACCATACTGGGATTATTTTCTACAATACCAAGAATGCAATAATAACTATTACTAACATGTAAGCTTACTGCTATATTTAATACGATATGCTTATAATGACAGAGCTTTCCCCAAAACAATCCACATGTAAATATAATTTCGATGTGATTAAAATTATTCCACCTGTAGGTTAGCTGTTAAAACGAACAAAA
Source organism: Eubasilissa splendida (assembly GCA_031772225.1). Taxonomy (NCBI): domain Eukaryota; kingdom Metazoa; phylum Arthropoda; class Insecta; order Trichoptera; family Phryganeidae; genus Eubasilissa; species Eubasilissa splendida. The sequence continues at coordinate 21,363,126 of CM062846.1, read as the reverse complement.
ATAACATCTAGATGATGTGTAAGAATCGCGAATAGACAATAATAAACATAAAAATCCTATTTTATCAGTATATTGTGCATTTAAGTAAAGATGAATGGTTTTATCACTTAACCTAGAACACTTTCAATTTTTCAGTTATGATGAATTATTCCCGCGCAGATTTTAACAAATATTAAATTGCAATTATAACCTACAATTATTCACCGCAGTTTTAATTTTTGACTGCATAAGAAAAGAGAAACCATTTAACATCTCGCGTCGCGTTTGACAGAGCGACCATATTCTTTAAAAAACTGAGATCATGTTTACATAAATGATTATTAAACACACGTTAATATGTCATCGTCACAACATTCTTTAACAGTGCGACCATAGAAAAAAATCGTACGATTTCATTCACGGCTCCTATGATACGACGCAAAATAACCATAGATAAGAGAGATGATAGCTCAAGATTCATACGATTTCGCAATGTTTTGATTTACAATATATACTTCATTTCAAATTGAATATATATTTACATACCGTTATCGAATATATAAACGAGAAAACATTTAACTAATCTTAATCTTTATTAAAAAACACGTAATTTTTTGCCCTGCTGGCGTCTCACAGACCTGGCCGCTTAATCAAGCATCCTAAATGTCCAGAATGTCATAGAAAATAGATGGGGAAACGTGGATACATAGTATGTAAACATTATTGTAAACAATCATTCCACAATTCAATTTATTTAATTTGTAACTCGGCATTTTATTTATTTCATACTTGTTCAGAGCGACCTTAAAATCCATGTTGTAAAAATTTTACCTTTTGTCAATATTTGGAAATATTATTGCGTATTTAAGTTTTCAAGACTATAATAATAATAGTACAAAAATAACATTTTTAGTGTACGAGATTTGAAAAAGGTTTTTTTTTGTTTTCTTTTAGTTTTAATATATTTAACAAATGTCAGATATCTCATTGAGACAAAGCCATTTTTATTTTTTATCACTTAAGCCAACCGAAGACAGGTCGTAAACTCTGTAATTATCCTATACTTCCATCTATTTTCCATTAAATATAATATTTTTAAAAATAGCTTTGTCTTTATGAGATATCTGATATTTATTTAATAACAGTGTCTTCGTAGGTAAAATTCAATATATTTATTTATTTAATTATATCATTTGTTATACTGATCATTTGTAGAATATGTGAATTGTCCTTTCGATGAATTGTTATCAGTGAAGTGCAGTCTGCGAACTTTCCTAGAATATCCATCCCTGATGTCCACATCATTAATTCTATTTTCGAAATTGATTAGATAAGCCTTTCTTCTATATTATAATTATTATCGTTCTGGCTATCGATCAAAACTCATTAACAAGAGTGTTCGCGTGTGTTGGGTCCCATTTGATGATATTCTATCTGATGACTTCATCTCCCACTCGGCCAGGTGGGGACTTTACTGATATAAAATGTAATTGAGGAATACTTTGATGAAGTATCCAGCACGATATAGCATTAGATCATCGTATCTCTAGTTCCACCTGGTGAGTAAGCATGCGAACTACTACATCTTCGTACACGAAATACAATATTTAAATAGCTTAAAATTTTATACGCGGCTATAGTTCGTAGCAACTTAGAAACAATTTAGTATCCATTATATAAAGTTCATCAGTTAAAATTGGTAAGGTTTCAACATACATTTTTAAGGTTTATTAACTTCAAACAATGTAGACCCATTGAACAAATGAATTATGGTTTTCAAATGAGCTTTTTAAACTTAACTAACTTGTCGTGTGGAAGAACATTGAATAATGTATTATTTTTATCGAAAATAGTAAATGGCAAGTTCGTCTGAATTGATTTGATGCCACTTTACTGCGCCAAGTACCAGGTTGCTGGCGCTATTTCACGTAAATGCTTCAAATACAAATTATTATAGAAACTTCACAAAAAACACATAGACTTCACAGGTTTAGGAATGATTTCGATGTTCAATGCTTAAATATAAAAGTGATGTTTTTGACGCTGTATTGAGACTAAAATATATAATTGATAAACGTATTTAAGCCGTTCTGTATTTTACATAAATTTATATTTTTTGCTTCAATATTTTTTTGACAAATTTCTCTTGATAGTGATTAAATTTTATACATAATGTGAATTATATTTTAAATCTATTATTATGTACATATGAGCTGCACGCATATGTGAACATTCATTTTGTAATAGCCCGTAAGGGCGAAGATATTAGCTATTTTAAATGTAAAATGTTTTATATGTATTATAAACAGTTATTTTTCCAAGTTCGCCAATTGTTTAATAGAATTTGTTCACAATTTTGACATAAAATTTGGCAGTATTTATCATTTTACATTTGACTAGGGGTGGTTTTAAATTAGAAAAGCTAGAGACGTCAAAACTCAATAAATTGCTTAAATGGAACGAAAACATAATAAATAATCAATTAAACCTAACGACCAGTTCAATTTTAAAATTGTTTCCGATACCTCTCACCCCTACCTTCTCGATCCTCACTCCCCGTAACGGTTCGAAGATACTTGACAGTAACATCATTTGTTAATCACTTAATAAATATTTAAAGTGCATTAGGTTAACTCGTGTGATAAATAAAAAATAATAAGTAACTAACTCGAAATAGTTTTTTTTTATTTTTTTTTATTTCTTTAATTTAGCGTAAATACAATGGCAAAATAAATTCAATTTTTAAATATATGGTTACATACATACATGGTTTTTCTTTCGCTTACCTCTCCAAAAAAGAGACCAGCTCTTGTACTTGGAGAGAGAGTTACACTACAATAATTTTATATATAGTTATTTACATCAAGTACACTTTTCAGCTATTCTGCGTATGCGTGCATTATTAATGTATTTTTTTTAGAACTCAAGTGACAATAAAAAAAACACTGTACGCAAAATAGTCAGATACTTCCATTAGTCTCTTTAATTGTACGTTACTTGTTTTTATAATTTATATTATCCGAAGTGACCGCTACAAAAATCTTGATAAATAAAAATATCAACGGTTGACTTACACAATATTAGTGATGTTTAAACTGTTATTTAAACAGTTATTGTAACGACGATTGATAACTGATTATTCGTAATTCTTCGAGTAACCACTAGAAACTAAACTTCCAACAGTTAAATCACATTAACATTTTAAATAACGATTTACCATCCCCACACAATATGTATTTTAATACACTATGTATTAGAATAAATAAATAATTTAAAAATCAAAGAGTTTCATAATATAATACTCGTATGTGTACAGTGAATGTATTTATTTCATGCGAAACATTAATATGTATTAGATATCAATGTATGGCTTACGACGCTGGCTTGAATAACTGCTTAATATAATTCAAAACCCTCCAGCGATTGAAGATAATCCAATTTATTTAATACGGTTATGTACTCGTCATCAAATATATAGAGCAGTTGAGTCGTATGCGATGTAGGCACATGCGTACATACACACATGTATATATATACGTACACACTTGTGCAGAAACACAATCATAAAACCCGAAAAACAATTTACTAAAACTGCTTCCCACCCCTATATGACTACCCCCTCCCCGCACCGAAGCGGAATCAATTAAATAGACAGGGGGTGGCGGGTGGAGTGGGAGAGTGGGGCAGGCGACACTATCACCATTTCGCGACTATTAACAAAATTTCCTACATTGTAGGATTATGTATGAATAGTGTCGTGGAATTATATTATATACGAAAAATTTACTTTTACAACTTAAACATATCTATCTATAATCTTTCAGTTGCACTTTCCGTTTGTCTATTTTGTTACATATGAATAATTCATGTTTTTGAGTCCTAAAGTTTTTACTATAAAACTTCAATATATTTGATTACTTGTTGAAAAATGTTTAATTTGCAACATTTTTACACAAATGTTTAAAGATATAATAACATTTTTCTGCATTATGTACACCGGTGTGTACAGACAAAGTCATCATTCATCTTATTACTGAATTAATAAACACAATACTTTTATTTAAAAAATATATTTTAATATCTATATATTATTTTTAAATATGTGAAATATCTGTATTTTTTCTTCATAACTTAATTTCAGTAACTAACAATTTAGAGTAAAATTGTATTTATATTTAACTTTGTTTTAACCACTGTGTTATTTTTACGTCAACCGGTTTCGATATTACCGTATTTTTGTCAGGACTGAACCATTCCATAAATCACCTCCCCACTCTCACCAAGATTCCACCGTAATGAATTTCGTTTAAATTTGATGGAATAGTTCAGTTATACGCCAGTCCTGACGAAGATACGTTAGTATCTAAACAAACAAATTTGAATATAAAGACTACAACGTTAACGCTACAAACATCAAATATTTAATCTGAGTGTCGTGGTCCCCTGAAGTAACTAGAACTTGATGCTCAATACGTCACCATCCCTCTCGGTATTGAGCCATACTGATCGTAGCGTTTCGAAAGAAAGCGTTCTCTTGCTCGCTTCTTCATAACCGTCCCTGTGACCGCGAGCTTTCCGAGCTTATCGTTTCATCTGACAACATTAAATATGTAAGAATCCTTCTCCTGTACATTGTCGAAAGTCTATCTGTAATTCAGTACCCTCGGATGATAGAGATGTATGTGCGCCCCGGGGTTCAGGGTACACGCAGCATCCGCCTCCAACACCTCATATTGAAGGCATCCAACATTTTTTTTTTCTACTTTCATAAATTACTTATTTAATATAGCTATTATTAATAAAAAAATAATGTATTGTCCAGTGTTTACTGATTAGCTTATTTTTTTTTTTACAACAACCCTAATAGTTTAATGTTATTTTTAGTATGAATATTTTATATAAATATATTTTTTAAATGTTCCACCTTGTATTGCACCTACTTTTATAATAAATAAATAATTCATTTAATCATTGAAAACTTTGCAGCCATTAATTACATCAGAGGTATAGTGAAATTCTTCAGTAATAAATCGGACCTTAATGTAAATTCAATTAAGATAATTAAATTTACAGAATCCATATTGCATTAGCAAATCGCCAATACTCTAAATATTCTATAATAATTATTCTCCTGGCGGCCCGTTCCCGTATCTTGCACGGCTGTATCCAATGAGCACGGAGTTAGTTGCACGCCTATATGTACTGAGCACGGAGTTAGTTGCGCGGGTATATGGGCGCATTCAATTTGCCATTTATCCAGGAGTGGATCTAAGTCATTACTTAGCGCGGGAGGAGTGCGGGGTTCCACCTAGGTTAGGGGGGGTGCATCTACCACCAGATATGCAAAATTAGTTTTTGCTGTGAAATCTGACACAACAATTGCGTTGCATTTCAATTGATCCATGATAAAGATTTATTAAATAACATTAAGAAATTATGTTACAAATTCTTATTTCAATACAACCATATAAACACTGAACGCTTATTTAACGTATTTAAATAAATAACAATTAATATAATCACTGATGTCAGCTTTGTTTGTAACATTTAGATATACAAGAATCAAATATCATTTTTAAAAACCGACCGATGTCTGGCACCCAAAAAAATGCACCCGCCGACCCTCACCCTCTCGACCTTGCCCCAGTCACATCCTCCCTCTTTCTCCCCGATTCACTCACAGGAGGGTGGCACTCTCAATCACAGGAAGTGCGCCCATCTCATTCCGGAAGTGGTTTATCCCCCCACCCCCGAATTACAACCCCATTCCTCCCGCCGCCCGTTAGCTCCCACTACTTGCTGCATGGAATAAGTATTCATAAAATATAAAGATAAATAGTCTCCCGGTGGCCTCTGTTTGTTCGTTCAATTCAGTTTATAAAATCATCCCTTAACTAAATACTCCGAATGAAGAAATGATTTGCGTCAGTACCTATTTATTATATATTGAATACATTAAATTAATGAGTCATTGAAAACAGATTGGTTAATTGAGATCTCTCTTGAAATACAAGCTATCCTTTTAGATAAATAGAAAAGTTATATTAACTAATGTTTTACGTCGTGTATTTTATATTAATTCAATGTAATAATAGTATTTTCTACAAATTAAATTAATCAACTAGTAAATATACAGAAAAAAAACAATTCATCGAAAAAATATTTTATTTGCTACCTGGAAATATAACTAAAATATTTTTTTAATGAATAGTTTTTCTCTGTATATCTTTCTAGTTCAGTCATTTAATTTTTATAAAATACCACAGAACTGTGTTCTGCAAAAACTGCAACTTCACAATAATAATGTATTCTTGAAAATAGTATTTTCGTTTCATTTCGAGCGCTTCACCTGCCAAAGTCATTTGCAATATATTTTAAAGTTTGACAATGCTCTTAATAGACGCCATGATAAAATTCCAATAAATTGTAAGTTTTGTAAGTAATTATTTCAGATGATTAGAATTCACGAATATTAATTACTTTACCTGTTTATCGCAAATCAAATCTTAAGCAAATCTGTCCGAAGGGTCTTGTGCCACCCTAATCTACAGTTGCTTTAATTTAAATGCAAGTTGTTTACTCAGGACCTGAGTCCGTGTTTATTTACAGTTTATGGTCCAATTATATATCTCGTCTAAGGCACTGTACAGACAGATAATTATTATAATTGGCTTTCTGCTGCGACGTTTCGATATCGGTTTGGCTTATTTAATCTCATCTCTGAAATGTTACTGTAACTGTTAATACCTCAAAATTACTCGAAAATGCACATATATATATATATGCGTTAATCACCCTAATTTAAACCTTTAGTAACATCGTATTGTTTCTTTACTTCCACCAGATCATTCAGGTGTTTTAAAATATAAGTATATTATCGCTTAGAGATAATACGATTATAATAAGTTTGTGGTACAATGTTATTTTCTTCTTATTTTAAATAGGCAATCCACCCTTTAAGAGTTATTTGTGCCATTATTCAACTTAAAAACTTTGTTGTATAGAAAAAACTACAATAATATTATAGAATAAAAAATACTATATTACAAGTCAATACCATTGTCGTTAAAAAAACTTGCTATTATATTAGATTGAACGTGGCAAGTTAAGGGAAACAAGATGACACAAGATAACCGAGAGCTGAAAATTACCATTGACGAGACCACTGTAAAAAAAACCTGTGATCCGCAATGGACAGGCAAAAATAACATGGTCAAGGATTTTCTCCTCGGCACCACAATCACACATTGGGGAATTTATCATCTTCAATCTGAACAAATGCGTGGCTACCGGGCTGGTGCACTTATCCATATATTGATTAATATTACAATTTTTATATCACCGTTGTATATATTATACATTATACATACGTTTCAATTTATTTTTGGAGGTTATCTTTATTTAATTCCTATTTTAGCATATTTGTAATTATAATTATCTTATACAAGTTCTTGTAAACTATGCCTGTCTTAATATATATTTATTAGGAGAACACATTCTTATTGTGAAGTTGTAATTATTCAGAACATAGGTCTGTATGTCAAATAGTTATGGTATTTTGACCAACAAATAAAATATATTTTCCCTAAACACAAACGTATCTTAAATGTAAAAGTATTAATGTATTATTAAAGAGAACACATTCTTATTGTGAAGTTGTAATTATTCAGAACATAGGTCTGTGATATTTTAAATATGAATTAAATATATTAATTAGAAAAATATACATATAAAATCAATTTTATCGAAAAATATTGTTGTTGCGCCACCGGGATTCGAACCTGGATCTCTTTCCAAACCGAGGAAGGTGCACTATCTAACTATGCTACAGCGACAATATTTTTACCGACAAATTTTCGAACCTATATGTTACCTTTTTGATGTTAATACACTTAATCGTTCCATTATTTAAAAGAGCCATCTATCTTATTTTTACAGAATCTCAAATACCTTTGAGAAATCTGATAGCAGACGCCAGAATTATCAATTCATTTTTATTAAATTTTGGACACATTGATACAACTTTATTATTAGGAGAACACATTCTTATTGTGAAGTTGTAATTATTCAGAACATAGGACAGAAATAATTCTGGCGTCTGCTATCAGTTTACTCAAAAGTATTTGAGATTCTGTAAAAATAAGGTAGATGGCTCTTTCAAATAATGGAACGATTAAATGTATTAATATCAAAAAGGTAACATACAGGTTCGAAAATTGTCGCTAAAAATATTGTCGCTGTAGCATAGTTGGATAATACACCTTTACGGCTAGGAAAGAGATCCAGGTTCGAATCCTGGTGGCGCAACAACAATATTTTTCGATAAAATTGATTTTATTTGTATATCTTTCTAATTAACATAGTTAATTCGTATTTAATTTATCTACTGAGGCGGGCATTTTTAAACCTTTAATAATTAACTTTATAATTGTTATCATATAGATAAATAAATAAATAAAATAAAACAACACAATGCAATAGTTAAATACATATCTAAATATACTTATATCGACAATAATATTCTAACTCCAATAAAAATGCGGTGGCATTTTTTTAAACATATTCACAATGCATGAATTTTGTAGAAAACAAGTGATTCATTAAGTTAACCAAAATTGTGAGACATTTATTTGCCCATTGGCAAATTGGCATTGCCAGGTATGCCCAATTCTCAATCTAGAGACACTTGATACTGTTATTTTGGAGACTTTCCTTTTTGAGAACCTGTCGGTGCGGGGAATAAATCCTTGAATTACTTTAAGACGATTACCCTTATGATTATTTGGATCCATCCATTGTGCAGTCAAGATTAAATTCGTATTTTTTTTTTACCATATTAAGTCTATCATGCATCAGGATATGGAATTGATTGGGGAAAACTCTGGAAAGAGTGGCCTTCTTGGCCAGTTTATCAGCACATTCATTTTCATGAATTCCCTTATGTATAGGAATCCAAACGAATGACACATATTTATCGTTGCTGTACAAATTAAATAAACGTCTTCTGACGGAACAGATTATCTTATTGTCTAGCCAAACTTTTATATTAGCAGAGAGGGATTCAAGAGCTGCTTGCGAGTCGGAGAATATATCAGCCTTATCGACGTTCCGGAGTACGCAGATGTACAAGGCCTCTTTAATTGTCCAACATTTTGCTGAGAAAACCGATGAATCCGAAGGAAGTCGTGAATGTTATTTTATATTTATTAAATTGTTACTATTGTAATAGTGTTAATTGCATGTGTGGGCTCCGTGGCCCCTTAAAAAATCTACAAAATCAAATTTCATTGTAGTTCTCTGGTACTGATTTGGTATTGGGTAATCTAAAAACGTGCATTTTAAAAGTGTAACATATGGGTTCGAAAATTTGTCGTCAAAAGTATTGTCTGTTGTAGCATAGTTGGATAATGCACCTTCCCCGGATTGTAAAGATATCCTGGTAGCAACAACAATATTTTTCGATAAAATTGATTTTATACGTATATCTTTCTAATTAATACATTTAATTAGTATTTAAAATATCACAGACCTATGTTCTAAATAATTAAAAAATCGCAATAAGAATGTGTTCTCTTTAATAATTATATAATTTTTTAACATTTTATCAATAAAATTTATTTTCTTCTGTTACAGGTTGGTCTAAATGCTTTAAGAACGAGGAGTGCTGTCTTTTCCGTGAGTGTTGTATTTTACTTTTTTAGAATGGTTTTTTTTTTGTAATCATTTGCGGCACACATTTTTAATGAAATCACTACATATTTAGCGTCACATTAAATATTTAGTCTATGTGTATTAAAAACAAATCTATTATTCGTACTTGTATATGTGCACCTAATTATTTTGACATCACTGGAGCACCTTTTGCTCCAATATGCGCCCACAAAGCGGAAATCGGGAATAAATTCCTAAGTAATGACCGCTGGAACATTCTTCCACTGCGCGACCGTTGGGTCGGAAGCTAACTAAGAATTTAATAATATGTCAAAGAGAAATATGACCACAATGTTAACAATCTTTTCCTGACGTACCGACTTACCTTTGAGGCAAAGGAAATATTTCATCGTGAATATTTAGTTGGCCGATCGGCGATCCGCTCGCGACCAGCCGCACGTATAGATGCGAACGGTCCATATTTCTGGGACGGCATTTACCGATCAAAGATTTAAAGGTACATTTGTCTGGATTGCGTGGCTGTGCTGTTGGGATACCCGACTTTTTCACCACATGTCAGGACTTCGAACACACCATCAACTACCCGAGTTAGTCCTATATGCATAAGCTCTAAGCATATTATAGAATCGATCAAAATTAAATGTTTAGATTATAGTTAAGTTTATTTTTATAACCACTTAATGAATTAAATATGTCTACCGGTTTCGAAAAATATCATATTCTTCTTCAGGATGTCGTTGACTAATCAAAAAACATATGTTATATTGTTTCTTTAACAGAATCTATTTTTAAAAACTAAATTTAATACCTAACTTAAAATGTTACTTGATTATACAAAATTATTAGAATAATTTTTAGAAAAAAAAATTAGAATGTGACTTGTGGTTAAATTTACATGGTTGTTCATAATATTTTGGATAGTTTTACACATTTTATTAATTTCCAATAATTCCAAATTATTCAATTTAAGACCAACTTTGTTTATATGTTAAATAGACAATCCCAAATTTTTATCAAATGTTTCATCATTTTCTAACAAATGATTAGAAAATTCCAAAAAACTATTATTATTTAAACATCTCAAATGCTCCTTAACTCTTATATTAAAATTTCGACATGTATTAAAATGATATATTTAATTCACTAAGTGGTTGGCTAATAAAACAAAGTTAACAATCTAAAATAATGGATTTTAACCACAAAGTTAATTTTGCTAATTTCAAAAGTACTGACATTTTCTGTGAAGTTTTTTTTAATGTATGTATATCGATGTCAGCGGCGTTCAATCGGTACTTTGAAATAAGCTGTAGGTACTTGACTATAAATTATGGAAAATAATTCTATAGTATATTCTTAGTAATTTTATTAGTTTTTAATGCACCATAATAGCCAGATAATTATTTAATTTCGTTTTTTTTTTCCGAATCTTAAAAATATTAGAATGTTCCATTATTTTTGTACAGAAAAAAAATTTGTTATTTGAGTAGGCAGGATAGAAAAAAAAACGAGGCGGACATAAAGTTTTTAATATTTTCATATGTAACAATTCAAAAATCCTTTCTTGTGTGGACAACCAAAATCGTTATGTGAAAAGATATTTAAAAAACTGGTGTTTTAATTCTAGTGGAGAACTATCATACAACGTACCGCCATTAACTGACTTATATACTAATAATACATACTTTATTTAATCATTAGCGCTATGTATTATTTATCAATATCATTCTAATTTCAGGTGCGTAAAGTAATGTACTTTTTATATATAATATTATTTTTAATATATAACCCAAACACGTTGTGGCTATTCATTTAAATTAATAATAATTTATTAACTTTGTTTTTAAACCACTGTGAATTAATTATATTCTACTAACTTATTATATTTTAACTAACTTAAATTAATTTACCATCGCGCCGTTTCCCCGCGGGGGTAGGCAGAAACGATAGAGCGCCACACTCTTCTGTCCTGGCACACAGTTCACGCCTCATCCACCTTCATACATCTTCTCATACAAGCTCGCCGATCATTAAGGCTTTTAACGGGACCATCCTCCAGTATCTGATATACCTGGTCGTGTCAAGTCTTCCGCGGACATCCTCTATTTCTGGTGCCATCAACACTTGCGTCATATATTTTCCTTACCATTTTCTCCTCATTCATCCGTTCCATATGACCAAACCACTTTAGTGATCCTATCTTAATCTTACTTACTATACTAAGATTATCTTTACATTCTTTACTCTGTCATAAATGGATCTGCCACATATACGTCTAAGTGATCTTATTTCCACTGCATTCAGTCTACTTTCGTTCTTCTTCTACCAACTCCAGGCATCACTTTCATATATCAGTGTTGGTAGCAGGACTCTATTGTGAACCGCTAGTCTTGCCTCAGTTGACAAGTTCCCATTAGCTATAATTCCATTCAAAGCGCCGTTCACTTTATTCCTTGCAGTCACCCTACTTTCGATATCTTTCTCTGTCTTTCCGTTTATATCGAACATCCTTCTCGAATACCGAGACTTTTGACTTGTTGACATTCATAATAAGGTCGCTTTCTTTGCATACAGGCGTATGCCTATGCGATCTCATTTCCACTGCATTCAATCTACTTTCATTCTTCTTTTGCAAGCTCCAGGCCTCATTCTCCAAATGGTTTAAGAAAATACATAACCAGAATGACAAAAAAAAACCGGTTGGTGAGTATAATCAACTCATAGTGGTTTAAAATCAAAGTTATTAAAATGTTAATCATTATATATAATATTATGGAGTGCTTAGTAAAAACATATAAATAATATTAAAGGATTTTTATCACATAACATTTTATTATTATTAATGTATTATTTTTCACTACTCAATAACGCTTGCGTTATGAAAAATGGGAAAAACTTGGCGGTCTTTCGGAACAAGACTTTAACTTGCGACTATGTTTTTCATAACTTTTTTACTACTTTCACTTTACTACGTTTTAAAACATGTAATATGTTTATTAAGTATACACGTGCAGTAAAATATGTTTTTACATATTTATATATATTTTTCATATATGGTAATGCGTTTGTGCTGTGAAAATAGATGTTATTTCCGTAAATCAGGTATTTTTAATTTTAATGTCTTCGCAGAAAATTAATCTCACATTTATTAAAAAACTAATTTTAAACCCGATTTTATATATGTTTGTATTTTATAACTGTTTACTTTCATTTTTTATTTAATCCTATAACTGGTAATAATAGATGTCTTTATACAAGAGAAGGAAAATATATAAAGTTGAAAATTCAACGCGAAATTAATTGGTTAACATTGTCTATAAACATATATAGTATGACAGAGAGAGTTCGGGGTTCGAGTCCTTGTGATAACTATATATTTTTGTGTGCATTTGAGTGATTTGTTATTGTATTTAGTGCTGATAAATTAGTTTTAAAAATACAGCAATTTTCATGTGTAGCTAGTTCTCAATTTACTTTCTTTTTACGGGCATTTGATGTGCGATAACGTACTAATTTTTATTAACGCTTGCATTTTCGATGATTTAGCGCTATGTACCTGCTGATTACATAGGTGTGTGTGTCGAACAATAATTATCTCTATTTCGAGCTGAGACTTTTTATACTTTTCAAGGATTTGATTTATGACTGTTAAGTTTTTAATTGCTTTTTGCATACACCTAATCATTAAGAGTTGATTATTCAGTGGCCACTAATGCGTGACATTAACGCGTACCGAGGGCTGCCGTTCCGCAAGGCGCGTTCACTGTTCACACATCACGTCAGACAACCGGGTATGATTGCGCGCTCGCACGCCGGCGGAGTGGATGCACTTGCAGGTTCGTTAGATGATGTCGGACTGCCGGTCGCCCTGGCCAGCGTGTAACGACGTTTCCTGATGCCGGAGAGTGGGCAGGTCACGGGCCAGGAAGGTGCATGCGGTCAAAGGGAAACGACAATTATGCTAAAGGGACCCAGCGCAGTCTCTGTTTTGCGTCCCGTGCGCCAAAACATGAGCCTGTTATTTAGCTGTCATGATACCGACGTCACACATTCGTTGGCTATTAGTTTAGTTTGTATTATTCATTGCTAACGAAGAGACTTAAATAGTTTTTAAACAAAGTTAGTTATTACTATTTATTTTGTAAATTGAGTTGAAATACTGTTTTATTCCACTATATTTTATTGTATTAAACGTTAGAACGTTTTCGGGAACGTCTTCGCATTATCAATAATATTATTAAACAAATTGCAATTAATACTGATTATAATATTAAATAAATAGATAATTTTTTAAACAAAATGTACAAGAAAAAGTTTATCAGATCATATATTTACCCACCTATTATTTATAGCGGAAAGAAGTGGAGAAAAATTTAATCTTGTTTTTCGCGTTCTTGGAACATCACATCACATATTAATACCCATACATGCGAATGAATATTTTTCTTCTGTTAGTTTGCATGTATTGTATATTAATTTGATTGTGTATAATGGATAAGATATTTTCTTTGAGGGCATAAACTACTCATTCCAGTTTCATTCCATCACCAGGCCCCCCTCCGAAGGTCTACAAGTCTTTTCCTATAAGTCCTGTCATTCTTGAAAAACTTTAGTACCGGGTGGAGGCAAGGAACAAGTGTATCCTCAACTGTGATTGCTTTTAAACCTTTCAGACCTTCAATGTTTTTTACCTAACCTTAAATACTGCGGGATATATTTAAACATATCAATATGTGCATAAAAATATATTAGTATCTATCTGTGCCGACAGTAGATGGAACTTACACATAACACAACACCTGTTTTCGACACGGTATTGCAAAACAGTACCTAAAAACGACACATTGAGGGTGGACCCACCGCTTACCCAGGACAGATTCAATAAGCTCTATCTCCTATCTCGGTCCTACTTATTCGCCGCCTGGTTAACATTTTTTAATGCTACTAGGATGCTGTTCGATAGCGCCCCGCATATATGACAGGGAGATACCGCACAGCTGCCAAAACAAAATTAGTACTTATCGTTCCCGGCTGACTCGCTTTATTAATAAATACGATATTTACAATACATTTAAATAAAGAACAAGACATGTTTATATGTAAAAGTGACAATATAAATAATACATGGATAGAATCGTACAAGGTGTAACAAGGTCGAGAAGCAAAGGGGAAGTGAAGAGGTACTCTTTTCCGGGAAACGAGACGGCCCAAAAGAAAAACATATAGAAGGCTCACCCTCCACGCACCACTGCCGGCAGATTTATCCCACAAGAGCGGTACATCGCAGATCATATTTGAACTGAAGGTAGAAAATAAAAATAACAAAGCGAACAAGAGATGAGCGACAATGATATTGAGCAATAGTTGGATATTAATGACTATCGAAGAGAATCAAAAGCAAGATTATCAAAGTTAGCACTGATAACCAGAATTTGAGAAAGGATAAGAATAATAATGACGATGAATGAATGACACGGTACCGCAAGTTAGTATTTAATCACAATACTAACAGTCACACATCACACCTGCAATTGGATCCGAAACGTCGGCCAGAAAAGTCAGATTAACCGATTCTGAACGGCCGTGAAAAGCTAAAAACATTTTCTATTTTTAACATTCGGGGGACATTCTGATGGACCAAATTTTATGTTAAAATGTTCAATAATTATGACGGATTGTATAAACATTTTTACTTTTTTTTTAAAACTAAAACTTAACAAATATACATTGTTTAAGGTATATTTATTTATTTATCTTTCTAACTTCACGAGCGTTCACCAACTTTGAAGAACTCACTGACGTAGCCGCGAGAAGGGTGCGTCTAAAAATATGTATTTCTGTGTATAAAATCAAAATAGTCAAATTACGAAATCGATTATGTTATAGATATC
The DNA here is from genome assembly GCA_031772225.1 of Eubasilissa splendida. Taxonomy (NCBI): domain Eukaryota; kingdom Metazoa; phylum Arthropoda; class Insecta; order Trichoptera; family Phryganeidae; genus Eubasilissa; species Eubasilissa splendida. Next base: position 21,347,587 of record CM062846.1, on the reverse strand, counting down.
CTTAATAAAATATCAAATCTTCATTTTATTCACGGACTCACCCAAACGTCACGCAAGTTTTTCTTAAAAATAAAAAAAAAACAAATATTAGAAGACGCGAGCCGCATTTTAAAGTCTATCCCGAATGCCTCGTATATTTGTGTCCCAGCTGACCACAAAACACACACAAGTATGTTAATGTGTTTTAGTGTTACTAAGTATGACGATATCTTGAGTCATGCGGCACGTGAAGCTGTTGAAATTATTTATTTTTCAATTTTATTATAAATAATAATTATCGAAACGATTAAAATTATTTTAGTAAATTTATTGGTTTTTATTTAACTATGTTACAATTTTTATATTTTACACGCTCTTTTTTTTTTTTTATATTTTAGATAGGATTGGATTGTTGAATTCTCGATCTGTTGATATGATATGACAAATTTTGTGGATATAGTAAGTACCTAATTTGCAAAATATGGTAGTTCCTATCAGATTTAAATCAATTTTTTCTTAAAAATTGACCTCCTTAGCCAACCTAATCCATCAAAATGACTCCGTTAGTATTTGTCCTAGAGAAAAAAGTAAAAAATATCCTCTACTTTCACACGCAGGAAAACCTACCTAATTGAAGGGATATTTTAATCTGTTTCAGCGGCATCCCTCAACTTTTAGTTACTTTTCGTATTAATTAATTAAAACACTGAAATTCGTCGTGTTAGTTTTTTTGAAAGTATAGTAGTTAAAACTTCGAAATGGAAAAGAAAAAAATGCATAGTTCACCTTCAATTGTCTAATTTGTTAACGTACGGTTCGTACTACTATTAATTTGAATAATGTTTCACAAAAGATAATAAATAACGCTCCCGCTCCACGAGCCGCCCGCGTGGCCGACGCAGGTCCGGCCAACATTAATAAGCTAAAGCGATATTTTGTGTCGGGAATTTCTTTTGATGATCAATCAAAAACAGCCAAAAAAAACCTTCCTCGTGGGAAAGGCGGCGCAGAGACCCGCACTGGGCGAGCGGCCGGTGCGCCCGCAGTCTGCACTCGCCGAGTGGCCAAATTATATTATTACAACCATATATGTTTCATAAGATTAACCTTGTGTTTTTATTTATTTGTAAGTTTACATAATACTTGTCGATGCGAAAATTGTTACCATTTTAACGGTTCTTATTTAGAGATGGTATAAATTGCTGTCCTTTGTCTTAAAACCTTTTTTTGTTGTTATTGCTTTTAAAAAGGACACATTCTACCTGATTTAGCCAGTTTCCTTTCAACTTCAATCGTGTAGCAAACAAGTGGTGCAGTGGGGCCAGGACGACGCCTTGGCATTTCTTTTCGAGCCAGGGAGCCGCCCCGGGCCTTTTTTTTACATTGAACTTACTTTTCAAGTATATTAAAAAAATATTTTAATACAAAATATTTCGCATAGAAAATTGAACATCAATTATCGTTCATCGGACGGATATTGCGAGAATGTAAAAAAAAAATACCAAACCGGAGCATTTTCAAAACGTGACAATCATTACAAGGAAATTTATAGGTTTTTGTTGTTAAGTATTGGTTCACCTCGGCGCACGGCGGTTGCCCATTACTTCAACCATTGACCACAAGCAGTTGGAGACGCATAAAATGTGTAAATTCAACTTAAATAAACAGTTTCCTTTAATCCACATGTTGCAACTCAATATTTTTTTATTTGGGCATATGCGTGATTTTAGCGTTTAAAAAAGTTAATTTATTGCTGGCTTTCTTTTTAACCTCAAACATATTCAATTTCAAATGTCCGTGAGAATACGTGAAAGAAAAAGAAAGGGGGGAGAGATTTACATCAAATACCGCCCTGGGATTTTTTTATTTAGCACTACGCCACTAGTAACAAACCCCAAAAAAAATACCAATCGCGAAAAGAAAAATAATTTCTTACATATGTTGTATGAATTTAGCATATTTTGTTTTGGGAATTTATCACTGGGGATGAGCCCCGCGCTGGACGTCCCATCGACGTTGATGCAGACACTCGACTGACCTCAGAGAACTTTTATTTATAGCCAGGAGCATGCAGTGCATACAAGCAAAAAAGCTGTACATTACAAAAAATCCTGGGAAACAAATATAAATATTTTTTACAATGAGCGCCATCTGTGTACCAGTATAGATTTTAATTGGTTAGTTCTAAAAACTACCACGACAACTCACCGCTTAAGTCATGGAGCTCTTGCGCATTTGCCGCATTGAACTATTAACATTACTCTGTGTGAATTACTCAAGTCATATAATTGGCTATTTACTGAATTTAACATTTCTTTCAGTTGATCCGTTTTGTATGGAGTCGTTATCTATGTTGTTTTTTAACAGAATAACATCAGGAAGGCGTGCAACTACGTTCAAATCATTGAAGTGTGTGGATTTCATGGCTGTTCTTTGCGTTCGAGGTGCATTTGGTGCATGAATTTGTTTTTGATTTGGGAAAAACAAAAATCAATTGGCAGAACTGTTTCCTACGTTAACCTTTAATAAAAATAATGTTTTCGTTTAGTTATTGCGTGAAGGATTTTCAAACAATATAAGAATCATGTTTAGTCATAAAAAAATGTTGACTTTTATATGGGTAAGATGGTATTATTTTACGTTAAAACATAAACTTTAAAAACACTTTTAATAGTATTCTAAAATTACAAATAAATACACGATAGAGTCGTATAATCGACGGATTCATTTTGTCTAAAGACATTGATTAAACGAAAGTTCATAATCCTATGTATAACATATATTGTAGTGCATATATTATGTATGATTGTATAATATCATTGGTAACACAGCATAAACTAAATCTATACCTACTGCACGCCACTGGTTATAGCTAATAGTGGAAATTATGTAAAATTGACTAAATAAACATTTTCTTTTAAAATAATATTATTATTTTATTTACACAAAATGCCAATTACTTTCGCATTAACATTTAACTACTCATGGTGATTGAACAATTGTATTAATAAATTTTATCGCGATAAGTTTAAGTATAAAACTATTGCTCGACATCGAAAGAAATATTTGCACCTTCTAATTGCTAATGTATCTATACACTAGCTTCGCCGATTGCTTTGTGCTAATGTAACACACAACAACTACACACACAACTTCTACTAACTCGCCAGTCGGGATTTTGCTGAATAAAGTGGTTTGTGTCTTGGCTATATACATTTACTGTTATTATAATGTGCAGAGTTTCTTTATAGATTTTTTTCTTACATGCGTGATTTTATTAATGCCGGTTTTGAGTATTTTTAATTTAACTTTTATTTAAAATTATCTGGATACTTATATATCAAAAAATATTTTATTTTATTTGTAAAAATCTTAGCGTGCCCCCCTTCCACCCCTAATTTCATACAAAAGTAATCTAAAAAGTGACAAAATATGTATGCCATACTCGTTACAATGGTGACTTAACGTTTTATTCAATACGTTAATCTTACGTTGTAGAAATTCACGTGTTCGTATATTAAAATGTGTTTTACGCATTTTGTAATACGTTCCGGTAGGTAGGTAAATAACTTTTTTTGTGAACACAATACCTGCACACTAAATAATTTGAAATAATTTTAATTAAAAAATGATACATTACAACACCATTTTCTAACAAATGGCTATTTAAATTATCAAAAATCAATGTAATTAAATTTTATTCCCTCCTTTCTTTCCGGTGAAATGTACATGTAACACTCTCGTACGTACACACGCCAAATTTTAATACGTAACAATGAAAATACTACTCATTCCATTTTTGTAGTATTTACATGTTCCTACCTATTATCGACTTCCTTACTTTTGATTTGTTCGTCAAACAGAAAAACAAGTATAAAATAACGATTTAATTGTGAGTACGTCGAATTTTGTTACATCAGGCATCATTATTAAAACCTATTACCATAACTAATAGCTAACGAGACGATATAAGTGCCTGATTCAACAACACTTGTTCTTTCAGAAACCGAATTTTCCCATCGCTTGTACTTTCGATTGTCGGTATCTATTTATTTTTTCTAAATGTTTATTTATATTATTAAAATGAAAAATACTTTTATCCTAATGACCCCCAAACCCCGCGGGTGAGGGCCCCGCCGCTGGCGTCACGGGCCGCGCTTGATCCAATTAGAGTGGCGGCTTAGAAACCCCTCAAGAGTCGCGCCACTGGAAGGGTTTCCTGCTTAGCGATTTTAAATCGATAATTGGCCAGTGCCGTCTCCGCTTTCGGGCCCCCTAATTGTGTGGACGGCCATGTTTATGGACACTTTTTAGTCCAAAATAAGGGCAACGGGCGACAGTGCCGCATCGGACGTTTGAGAATGTCGGACCAATTATTCTTAGAGTTATAGAAAATGTATTTTTTTGCACCGAGCGGGGAATCTTTGACGACGTTGCATTTCGTATATGGAAAATATAACTATTACGAACGAAATAAAAATATAATTTCTTAGCGCCATACAAACATTGATAAAATTATAATAAACTTTTGAGCAAAAAAACAATTGTAACATTCTGTAGGTCCTAGAGACTGACGGTATTGAAAGAATAAGAAGAATGACTGAACACTAAAAGTCACGACCACGAAAGAGGTGGGCTGACTATGTTGAAGAGTACTGAAGCAGGATGGGAATGTCCGGAAATTGTAGAAAAGTGGTGAACTGATATAGGAATAGGTGGATGACAGATGTGGTGGAAGTTACATCCATCTTGAGATGTAACACCGTGGAAGAAGAAGAAAGAAATTAAATAAATATGTTTTGTTAGATATACCATCAACTATAATTTTTTTATAGACATATATAATATATATTATGTTCGATCTTTATAACTTATTTATGTATCGCCGGTCGTCGTGCGCGCGCTTGTGAACATGACATACGTAGATCGGTGGTTCTTGTCTATTACATATCCACTACCCCCTCCCTGTATAACCAGAATATGATATTTTCTATGGTGTGTTCTGTATGGTTTTGCAGTTGATGTTGTACCTTCGAACGGAAAGTAGCGTTTACCATTTTGAGTGCGTTGACTGCTGCCAAATTCGTCATGCCGTGTGGTAACGAATTGTCGGCTTGACGTATCGATTTGCTCTGTAGGGTTGATATATCACTGTTTGTGTGTAATCGGTTTCTCGCTACCGTGTGAATGAATAGTGCTATACATCGTGTTTTGCGCTACCACCAAAGTGTATGTCTATGAGTGCTTCGTGCTGAACAACCTTTTACGTGTCCTGGAGCCGGAAGGCCTGTGGATCCAGTGAAAGAAGATCCAGCTACTGAATGGAGCGTTTCACGGGTGGGTCGTGTTTTCTGGTTCTGGGTGGTCCTTCAGCCGCCCCCTGTTCCCTATTTCTGTCCCTCACGAATTCCTTCCACCCTTCCTACATCCAATATTTCACCATCTCCTTATTCAGACATATTATATATCTGATATAATTATTTTATTGTTTTATATCATAGGGTGATATTGTTTATATTTATTATTATTAGATTTTATCAACATATATTTTACCTTGCTCTATTAAATATTCGGCCTCGTGAGACGCATACAGATGCATTTTTGTATTATATATATTTAAATATGAAATAAAATATACTTTTACTCTTTCTTTCTTATGATCTTTCTGTTATTAGATTATTGTGCCATGTATCGCCAACCTCCCCATTGGTCAATATATATAGTTTATTATAAATGCATAATTCACGCCACACATTAAATAAACGTTTTGATTAAAGTCAATTTAAACGATAAAGGAGCTCTTCTTCACGTCTGTATTGACATTCTGTCAAACAACTGTAGAAAGATCTTCCGATGTCGGCTCACAATAGAAGGAATAATATTCCTCATTTTTTCGTCACTGCGGTTGGCCCACCAAAACAACTATGAAACATGTCGAGCTGTGCCATTGGTCCGGCATTTGATTGATAGTTCGTCGTGCCACAATATTCCACCATGTTGATTTTCAATCGGATTGTTCCATATTCGAATTTTACGAGTTCAGTTTGGATTAAATTTATTATATTTTTACAGTCATCGGTTTCTTTGCGGGTTCGGTTTTATTAGAATTTCTGATTTTCGAATGAAAAATAACATATTCAGACCGAAATTCTATTCCATAACTGAATAAACGTTGATAAGCTCTCAATACGTGTCAAAAATAGACTGTGATTTATATGTATTTAATTTAATAACCAAAACATTTTTATTCAAAGATGTGAGTAGAATTGTTATATAGAAAACATCTTTTTTCGTACCTTTTACTTACAGCTTTTAAAAAATAAAAATATATATTTTTTTAAATTGCACAGAATATTCTTACTATTTTCAAATTAAGCTAAACGCTTGTACCATGAAAATAAACTAACTTTCTGGTCTTCTAAAATCAGGCGCGAACCCCCGACCACTAGGCCACTAGGCCAACGTTCTAACCACTAGACCAACAACCTACTCATAAATGTTCAAAGGTTTTTGGTGAAACTGTGAAGAATTCCATGATTATTTTGTAAATTGAGTTAAAACACTGTTTTATTAAACTATATTTTGTATTGTATTAAACGTTAGAATGTTTTCGGGAACATCTTCCCATTATCAATAATATAATTCAACTAAAATTAAAAACACTTTCAGATAGTAATATATGGTGTGTTTGGAGTTAACGGAGGTGGTGGTGAGGATGGAATAAAAATGGATAAGAGAGGGGATGTAATGGGCGGTATTTAAATATTTATTATTGATAAATATTTATTATTATTATTAAAGATTTTCCTGAAAACGTTCTAACGTTTAACACAATAAAAATATAGTGGAATAAAACAGTGTTTTAACTCAATTTTCACTATTTTCATTTATTTACATTAAAAATGAAGTTTTTTTAAATAAATGTATATCGATGTCAGCAGCGTTCAGTTAGTACTTTGAAATAAGCTGTAGGTACTTGACTTTAATTTATGCAAAATAATTCTATACTATATTTTTGATGATTATTGTCATTTTATTAAGTTTTCAATGCACCATTTAATTATTTAATTTCGTTTTATTTTCCAAATATATACATATATAGTTACGTACTTAGCTTATTATTTCATTGCTCTGACTGTATGCACTTGATCGATATTTTTATTACATAGATATGTATGTATTTGATCACTACATACCTGGCTCGTGTTTAAGTTTGTAACAGTTATGTCTGTACCCGTACTAAATATGTACATATAATAGTTCAAAACCTACTACGCTTTACGCAAAATATACATTTTTGTTGCTTCGTTTTTTTTTTGCACTATAATAATGAGTATTTTATATTTCAGTCGGAAAGTATTACTTTATTGTTTTCGTATTATCTCAGTTCAATTTAATAGTTTAAATTGATTCAATAAGTTAATTTGTAACGCCCTTATACAGGTATCCCGGGATCTGCTCCCCAACCTTAACAGGTGTTCGGTAACTACCAGGCTAGCTCTCCTGTACACGTGGAACAGGCTTTTGATTAGTTTCACCAATACTAAGACAGGCGAACACCTTTTTCTATTTTATCCCCACTACAGTTAACGTATTTCAAACAATAAATTTAATTATTGTATTATGTTATTCGACCCATTAGGTCAAATACATCTTCATAATTTCAACATAACTTTTGAATTTAGTGTACAATAATTTATTCCATTTACTGTTTCTTGGAAATATTATTTATTTATTCGTCAGTTTTATTTTATTTTTTTCTTAAATTTAAAGTATTATGATAATATCTTCGTAAATCGATCACAAAATTTTTATACGTTATTAGCTTGCATTTTTCAAATTGTTGATTATAATACTATTTTTATCCCGCATATTTATTTTTCCTTAGTATCTACAAAAATATTTAATATCCGTAATAACGTTCTTAAATAGAACGGTACACCCGCAAAACTCCTATAAAATGTTCAAACTCAATTTCAGACGTGCTATTTATAACTTTCCGGGGAGCCTCCAATAAAATATATTCTACGTTAAAATTAAAAATAAAGGGCGTCCAGCAGAAAAATTTCAAGATTAAATTGTAATTGCTCGTAATCCATCAGGGTGAGGTAAGTGGGAGGGGTATTGTTCGACGCGCGTGATTTGCTGATTTTCCAGTCGCAATGAGTCACTGGTCGGGAGCACACCGCGCGTTCGCGGTTGAACAATATTTAAATTGCGGTGATTCGTCGCGCTCGCAACGAAAGCGATGCACACAATCGCATGAGCACATTGCGGTTTTTGGTACCGCAACTGCAGCTTTTTCCCGGGTTCAATAACAGAACACAGTTTCAGCAAGATGGGGAGGGGCCACTCCACACACAGCTAGAGTTTCAATGGAGAAGCTGAGGGAAATTTTTTCCAATACACCCTGGGCACCTCGGTCACCGGACCTTACACCGTGCGACTTTTTTTTGTGGGAATAAAGTCGAGAGTTTGCAGCAACAATCCTCGAACAATTCAGGCCCTACAAGAAAATATCCGCCATGAAGTTGCTGCCATTGAATCAACACTTTGCTCTCGCGTGTTCGCAAATTTAAGAGTTCGATTACAAAAGTGTCTTGAGATAAATGGACGGCATTTAGACGATATTGTTTATAAAACGTAAAATTCGCATCGTTAAACTCCATTTTGTATAAATAAAATATGAGAGTAAAATTGCAGTTTTTTTTATTTTTTATATTAAACTTGAAAATTTTCCACTGGACCCTCTTGTTTATTATTCCACCCATAATATCTAGCAACTGTACTATATATACAAAAATGACTTGACGGCAGGAGGTGTCTTCAGCCAATTTATATAGAATTTTTTGAAGAAAGACTACGCGCATAATCTCGTATATAATTTGTCTGTAGGGACGTAGCTAGGTAAGTGCAATGTACAGGTAGATGTTTACAAATCTCCCGATGAACGTTTCAGTAGATAATGTATTTTAATGAAACCGTTTGCGGTCAGGTGTTGAACAGGCACTACGCTTGTTTAATAATGCGATCACTCAGGTATAAAGGGAAATGCTAATTTATATTTAATTGGGTTTTTGTTCGAATTTTTCGTTCGTTCCTTTGTTTGGCATTCCCGAGCGGAGTATTGAAAACAGGCTGTGTGTTCCGTCTATTTTCTTTAATTAACCAAAACGAAAGATTACTTTGGAGAAGTATTGAAAATTTAATTAAATTTCTGCTAAGCCTAATGTGATTAGGTATATTAGCAATTTGTTCGCTGTCTTCGGTGTTTGTGTAATTCAAATTTGGATTTGTAGAAAAGCAATAGTTGTTCAGGCAAATAATCAATTAAAATTTATTAATTGAAGAAACTTTCAGACTCCAATTTTCAATATTTTGTGTAGCGCATTTTCGTTATTGAAATAAAAGTTAAAACCTTTGCTGTCGGAATTAACACATTAATAAAATAAGATGCAGACGATACTCATACAGACTTATATCATAATATTTTGAGTATGTCCAAATCTTTGTAGGAACCAATTACTGGGATTTATACCCTGAGGGATTGTCATCAAGATATAGATGTATCACAGAGACGAAGCTATTACTTTTATTTACATGGGAAATATGGACGATAGATGGCGACAGCATAGTTGGTAATAAATAATTTAAATGTTCGAACATTGTTACGTAAAAGCATAGATGCCGGAAGAAACAGGATATTCGGAAAGAGGTTTGCACTCACCACAATCCAGGTCTTCAGACACTTCTAAGGTGGACTGTAAATTTATCACTTTCTTCGTTCAGGGGTCCTAGTCCTTTAGAATGCACTGTATTAGACGCGACGTCTCAATTTAATACTATTCTTCGATTCACGTTAATTTGCGGTAATCCGCACCGTTTCAAGGTCGCCTTTCGACTGGCGGCGGCTTGCCGGGTGAGGAGAGGGAGAGGAGGGGGAAGGCACAGTACATTATTTTCGTTCAAGAATAATTAACAAATAAATATATATCCCAAACAAACATGATAACATATATACGACTTCCAAAAATTTTATAGATGTGGTAGCATGGGTAAATAGGTGAACGTGTCATTGTGTAAAGTAATCACTTGAGCCAGCCGATGACAGGTCGTAAGCCTTCCATACTTCCCGTGTAAATAAATGTAATAGCTTCGTCTGTGTGATACATCTATATCTTGATGACTTATAAAATTTTCGAAAATCATATTTACATACATATTTATTTATTTTTTAATATCGGTATTATAATAAATTATTTCTTAAACACCTATTCTTTAACTATATGACAAAACAGATTCCGACATCACTTTAAAGATTTGTTTCGATATTTTAATACGAAGCACAGCTGAATACAATCAATTTTCACAAAAATTTCAATCACACTAATTTTAATCGGCTGTCAAAAGTTAACGAAATTTCCGAGTGACGTCAAATATTACCATAGTAATATTATTTTTTCAGCCTACCTTAATAGATGACCAGGTGCAATTTTGTCTTGTCAAACTTTCGCACTCAGTTTCTCGCCAAAAATAAATTACATTTACATACATTATGTATTTAATTAATGTGAATATTTCTTCTTTTTAATTAAAAATGTTAATTTTGTATTCTATTATATTTTAAATATTATTTAATGGTATTCTATTTCGTTAAATAAAATGTATCCAATTGTTTGGTTCATTTAAAAATTTGTTAATAAAAAATAATACCGACAATATCTACACCAACATCGCAGGGACCTAACTTTGCATGTATAAAAAGTGGGTTTAAATCTCAGAATTGAATCGGAAATGATCGTCTTTACATTTGCGGTCCGTCTGCATTGCACCAACGCCAAAATATCCATATCTCCTGTCAGTATCGTGAAATGAATTGGACATTAATTTTATCATTTCTTTCATCCTTGGTCCAAAAATCATCTTAACGGATTCGAGACGGCTATCGTGGGTCTGACGTTTATGTCGGGATGAATTATTTATTTGACAGCTAATTCGGCTTTGGGATCGATTGGAATAAAATCCAATCATCCCACTTTTGCGTCAGCAAGGACTTTATCTCCATATCGTAAACATTATATTTAATTTTATTTAACAACGCTATAAAAGTTTTAAAGAATGATAAAAACATTCCTTAACTTTTTGTTTCTTTTTAATATTTTAATCACATCGCAAAATTTAATTTTAAATATTTCGGTTCTTAATCATATTTCTGCATCTGTAATTATTTTTTTCGTTTATAGTTATCAACAATGCATGTACGTGTAAATAATATTGTAATAATGTTGATTTTATCTAAGTGCATACTTTGTATAGCATTTATAGCTATTTATTTTAAAATGGATGTAAGTAAATTTGAAGATACATAAACGTTATACCGGTTACAATTACAGCCTGGATTTAAGTATCTAATTATAGTAATTATTTTTAATTAATTATATATGTGTTCCGCGGAGGGGGGGGGGGGTAGGGCTAGGTAGTATACGTGTTTGCTTTGGGGACCGATAATTTGTTGCAACTGGATCTAACATTATAATAGCATTGTATGTACTTAGAGTAAAACTTAAAAGTAAGTAAGTACTATACATATGCAGAAAAGGGAGAAAATGAGACATTCTGGAAAATATACAGATTAACATTAACAATATAAATGTACTATACAAACACCCCCTATTACATCTCTCCTATCCATATTAGCCCCGCCCACAACCACTTTCACCTTTCACCAAAACCCCCATCTTCCCAACACCGCTCTCATACCGCATCCGCCCCCCCTCCATTTAGTCGATAGTTTATTTTCTAGTTTAAGCTTTAGTTTATTACTGACGATGACGCAGTAAGCGATGCAAACGTTTTAATTAATATTTCATTAAAGTGTTGTGTGAAGTATATAACGTGTATTCAATTTTAATGATTAATTAATTATTTCAAAAAATTAAAAATTTTGTACAATGTTTTTTAAAAGTTCATTAATACGGAAACTATTGTGAAATTGTACTTTTGATTGGAGGGCAGGGGGGAGGCAATTTGTTACTACACCGCTGTCTCAAATCTTTATATGTAATCAATATTAAAATACAATAATCTATCATAGATCTGTATTTTGTTCTGTAGTCATTGCCCTATTTCCATGCATAATAAATCGCACGCTAAATATGCAACCTCAGACTGTGGCCCTATCAAACAGGCCGTTTAAATTTCACCCGAGACTAAACTTTCATATGGAGGTTCGGTATTTGTGTGGTCGGAACCTAATCGAGTGGATCCCACCGTGCTAATGTGTGATCTATCATGGCTTAATTATTTTCTCACGTGTCGGTGTGTAGTCGCCGCTAGGTGTGCTCTGCGGTATGAGTGTGCGTACGCGCACCTGTGCACAGTTCGGTACCACACGCGAATCGCCATTCTTCCCCGAGACGCAGTCGGCGAATGAACGACCTTTTGTAGAAATTGTAATTTTGTGCAATCACCTATATGCAGCCATGACTATATTTATAACTGATTTTTAATTGTATCACAGATACCGGAATGTAAAAGTTTTTCTTACATCCAGGTTAATTGCAGCGATGCGCTATCTGCACATTTAAGTAATATGTACATCAAATTTTTGTTAAATTAAATATTTGTTTCGCAATATTCTTAGCCCAATTATGATTATTCTATCTACATTATGATATATCATATAAATAAGTGTTTGTATTTTCGTAGAAAGTAATCACTTTGTGGTTTGATATATTAGATTAAATAAAATAAATTTCTTTGTATGAAACCACGAATTTTTATTACACGCCTACCGGTTTCGCTTCGTCAGGACGTATTTAAAACTAAACAATAAATACAAAAAAAATTCACTTATAAATACGTAAAAGGGGAGATAGAATATAAAATTATATTTGAAAGAGAGATACAAAATACATATACAGTTAGCCGGAACATTAAAGGTGGGGAAAATACAGTGTTGATGGATATTAAATTGATTTCACAGGAAACATACTTAATATGGGGCTAATGGATAAATTTATTTGGTTATTAAGAATTGGCGTATCACTATTTTTTATTTCGACGGCTTCTAAATTGTCCAACTGCAGGCCAAACCCGCTTTTTTCGAATTTTTCGAACCGCACATTCCAGACATTTATAGATCTTCTTCCTTTTTTTTAATTTTCTTCCTTCTTTCAATTAGTATAGCAGTTCTAGGAATGTGGAAGAGTGCGGATTGCCGGGTCGATTTAGCTGGTATGTGGAGAGATATTAATTCTAATTGGCTGGGACAGTCAATATGGCCTTGCCTAATTGAAGAGAAGTATTTGATCAGCACGTGTTCTTCGGTGTTCTAGGGTTTTCATATTGTGGAAGTTTGCTGCATCTAAATAGGAGTTGAATGATAGATTAGATCTAACGTTAAAATATCGAACCTATTTTCTATTCGTTCTAATTTCGCAATATATGTGTGCCATGCCATGGGTTCCAGATTTGAGATGCGTTCTCTAAGTGACTACGAACGAATGCGTAATACAGTATTTTAGAACAATATTGATTTAGGAAGTGTTTGGAGGTTCTAAGTATGAATCCTAACATTCTATAGACCTTGGAGGTATCCCTTTTTTTTTAATAATGTGCCAACTAATCCATAACTAACATAACTATTAATTACAAAGTTTAAACTATTAACACATTTAGAATTTAATTTTTCCGTATGCATTCTGGCACTTGTTAATACCCGTCGGCCTAGTTCGGAACCGATCACAGATGGAAAGCCCCGTGAGCCGGTGACACCTGCCTTAAATTAGTAGCACCTTGATATTACACCTTTTTGAATTTTATGACCCCGCATACACTCAAGAAAGCAGATATTCTACTAATTATTTGACAGGAAGTTACGGCAAATTATATATATATATTTTTTAGTACAAAGAACGGCTGACTAATTTTATGGTTTCATTTTCTTCAAATTAACATATTTAACACCTTATAAATGGATTTAAAACATAATGTCTTACTAAACATTTATAAAAGAAATAATTATAATAGAAAACTTCCTTGCAGCTGTTCAGCTGCTTTTTACACCGATTTTATTTTTAAATTTCAGTTTTATGCATTCCTAAAATAATTACAGTATTCGCAAACTTACAGTCCCCCAAAAAGAAGATTAATATTATATAAGAGACTAGCGGTTCACAATGGAGTCCTGGTACCGTATTATTTCCTTATTTCTTCTTTCTTTACTCTGTCATAAATGGATCTGCCACGTATACGCCTAAGTGATCTCATTTCCACTGCATTCAGTCTACTTTCGTTCCTCTTCTGACAGCTCCAGGCCTCACTTCCATACATCAGTGTCGGTACCGGGACTCCATTGTGAACCGCTAGTCTCTAGTAAGAAATAAGAAAATTATGTAAAGCTGATCTTAGTATAGTGAGTAAGACTAAGATTAAGAAAAGATCACATAGGTGGTTTGGTCATATGGAACGGAAGAATGAGGAGAGAATGCCCAGAAAGATATATGACGCAAATGTTGATGGCGCCAGAAGTAGAGGACATCCGCGGAAGACTTGGCACGACCAGGTAAACCAGATACTGGAGGATGGGCTTGTTAGAAGCCTCAATAATCGTCGAGCTTGTAAAAGAAGATGTATGAGTGTAAGAGTGTGGCACTTTATCCTCTCTGTCTACCCCCGCGAGAAAACGGCGTGATGTACTATCTTGATATCTTTAACATTATAATTGTGATTTTCCTTGATCATATATCATGATCAACTTCACAGTATTTGAATTATTTTAGAGAAATGTAATTATAGATTTCCAACACTTACATTAGAGAATTGATTATTGTTTTAATTACAGAATCACAATTTGTATACTATATAATACAATATCAGATGTACTAATAAAACAAATCTTTAATACGTGACGTTGTAAATAATTTAAATATGTGCCTGCACTTTCATTTGAAATATCTGTTTATTGTGTCCATAAATCTTTTTAAAAGCTCCGTGCAGTGCCAAGTCGTGTATCATAACAAATGGGACCCCGGCGACCATTAAGCCCCAATTATAGCTGACTCTTCCAAATGAATAGTACGGCCCTGCCCCGAGCTGGACCTCCTCGCGTATAAAATAATTGGGCACATTAAACATACATATTCAATTATTAAACCAACATTCGCATGTAAAGCTGGGGGAGGATTTTATTGACCATTTTGCATGAATTTTCCCATTTCTTCCGGGTGCATTTTTTTAAATATTTCGATAAAAAACGGAATATTGTATATCAGAATTCTGTTATATATACATTTAATTGAATTCTGTCTTTTCGCTATACAATTTAATACCCTTTGTCCGATCTAAGCTAAATCTTGCGTAGTTACTCTTTAGTACCCTGCGCAAAACATACACTATCCTCTAGCTACCCTTAATATAAATGTATTGAATATGTTTGTTCCTGTTACTCCCTGCATACAATATGTTTTTCCTACATGCTTCTTCCTCGTAGATGTCTACAAAGATAGATAATATCCGTTACAACGCTCTTATATATTATAATATTCAGATGTTTTCTAACTCGCTATTTTTTAAGGCAGTTTCTTAGCACGTTTTACACAGGGAGTCTATGATTAAACATATTGTATGTAACTTTCAATTATGATAGTTTATTAGATTTAAATGAATAATTATACAAAATGCTTTGGTTAAACCATTATTTATTAATAATTCTATATGTTTCGATACCTGCGCTCTTTTCTTCAGGAAACAATGTATACTGAAATTAAAAATACAAGCAAAGATAAAAACAAAACTATAAAATGGTGTATAAATAAGAATTAATATGAATACAAATTTAAAAGGTGACTATTTGCAAAGAGGATTTGGTTATTTATAATATTAAACTTGCTATTAACACTTGTTCTTATTTCTAAAATTTCTTACTGTAACTTATCTAACTGTAAACCCCTAGTATTTGTATGTATAGTTTCTAAACTCTTATTAAAATCAAAGAAATAGTTTGTTTCCAAAAGGTGATTGGAAAATTCTGAATAGTTATTGTTATTTAGGCATCTCAAATACTTAATAATAAATCAAAATTTCTGCAAGTTTTACCTATATAAAAATAATTGCAATCATTGCAAATTAATTTGTAGACCCCCGACTTTTTTCAAATATTGTCCTTATCCCTGTTATTTAATATAAAATTCTTGAATTTCTTATTTGTGTAAAACGCTGGTTGTATAGAATTTGGAATATTCTTTATAATTGAATTTGAAGTAAGATTATTTAAAAACACAATTTTTCTCCACTGCTTCCCACTATCAATAATAGATGAATTTAATATTAACTTTATTTTTTTTAATTCTCTGTTATCAATCTCACATTGTAGTGAAACATTTTTACATATCATTTTTGAAGCGCGTACACAGAAGGGCGAGGGGTGGAAGGAAGCTGGATGAAAATAGGGATAAAACTTTCTCCGATAATAATTCTCCCCAAGTGAGTCCAATTAAAGGGAGTGAGCGGGGCGCTCGGACCACTCGAGCCAAATGAACCCGGGCCCTTGTTAAGGAACCCTGATTCCCTTTTCGTCAGTTCTCACTCGGCGATTCAACAATTTTAACAGTTGAATTATACAGATTAACACTACGCCCGTATCTGGCGTATAAATTTTTATTGTGATGCTAAAAAGTATAAAAAACCTATCGGAATTTATTACTGTAATAATTTAGTACCTCAAACCTGCGTTTTATATCAACCTTATCACTAAATTTCAAAATTAATGGTATGCGAATAGGTTAATACACTTACATCATCAGAATAATAACATTTCATAATTTTAATAGCACCATCTTCGTAAAAAATTTCACGTCAAGGGCGCCTTTACACGTTAACTGGTTTTTTTTTTGTAACTGTTGACTGTTAACTGTTTAAACTGTTTTTGAAAAGGTGCGTTTTTACCTCTTGTTAAATAAAGTCTCTGACGGAGGAGCGATGAGTTCCGCGGTTTTGGGCCTGCCACCGTAAATGCCCGTTCACTAATCTTAGACTTCTGGCAACGGCTGGTTGGTTTTACAACTCTTCCTGCGGCTGAAGTAGAGGCTGACCTGAGAGTTTGACGTCCACTATTCAAATTGTCTGGAATGCAAAACTCTTGAAGATACAGAAGCGCCATGTTATGTGACGTCTTACCGTCGAATCGTGGAATGATGAGTTATCTATGATCAAATATTACTTTAAGAAGAGAGTATTGAGATGAGATAAAAATAGTTTGCGTATATCTTGCAAAAAATAAATATTTCTACAGTTACATAAGGCGCTAAAAGACGAGAATACTCATGTAGCTCATACAATCAAATAAAGTAGAAGACTAAAAACCAGAGCCTCAAAGATCGAAAACGTGGTGTGTGAATATACAGAATATGAAATATGTTGGTCAGAGCAGAGACCAATTATATTTTTGAGATTACATTTTTTGATGTGCAACTCTTGAAATGGCTGCTCAATAATAAGGTGTCAAGACCCAAAATGAGGTGTCAAGACAAAGACAATTCTTGGCATCTGCAAATAGCGCAAAGCATCCTGTTGGAAGTGTGTTGTATAGACATACCGGGTTTTATAACCAGAGACGATGATTTAAAAATATTATATGCTAAATGTTTTTAATGTTTTTTTCTTTAGTACGCCAATATTTAAATATAACTTATTGAACACGAAATAATGTGCTCAAAAAGGTTATCGAGTGGATTCACGTATAAGTATTATTAATATTTTTGGAACCTAGGTAAGTAGATGAGTTTGTGTATTTGAGAAGTATGTTTAATAGAAACGAAAAGGCTGAGTAAGATATCGAAAGAAGGGTGACTGCAGGGAACAAAGTGAATGGCGCTTTGAATGGAATTATATCTAACAGGAACTCGTCAACTTAGGCAAGAATAGCGGTACACAATGGAGTCCTGATACCGACTCTGATGTATGGAAGTATGACCTGATGCTGGCAGAAGAAGAACGAAAGAAGACTGAATGTAGTGGAAATGAGATCGCTTAGGCGTATATGCAGCAGATCCATTTATGACAGAGTAAAGAATGAAAAAATAAAGAAAGAATTTAAAGGTAAGTAAGATTAAGAAAGGGTCACTTAGGCGATTTGGTTATATGGAACGGATGAATGAGGAGAGAATAATAAGAAATATATATGACGCAAGTATTGATGGCACCAGAAATAGAGGAATGGCAAGTTAGTTAGTTGGAACCTAAATAATTAAGTTTAATTATATTTATTTTTGACTTATTATTGTAACTTGGAACAAAAAAAAACTGTATTTAATTATTAAAAAAATATTTTTTTGTGTATATTTCAGAAGACAAGTCAAAATAATAAAAAGTGTGACGAGAAACAAATATAATTGAATTTAATTATAGCAGTAACCACCAGTCCCCTCGCGCCGTCAGAGCTCGCCTTGCGCTGCCCAAACCCGAAAAGTTTCCCTCCCAAGAACAAGGCTGTGCGGTGAGGAGGACCTCATTAATTTCCATGCGTCATTATTTTTTCCTTTTTATCACAACAGTCTGTCTCATTAATTTGGACCGCCACTTCACTTTGTGCCTGGAGTGGAGCCGTTTGAATGGTTGTCAGCGGTCTCCAGGAATCTGTACCAAAGTCCTTCCGACTCCCTGAGGATATTTAGCTCAGACACTCACTTTGTAATTGCTGAACACTGTTATTACTGTTGTGTCGGCTATACTCGGCTGGGGTGCCATCGTCTCTGCGCAGGTCAATGAAATCTGCGGCGGCACTTATATTTGGCTGTTATATTATATAATTGGCCTTTATAAAGGACGAATTATTTTTAATAATCATTTAGATTCTTAAATATTATTTATAAAGATTTTTACAAATACACCCAATCCTCAAGGCATACTGTAGATTAGTTCCCAATAAAAAAACGTGCAAATGAAAACTTTGTAAAAAGAATACAGTGCACATGAAAACTTTGTAAAAAGAATACAGCACATATGAAAACTTTGTAAAAATAATACGGCGCATATGAAAACTTTGTAAAAAGAATACAGTGCATGTGAAAAGTTTGTAAAAAGAATACAGTGCATATAAAAAAACTAGAAGAGTGCTATTAGATGTGAAAACCTAATAAAAACTATATGTTGTGTTCAAATAAATCATATCGAAAATCATTAATAAAAACTGTATTCAATTTTTTATATTGTAGATTTATGAGATACATATTAAGATATACATTTATGGTGATTCGTAATAAAGATTATGTTGACTCGTTAGAGTCACCAATAGGGATTATTTCTGTCAGAAAGATGTGTTTGGTGAGAATCGAGGGCCCTATATCTTCTCGCTTCTCCCGTATGTATATGAAATGTTACCAATGTAGAGACAGGTATTTGTTGCTAGATCGGACGTATCATGAATGAAACCGTACTTACGATAATTGAGTTTATTTACAGTACAAACACAATTGAATTTACACTGTTTGTTATAGTATTATAGTATACAAAATACAACTTTAACGTAGTTCACCGAAGGCGGCGTCGAGGTGCGTGCAAGAAAATGCGTCCGAGGAGCTGGCCAGAGAAGAGTGAGTGGTTCTGATGGTTACTCAGACTGGTTCGATCGCAGTGTATTGTTACCAGGCGAATTGTCGAGTGTTGTTTATGCAGATCTGTGAGGCGCGACCAGGTCCACCACATATTTATACATAATGTGAAATTTCTTTCTTAAAGCGTATAGTATTATCATCATCATCACCATCATCTTCATTCCTTATCCTGGGAGAGTCGAGAGATCAAAGTCTTGTCACGACACTTGCATCTTCCCCATATCTTGCATGGCTTTGGTACTTTCTGACCAATCAGCGTCCAAAGGCGACCCACGACCTCCAGAGTTATCAAGGAGGTACATCTTGGTAGTCGTTCCACTGGCATTCGCAAGACGTGCCAATACCACTTAAATTTAAAAAAATATGTATGTAAAAGTATAGTCGGTCTCCTTCATCTCGATTCTTCTTACCCGTGATATTACTCCTGCTATTCCCGCGAGAAATAATGAATTATACATATTTAGTTAATTATTTAAGAAAATAGTATGTCACTAACTCAAATCCAAAAATAGACACACGTATGTTTATTAATTCAATTTTATTCGTCATCCCTTCTGACGATTGACGCTTCCTTTGGGGTGTGAATGAAATGAAATCACTCACGTCACTTTATCATTTTGGGCGTCTCCGGTACCAAAACGTTTTTTTCAGCAAAATGAACTTAATCAGCACTTATTTCTAATAGTTCAGAAGGATTTTAATTTTGTCAATTAATCATTGAGATGCCTTTTTCACTAAATATATATATATCTTCTTCTTATTCTTCTTTCAAATGGGCAATCCACCCTTCAAGAGTGATTTGTGCTATTAAACAAGTTCAAACATCATTTCATAGACAGCACTACAATAATATTATTGAATAGGGAATATTGCATTACAAGTTAATATCATTGACATTCAAGAAATTTGCTGTTATATAGCTTAAATGTGGTGAGTTGAGGGAAAAATATATATATATCTTGATGATTCGTTCAGTTAAAATAATTTAATATAAATCGTTTAAAAAAAGAATTGGGTGTACATTAAAAAAAAAAATATCATTTCATATATTTTTATTTACAGAATCGTTTCTTTTCATCCGACGTGTTGCACTTTAGAAATTTGATTTAGAAGATGAAATGTATGTGGCAGAAGCCGGCTCCTGAAACGGCGGAGAAAAAAATAAATGGCAGAGTCAGAGGGCCGGCTACCAAAGGATGTAAAATTGGTTTAGTTTGGTAAAGTCTCTCACAGGAGCCGCCTTACCTGGTCGGCTTGACTAATTGCTCCGGGGTCAGGGCGGTGGTGTCCGTAATGATGTTACCGGGAGCACGTTTAAAATTAATTATTTCCGGCTTACCCGTCGGTGATTGATTATAGAAATAATTGGAGGCCGGTGCCGGCTTCCGATTGGCTGCTGCCGAACCGAGGAGCCCCGCGATTGGCGGAGACCCCGGCAGCCCGGCGCTCCCGACATGTGTTTGTTATTATCGTAATGACTTATCAAAGACATTTTCAGATGTCGCTCTAGACGAAGTTAACACACGGCTAATTAGGGCCGCTCGGGCTGGGTTTTATTTGTTGGTCACGTCGCGTTTCTTATCGGGTACATTTCGCTTTTTTCATACTTCTTTTGTATCATCGTATTTACATGTCATACTTCATCATTTTTACATGTTATTATTTCTTAGATGTCTGTTAAATAATCTTGTGATGATCTTCAATATGTTATCAGACGAAAACCTTATTTAATGTTGTTTATTTCGGAAATTGAGTTAAATTAGATCATTTGTATGACAGTGATCGCCAATTGAATACAAAAATTATTTTTAAATATGAATTAAATATATTAATTAGAAATATATACATATAAAATCAATTTTATCGAAAAATATTATTGCTGCCCCACCGGGATTTGAACCTGAATCTCTTTCCAAACCTGGGAAGGTGCATTATCCAACTATGCTACAGCGACGATATTTTTAGCGACACATTTTCGAATCTATATGTTACATTTTTGATATTAATACATTCAATCGTTCCATTATTTGAAAGAGCCGTCTACCTTATTTTTATATTTTTTTAAATATATTTAATTCATATTTAAAATATCACAGACCTATGTTCTCCTAAAAATATTTTTATAAATGACGTTAAAAATCGAACTAGGTAGTTCAGCTTTCTTCTGTATAGAATGTTCAGTATCAATAAAACTCAGCGGTGAATAGTGAATCCAATCCCGAGCAAAAATCGTAATCGCCAATTTTGTGAAAGCAGTCCCAGAACAAAAAATGTTTGCAATATTTATAAAAAATTCCAGTAAGATCAATTTATATAAAATATTTAAGCGAGCAAGAAGTCATTCAATAAAAATAACTAAGTATGTAAATAATTAAGATTAACAAATATGAAACAATTTTTTTATTGTGTATAACATACCCAAGCATTAGCAATGCGTCGGGTGTCTCATTATTTGGTCTTGTTTGGTGCTGATCTAATTTTTAAACCCAAACAACTTGCTGCTCAGCCTCCATACGTGTTGGCATTGTCATAAGATACTTGTACATATACCGGTCAGAGATGACGGCCACGTTAGTCTTCGTTTTCAAACAATTACATTTATTTTTGTATTAAACGTGAGGTTTTATACAAAATACAGTGCATTTATTTTTGTAGTAAACAGACACTATTCGAGTATACCTATCACGATATTTTCAGAAGAACTGGAGTAAAGACGAGACGACTATAGTATGGCAAGTGCAGGTACTCCGAACTTTTTAAAGATAGTATGAGAACTGTCACTTTGAAAATGTATGTGTGTGTGTGTGTGTGTCACGAAAGTGAGTAAATGAGTGGTGGGGGACGAACTTTGTAAGAGGCCGTCTCTGGGGGAACGGCTCTCTCTTCCATCTCAGTTTCTTCTGAATAACTGTTCTATCTCTGAAGTGTATAATTTATAATTACTGTAATACTTGTATAATAAACTTGATAATGTTACCCAAACATACTGAGTTTTATATTACAAGGAATAGGAAACCCAAATAATTAGATAGTAAGTCGAGGATAGAACCCCAAGGGAATCTGGTGATAATTCATTAATTATCACAGTAAGCCTCGTTTTTTTCAATTATATTACAAAATATACACAGATTAACTCGATATTATAAGTATTGTACTGACATAAATATCAAAAAAGTTTAATCCAGAAAATTTCTAAATTCTAATTCCGGGATTCATAAATACTGTAATTTGGACCGGGATCCCTTACCAGTGAACAACTTTTTTGTACAAAATGTTTATAAATAATAATTTAATAACAACAAAGAACCATAATCATTCAGATTATTGTTGTTCAGATCAATCCCTTATCAAACTCACAATAGAGTAGTTTTATTTTTATTTATTTATTTATTATTAACATATAGTTGATCAACAATAACATATTTATAACATATTTTTACACACATTTTAAATGCATTGCCCAACTAGGCAAGCCTGTTTTAGGGCACATTTATTTTTATTAAAAATTCCGTTTCCGTGTATATTCTATGAAGAATGTGGAGCATTTCTGTCTGTTACAGTTCCGCAACTGCGAAAACTAAATTAGTGGTGATTTTGTGCCCACCCTGTCAGACCGGTATAAAAGATGACACGATTATCCACGCGTGTCAAACCGTCTACGTGAGGTGCGTACTGAGTACTGACGCTGGTTCCGGAGCTAGAGCTAGCGCCGTACGATCCCACGGTGCATCGATGTGCGGGCGAATCCTGAAAGGTGAATCTTTATATGTAAATGGTGTACTATACTAAGTACTGATTATAATAATATAATTAATTAAATTCGATAATAGAATTTCTTCTATCAAGAAGAGAGGTTGTTTTATTCCGCGTGAATCGGTTTTTATGGTAGCTGACATGGTCATAACTGATGTAAGTAAAAAGGAATTATTAAGTATTTCATCGTAATCAAAATCAGCTAATCATTGTGAACTTTTTGTAAATTAAATGATTACCATATTTTAATGAAATCACATTTTTATTGATAAGCTACAATTTTATATCATAGTTCTGTGGTAATTAAAGTAAATAATTATAGCTTTTAATGGTAAATAATAGGTGCCTCACTAAAATACAATAGAAGGAACACAAAAATTTCGAGTTAGAGAGTTCCGTGTTCGAGTTTTGGTGATAACTATATTTGGATGGATTTATTTTTGATACTAACTTATTTAAACTATACATTAAAATTAGCTCGTGACATTATTTATAGTGTCGATAGTAATATAATGTTGTTTTGTTATTTTTCTGTATTTAGTTTTAAACGGTTTTGTTTATGTTTAATTTAAAGTTACAAAGGTTGAACAGTTTTTGCTTCGGCGACCTCACAAATTGTCGGAATTCTGTTCTAGGCTTTCTTGACTAAAATTTTAATATATAACATGTTTCCAGTTTTTAGCCAAACACCATAAACAATATGTACCTACCTAAGGGCGCACAATGTACAATAGTGTCCAGACATTCCCGACGAAATGACCACATGCACAGAGTCACGTGGGTGTTCAGTAATTGACATGTCAAAGATTGAAAAACGAAATTGTGGACCCCGTCTGCCAGTGGCGGGCAGTGATGATATGTGGAGGGCGATAAATCGAAGATGCTCAGTAGCGCGCCAGGTGCCTGGGAGATAAACTGCGATACGGAGAATTACGATTGAGCCAATTTATCGGCGATACCTCTCCCCCCCCCCCGCGACCACCGCAGGTCTAGACCGGCCCCACATATTGCTCACACTCTGAATCAAATATTAGAAAGCCTCCGTGAGCAGATTTAAATCACATTACAGCGGTGTTAAGGTGGGGTGTACTTTATTCTGTTTTCTTGTTCCTATTAATATTATTGCACAATTTTCGCTGTCTTTATAATCGACAGCAGACATAATGTTCTTATTTCACTAGCTATTGAATTATGTTAGTAGCAAAATATTATATTTTCGTCGACAGCAATCACTTTGTGGTTTGACATATTATATTATACGAACCGGGCAAAGGGATTCGGAGCATCCAACACATATATGAAGCGACCGCATCTGCCTCACATAGAGATTGGGGAGTTGTTTTGAGAAAACCATATTAAAATCTAGGATCCTAAGAGAAATAGCAGTAAAATGCTGGCTTATTGTGTAAGAAAGAATCGTATTAAGGAATGCATGCTCCCCACTTAAATCGCAACCTCAACTACTGATGGGTTTCGGAGTAAACCCAAGATCAGGAAGACCTCCTGAACATTCGTGTAACCCTTGAATGAAGTAGATTGAAAAAACTTCATGCCAGAAGTTATAAAAATTACAACGATGTTGTGGTTGCTGTTGTGAAAGAAGGCGTAAAAATATATATGAATGAGTGTTCAGATGCCGGCGCCATTTTTTAACCCTCATCTTAAAATCTAAAACGATGCATTTTATTGATTTTTTTAATTATCTCACCTCATCACCGAACATCATCAACTTAACTGTCTAATTTTAAAAGTTTTACGATTTCTAATTTTACAATTGAATTAACAGTCTAATAAATACATAGGGACTTATTATTTATTAACAGAGATTTTAATTTAGAAATTATCACGCAAAGAAATTTCTAAAATTTATTAGTGTTATTTCTCACACTTATGATTGACCAAATTTCGTCATATAAATTTGAATAATTTCTAGTGAGACGATAGGCATCATTAAATCATCAAGGTGTTGTTAGGCAGCTACTATCCTCGTACAAAGGCTGAGTATTCCTGAGAGGCAGGAGCCCGCGCCCTTCCACCCCCTCTCCCTCTCCGCCCGTAATATGTTTCGGCAATAACCGTAAACAAGAGATAACCGCGCCGGAAATAAATCGAGGGCCGGTGTAATCAATAAGGCTCGGCCGCGGCCCCGGGTTGGGAGCGCGGCCTGCACACCGGACTTGTATCGATAGGGTTGTGTGGCGTTGGTACCGTTTGCGGTCGGAGAAAACTTGTGTTCGATTTTTAAGGCAATATTGGCTAATTGAATGTGTTCAAAAGTGTAGTTAACTATTAAAGGAATTATTTTTAATGAAAGACAACGATTCTGGACCTTGTTTGTATCACTCTCACGAGATATTAATATCATAGAGATGTTAACTTTATGGCCCCACTGTTATGCAGACGATGCGCAAATTTATTTTTTCTGTAAGCCGGGTGAGGCAGAGGTATTAAAAGAAAAAAATGCAAGATGCGTCGATAAAATAGGCGAGTGGATGGCATAAAATAATAAACTTACATTGAATTCAGCCAAAATAGAACTACTATGGACAGCAACACCTAGAAGAGAAAACTAAATACAGGAATCAATGTCTGCGAATCCTAAATCTGCAGTTAAGTTGTTGGGCGTGCACATTGATTCAGATCTTTCAATGAATACACAAATCAGTAAAACTGTCAGTGCACGCTGCCATCAACTGAGACAGATTAAATGTATTCGGAGACATCTTCCTCTTGAGGCAGCGCGTCTACTTATAAATGCATTTGTGGTGTCACGTGTGGACTATTTTAACAGCATCTATGCATAAATGCAGCTGTACTGATAATATATAGAGTTTCCAAATTCTCTCATATAACACCCCTTTTAGATCAGCTACGTTGGCTTCAATTCCTTGAAAGAGTTAGATTTAAATTGTGCTGGTTGATGTACAAGGCGACGCGCAATATGGCGCCTCTGCATCTTCAAAAACTTTGTATCCCAGACAATTTGAATGGTAGACGTCAAACTCTCATGTCAACCTCTACTTCAACCGCAGGAAGTGTTGTAGAACCGACCAACCGTTGCCAGAAGTCTAAATTTTAGTAAACGGGCATTTGCGGTGGCAGGCTCAAAAGCGTGAAACTCTTTGCCCTCCGTCATACCAAACAGTGCATCAGAGATTATATTTAAGAAGAAACTAAAAACGCACCTTTCCATAAGTGAAAAACCAATTTTTATTTTTAAAAACAAAGATAATTGTAAAACTATAAACAGTTTATGTGTAATGCGCCCTTGAGGTGAAAGGTTTTACGAAAACGGCGCTATACAAATTATCCATTATTATTATTATTATTATTAAAGCTGGCTATTGTATACGTAAAATTGAGATGGGCGTAAAATAGTATAAAGGTACAATTACATTTAAATTTATGTAGCTCCATTTTTCTTATTAATTTGAAATTGTTTACATCAATTTAAGTTGTTTCAAAAAATATAATATTATGATTAATTTATAAAAAATGTATTAAAAGAGTAAATTTAAACCATTACAGGTACAAACCTTTGTCTAGTTGTTTTTTTTTATTTAGTATAAACTTTCTTACTGTTGATATTTTTTTTGTTTATTCTAATGTAACAATTTTCGCAGATTTATTGTTTACCAAAATATTACTTTTAATAATTATTATGTTACGTCATATGAAATTTATTAAATATTTTTATTGTTATTTGTGTCCACATTAAAGTGAATGTATGTATTTAAAAATAAAATGATAAAATATAGAATTGTTCTGGGTATATGATACTTACGCAGTTTTACTCTTTTGATATATAAAAAAGGTACACGTAAACATTTTTTCAGCTGTGTAATAAATTAATATAACCAACTTAAATAAATCTTTTAAGAATAATAATAAACCTTTTTTTAATAGTCTCGATACGTAAACGATTTAGATTTCGCTGATACCTACCTGCGTAGTGAAATAAAGTGTACCTATTTATCGTCTACATTAACTGTATTGATTGGCTTTTGTTGAGGAGGGTTGAGAATTTGCCCCCAGTCGGGTACTGGGGTAGAAAAATAAATTATCGTCCGATATTTTGGCTATATACAATTTTCGGCCAATCTCATATTTGAATACCGGTGAAATATTCGCCACGTTTTATTTATTCCTCTCTGAGGTATTAAATAAGGTAACAGCTATATGAAATTACGATATTTTTATTTACAGAATGTTTCAAGTAAATCTTCCGATATTTTGACATTTGCTTGAAGTATTCGTGACCTCGTAGGTGTCCACAAAATACCGAGGCTCCTAGAAATTTCAAATAGTAATGGTATTTTGACCTACGAATAAAAGATATTTTCCCTAAACACTAACGTATCTTAAATGTAAAAATATTAATGTGTTATTAAAGAGAACACATTCTTATTGTGAAGTTGTAATTATTCAGAACATAGGTCTGTGATATTTTTTAAATACTAAATAAATGTATTAATTAGAAAGATATACATATATAATCAATTTTATCGAAAAATATATTGTTGTTCCTGCCGGGATTCGAACCTGGATTTCTTTCCAATCCGGGTAAGGTGCATTATCCAACTATGCTACAGCAGACAGTACCTCTATTGACAAATTTTCGAACCCATATGTTACATTTTTCAAATAAATAATAATAATAATAATACATTTATTAGGTTCACTTTTTACATGTATTATGTACTTACATTGATAAATAATGTCTAACGGTCTGACATATTAATCTTCCAAATTAATATTCATTAAGTATACATTTTCACCTAGTTAATTACTATGAGTATTGAATACATCTACCGTTCCATTATTTGTCAGCCATCGGAATCGGAATCTCAAATACCTTTGAGTAAACCGATAGCAGATTTCAAATAATGGGATAGTAGATGCATTAATTTGAAAAATATAACAACAAGAAAATGGTACTGTCTGCTGTAGCATAGTTGGATAATGCACCTTCCCCGGATTTGAAAGAGATCCAGGTTCGAATCCCGGTAACAACTACAATATATTTTTCGATAAAATTAATTATATATGTATATCTTACATAATTAATACATTTAATTAGTATTAATGTGTATTTTTATCAACTCTACATATTTTTAATCTTTGTTATGGCAACACGGCTGAAATATCGTAGGTCTTCTCCTTAACCATGTTGATGCTTTTTACTTAATGTCTATTTTACCACAGAAATAGAAAGGTCGGGCGGTATTTACCTTTGTGTGAAGAGTTCATTATAATATTATTTTTAAACAACTATATCTTTATTTGTAACTAATTTATTTTATCTCATAATATTATTACTATATTAAGAGATGGGATTAAGACTTGATTATATAGTACCCGACGCCTACTGCATAAGGACTATATCACGTGACTTTTCCAGGTAGGTACTTCTCACGATAATTACTATAACCATTTTTAATGAAATGTCTGTGTTATCAAATTCCTCTCACTCATATTAAGTATGGAAATATTATAAACTACGCTAATCAATAGTATCTAATATGATTTTCGTTACCCTTGCCCCACAACCCGGTAGTGCCTTCTCGAGAATACACCATCACGGGTAGTGATGAGAAAAAATACTACTCTTAACTCACTGGTGTGATTGTGATTAGTATTCGATAATATCAGTGATTGGAAACTGTGACCGTGATCACACTTCATTATTCAGACTTCATTTGCGTAATAAATATATTCTAGCATTAATAATTCATATATTTCTAATTTAATATCATCACAAAGAGAATGAAAACCTTTAAAGACGTTCTGGCAGAATCTACTAGATGGCGCTGATCACAAATTATGACGCCATTTCTTCATGAATATTTTCGTCTCATATATATAATCACGAATAATGATATTTCAAAATATTTAGTCACGGATGGTGAGTGTGACTCAAGATATCAGTGATTGATTCACGGTTCGCGATTTTGATCTCACCACTAATCACTGGTCTCTGCACTAGGCTGTTTCCCACCAATTGCTGATGACTGTTTTTATGTCCTTCCATCTCATTATGGGTCTACCAAATCAGTATCCAATATACACATTATTATGTAATTAAATTATATATCGGGATTAGCCACAAAAAATACAACATGCAAAATCACTTGTGTGTAGTTTGGTCGTGTGAAACGAATTAGTGAAGAGAGTACAAAGTAAAAACGATACACTACGCAAATGATTGAAACGCGAGAAATTGAGGGTGTTCATGAAAGACTTGGCACCATGTTCGATAACAGTTGAGTTTGCTTGAGAAGATATGTGAATAAGTCGAGAATAATGCATCGGAGCAGAAAATTATGGCATTCTTCGCTCGTTATTTTCTCCGCTTTCGCAGAAAATAACACGATTGTTAAGTAAGTAGTATGTAATTAAATGAACAATCGCTTTAAGATACACACTATTTGAAAAATTTTGTAATAAATTTAGTAATTTACATTTACATTAATTTTAACTCTACAATAATGAGCTCTTTAATAACCTAACCTAACCTAACAGCAAATATCGAATTCACTGAACACTTGTGATGGTAAAATCGTTATTTAAACCGTTATTATGACTATTATTGTGACTGTGATTGTGTTCGATTGTAACGATGATTGATAACTGATTAACGTAATTCTTCGAGCAATGACCGCTACACTAAAAAGTAAACCTCCAACAGTTAATTCTTAGTTACCAATCATCGTTAATTCTCAGTTACCAATCATCGACACAATCACAGTCACGTAATGGTTTACTATAACTACTAAACACTACACCAACGTGACGCAGGAACTTCAAAAGTCCTAAGCGAATGTGAAAAGTAATAGAACTTCACAATATGTTATCCTTAAAAATATATAAGTTGTATCAAAGTTTAATAAAAATGAATTGATATATTTCTGGCATCTCCTGGCGCATGTATTTGAGATTTGTCGCAATATGAAAGTAAAAAGTGTCACTGTTTAAAAATGGAATAACAGATGTATCCATTTGAAAGATCATGCAAGTTCAAAAATTTGTCGTCAACTTACTCGGTTGGCGTGGCGAAACTGGATAACGCTTTCTCCAGGATAGAAAAAGGTCCAGATTCGAATCATGGTTGTAACTAAAATATTTTTTCGATAAATTGTTTTTTTCTGTATATCTTTCTAGTTGATTCTTGTAATTTGTATTAAATACCACAGAACTGTGATATCTTAGCTTTTATATTTCTTATAATTGTGCAAGTGGTCTAGTGATTAGGACGTGATTTAGAGAGTTCGAGCCTCATCCCAGGAGACCATCAAATTAGTTCTTATTCTACACGTATTCCGTATACTCACTCACCTTTATTTTTTTAATAAAAAAATTCATTTTCACGGTATTACTTTTCAACAATCTTTATTGCTATTTTTACGTAGAACCCTCACAGAAAATGGTATTTTCGTCTGTGTACAAAATCAATAACGTTCTTATTTCCTCGTTTCCAACGGCTGTTGACAGCTGCCATCTATTACTCTTCTTACTTAATAACCTTTTTATACGTTTAGTAGTATCTCATTAAAGTTAAGCAGTATAAATCAATCGCGGTGACGTGCTGTTGGCGAATTAGCGGCGGAACCGCCACAAGCCACGAACCCTGGCCTCCCCTCCCGCGCCCCTCCGGGAGACAAATAAGATGTTAGCACGGAAACTTACCATACAATTACGAAGACAAACCCGCGCTTTAACTCGGTGCTCAGGACGACTTATTTAAAAAAAAAAAGATAACTGAATAGTAGTTTTCTACAGGCAGTGATTCGTATTTAGATGAAGTATACCTTCTTATTGTGAAGTTGTAATTATACAGAACATAGGTCTGTGATGTTTTTAATACAAATTAAATGTATTAATTAGAAAGATATACATATAAAATCAATTTTTTCGAAAAATATTGTTGTTGCTACCGGGATTCGAACCTGGACCTCTTTCAATCCGAGGAACGTAGACCCCAACACAGTGCTTTGGCGACAAATTTTCGTCTCCTATCGGATTACTCAAAAGTGTTTGAGATTCCGTAAAAATAAAGAAGATGGCTTTCAAATAATGGAACGATAGATGTATTCATTTGAAAAGTGTAACATATAGGTTCGATTATCCCATGACATGACTGTTGATTATGGTTATACCATGAATCAGACGTAGGTACACATGATCACATCGAGGTAACCAGTTTGGGAGATTTGAAGTGTTAGTGTTGTATACGATTATAGTCAAATGTTTGAATGATAAATAATCTGCCTTCAAATTCGGCTTATTATTTGTGTTCGTATATTGATATTCACCTTGGCTTGCTGTGTAGAAAACATTGTAGTATCTGAGTAATTGAATCACTTTACTTACTTACATGAAAGCACTGCGTTTATTGTTTTAAGTTTACAATGATTACTAGTACTACATAGGTAGAATTTAAGCGGTGGAGTGCAGAGCTCAAAGTGTACTATGAGTCCGGTAGTGGTAGAAGGGTGAGGGGCTCGCGTGGCCGGCAGGCACTGTACAGTACTGTACGTTGATAATGTCCCACTGTGGCGGTTGATTACTACTCCGACAGGTGCGTTCAGCGCTGTGTCAAGATCACCATATCTTGTTGATATGTTGTCGGGGCAATAATGTATTTATTTTTAATATTTGTTGCATTTTACATTTTAATTAATTTAAAACTTTGTTTTTAACCACTTAAATAAGTTATATATTTTTTTACATTTTACATTTTAATTAATTTAAAACTTTGTTTTTAACCACTTAAATAAGTTATATATTTTTTTAAAACATTACAACAGTTTGTCCTGTAAATAATGGTGCCAAGAAAAACCATGCCCTATCAGAATAACCAATCATAGGGTCTTAGGAATATTACACGGTTTTCGAGATATTTACACTTTTATAAATTTTTTTAATAAGAAGAAGAAAATATCGCTTTATGTTTTTTTGATTATTATTTCTGATGAGTTTTCCTATGAAATGTGTGTCACTGTATTTTTAAAAACAGAAACGGTTTTGTCAGGAAAAAGGTTTAAAAATATGAATTCGGACCATATAACATTTTTCAACGATTTTTAAATCACTGTGGTGTAAAAAAGAAGAAACATGACCCAAGTGCACATTAGCTTGAAAATTTCTACGTTTAATACCAATTTAGGAACAGGAAGAAAAAAAGAATATTTCTACTTAGAAAAAAAGTTGTTGCTATTTTAATGCCGAAGGGGACGTTTTGTGAAATCATTCGTTTTTTAAGTAATCGTATTTTTAAATTGCAGGCCCTGCTTCTGGTGCAAACTTGCAATAATGCATTAAAATGTGCAGTAATTTAAAGAAATATATTTTTTTTTGTATTTATTATCGAGAAATTTATTAAAAATAAATCATTTATGGCCACCTTTCCCTATTAGATGTTGATACCTTATAAAATGTTTTTAGTGTTTTTGATCAGTGTCAATGGAAAGAGAGGAGAGGGCATAGTAAAGATTGTAGTTGACTCTACAGTATCTGCGCGCCTTGGTGTTTTTTCTTTTCGAAAGTCATCCCGTAATTGGTGCACGCTCCGACTGATGTCCTCCGCATGCAAATGCAGGAGTCTGTACATTTATGATGGAGATAAAAAATCCACCGTTTACGAGTTCATTCCATTACCATAATACATGATCCCCCCTCCTGGCGGCCGGCCCCCTCCGCCACGCCGCAGCGGCCGCCCAGAGCCCGGGCCATTGTGGGTGCTGAATAATTCATCCCGCATTAGAACTGATGCAGTTCTCACGTGGCCCTCCCCACAACCTCCCATCCCCTCGCCGAGCCTTCACCCTGTCCCACCGAAGAACATTTCAGACATCTTAGATGGATAACGCTGTCTTACTAATACATTAATAAAGCTAATGCCGAGAGAGCATTTATTTCTGAGGAAATGCAATGTACCTGCAAACGTTATGAAAATATTGTAATGTTTAAATTGTTGATGAGGAAAAATGCTACTCTCGAATCACTGTTGTGATTGTGATTGATATTCGATAATATCAGTGATTGAAAGCTGTGACTGTGATCACAGTTTCATTATTAATGATCAATAATTATTTAATATCATCACAAAGAGAATGAAAACTCTTAAAGAAATGTGAGTTTATTTTTCGGTTAAATTCTCAGCATTTTGGGTCAAATGCGTAAAATGTTTCTGCAGAATCTACTAGATGGCGCTCATCATTAATTATAATGTCATTCTTTCATGAATATTTTTGATTCATATTCACATGCGCCAAATCACGGTTCAATCACTGATAGTGAGTGTGACTCAAAGATATCAATGATTGACTCACGGTTCGTGATTTTGAGCTCATTACTAGTTTAAATACTAGTATCCCAAAGACATCATACCCATATATAATATATATGGAATCATGTTTTAAAATAATATTGCTACATATCTACTGTAGTATATACAATTGATTAAGCCCATATAGTTTTACCAGTGATTGCTCAAAGAATTACAAATAATCAGTTACCAATCATCGTTTTAATCGAGCACAATCACAGTCACAACGATTTAACCATCACTTGTTCAAACTGTATAAATCAAATCTCAAAACAGTGGACAACAGATATTAAACAATTTATTTTCCCGACTATTTAAATATGCTGATATAAAATTATAAATTCAATCTCAATGCATTCCATAACAGTAAAGAAGTTTCTCAGACAGTTTGAAAATTTACGAATGAGAGATTAGGCAGCATCCACCCAAAAATATGACAGATGAAGTAATAAAATAAAACATGTTGTGACACTTCTGACAACAAAAATGTCAATAAACACGAAGAAAGAGCTTCAGAATAAAATTTTGACGTAAAACTGCATAAAGCGTTTCGCCGGATAGGAAAAGGTCCAGGTTCGAATCCTGGTAGCAACTGAAATATTTTTTCGATCGATTTTTTTTTGTGTTTTTCTGTGTGGCGAATAAAATCCAACTATTCTCATAATACGCCGATACTTTCCTATAGAGGAATTACATTGAAATAATTTGGCAAAACATCAAAAATTTTATTTCGTATTTGAGGGAAATCCCACCGCAACCAGCGACCTCCGGCACGCGACGTCTCAGTGCTTACTGGATTATCGTCCTCTAAGGACATGATGGTATCGGTACTCAGACTTCGTGAGAAACTTTGTAATTTATTCAATTATTGTCCATGATTATGTGTTTTCTCGTTGTCATTATGAAAAATAATTAGCATTACTACTTATGATATAAAAGAATTTATTTTAGATTATATTGTCGTGAATGGGTTTTATGGGCACCACTCTTACACTTCTGACACGTTAATCACATCTTATGCTTGGTTAAGTTTGAAAAATACTAAAAATATGAACGCGACACGTAGGTGTTTCGTATACGTGTATTTGTTTGAATAATTGTAACAGGTTTTATATTACTTTACTAATAACTAATTACTATGCAATAAATGTAATTTCATTACATTTTATTAAGGAGAACATTACCGTGAAGATGTAGTTTTTTTCAGAATTTTTTTTTTCGATAGATTGAACACACCCACAGCAGAATAAGAGACTCACGTTTATCATCTCAATACTTAAAGCCCATAATTGCGGTTATCACAACATTCATTACTCTGGCATTTTTACAAAATATATTATATTATATACATATGTCAGAGTAAAAGTTTATTGGTTATTCCGCGTCTGTTGGTTCTAAGGAAGACCATAGTTGTCTCAAAACTTCGGGTAAATCTCATTACTCATCTTCAGGGGGCGCTTTATCGGTGAAGTGAGTTAAACTAATCTTTACTTTGTATAATTAGATATAATAAATAGAAATGCGTACATATGTATACGGAATACGTGTCACATCAATATTTTTAAACTAAAATAGGACTAAATTGTTGGTCTCCTGGAATGTGGCTTGAACCCCCGACCACTGGATCACAAGTCGAGTGTGTTAATCATTAGACCAACATTAAATTTCTATCAATATATTTGCTTAATTGAAAAATAATAACTTTTCGATTTTTCAAAGGGCGTACCTTTGCAGATTTCTCATTTTGCAGACGACTTTAAATTAAACACGTATAACCCGTCCCTTCAATTGATCGCTATAGAATACGCCCTCGCGACCAGTAACTAATTCACTTGATAAGCACCGTGTCTATCTATTTATCGCAGTTAGAGATAAAGTTACCCGGAACGAAGACTGGCTAAATACACACCGAGACGTTTGTTGCATGAGTTCCGAGCAGTTTTAATCTCAGTGCAGCGAGGGTTTCGCCGTATAACAGCGATGAACTTTACTGTTATTAGCTCGGCGAGGAAGGATATGATTACTATGTGCAATAAATAGTACAAGGCATGTTCACCGAGTTCTCGGAGTTTAATTCCCATTTCGTGATGTTTTGATTAGATTCGTGACGGCCCGCTTCCAATCGGCATACTTTATAGCCATCGATTTTTCGTCTCCGGTTAATTAGTATTTGTGAAAAAACGCGTTTAATAGACTTAAAAAAGGTTTTTTTTTCAAAATATATATATACGAGTATTAAGGGTATATTGTGTGATCAGTTGTAAATTTTACTATATAGTAAAAAAAATTGCGTAAACGCCAAAAAAAATTTACCCATCGAAAGTACAAATTTTTCAATCCAATATCGGAATGATAAAAGTTAGTTAAAAATGGTGGACACTTCACAGCTGTTTCAAAAGTTATCTGTTACATTGATATTTTAAAAATTGTAATGAATCATTCAATATCCCGTTATTTTAATAATGAGAGTTCGACCGATAATGATCTCGCTGTTGAATTTATATTAGCAATAGATCGAAGATTTTTCGCTAACTATGTGACATATTCCGAACGCTGGGGTGAATAAAACGATAGATAAAGCATAAAATTGTATGTATTGCCAATGGGAAATATTTAAATTTGATATCATTAATTGTCTCTTCTCGAGCCCCGCCCCATTGCCCGATTAGACACAATACTCTACTTAGTTTGGTTATCACCTGATAATGAGAGGGACTACACCTCTCGAATCTAGTAGTGAAAATAACCCAATGTGTGTTAAATACAAAGTTTTGTTGTGAAAATCAAAAAATAAAAATTACGTCATTCTCAGATTTTTGATTGTCTTGCCACACTGTTAGGCGAAGCAAACTTTGACAGTGATAAACTTGACGTTCGAACATCCCGCAAACGTTTTTTACGATGGTAAAACATTACTATGTTATAAATGTACAGTAAAATTTGACTACGCCCTAAGCCATCTTTATTTTTTTTATTGATTTACGTAGCTCTAATATTTTGAAACATTTTTCTGTGATAGTTTTTTTGTATTTCGTCACATATTATATTTGTTTTAATCTCAATTGTAAAAAATTGCGTCAGTTCAAAGGTCGACGGGCAACCTTTCAGTGCAGCATTTTTGTTCTGACGGGCGTTGGTGGTTCATCCCATTGCTTGGGCCAGCCCAATCACGACTTTAATTACTCACCCTCGTTATTTGATCAATCATCTGATAGCAGTCTTCCAGTCTGGACTCTGGACCCTTCGCCTTCATCTAATCCTTCGGGATTCCGTTTGTGATGATATAATAAATTTATTAATTTAAGATTGACTAAGTCTTGTAAGTAGGTAAATCTACATCGCCTTTGACTCTACGCGCTGTTTTCTATCCAAATTATTAAATTAATTTATGTAAGATATTGAATCTGTTGGCAATAAAATCGTAAATCGTACCGATTGAAAAAATTTTCGTGACTCTTCAGATTTAAAACAAGTACATACTTACTTACTTACCATCACGCCGTTTCTCCGCGGGGATAGGCAGAGAGGACAGAGCGCCACACTCCTCTGTCCCGACACACAATTCTCGCCTCATCCACATTCATACATCTTCTCATACAAGCTCGCCGATTGTTGAGGCTTCTAACAGAACCGTCCTCCATTATCTGGTTCACCAGGTCGTGCCAAGTCTTCTGCGGACGTCCTTTATTTCTGGTGCCATCAACACTTGCGTCATATATCTTTCTTACCATTCTCTCCTCTTTCATCCGTTCCATATGACCAAACCACCTAAGTGATCCTTTCTTAATCTTACTCACTATACTAACATCAGCTTTACATTCTTTACTCTGTCATAAATAGATTTGCTACAAATACGCTTAAGTGATCTCATTTCCACTGCATTCAGTCTACTTTTGTTCCTTTTCTGCCAGCTCCAGTCCTCACTTCCATACATCAGTGTCGGTACCAGGATTCCATTGTGCACCGCTAGTCTTGCCTTGGTTGACAAATTCCCGTTAGATATAATTCCATTCAAAGCGCCGTTCACTTTATTTCCTGCAGTCACCCTCCTTTCGATATCATTCTCAGCCTTTCCGTTTCTATCAAACATACTTCCCAAATATACAAACTCATCTACTTATTCCAAACATTCATTACCTACAAGTATTTTGCACGGTGTCTTGCTTTCCTCCTTCTCGAATACCATCACTTTCCACTTGTTGACATTCATCATGAGGTCGCTTTCCTTGCATACATCGTACATTCTACTCACCAGATTCTGTAGTTCTTGTTCATTATTCGCCATTAGTACTGCATCATCGGCGTACAATAAACAGTATACAATCAAATTGCCCATTTTTGCTCCTACATTCATACATTCCAGTTCTTTCACACATCCATATACGTAAATACATAGATAAAAATATTACAATAAGTAAGTATACGTAATAAAAATAAAATAACATCATTTTATTACATTTGTGTATTCTGGAAATCATTGATTACATCATTTCACTTGCATATTCTAGTAGTGGTTAAGACACTCGCTTAGTGATCCAGTGGTTCTAGCCCCATTATCATATCGTTAATCCTATTTCGTAGTACAAGCATTTAGCTTAGTTTAAAAATAGTGAGAACGTTGATATGACACGTTTTCCGTGTACGCATCTGTATTAATTAAATTATTTAAAACAAATAATATCACGTGTTTCCAAATTACATACGCGTTTGACGTAGTCATTATTCGAAATTAAGTCTATTAAAAAGTCACGTTTACTCCTAAAGGCTTGCAAATTAAATAAGCTCCCAAATTCATGTGTTAGAAAAAAAATCGTGAAAGGCCTGGATGATCATAAATATGCTGTCCAATTTTCAAAGCAGCCCTTATTTCTCTATAGTATCACAAACACACGTTGGAGTTTGCCCATCGAACGATCGGGAATCTGTTTTCCTACAGGGCTACCTCAACAGTCTAATGCTGTGAGCTGGGAATATTAAAACGTACAAAATAATAATAACTTTTTTTAACAACATATAACTGTCGCTCAAGTGTGTATAGCATATATTATAGCAATCTTAATATTATTTTGCTATGACTATTGTAGTCGTATTATTTTAATTCTTTAAATAAATCAATCTTTGTACTCGGCACAGCTGAGTATTAGTAAATTGTTGTTTACACATTTTGAAGGGAGTTACTGCGCCTACTTAATTTTGAGTAGTATAAAATTTAGTTTTTTAAAAAAAAAAGCATGTTGCACCACAGTGTGACTCCCGCGTCAATTAATGATGTTGTAGTTGTTTATAATCTTATCTTAGCTTGAATTTTTTTTTCTGTGTCAGTTATAAAAATTAATAAACATTGGTATAATATTATCGTAATGCAGGTAATATTAGATCAATAAACATAGTGTATTATTTAGTACCCGGTACAGAAATACAAACAAATTTTCATTTTCATTTTAAATTTGTTTTCATAGTAGTTCCTACTTAGTTACCCGTCACTTAGACTTTTATTTGTTAGTTTTTATCTATGCTTGTATTTTTAATTTCAGTATACATTGTTTCTCGACGAAGATACCACAGGTATCGAAACATGTTGATTTATCAATAAATAGTGGTTTTGTCTTATTATTTAATTAAAACGTAACATACTAGATTTTTGTAACTTAGAGGCCGAGATGAATCCGATGAATATCTTTATAACATAATTCTCTCAATACGCCTTTCTTAATATTCAGAAATTGACCAAGTACTTGCGTTCCGAATTATTCCGAAATTAATTTGATTTCCGCGATTTTTTTCAACAACCCTGTACTCCTCGGCGATAAAGGATCCTCACCCCTCTCCCTCTCACACCGGAACACGCGTCATGGTCTTTTACTCCCAAATTGTTTTACACAAAGCGTTATTCGGTCATTTTTAGAAGTGACATTTTTTTTAACGCGGGCTTTGTTAATTTCGCACCTAAATGCGCAACAGTATGGCTAGTATTAATGACCGGTATTTTAAGTACCATCATACGTACTTCACCTCTGACACTTCACCCTCCTACCCCTTACCAATTCATGTTTTAATTGGACTCTAGTTTCAAATTTTTCATACTTTATTCAAATTGTTTATTCACACTGTTCTATGAAGAATCAAAATAAGTAATAAAGTACCTAATATGTTCTTGGACTTATTCAAATATTGCTAATAATATACTGGTCAAAATAAGAAAATACATAAAATTGAAAAATATCGATTTTTCAGGAGTATTCTAGTATGTTGTGTTAAAAACACTTTACAGATAAAGAATATTGCTTTAAATAATTTAAAAAAATAATTCGATTCTCATTGTGACATATATGCTGTTTCAGGAAAATTAATTATCAAATTTAGTCCATAGATGGCGACAGTGTAGTGTACTGTCCACATATTAACATATATACAACTTTCAAAAATTTGATAGATATGGAGATTGATTGGTGAGAATGGTGAACGTTATATTTATATAAAGTGTTCACTTAAGCCAGCCAAAGACAGGTCGTAAGCCCTGTAATTACCCATACTTCCATATATTTACCATTAAATATAATAAAAAAATAGTTGCGTCTGTATGAGATATATATTATTTGTTTAATAACAGTGCCTCTGTAGGTGAAAATCTAGTAATTGTGTGTGTTCTTGGACATATTCAAATATTGCTAATGGAATTTCAATGTCAAATAAACAATGTCTCGACAATAGTTTTTTAGTTATTTTACTTCACATGAAAATCAAAGCACCGGGACAATAATTATTTATTTTGTGAAGTTTCTTGTAACATTTTGTTGTATATCAGAATATATTCAGTCTACATTATCGAATTAGTAGGTGATAATATACCAAATTTATTAAATACATAATATTATGTATATAATCCTGTAATATTGTCGAATACATCCAACGTCGCGTTATTAGTAAATATGTACTTAATTGGGTATTGTCTATTGCTATCAGACTGACAGAACTGTTTTATAGATCAGGTGTTCATAACACTCCCGAAGTCAGTTCTTATCTATGGATGTTGGATTATAATTTATTATTATTAGATTTATTATTTGTAAATTATTTTTGGTCTTCATACTTAAGACCCTAATGAGGATATTTGAATGAATGAAGTGCATTACTGTACTATTGTTTTTTTATTATCGAATATATACATAAACTTCAATAAATAAATAAAAGGTCCAACTAAACTATTCATTTACTTTCGTTACATATTAAAATATACATGTTTATTGTTTATTCAGTTTTAAATATGCTTATTTATTTCTATGTAACCTTTACAATTAGGTATCTTTTATAATTATTAGCCTTTTATTATATAATTTTTACGGGACTAGATAATTTTCTACAAAAATTAAATCATTTATTTAAATATACCAAATTTTAACTACACGTAGGTAGTCAATTTATGTACTTACGTTGTAATCGTGATAATATTGTGTTGGCCTTACAGACGGCTTGTATTGAAATATGTATTGTGAAATAAATATTTTACGTGTTTTTGATTGCATAGTAGCTAATTAAATCCGTACCAAACACTAGTTATTTATAACGATCGTAATTGATTATATTTTTAATTAACATTCAATGTTATGTAGATTTTCTGCACCTAATACACCACGATGGTATCTTGTTTTTGTGCTATTAAATTACAATAATAATTAGTAGTGATGAGAAAAAATGCTACTCTTGACTCACTGGTGTGATTGTGATTGATATTCGATAATATCAGTGATTGGAGACTGTGACTTCGATCACAGTTCATTACTAATACGCATGCGCAGCACGATATCATAATAAAAAAAACATAATTTTGAGCGCGTTTAGTTATATTATTCAAACTTTATTTACGTAAAGAACATATTCTAGTATACATAATTAATATATATCTTATTTAATATCGTCACAAAGAGAATGAAAACTCTAAAAAAATGTGAGTTTATTTTTCGGATCAAATTCTCAGCATTTCGGGTCAAATGCGTAAAACGTTTTGACAGAATCTACTAGATGGCACTTATCACGAATTATAACGTCATTTCTTCATGAATATTTTCATTTCATTTGTACATGCGCCGAATCATAAATCAATAAATAAAATAAAAAAATGAATCACGAATCACGATATTCCCAGATATTCAATCACTGATGGTGAGTGTGACTCACAGATATCAGTGATTGACTCACGGTTCGTGATTTTGAGCTCATCACTAGTAATTAGGAATATCAGAAAAAAAATTTCAACGTCATTTTTTTTAGTGTTTATAAGAATATTTAATTAAATCGTATAATTAATCATATTTATTTTCAACCCATTGGTATTACAGTGAAGGGATTACGATATTCATAATGTTATTTACATTAATGAAGACATTTTAGTTGATATTATTAATTAATTAATTTCACACAAATCACAGTAATAATATATATGTGTTATAATAATAAAACCTGCATTTATTGAATGAAGAGTTGCAGACAGCTAGCAGCCAGCAGCCAGCACCTGCCCGTCTAAATGTGAAAAGTGGCCATTTTCTAATTAGCTTTCAGTTTACGAATTGTCCTCTCCGACCGTACACTCTGTAGCATCGCTGTTACTTGTTAAAACTTTAATTAATTAAAATTTCCTTGATTTTGATAAATGAAAGAAGTGCGCAAGTACCAAGTCTCGAGAATTGTATGCGAGACCGTCCGCATTGTTTTTGTCTTTGTTACAAATATAACTGACAGGTATTTTGTAATAAGAGAAATTATTTTTAAGTAAAGTAAATATGCCTCTGAAAGAAATACAAAGTACAAAACCCTTTTTTTTGTATCTTGCAGTAAACGATACTATTTTTCCAAAAAAATTTTATCTTGCAGTAAACGATACTATTTTTCCAGAAAAATAGTATCTTGCAGTAAAAGATGCTATTTTTCCAGAAAAATATAGCGTTTTTATTTTGGTGCAATGTTTTTCGGAATTAACTTTGTGTGAAACCTGATACAGTTTACATACTTCATACTTCGAACCTGCAAACACTTCCGAAATTCATATTGCTTCAAAATACTGTACTACGCATTCGTTCGTAGTCACTTATTCAGTCGGGTACGCATCTCAAATCTGGAACCCATGGCAGATAACATGTATTGCGAGATATCTTAATGTTAGATCTAATCTATCATTCAACTCCTATTTAGATGCACCAACTTAACACACAACACAAGAACAAGTGCTGACCAAATACATCTCTTCAAACTACCGCAAGGCCATATTGACTGTCCCAGCCAATTATAATTAATATCTCTCCACATACCATCAAGATCGACCCGGCAGTCCGCACTCTTCCACATTCCTAGAAGTAGAACATCTTACATACAAATTTCATTCATTCACCGGTCATGCAAATACCATATTGAGAAATTTACAAAAATTGACATTTTCAACATTAGCCTTACTACGCTTACAGGGTTCTTTTTATGAACCACCACAATCTCAATTTTGTCCAATTATTCTACATATAAACACATCTTGCTCTCCCTTTACCGCAACAATAGTTGCAACCTCCCCGCTCTTTCTCCTACCTTTTTAATTTTTATTTATCTTCAGCATCTAAACATACTTATGTACCTAAACATTTCTGTGGATTTTCATAAATAGTATCACATGTTAAATATTTATTATATTAGTTATATTGAATGTGGATGAGGCGAGAATTGTGTATCAGAATAAAAGAGTGTGGCGCTCTATCCTCTCTGCCTACCCCCTCGGGGAAACGGCGTGATGGTAAGTAAGTAAGTAATATTAAGTTTACACTGTCAAAATCAAATTAAAAATTAAATTAAATACAGCAAATCTGACTAGATTAAGAAGGGTGATAAGGCTCAGCTGGAATAGCATTCTACCGGAAATAGAAAGTTCCGTGTACGAATCCCGGTGGTGGTGTATTTTTACGATAGAATATATTTGTTCTATGCACCTTTCTAGCTGTTGTGTCTAAATTAGTTTTATTTTATTAATATAATCGTTTCAGATAATACATTATCACATGAAAATGTATCCTACAATAGCGGGGGTCTATTAGAAGAAGACACACGTGTGTTTCTTGTATTGAAACGCTTACACAACACGCTCACACACACTCAGGTATCTAAAACACCTAACTCTCGTATTCAATTACTCCTTCAATTATCTTGATGTTCACTCTAGTTTATTGTTTCTTCTCTAAGTAATCATACTACTCGTTTATAAGTGAAACTCGACACGTGAGGGCTGTCGGGGGCGGCGGTAGAACGGGGCGGGGGGCTTTTAATGTTACGTTAATGCTTCCCGTTAATTTTTGATATCCCGAAAGAAAATTGAAATTGAATCTCATTACTTAAGAGACTTGCGAAGATTGTGTTTGTTTTAAATGTGCTCATCCCGTACCCGGACTGGTAACGAGAAAATCTGGATTTTCAATTTAATTCTCCGACTTATAAAGTGCTTTTGTACACAAATTTTGTAATTGAATGAGAAGTTTACACAAATACGTGGCAAATGTCGCGTACACACTGCGGTGTCAAGTGAGCCATTCAAGTACGTTTCGTCCGCGGCTGAGCCGACTCGCAAAGCTTACTCTTTATGTCATATTCATCTTTTTGATATATTTTATAAATGCTTCTTTATTTTTTCATGTGTTACTACTGCTTAACAGTTTATTTTATTTTTTCGTTAATGTTACGCTTATGACAATTTAGATAGGCTATCGAATA
Organism: Eubasilissa splendida; assembly: GCA_031772225.1. NCBI lineage: Eukaryota > Metazoa > Arthropoda > Insecta > Trichoptera > Phryganeidae > Eubasilissa > Eubasilissa splendida. Next base: position 21,303,175 of record CM062846.1, on the reverse strand, counting down.
TTTTTAATTGTCCAACTTTGTGACTGTCGCTTTCGTTGTAGGCAAATGTGAAACGTTACATCGGAGTGAATACTCAATTTTCTTTAAATACAAATAAAATTTATATGAAACCACAGACTGCCAAATATATGGACGTGAACTAACGCAAATTACTTGTTTTAATATTTTCAATTTGATGTCACCCACGTGATCACTTTGATACCACGTATGCAATCAAATAGCTCCGCAACTTTTTTTGAATATATGACTGGATTGGAACTAAATGCATTAATGTAAAAAATACATCTTGTTTACATTAAGATTTAATTTTCGAAGTGTAAATTCTTTTACTGTTGCGTAAATGTGTCATAAACTATCCGATTTATGTTTCCACAATGAATGTATATAGAATTTCTCTAGTCTCGCAACTAATGTTCCAAACCTCTCTCCTATGTGTACGTTTTATTTCATATGTATTCATTTACTGGTCTGTGTCTGAAACATTACAATAGGAACGTTTTTAAAAATAAAATATTACTCAATGTTGATTCTTCCAAAACGCAGATGTTAAAAATATAAAAATCAAAGCAATACGATATTACTATTTTCGTCGAAGTCACACGATCAAGAAATTCAGACCAAGTGAATGTACGATTAATAGAGAACGTACAAAAAGGGCACCTTCTGGGAGACGTACGTCAATTTACATGGAACGCAGTGTTTAATGAAATGTTAGAAATGTTAATCTAAATTACCCAACGCAAAATTATGAAACTAGATATAAATTCTATTTTCACATAATTATTAAACACGACGTATTAGGATAGTACAAACACCTATCTTACTAAATTACTAAATTAGTGAGTTTCTAAAAATAGACCAAACGCTATTTTGTCCGCTACAAATAACAATTTTCCATATCGCGAACAATATTGGTTGATCGTTAAATCAATACATTTATGGAACAAGATTAAATAAAATATGATAGTATAAAGATTTATTAATCCCACTGCGAGGGATGTTGGTTGCTGGTTACCCTCCGATACCTATCAATATCCGACAACCGCGGGGCTGTCTATTTCAGGAAATTGTAATTATTATTTGGAGTGATCATTAATTCGCCGGGGCCGGACCTAGGGTTGAGGGGCCGACCAGGGGTGAATAGGGCCCGACCCGCGCCCTTCGGGTGGCGGAAACCCCGAGACTGGAGCAAGAATTACGCGATGAATGACAATTAGGGAGTTCCGTAGCCCTCGGCCATATGAAATATCTTATTTTGCTCGAATATCAACGGAAATTATCTTGATGAGCGATAAAAAAATACTTGATTTTTTCTTCAGAGTATTCCAGTGATGCAACGCTCTTCAACGAATATCTACACCCGATGATATAACATATTAATCTATCTTCGTTAATAAATGGTTCAATACACACATTTTCTGTAAACAGTGCAAATAATGTATATTTTATTATAATGTAAAATTCTATGACAAAAATACAATTTTTGTCACTTAAAGTATAAACGTACGTACGTAGAACAATTTTTTGATTTAGTGGTTAAGACACTTGCCTAAAGATCTAGGGGTTGGAGGTTCGAGCCTCATTCCAAGAAATTACAAAGTTAGTCCTATTATCATAGTGCAAGTATTTAGGTTAGTTCGAAAATAATAATAATATTAGCGTGTACGTTGATGTATTTTGCTTCCCTTTAAATTTAAACTACGACAACTTTTCAATAACTATTAATATAAATTGTATATATTGCATCCCATTTCCCTCCCCTCCTTATTGTATTCCTCTTTCCTCTTTGTATGTTCAGTTTAAAATCACTGTTTTGTTTCTATTTTCAGTTTTTTTTTTTAAATATATACTATTTTTTAGATTTTTATGTTTATTATGTACTATGTATTTAATTCCGAAAAATCTTCACTGGTTATATTTCTATATATTATGTAAAAAAAATATAAATACATATTCCATTATTCGCATATCTTATTTAAAAAAAACAGTAGTAATTCTACTGTAATGTTTTGTAGGTGGAATGAAGAAATCAGTCATCGTGCAATTTCTTATCCACAGATTGTTAAAAATGTGATAATAGTCGACGATAAATTAGTATTAAAGTATTAGATTAAAATAATGATGATGTGACATATATGTCTCTTCGCAGACATCATTATTTATTAACCATCTAAATGAATTATTAGCTACTTTATAAATCAACTCTGAATTGTGATGAATGTTTCAAATATATTTGCTAGGGAAGTGTAATTATCCGGTACACAACTTATAAGAGAGAAATTGTATCTCCTTGTCAAGTATGTCTCTAATCCAGATTACACCATCCATACCGCATCTTGGCTGGAAACGAACTAATAATTTGATCATAATCAAACAATATCGGAACATCCATCTGGAACGGCAGACAAAGGCGTCTTGGTCTGTCGGATTAGTCCGCAGAGCCGCAGAGCCGCAGTACCTACAGGAGTGACCGAGTGCTGCGCCGGTTTTACCTGTCTCTGGCATTCCCGCCAATTGTTACGGCCGCATGCCCCTCGGAGTAACAATATCTGAGTTACATCGGATTTCTAATATAATTAGCAGACCCACTCGCCCTCCTTTGACTGTGTACCGTCGTCTTTGACTAACCACTCGACTTAAACGATTGATATAATTACACGGCATTGTGCTTATGAGAATCGGCCCGAATCCCGGCTAAGGAATGTGGCCGCTTATACAAAGTTGCGACGTCCTCTCCGGTTAATTGGATTGTGTGTTATCGGATGTTCGCTAATTAAAATAGATGTACAAACGTAATTTACATAGCTGACCGAGATTGTTACATCTTCATTTTCGGGGATAATCAAATTATACATATCTCGCTTTATCATATCTACCATTTTGAACCGCCTCAAGCTAATATATATCAACTATACAAGGATCATATTTATATACAGCGCGGACTATACATTTTTACATTTTAATTAAAACACCCGTATGTTTGATACATTTACTAGATGTGACATTATTTGTGTACACATAAAACTCAATAATATAAAATATTATTTTTATATGTTGCAATAATAAATAGAATATCAAATATTTTTTTTTGTATAATTAAATCACTTCATTATTATGCACTCCCTTTTTTTGTCTTCTTTCTCTTATTTTTACTTTTTTTTTCTATTCCTGCAATAGAAGAGAAAGTTCTCATTCTTTTTATCGTTTTCTATGCAGCTTAAAATTTATTTCTCTTAACTAGTCTTAATAAGCCATTGTATCAATTTAATAAATCTATTCAAATTATTGTCTTACACTGTATCTAATCTATTGATAATTCAGAAATAACATGTAATTGGTTTAATTTTTTGTTACACTTTTATTATGATTGATTATTTTTGCATCAATTTTTTTTTCAAATAAAATAATGTTTAAAACCAAACCAAGGACGGGTGCGAAATAAGTTTTAGAATAGAATGGATACTAAGAATGGGTAAAAAAATGTAGGTAATAATTAAAATAACTACCTACCTGCAGTACAGCTAAATTACAAACAGCATTACAGTGTTCTAATTTTCAAATCTGTTTTCGTTTGGAAAAATGTACCTTCATATCATAAAGTTCACATAATCGTCTAATTTGTATATTTGAAAGGAAATTCTTCTTCCACTCCAAACTAATGTTTCAAAATATCCTTTCAAATTTCACTACGCATGACACACAGAAGGACATTACATATGTAACAAATATGTTAATTCATATTTAAGTACCTAACAAAATTGTTTCCTTTGTTTCAGGTTAGGATTCTTTCACCCTCTCTACTTCATCATACACCGAGTGTATGCTTCTCAAGTAAGTGTTCGTCAAAAGTAATAAAAATTAATGGTTTTAATACGCTTATTCCGAATGAATATTTATATTGTAATAAAAAGTTTTTAAATTTATTTTACTATATTGTTAGGCCAATCTGAATACCATTGAAGATCTTGGTTGATAAGAAAATATTAACTTTACTGTAGAAATTTTTGTGTGCAGATAATTTTATTATGTTAATAATGAAATCGAATGAATCAAACGGCACGTTTTCGATCGGCTATCAATAAGGCAAGTTACTGATTATATTTACGATGGAAAAAAAAGTGTTACACGCCTCAGACACATGTATCACATCACGTCTGCGCAAGTTTATTTGGTTCGAAAAAATCTTCCCGGCAGGGAAACGAACCCCTGTCTCTTATGTCCTTAGGTACCACTATTCTACCGAGGGAAATACGCTACACATGAAAATAGCAGTTTACTATTGTATAAAGCTCTTTATTAATACTGGCGTGTTACAAAGTTCACTAGTTTATTAGTATTATTTATTTTAAACAAAATTCTCACAAAAAAACCAGCGTTATATACTTTCATCACTAAATATTTTTTTATAAAGATTAAAAATGTCATGAAATTTTCTAACTCAGTTTATATGACAAATTTTACTAGAGGAGCCTCTGAAAAACATATTAATAACCTTATTAAAACTATGTTAATAATCGCTTCCGCCTAAAAATTGAAAGAATACTGTAATCCCAGAAATCTGTCATCTTGCCTTTTATTATTTGCAACTGAAAACCTTTCGTTATTCTCTTCGGAAGAAACGCTCAGTAATTCAGCCTTATGCGCCTGTGTTTTTGATATTTTTAATTATATTAATTATTCTATATATATAAAAATGAATGTATGTTTGTTTGTCCCGTATGCGTTCCTATACCGTTCACCCGATTGCGATGAAACTTTGGTGAGTTGTGCATACGCATAAGGTATCTGAATTAGTACAACCATTTTACAATAGGTGGCGCGCGAGACGTTTCAACAAATGTGTGTATTTCATATAGTTTATTGCCATGAAACTTTGGTGAGTTGCTGTGCGCACTCCCGCAAAGGTTTCTGAATTAGTACAACCATTTTACAATGAGAAACTTCGCCGAAGAAAGCGATCTGCGCGCCACGGCTATCAGTTTCATGGCAAACCATATGTCGTGAAATGTGAAATACGGACACGTTGATTGGCTATTCTTAGGATTCTCTGTGGCGAATTTTTCAAGAATTATCGCTTTTTCTGGCGACTTCTTCGTATACGCACCACACGGAAAAACAAAAAAATATTGTGTATCCAAAAACACTTCAAATAATCAGAATTAAAATACAAACATTTTCTTTCTTTAAATGGCATTGCAACGCACGCCGGGTATTCGCTAGTTATATTATAAATAACCCGCACTGCAAACAATACGACGCCGTGAGGTACGGTGATACTTGTTAACAGTATCGATGTGCCAGAGAGCCTACCTGCGAGATAAACTCAAATACAATTCACCACAAATCATGTTTGAATCCACCGACTTCCTTCCTTGTGAGGTTTGTCAGTTGTTATATATGTGTGTGTGTGTGTCACGCGGCGAGAAGAACGAGTGGTATGTCTGTGTGTGTATGGATATGGGCAAGGCTCATAAACGGGCGCACTCGTAGGGACTGACACTGGACTCCGACACGATCTAGTACTATCTTTAAGTCTACTATACTGTTGTGAATATGTATTCTGTAATCTTGCTTAAATAAATTTGTGTAATTGTCACTTGACAAAAGGAGTTTGATGGAACCACCATAGCGCAACTGAGAATACTTCAGCCGCTCCATAAACATAAGACATTACAAAATTAAACTTTTAATTTTTCAGGAGTCAACCGGGTTTTTTTTGTGTGTGTGTAACGTGTCACGTGACCTTAGTTCAGTGTTCTAACACTGTCCGATAAGCAAGTTGTACGTCATTTATTTAAGAATTGATAAGCAAAATATTCTACCCCTGGGGACCGAGTGTTGTCAGATCGTAGATTTTTTTTAAAGTTCGGAAAATCGTGAAGTGAATATAATTATTTTTTTTATGTTTATTCTCTCCCACAATAATATCTCATAATCAATTTGTGAGATTTATTATTCTGTTCGGTGGGAAAGTTCCCTCCCCGCGGGACGCGCCGCGCCACACACTCCCGAGTTTTTTCATTAATATTTTTAATTGTTTTACATTGGATTTTAAAAAACGTGAACGAACCCAATTTCCTCCTCCATTAAAGCCCGTCAGTGAAATGAAGGTGGCGAAAGTAACTAGCGCCGCGTATGTTACATTTTTACAACCTGCCTGTGTGCCGATCCCAGCGGGGGAAGGCGAAGGGCTAGCAGCCAGCACCTCACACTTTTCCTCCATTACTAACCACCTCGTTGGTCTAAATTTGTTTACTTGAACTTTCTCGGTCGTTCCTGATGCTAGCAGGATGGCAACCCATCTTCAATGTTACCACCATTCGGTGTTCGTGTAGGCGTTTTGCTATATATTGTCAACGTGTATTGTGTCCGAGTGCAGACAGTAATGGCAGAAAAGATAAAGTTTTATTTTATAACAAGTTCTCACTATTTACACTGAATTCTCGTTGATGATTGGTTGAAAGTATAAAATAATACTAGTTATAATTTTTACGGTGCCAAATGACGCTGTACCGCTGGCTACGTTCAGGGTACGCTGACGTCTCCTAATAAATCTTCGCACGCCAACCGTCGCTCGGGACGACTCGTCGCCTGTACATCTTCGAAAATATTACGCCGTATATGTGAACGCTTTTGTACTTTCTACTTCGCCAAACATTAACGTAAGCAAATCACACGTCATCCATTCATTACTTTACTGTTCTCCCTTTGATTTCAGGACATGCTTGTGGTCTAGTGGTTATGATACTCGCCTAGTAATCTAGTGGTGGGGGGTTCGAGCCTCGTCCCTGGAGGCCATCGAGTTAGTCCTATTTTCATAACACAAGCGTTCAGCTTTGTTTGAAAATAGTAAGAATATTAATATAACATGTACACATCCCTATTTTTAAAATATATATAAATTGAACCCACATTAATTGAATTATTCTTCAATAATTATATATTTTTAACACGTGTTATACTGATCATAAAATTGAATTATATTTCGATCTAAGGAGGACAGTCAACCGTGCTGCTCTACGGAGGCGAGATATTAACAATGCAAAGAAGAAGAAACCAATGTCTAGCCGATAGCAATTAATATTAATAATCGATACACGAATTTGTTTATTTCGTATGAAAAAATCTTACATGATGAATTAACGATTACTCGGTACAATCAATCAAGACTGATCCCTGGAGCAATTAAACTTTTAACCAATGTATTGGAATTCAATTTTGTTGCTTAATAGCTTTTTCGCCAGCCACCTTCGACAGCTCGATCATTCTCGTACCGCGCTGCAGTTAGGAAACAATAGATTGGTGCAAAACAAATATGTATGTATTTTTTTTATTCAATATCTATTTTGTTACAAGCTTGATATGTTACTCTGACTCCATTCTCGGTTGTATATTATTATTATATTATCTAAACAAAACTTATTCTGAATTCTTTGTTGTATTTTTAGAAAAACTCTTAGAAATACATAGAATTCGTAACATCACTATCGCTATCGTGATCTATCATTCAACTCCTATTTAGGAAATTTACACAATATGAAAACCCTAGAATATCGAAGAACACGTGCTGACCAAATACTTCTCTTTAAACTACTGCAAGGCCATATTGACTGTCCCAACCAATTATAATTAATACCATACTACCATCTAGATCGACCCTGCAGTCCGTACCCTTCCACATTATTAGAAGTATAATATTTTACATACAAAACTTATTCATTCACCGTTCACGCATATACCATAATGAGAGATTGACTTTTTCAACATCAATCTTAAAAAACTACACCAAAAGAGTTTTTTTTATGAACTACTACATTTTTAATTTTAAGCAGTTATTCTACCTTCAAACACATCTTGCTCTCCTTTTACTACAACAATAGTTTCAACATCAGTTTTAATCTTCTTCTACTAATATTATTATATCCAAAAAATGATTTTGAGAGTTATTCATAAGATGCCCCTTCGCTATTTTTCAAATGAACTCTTCAAAGAATGTCCTAGAACGTCCTAGACATCCGTCGAATGTACTTACTAGGTATACTAAAAAAAAATTACCGACGTAAACAATATCATCAACAAATAACGCACCCTCACTTAACAAGGGACACAGGCTAACTGTCACTATTTCGTGGCAAAATTAAATAAAACTTTTGCACAAAGATTCCATTTGTTTCTGGCACCAAAAATACACAACAGTCTAAATGCAGACGTGAAAAATAGCAACCATAGTTCTACATATTTTTCAAGAAAAGAGCAGTTTTGGCTCCACGAAATGGGGAGAAATTACGCCCAAACTTGAGGTTAAAACTGCTACTACAGTATCTATATATAGAATATTACATTTTTTACTCTTCTCTGTAGTTGTGTTAGTATGCTTAATATATTTAATTGAACTTTTTTCAATCGTTTTATATTGAGCATTACAATTTTACATAAGTTAACTTCATATTTGTATGTTATTTACTTATTTTCTCTTACTTTACTTAGTTTTTTCATTTTTTATAAATATAACATTGCATTTACTTTAAGTTTTACATTATATTTATATGCTATTAAGTGCATCCTGTTTTACTCTTTATAAAATATTTTTTTACTTTTTATATACATTGAACATTGTATTTATATGCTATCTAAATGTATTTGTGTTTTACTTTTTATACATATATTTTATATACTATTTATAAATATTTATATGCTACCTAATCGCATCTTGATTTACTATTTATATATATTTATTTGTACATTGAACACTACACTTTGTTTATTACTATACCGGAAAGGCACTGTCTACTATAATACAGTAAAATACTAGTGTAGCGGGCAGGGTACCGAAATATATGTTTTACTTTGCTGTAATGTTTTCTGATTATAACAATATAATAGCACACTGTACTGTACTACGAATCAAAAAAATAAATAAAATATTATTATTATTATATTACCTTATATTGTAAACTGCTATATTACTACTTGAACATATCAGTGGATTTTTATAATTAGTTTCATGTGCTATATATTATGTTTATTTATACTATTAAAATCCCTTAATTAAATCAAATAAATTATTTTATTTTTTTAAATTAGTAAAACATGTGACTGGACAGAAGCAGACGATGATACAGGAGAGATCAGGATGGTGTAGAGCGGTGGTAAAACGAGCACCAAATGGTGGAAATATATATACGATCACCGCCGAGTAATCTTCTAAAAAGAGACAGATTCTTGTATTGAGAGAATCGTCTTTTTCTCTGTCTGCTCATTGCTGAGTGTCTTGATCCCCTAAAGTATTTGGCACCCAGTGCACAGTACGTCTCCATTCCTTCCTGTCTTGAGTCATATTGATCCTATTAACTTCTCTATTTGGTCCATCCATCTTGCTCGCTTTCTTTCAACTGTCTTCTAGCAACATGTCCATGAGAATTTTTCTCCTGCATTTTGTTGAAAGTCTTTCTGTAATCCTTAACTCCTGAATGATGCGCCAGTTGCGGTTCACAGTAATACGCAATCATCTGTATCCAACATATTCCTCTACATGTTTCTTAGAGTCCAACATTCATTTCAAACTGTACTATGTGGAGAATATCCGATATTTCACCAGACGGTCTTTCCATGTAATTCTATGAAAATATTGTTCTAGAATGCGGAAGAAATAAATACAAAAATTGGTTAAGCGAAACATCCAACAAGTTAACAAATAAGCGCTGGTTAGCGAGCCATTAGACAAAGCTAATGGGACTTTTCATTAAGGCCCGACGTCCCCCTAGCAGCGCGAGTTACAAAGTTTTCCTATTTTCAGTTGTGTCCACTTCGTGTCCGCGCAGCGCCGCGGGCCCTGCAGAGTGCGCCCCCGCCCCTCCTGCCGCCGTCCGCGGGTCGAGCTCGCTCGTTAATAATGGGAATACACTAACGCTCCTCTTTATTTCTTAATTAGTGGCAGCAAGTGTAATTGTTTTGTTCCCGACAACGGGAACGCAGGTTAATTTTGGCGCTGGAGTCCGAGCCGAAGCGGTCCGCCGGGAGGGCCGGGCCCGGGGTCCTCCGAACCCGGTCCGTTCCGTGGTCCGCCGCACCCGATCCCGCTCTGAAGGCGTTTTGCTGCGATGATTTACAAGAAACGTGACCTAGCTTAATAGCTTTTGTTAAAATAGCCATTACGAACTTGTTCGATCGTAATATCGAGGCTAATTGTAATGTCGAAAAAATAATTGGCATTTAAAGTCCCGCGCGAAAGTTAGCCTCCATATCACGATTGTGGCAATTATGGGTCCGATTCTCCTTTATTAGCGATGCTAGTCAGCATTTAGCAGCTTATTGACCAGTTTTAGTCTCGTTACTAACATTACCGAAGGTATGCTACTTTTCAACAGATTCATTATTCAATAATCTGAAACAGTTTTCTTAATAATTTATGTAATTATTAATCAATTTAGTAAGGCTATCAAATCTAGCTATGATTTAAATTTTTTTTTGAAATAATACAGATATTTTTCATACGTTCATTCTTGATATCCCCCACACTCACGCTTCACCCCGATCTACCCCGCCGCTGCACTCGGCCCGAGTTTACAACCTTCCATAATCAAATAATTAATACGTGGATGGCGGTCATTAATTAGTTATAATGGGGATCGTGACGTCATAAGACCTCGCAAATCCGACGAGTCGTGAATGGCCTCCGACGCCTCCCCCAATGTCCCGCGCGCAGCCCCGATTTTACATTAAAATATATTTTAATTTTTTTTCAACTCTTATTTTATCAAATTACTTTTTATTATTATACTGGCGATGTTTCTTTATTTTTTTCTCGTAAGGAGAGGAAATGAATCTTATTATTTCATCTTCCAGAACGGTTAAAGTATTTTGTAGTTTGGATTAAAATTTATCTACCTACCACGTGTGAAATATCAATTTAGTTCTTTTTTCATAGCACATGTGGTTTAAGCTTTGTTTAAAAATAGAAAAATATTTATGTGACGCGTATTCCGTGTACGCAGCTCTATTGTTCTTTTTTTTTTAAATTAAAAATTCAATTAAATATGGAAAAATAAATACACAAAAATATACTCTTTTTTTTTTAAAGTGTAGCTAGTTTGGTTCCGGTCTACTATCTGCTCGCAACTGCACGTATGTCATCAATCCAGCGGGCCTTTGGTCTACCCACGTTCCGCTTTCCAGTCCGATTGTCATGTGCCCATTGCCATATCAGCTTTACCACCAGCTATTCTGCGTCTTATAGTTTAAACGTGATAACTTGATCAAGGTAGTATTCATTGACGTATTCCAATTTCTTTGTGCCAACTCTAATTGGTAGAATATTTTCCTAGTTTGTTTGTAGTAATCATTTTGATCTTATCAATATGTTTTCAGAGGTCCACTTTGTTGTAAGCAGAGTTGCGCTTAAACAACTTATACATCTAAATAAATAAATAAATAACAATTACACCATTTTATTTTGTCGATAAATTTGACTAGCAACATTAATGTGATGTCAATAACCGATATTACTATCCACAATTATTTATTCTTTGCATTTTGGTATTCGTAAAATATTTTTCCGATGTATTTTTTCGGAACGATATATGCTAATAAATCATAAAATGTACAATAAAAAAGAAATGTAATCACATATGTGTATAAATTGTAATGTATAATGTTTCTTACACTTATAAAATGCGCTAAAATTTCTGGCATCATCTAACACATTTCGTTTAATGTTATATCTAAGAAACTCTCCGTTAAATAAAATGTCGATAGCTTTCTACAATAATAAGGAAAAATACATTCGGCAGTAAGGAGCATGTAAAGAATAAATATATTAGAGACAGCATTAAATTTTAAATTATATTACTACATTAGTATCCTGCATACACGTATATCTTTGTCTCCAGACACCGTTGTCATTTATGGGGCCGTAAATTTTACTAATTCTTTTCTTTCAAAGATCTCATCACACGCGTCAAAACTTTTGATCGTGTTTTGTGAGTGTCCAAGTTTCCGACGCTTCCTAGCTTTCTATTAGAAAAAAAATGATGTGTTACTAAAGTATTATACAAATAATAAAAGCTAACGTGATTACCTTGGCTACCTGTAGCTCAGTAAGACAGAGCAGTTTACCAGAAGCAGAAAGTACCCGATAGCAGCTCAGTTTATTTTCAAGAAAGTACTAAAAGTAAAACATCCTACCGGCTGCGCCACTGTGGTATCTTTGAAAGTACCACCAGATTCCCTTGGGGTTCTATCCGTTCTTTGTACTCTCGAGTTGCTTTTGAGTGAAACTCAGTAGATTCGTGTAATAATATTCATTTATTACAACCACGTATTTACAGCAATTAACAATTGATATAACTCAGATATAAACTAATACTATTGCGGAGTGACGATGGAAAAGAGACCCGTTCCCCCAGTGACGGCCTCTTATAACTCTTGTCCCCCACCACTCATCTAACACACACACACACACATGTCCAAAGTGACAGTTCTCACATTTTGTATCTTGCATTTTTTCATTGACATATTTACTTGATTATATTTATATTACGTATTATGTACCGAGAATTTTATTGATTAGATAATCGTTTTATATGTCCACGTTGAATGTTTCTGCATTCGAATTCGCACAATTAACCAGTCCAGACGGCTCTTATTTATCTGCATTTATAGACTCCATTAACCCGGCGCTGGGGTAAATTTGATCCGCGTTTGCTGCAACACCTGTCTGTGGATATCTCGCTGCGAGTCAGGTACAAGAATGCTCTCCGAAGAGATCGTGATGAGAAGGCCGGCCGAAGAAATTAATATCTGGCCGGGGTCAGCGCAGTTCGCGAACCCCGGCCCGCGCACCCGACACCGGCTCGGCCAGGCCCGGGGTATAATGGTCCCGCCATCATTATTATGGGAACCTTTCACACCGATAGTACGGGCGGGTTTGTGGAACGGAATCCAGCGCGTACTGTCGATTTGTTAATCGTTAATACTTCTGGCGTACACCAAAAAATTTTCAACCTCAAATGTTACCGAATGTAAAATCCAAATTCTGCAATTTTATTTGTAATGTTTTGATGACTATATTCTCATTTAACTGTATTACCAAATATCATTAATCTTTAATCTTATAACAATGTAGTGTACAACAATATTACTATTCGCTGTTGCTTTATATTGTATAAATATAATTTTACAATTTCTAACTAAACTATAAAACAACGTAAATCCCTGGCGCGGTCGCTTAATACGTGCTTTGGATGCTCCGCATCTTTCGTATTCCAGAGTCAAAAAGAAATACACAGATACCAGCAACAGTGGATTATATCATTCATCCGTATCCACAAAGTTTGAAAGTATTCGACATTCAGTTCTGCCTGTTAAGGTCTTCGAATACTGTATACGCATTCATTAACAGCATCCAACATACAAAAAATGACTTTAATGATTACGGGTATAATGCACAAAATAGCATACATATTACGAAGCGATTATTTTGAGGAATTTGTTTGTGTGACGTTTGACAGTTTGATATACTTGAAGCAGAATTATTGAAACATTGAATATCCTTCAATTATGTGTTATATTTGTACATTTGATAGTATGTAGGTATAAACTTGTTATCCAGCATCCCTTCTACAAAAAGTCACCAACCGCCGCTGGTAAATACCCTTTTATCTTTCTCTCAAAACCAAATATTCTCGATATTCCATCTAACATAATCGGTTTCTTAAGATTTATTTACGTTGATTATTAATTGAAATGTCTTTCGTGTGTTATATTTACAATAATTGACATCATCAGTTAATCGATCCAGTTAATTTTTTATTCATATGGAGGTAAACATTCGATTGAATGACATTTCATTTTGCATGTCTAATTTTCTATTGGCTTAAAATTAGTTCATAATTTTCTCTCAATGGTTTACTGTTTTACTAAAGTTATCCTGGGAACTGTTCATATTCGGTTTCCAACATTATCGAGGCGGATGGTCTCCATGACGTTTCGTAACTGGCACAAATTGAAATGCACGACTTCAAGGCACAATTTCATTTACCAATAACATAACACTTTACCTGACTATCATGATCTTAATCGTGGTGGGTTTAAGGATTATTTCGCGATATAAAGGCAAATGGATATAGAATATTCTTTCAAAGTTTCGGGATTTATCCGCTGAACATGCGATGCATTTAAAACTGTTATGAAATATTACCGCGTATTAGAATTTTATTATTTATGAATAATTTCTCCATTACCTAGGACATGAAATATTAAATAGTTAATATTACTTTAGAATTTATAAATTGTATCGACGTTTTAACACATGAAACATTAATGGATGCGTGATAACATTTGATTTATTAGAATAGCGATATTGACGTTTAAAGAATTAGCGCGAGGCTCTACTTGAAAAAAAATGTTTTTTAATCACTTTATAATATTTATCGACATTATGTGCCTATGTGATATTTTCTTTCGACCAATTTCTTTTTAAATACAAGTATTTTAAATTTTTTATTATGTCTGTTTCCAAAAATATTATTAAATAGTCATATATACTAACTGTATTTTAAAACAAAATTAGATGGTCTATGATTTATTATACCTACATTGTTATCACCGGGACAAAAATTCGAAACTTACTCTTGTCGGCAGAATTTATGTTCTAAAATAGTAAATTTACAATAAAAATGTGATTTCATTAAATATATTACAGGTATGTAAGCGATAGGTGTAATTTAAAATTCTACCACTGTGAAGGCTTTGTTGGGAGATCGCGATCAACAAACAGTATTTTTAGGTTAATTATTGCTGTTACTTTAACCCAACACGCTCATATAAAGAATATTTACATATTTGGAAGGTCAAGTACTAATAAATAAATAATTTTAAAATATGCAATAATTGATCAATTTCATGGTTATTAAACCACTAAATTTACAAAGCCTTAACTTTATAAAATTCTGGTTTATTATTCTCAACAATTAATTTTACTTACGGTATACTGAATTTGATCTCACGAACTGTGACCGTTGGAATAATCGCGATGTGTAGGTTTTCGGTGTTTTTGATGATAATTAAAAGTTGTAACATATTGTGTATTTATTGATAAATTAATGAATTAACACCAGTGTTGTAACTAAGCCAATTCAGTGCATCGGGGCCCAAGTTAGACAAGGTCCCAAAAGGTCCGCGTCCTGCAGTACTTTTAGTATTGATGCTATTCCCAGCTCTAATATGGACAAGTCATATATTAATTCCACCTCAACAAAAATGTAATTATATAATTTAAAAATGAAATCATTATTGATGTATTCAATAGTTCTCCTCTAATGTGTTGAGTTAGTTAGTTACTAGACCATCACTGCAAACTTTTTTGTTGCAAAGGTTTTTTTTTCTTTTGCGAGTGTATAAAAATTTCTCAAAACACTATTCTATGAGACAAATTTGTTTCGGGGGGCTTTCCATTTTGCATTGGGGCCAAATTTGTGTAGTTAATTGACATTTTCAAATTGCATTTATTATTTGCTTATCTAGCCTGACACAATAATATAAGTACACAATGTAAGAGATGCAGAAATTCACAGTTATTATGTTTTATAATTTTACATTTCATTAATTTTGATTTTGAAGATTTTTCCTCAAATGTTGACGTACCGACGCGGTAAATTGTATGAAACATGATTCTTCTCATCTTGAGTTACTTTGCCTTGAAATTTTTCACACGATAATATTGATAAGTACGTTTTTTATGTACGGCGGTTGTGAGATAGTCGTGGAATCGGTCCGACAGTCCGCTGTGGTTTACGGATGGCGCGCTCTCGATCACGAGGGCTGTGACGCAATTATGGTTTCTTTGTTTCTTTTCCATCCGTCGCACTCATTCATTTATTATTTATTTCATTTAAATATTTAAGTTAACTAAAACTTTTGTGAAAGTTTTTTAATAAACACAAAACAGTTGATAAACTGGACGCCCCCTCGATACTTTCACAGACAGACTTCAATTACTGAGATCCGCAATGCTATTTCGATCAAATTTTACAATTTTAATTTAGGCTATTTCTAGAATGCTTAGTTACTACAACAAAAAATCATACATTAACACCAACCCGAATAATTCACCATGACACAGGCTCAGTTTAATTTAATAAGAGAGATTGCACTATACATGCTCAGTAATCATTCGAACTTGAGCCATAAGATGAGTATTAAATGTAACTTAATTTTAACTACGAGTATAATCAAAATTTGCACTTTTCGCTTTCGAACGTTGAACGTCACGTAATCAAACATCGTTGGCATTGAAACCCACGCACTTCTGTATTTGTGCCGTAGTTTTAATATCTGTATTTAGTCAATAGTATGTTAGTCAATTTGTTAGATCATTTCTTCTATTATAATGCATAATCTAATTATTCTGTAACGTCCACTAATTATTTTAAAGTGTTTTTACATTGTATTTTTATTGTAATATCATTCTAGAACTATCTATGTATCAGTCATTTACGTCCTATTTACCTTTATTAATATAATTATTAAATATATAATAAAATAACAAATATGAAAATAAAATTTGTTTATTAATTCGATGACTCAACTTAACTACACATATATTTTTATCGTATTATATGTTTCCATATTGTTAGATAAATATTAGATTTCAAATATCTTTGAAGTATTATTTTAATAATATTGTCAGAGCTACTACCATAGTAATCCAATCACTGTTTTGTAATCATTATCAACTTAACTATATTAACCATCTTCGGTTGGTGAAAGAGATTTTAAATAATTTTAATACGGAATCCAGTTTTTATTCCATTACAACGTTGTCAAATCTAATCATAAATAGTTCGTATTAAAGAATACTAACTATTTACGACAACAGAAGAAAGTTTTTTCCTTGAATTATGATAGTAGATATTTATTTATTTTATTTTATTTGTAACTATATAATACAATGTAAAAATCTGTTTGGACTGTGCCCTTCTCACTAGAGAAATTCTGTGTCGAGACGGGCACAGTTTACAAGCAATTGTTCAATTAATTAGAATTACAAGTAGTAGATAGAATTACATTTATTACTATATAAAAGGTGTATATGAAGAACAATTTGAAAGTGGACTTAATTTTTGGATCACTTTGTAGCAATAATTAATATAGGTATGAGTCAATATATTTGGGTGAGTGCACCAATACTGGCTCTACTCATATTACGAATCCAAGTTTTAATATATAGTTTCATGTTCTTGGGACAATTCAATTGATTTTAATCTTTTAGCATTCTATTAAATAGTTTAGGTCCAAAATATTTGTAGTTACTTTGACCATATGTTGTATGTGCTCTTGGGGTTTGTAGGTTATTTGTATTTGTCCGTGTGGAAATTATATTTTGAGTTGTTTTAAAATGTGTCTGTTTGTATTTATATATGTATTTAAGAGTAGTATTAGCGTATATTTGTCTTATATCAAAGACATCGAATTTATTAAACAATTTGTCAGTGCTCGTTGTGAATGGGGACTTGAGGATAACTTTTAATATAATTTTTTGAGCTGCTATTATTGCAGTATTATATGGCGTTTGATAATATAATTACTATATCAGCAGAATTACATCCAAATAATCTTTATTACTCGTTCCACAAATATGATGGCTACAACATTCGTCAATGCGAAAACCATTCAAATAATAATTTTATTAAGTAAGAAAATCTATAACACACTCGATTATATTTTAATTAATTAATCAATCAATTCTGGAATCAAAATCTCTGAGCTAAATGAGATAATAATGAGACATAACCGACGATAATTATACGAGTTTGAATTTTCATATTTTGAAACTTATATTTTTCTATTGTACTCGTATGTATATTTTATTTAGTATTAAAAAATGAGTTATACTCATGTTTATATTTTATTTAGTACCTACTCAAAAATTAGTTTTAAAAATTTAAAAGAAGGTTGAGGAATATAAAATATTTATAATTTTTTAATACCTTATTATATTTTATCACTTGACTAACTCTAGGTTTATTTTTAATTGGTGTGTATAATATTACACCATAACCAGAATATTTCTAATATATATAATATAAAATAAACTATTTGAAAAATGTGTATATTAAAGAACTGTATGGTTGTATTTATTATTACATACAGTTTTCATTCACCGCGAGAGAATTCAAAAACTAGTTTTTGAATCTCCTTCCGGATGTATGATTCGTGGTTGTCTGCGTGACAAGTAAATAGTCTATTTTTGAATTCTCTCCACCGAGCATTGTAAAACAAAACGTTTCAATGCTTTTAGATCTCCATTTCTTCATACCCTTTCCCGAAAAAATTGTAGATTTTTGTATTCAAAGGGAATATGCGATTTCAGCCTATTTTTTTTTACTACATCCTATCTAACATTAGATAAAAAAATAATGAATAATAATCATTATCGTTATGAGAAATATTATTGTGCTAAAGAGAAAATGTATTAGGAAAACATATTTGATAGATTATCTTACTTCACGTAGAATTTTTTTTCAGCTGTGTGAATATTATTATCATATAAGAGTCGTTGTTTTTGTAAAACTGTTCCGTATGAAGTGATCTATTGCGACTATATTTCCAGGGACCAAACTCCCGCGCGCTGTCGCCCGCGTGCCCCTTCTTCGCGAGGTTCCCGCGCAGAAGCGATTTATAAAGTGCAAAAAATTATGTCCCACCCTGTAGTATGGAATTGTTTAAAAATTTGCCCTTAAAAAAATGTCCTAGACGTACGTTTATAGGATGCACTACACCTGCATAGAATATGGTTTTTCTTTCAGATTATGATACCCGTGAATACATGTGCATGCACCTATTATTACAATCCACTCTATAAAATGTTCAGAATTTTGTTAACGCTCTTTTTTAGTTTCGTGACGCATTTTACACGGAGAGCCTCCGATAAAACATACTATACGTTAAAAAAATAGCCTCTACCTGTAAGGCTTATTTTTTTAAGGCATGTTAAATTTAATCAGTAGGTACTGTAGGAATAATCCCACACCCGCGCCTAAGGTAGAGCGGGATCCCTCCGTGTGTTGAAGTTTCCTTTTGTAAGCAGCTCGCGTGTTTGCAAATTGGAAAATTTAAGTATTTCGCTAATTGTTTGGTCCGTACAACTCGCGCTTCGCTAGGCTCCTAATACGCTTTCATTGAAATTATTTTCATTAAAACAAACATTATTGTTAATAAGAATCTCCTCCTTGATTAAAGCCGCTATCGCACGGCGCTCATTCCTCTCGGATACTTTCACTCGCGGAGCGAGCGTTTGCTTTTAGCTTTAGGCCTTATTTTACTTTCATAATTATATTTTATATATTAACGGGTGTATAACTTGCATAAATTAACCATCCAATACATTTTTACTATTCAATTACAATTTGATTTTATTCATAGTAAATAAACCGCTTCATTTTGATCATTTATCGACCGTTCGTAGATTCGAACCTTCATTACTGACGACGGTATGATGAAATAATGCATAGGCATGGCGAAAAGTTATTTGTCCAGACTTGACAAAATATGGAAAGACCTCGGTACATATTTCCAAGACAACGAACGTCAGGCTTGTGCAGTCTTTGTTGCATTCTATTTTTTTATAAAATGTAGAATCATGGACCCTGAAGGCAAACGAGATACAACGGATTGATGCATTTGAGATGTGGTGCTGGAGACACCTTAACATCAAGGACAGACTCTCAACCTGCAGCCTGAGACGAATCCTTCAGTTTTTTGGGCATCTTGCGAGAAGATCTCGTTGTGGTGAGCCACGTCGAAGGACGAAGAGGAAGATTGAGATCCCCAACCCGTTGGACTAACCGCGTGGAAAAGGCAACATGCACTTTTCTGGTGACAGCCCTAAGATCTGCAGGATGACGAGACAGGTGGAGGAGCATAGTCAAGAGGGCGGAAGTTCATGGAGATCGAGGTCCTCAGTTATGAGGGACCGATATGGATGAAACCTTCATATCGATGACTTTATAACATAACTACGTATCTATATAGAATTTATTTTTGAGTTAAGAATGCAGAATAAACCGTTCTATCCGTAACACAATAAATATTTCTCCTAAGAACAATATAAAGTGAAATTAATAATTATACAAAACACTTTATTTAAACCACTATTTATTAATTATTCTACATGTTTCGATACCTGCGGTATCATCTTCAGGAAACAAACAGTATACTGAAATTAAAAATACAAGCATAGATAAAAATAAAACTATAAAATGGTGAATAAGTAAGAACTAATATGAAAACAAATTTAAAAGGTGACAATTTGCAAAGAGAATTAGGCTGTTTATAATATTAAGCTTGCTATTAACACTTTTTCTTTTTTATAAAATATCAAATTTATCTAACTGTAAACCCCTAGTATTTGTATGTTTAATTTCTAAACCCTTATAATTATCAAAGGAATAGTTTGTTTCCAAAAGGTGATTGGAAAATTCTGAATAAAAGAAGTTAAGTGAAATTAGCTAAAATGTGTCTTATGAGGTTAAAAAATTAATACAGTGACACATCACCTAATATATTATTGTGTTTAACTTTTTTGTCTATTTAAAAGAGAAAATGCCTTTTATACATCTATTAATATTCCGTTTCCTTATTATTTTTAGTTGGAAAAAAAACGAATTGTCTCCGATCTTAAAAAAAAACCTCTTGTTTTCTCTCTCCTAAAAACTTGACAATTTGAAGATAGAACTTGATTGACATCACGAATACTAAAGTATGCAAGTAGGTACTTACTTATCGCTTACTACTTACCACTGAAGCTACCACCCACTCGCCATAGTCTAATTAAGTAGATACTTGCACGCTTTTTAACTATCATAATTCACAGACGGAAGTCAAAATATATAATTTATAGAGAAATCACAATAATATATGTGTATGTATCAATTTTAATTAAAGTTTTTACTGTATTTTCGTTGATTTTTAAAAATAAATTAAGTTAAAAATTATTAATTTACTAACTTTTGTTGACGGATTATTTCTAGTCATAATTACCTACTTTCTTTTAATTGTTTAACTGAAGGAGCAACACTGACATTCAGCATATTTTAATGCATAGTAAAATTGTTATTAAATCAACTTATGGGCGAGCTCTCATTTTTCCAGTTTTAAATACGTGAAATTATACACGAATTAGATATGCTTTCAAGACGAGGTTAATAGTTAAATTAGTATAAGTTCCAGAGAAATAATCAATGACGTTATTACTTACGTAAATCATGCGTGAGAGGAAGGTTTGAATAGAAAGAGTCGACAATAAAATTGTTGATTTTCTCGCATTATATACAAGTGTCAAACATAGCTCGTGTCCAGAGACTTATTCAAGTTTTTCATATTAATATTATGGAATGAGTGTTATCATTTGAATTAATCTATCGAAAATTAAACAATTTTTCGAAGTACCTAATTCATATTTATGTTTTGATATCAGACAAAGCACCTACTTATATTTAGATGATTAATCATTGTTCTAAATTTAAAATTATTATAACAGCTTCAATTTATTATTTTGTTTAATATTATCGATTTAAAACACCACGTTGGCGTTTTGGTGATATGTCTGTTTCATAATTACATATTATTTATGAAACAGACTGCTTGTGTTTAAAATTCAAAAGTGTTACGTATTAACGAAATATTTAATAACGGCATACGTAAAAATAACGTACGTAAAATGTTTACTTTGTTCAAGAATACGTTGTTTTCCCTTAAAGTCAGTAAAAAAACGTCAAATTTATGAAATTTGCTACTAATGTTGTGAATAAGTTCAATATTAATTTATACCGTAGGTAAAATATCCATGAAAACATATATGATCGAGCGACGTTTTGAAGTTCGATGGACAATTCAAATTATCGTATTATTTAAAAACTGATTATTGTGTCTTTGATATAAAACTTAGTTTTAAATAGTAGCTGAAGACTTAAAACATGTGAGTAAATATAATATATTATTTTAAAACGTTTGTTTTCACTGAGTATTTTAAAAACGTCCAAAATTGGTAATATGTCCTGCAAATTGAATAGTTTATAACACTATTAAATATTAACATTTTTTGTTAATTTGGTTCAATGCAAATTTGTCACCGTAATCTTGGCTTCAAGATTATAAGAAAATATATTTCGTTTATGTAATAATTTACCATATTAACACTATTTTCCGCGTGTTATAAAGTTGTGTTAATGTGGTAAATTATTGCATAAACGAAATATATTGTATCAATTATGGCAAATAACATTCAGTGTATTAGTTTTAAACGTGTATAAAAAAAGTCAAATCTAGTGTATAACTTCTGATTTAAATACATAATAAAAAACCCACATTTTCGTAAAAAATCGCGAAAATTTCAATTATTATTGAAGGCGCCGCGTTAAAGATATTTTAAAATCATTCAATAAAATATGAAATACAATGTCAATAAACAATAAAAGTGCGTCTTGAGAATCTAAACTCTTAAAGGAATGTTTTTAAAGTAATGTAAAAAAGATAACTCGTTTGATTTATTTAATTACTTTGAATAAAATACGACACGAACATTAAATATGTAAGGATCACAAAAAATCTTTAAAATGTTGCCTCTTTTTGAACAAATTAAACGAATGAAATATTTTAATATAAAAACAAAAAATTATTTATTTTCAAATTCTTCCTTCTTAGGTATATGGTTAAAAAAATGAACGAATGCTTCAACGGTGATGATAAGTGTTAGTGTAGTAGCAAGGGATTAGGATGATCGTTGTTAGGACCCGCTACGTGTTCTACCTGAGGGTGACGGTTCTCCCCCTCCCATTCCCCTGCATCCCTCTACCAAGAGTTCCTTTGCTCCACTAAATTGGACCCTTAATTATTTTCGTCAAGTATCCCTCGGTGCGTTGTAGACTGAATGGGTACAACTAATTCAGGGGTTGGAAACGAAACGAAACAATTACGCAACGATTGGTGCTGTATTCTATGCATGTGGGTATTATTATTAAGTACATGATTGAATAATAATTTAGTGATGTTTATCTAGTTTTTATAACGTATTTACCTATATTTTGGAGATGTATTTTGAAAAACTATTTGTTATTGTAATTTTGACACATTATATTATAACGTACCTTTTTTCTTTTGACTATACAATAAAATAGCAATAAATAATAAATAAATAACATTAAATAGACCCGTATCTACGTAAAATCGACTACGTTTTAAACGAGGAAATTAACTTGCAAAACATGTTGTATTTAATGTTAGTTTTAAATACGTCCTGACAAAGCTTAAGTTAAGAGAAACCGGTTGGCGATTAATAAAATTCGTGGTTTTATACAAAATAGTTGTGTTTTATTCAATCTAACTGTAATTTAGTTTACCTCCGTTGAGTTCATCATAAAGTGCACCACAAGGTAACATCTATTGTGAACGCTTAATAACTATATTTTCTTCATTACATTATTACAGAAAATTACATTAAAATGAGATTTATCACACAAATTCGGCGACCGCGATTTATACAATTTTATTAGATATTAGGGTTGTTAATTCCTCAAAGCATTTGAGTTAAATTCTTTTTTCCAAAATACTTCCTTAGTAAGTATTACAATAATCAGTGTTCTCAAAATATTTTTTCTTTGATAGTTATCTACAATAGTATCACAAAATTTTGGATTAGCGTGATGAGAATAATTTTAGAATTTAAGCATATGTGATTATATATTTATACCTTATTTAATTTTGCGTGTTCAAGTCCAATTGTTAAACATTTTTAACTACTGTTTTAAACACTAAACATAGGAATTTTTTTTTAAATGCTTTTATATTTTTTTCTTAAAGAAATCATTGATCGTATTTTGGTTCTACGAGTATATTGTCTTTAGTTTTATATCCTGAAGGGGTGTTCTGTCGAATAATACCAGCGCTCCTCCACCGGGCCTACATGTGTCAATACTAATAATTCCCTCCATCAAGTCATTAAGGTCTACCCCACCCCCTCTACCGAGACCGTGTGAATTTAAGGTCTTTATTTTATAATTATCCTATAAACAATTAGCAACTCTTTCACTGGAATGTAATTTAAGAAGGTTATGGAACGCCGTGTGTGCCTCGAATTTTGCGTTAGCTGGTAGAGAAAATCATTCGCGTTGGAGGTAGTGAATTCATTATGAGCTTTATTGTTCGGAATTTTCATTGCTATTATGTAACATCTCCGTTTTAATTTTATTCACTAACTCATACATTTTTGTTTTTTGCTATATTTGTTAATTAATTAAGAATGCTTCAAATTTAAACTAATGTATTAATTAATTATTATTGAATAAAAACACAGCGATGACACAGAAAGGAATCAGGACACAGGAGGAAAGGAGGGAAGTGTTCATTAAATTTCCATCGATTTGAACAATTAAATTCACGTTTAAAATATAAAATGCGGGCTTTCTTACTTTGTGTTCTATGTTTTTTATACCGAGATTGTTCAAATGATCGCCAAGTAGAAAAGGGATCATTTATTTATTTAGACTTTATTGACATACATATTTTTATTGTTAAACAGGTGAATGTATTATAATATAACACGATAAACATAAGACACAATTATATTGCAATTAAATACTCGGTAGTTTTTTGTGCGGGATGGAGTAGACCACCTATGATATATACAGCGTTATCCTAGATACTTTGCTAGACTGAAGTCTGTGTTAAAGTAGCCAGTTTTTTTCGTGCAGTTGTGGTGTTATTTAAAATAAATACTCAACAGAAATAAAAATAGAGATAAAAAAAAAAGAAAAAGAAAAATTATTTTTAAATTTAAATGTAGTGAGTGTTGTAGAACTAGTGAATTATTAGTGTATTATTATGTTAGAATGTTGAATAGCCATGCTTCTGATTGTTTTCTACCAGATTGGATCATATATTGGGTCCATATTTGTGTAATCTTATTGGAGTTGAACAATTTCCAGTCGGTACTGAGTGTGTTGTACAGTTTCGGAGCTAAGAACATGTAGAATCTTTGATAAAATAGTAGTAGTCATATTCAGTAAGTTTATACTATTAATATCCACAGCATATTATCAATTCAAGCGTGGGACGTAAATAAAAATATTGTCTCAAAGGTATATCTAACTGTATAAAGTATCTAACACTCGGTGGCGTGCAGTAGGTATAGATTTACGTTATACCGTTACTAATGATATTATTAAATCATATATAATATACTTACCTACTATATGATGTACATGGTATTATGAACTTTCATTTAACCGACATCTTTAGGCAAAATAAATCCATCATTTATGCAACCCTATCATTTATTTTTTTGTAGTTTTTGTGTATTATTTAGTACTTAGTTTCAACGTAAAGTAATACTTTCTTACCTATATAAAATTGAATATAAAAAAATTATAAGCGTTTTTTATCACTTTATATGATTGAACATGATTCTTTTACTGTTTGAAAATTCTTCTCATAATAATCTAAAACAAATTATTATTTTTATTAAAGGTTAACGTAGGAAATAGTTTATCCGGTTTTCTTTGTGATTTTTCCAAATCAAAAACAAATCTATCATCCACCTCAAACGCAAAGAACGATCATGAAAACAACAGTAAGATAGTAAAATTCACGAAATTGTAGAAAAGAAAGTAGATATTTCAATGATTTGCACGCAGCTGTAAGCCAAGCTGAAAATCTTTCAAATGTTAATTCTATTAAGAAACAGCATAAGCAGTACAAAACGGATCAGCAGAATAGAGTTTTCAATTCAGTTGATAGTCAATTGTAAGTAGAACGATAGCTTAAAAACAGAGAATCGTAATTTTAGTAGTGATAAATGAATCATACGACAACAGCACCGGCGGCGGCGGCTGGGCAGTCGTGGTAGTTTTTAGAACTAAGCTATTAAAGATTTTACTCGTACACAGATGGCGCTAGCATAATTATAATAAAGCGTCCTTTTATAACATACGAATTATTTAATTTTTTTTTTTTCAAAATTTTCAGTAATGCATGGCTTTTTTGCTTGTATGCACTGCACACCCCTGAACCTAAATATTTGAGTAGGTATATAAAATATTATTTGTATGATTACTATCAAAAATCACTTCACTAACAAGATGTTCGGACATGTAGATAGAGATGTACACGTGCTGGTAGCTCGTGGATGTCATCACTAACAGTCGCGTGAGAAGTTTGTGTCTCGGAGTCTCGCCGCCCCCCGCCCCCCGCCCGCCGCTCCTCCCCGCAGACCCGCTTACAACGACACAAAGAAGAGGACGGAGGATGAAGAGCATCCGCTTCCGCGATAATTCATATTATGCTAATAAAAGTTGAGGTTCTTCACATTACCAGCCAGCCTTTAGTTCACTCGCCGGAGACGCGAATTAATTCATCCGCTCGTAAAGCGGTCGCCATTGTTCCAAAAACCGAACAATGGCGTACAACTGGAATGTTTGTTTGGGGCAAACAATTTTTTTATTATATTTGTATGAATTTGTGTTCTCGCGCTGTGGATCGACTCAACTGTTCGTAATTTCCTTTTGTCGATTGAAGAATCCGCGTATGGCAACTCGCTGCTCCGCGAAAATTATTTTGTTCTGGTACGATTCATTGAAAATGGATTTAGATGCGTTTCCTTTATTTTTACATTTTATTATTATATTACAAGCATAAATAGTAAAATATTTTTATTTTATTATTTTAACAAAACAGAACAATCTGACAGTTTAAAGACCAATCCCATGTGTAAAGCATTTTCTACAAACGATCGTTTCAATGTAAGCAAATGATAATTTGTATTTACTTTTGTTGATTCGCCCCCTTATTTGACTCTAAAAGTATATCTCGTGAAGTGAAATAAAACGTAGTTACCTTCGATGGTAGTGATGAGCTCAAATTCAGGAACAGCGAGTCAATCACTGATATCTTTGAATCACACTCACCATCAGTGATTGAATGTCTAGAAAGATTGTGTTTCATTTTTTTATTTGGTTGTGAACCGTGATTCAGCACATTTTCATGAATCGAAAATATGAAGTAATGACGTTATAATTCATGATCAGCGCCATCTAATAGGTTCTGCCAAAACGTTTTACGCATTTGACCCGAAAAATGAACTCACATTTTTTTAAGGGTTTTCATTATTTTTGTGATGATATCAAATTAGATATATATTAATTATTAATGCTAGAATATATTTTTTACCCAAATGAAGTTTGAATAATATAAATAAATACGCTCAAAATTATGTTTATTTGTTTAGTGTATTTTGATATCGTGCGGCGCATGCGCATTAGTAATGAAACTGTGATCACGGTCACAATTTTCAATCACAGATATTATCAAATACCAATCACAATCACACCAGGGAATCGAAAGTAGCATTTTTTCTCATCACTATTCGATGGTAGAGTTGTACCCTAAATTATGAAATAGTGTTTCCAAAAACTGAGATCTCTGGCAGTACAAGCATTGTATTAATGTGATTAATAATTTTATAATTAATTACCCACCTGAGAGATTTCATTGTTATAATATTGTCAGAAATATGTTTTAATCCTAAAAATGACTCCACGCCAGACCCAACAAAATACCCGATTTAGAAAAAGAAACTATACGCTTGAATAAGAAAAACCGAAAATATAATATACTCATTATATTCAAAATGTTTTCATTGCCCCCACTTGAGTCGCCCGA
This sequence comes from Eubasilissa splendida, assembly GCA_031772225.1. Lineage (NCBI taxonomy): Eukaryota > Metazoa > Arthropoda > Insecta > Trichoptera > Phryganeidae > Eubasilissa > Eubasilissa splendida. The sequence continues at coordinate 21,275,464 of CM062846.1, read as the reverse complement.
ATTTACCCACTCATTTATTCATTATCCGACCCAATTACACCCGCTTTACTATACCTACTCATATTCCGGGGGGGGGGGGGAACCCCCGGCCGTCTGACATACCCCCAGGCTGGGGGGGATAAAGGGTATAACCCCCTTAATGAGTCATTTCTCCTGCCCCTTACAGCGTTAACCTGTCTGGAACAACAAAAAGGGAGTTTTTCGATGATTTCACTTTACTACAATTTTATTGCGTCGTCTCTATTGTATTTTCTTGTTTGTTCTATGAATACATTAAAAACTTTTACATTGTACTTCTCGTAATGCCGCTCCATTGTAATTAGTGACCTCAGAGTAAATTTCATTCGTTTATATTTTATATTCTACATTTATCTATGGTATCTTAAATAACAAATGTAAAAAATAAAAATTATTTAATTAATTCTTGCTGATCTCCTATCGGGTTGTACTCAAAACTGTTTGAGATTCTCCGTATATGTGAAGTAGATTGCTTTCAAAAAATGTAATAACAGATGTATCAATTTGAAAGTGAAACATGTAGTTTCAAAAATTTGTCGTTAATTTACTATGTTGACACGGCGGTCAGCGCACTTCCCCGGATAGTATAATAATATTTAGTTTATAGTGTTTGTGTGGGCCCACTATCAAATTACACAGAGATTTCGCTGATAGTGTATTAAGTTGTTAATTTGAAGGCGTGACAGATATATATTATGATTTTTAAAAAAAATCTAAAAATACTATATGATTGTGTTAGTGTTCGATTGTGGCACAGGCGTATCTGCTTATTTCTATACTGTACATTTTATGTACCCGTTCAATATATATATTTAAATATTTATTATTTTCTTTTATAAATGATGAAATGTTTTCATTTTATGCAACACGCTTTTTAAAAACTGTCATTTTTAAACGTCACGATTGCGTCTTCATTTTTAGGTTTTCGTTTCGTTCGTATTCCTATACGCGTAACGTTAGATATTTTTACCAATGGAGTTTAACAAAGTAAAAATTTAATTATTTCTTCACGAGTTAATAAAAACTACCGCAATGTTTTCGACGGAAAAATTAAAACAACTTCTCTAAACTTACGTGAATTCAAAAGTTTTTTTACAATAACGCGATTTTCATTACATATTTCATATGCTAACATTATTTGTTGAGTTGTATTTTGTAGAGATTTGAATATTGTTAGATTTCATTTTATGTATGTTAATGCTTTATTAATAATACTTTATATTAGTAGGTATTACCAGGGGCGTGCAGTGCATACAGGCATAAAAGCTATGCATTACTAAAAATTCTGGAAAATAAATAAAAATTAAATAATCTATAATATGGATTAAAGTGAACGTATATTTACCGATTTAATTGGCGCCATCTGTGTACCAGTAGAAACTTTAATTGCTTATTTCTAAAAACTGCCACGACAACCCACCGCTACAGCCGTAGCTCTATCGTCGACAATCAACGCATTGTATATATTCACATTACTCTGTTCTATTCTTAAGCTAGTGAATTACTCAAGTCATACAAATGGCTATTTACTGAATTGAAAATTACTTTCGGTTGATCCGTTTTATACGGAGTCGTTACTTATGCTGTTTTTTAACAAAATAAAATTATGCAACAGAATAGCATTATGCCTTACATATGCGGCTTACAACTGCGTGTTAATCATTGGAGTGTCTACTTCCTCTATTATCAATTCGTGAATTTTACTATCTTACTGTTTTTAACGTGTTGATTTCATGATTATTCTTTGCATGTGATGCATGGATTTTTGTTTGATTTAGGAATAACAAAAATCAATTGCCAGAACGTTAACCTTTAATAAAAATAATTATTTCCTTTTGTTATTACGTGAAAGATTTTCAAACAATAAGAGAATCATGCTCAATCATAAAAAGTGATCTTAAAAACGTCCGTACATTTTCTTATATGGGTAAGTAAGAAGGTATTATTTATGTTATTAATAGTACTTTATATTACAAATTAACACATGGTAGGGTCGTATAAACGACGGATTCATTTTGTCTAAAGACGTTGGTTAAACGAAAGTTCATAATCCTATATACAACATATATTGTATTACATATGTTATATATGATTGTACAATATGATTGGTAACAGCATAACCTGAATCTGTACCTACTGCACACCGCTGAGTTTACATAATATAATTTAATAATAAAATAAACAATGTACTATTTAATTAGAAGGTTAGTGCATCCTGGACGTTATGCGTATTGGGTGTATGTTGTACCTAATTTGCATTGAATGCAGTAATAGAATGCAACAATACAACTACAATGCAATTGTTCTTCCCCCCCTAAACAATCACCGACAACTGAGTACAATGACGTAACATAATATAACATTTATTTTTAAAAAATTATCTTTTTTTTTTACTTTTCTATTAATGTTCTGCTGTTTGTTAGGCGTGGATTTAGATGTTTTCAAAACACTCGCCTTATTAACGTATTACAGGAGCAAATATCAATTTTTTTAATGAAATTTTTTATTTCTGGTATATATTAACGACTTCAGTAATGCGACTTTAAATAATGGAAAAATAATCACTTTCGCGGATGATACCGTGCTTTGCTTTGAGAGTGAGTCTTGGGAAGACGTCAATACTCGTGCACAGGATGGTTTGGACAAGGCGAAAAAATGGTTAGATACGAACCTCCTATCACTAACACAAAAAAATCAACATATGTATATTTTTGTATTAACAAAAGAACATCGCCACATCAAAGCCCTACACTCATCGTACGTGAGTGCAAAACAAACAAGAGCACAGCTTCCTCGTGCCAATGTGAAAAATTGACACGAGTTAAAATTATTCGATATCTGGGAGTACTGATCAATAATCATCTTAACTGGAAATAACATATATCGAACCTATATAAACGCTTAAGAAAACTAATTTATTTTTTTGAAGGAATACAATGTATAATTGACTACTAACTATTATGCTATTTTAGTTTGGGGAGGAGCAGCAAAAATAATATTAGAGTGGGAAATAAGAACATAAAAGACAATTCTTAAGGTATTAAATGGTCCTCCTTTTAGATATCCATCAGATCTTATATTTAAAGAAAACAATGCCCTAGACATAAGACAAATCTTTATGTTGAGACTCGTCCAAATTTTCCATGCTAACAACAATTCACCCCAAGCAATAAATCATGGACACAACACAAGACAAACAACGAACATCTACACGCCAGTTCCGAGAGCAACAATGACATTTTATCAAAGATTCTTCATGTTCTTAGCTTTGAAACTGTACAACACACTCAGTACCAACTGGAAATTGTTCAACTCCAATAAGATTACACAAATATGGACCCAATATATGATCTAATCGGGTAGAGAACAATCAGAAGCATGGCTATCCAATATTCTAACATAATCATTATACAGTACCTACACAAATAATTCACTAGTTCTACAACACTCCCACTACATTTTTATTTAAAAATTATTTTTTTTTATCTCTATTTTTATTTCTGTCGAATTTTTATCTTAAATAACACCAGAACAGCACGAAAAAAACTGTCAACTTTAGCATAGACTTCAGTCTAGCAAAGTAGCCAGGACAACGCTGTATATATCAGAGGTAGGGTCTACTCCATCCCACACAATAAACTACCGAGTATTTAATTGCAATATAATTATATCTTATGTTTATCATGTTATATTATAATATATTCACCTCTGTTGCAACAAAAATATGTATTTATTTTCACAATAATAAATTGTAATTATTCTTAGTATTAACAGTAACATTTATCATTGCACGTGATTATTGGTAAAAATGGTATAAGACTCTGAAAGAAACATCAACAGATGATGGAATAACAATAGACAGCTTACAATACGTACATGGAAATCAATTTATGGATAATAAGATTCATTGAATTTACTAACAACTTTTTTTTCACTGAATTGTTTTTACATTAATTTTTTTTACATTAATCTTATCTTAAGATCATCCTTGGAACTATTACAAAATCATGAAAGATTTTAATATCTTTATCCGATCAATCTTAACTTCTCAAACCATCAGCATCTTGCACACCGCTTACAATAGTATCTATAGAGTAGTATAGATTTTTTATAGTAATTTAAGGTATAATTAGCAATAAATATAATTCCAAGCTGTGCGCTTGAGCTATGAATGTTAGGCGAACGTAAAACCAATTCGGATGACTGGTAGATGGATTACAACATTTGCTGTCGTAACTCGACTACGCAAGTTCATAACCTATTTACCATCAACAAAAGGTTAAATATTATATATTCTAGACAGTTCAGATTTCTTAAATTATCTATCTATTTAATGTGTATTTTTATCAATATTCTTCTTTAATTTCACTACTGTACATTTTATAGGATGATACCACACAGGCTATCAAATAAATAGACATGAACTAACGCAAATTTCTTGTCCCGAAAATTTTCATTTTGGTGGCATCCACGTGATCACTTTGGTGCCACTCACGCAATCAACGAGCTCCGCGACTTTTTTTAAAAATATGACTAGACTGGAACGAAAATTTAAACGCTGACAATATAATATGCATTAATGTAAAAAATACATCTCGCATACACAATGATTTAATTTTCGAAGAGTAAATACATTTACAGTTGCGTAAATGTGTCATAATCTATCGGATTTATTTTCCGTTGGATATACGTGTGTAGAACGCCCCACGCCCCGCAAATAATGTTCCAAACCCCTCTCTTATATACACACTTCATATCATGTCTATTCATTTACTAGTCTGTCGAATACCATTAATAAGTTTCATAATTTAATTATTTTCTAATTTCATTGAAAATCATTGCGTTTTAAATTGTTAAAAAAAAATTCTCGCACAGTACAGTGGGTAGAAACTGTATGACAATTATAATATCTAGATATTTTGCGTATTTTTGAAGCATTTAAGCTTCAAGCAGCCTACGTATCATCATCGGAATTATAACTAGACACTGTTTTCAGAACCGCGGTGTTTTAGTGCATTTCATCGTTCCGCGGGACCTCTTTCTGTTTAACCGAGAACAAATACCGGTTCCGAGTAGATATTTAAAGATAAGTAGATGCAAATGAAAGTGTTTGTTACACAAACATATTAGGGCCCGCGAGGCACTAATGGCCGGCGCACACGGCGCTGTTTGCTGCCCGCAGCGGTCGGCACGGAAGCGCAGGGAATCCGCTCGGGGAGTACCTCACCCCGTGACACCTACCAGTAAATGAGCTCAAAGTCACCAACCGTGACTCGATCACTGACATCTTTGAGTCGCGCTCACTATCAGTGATTGAATATCTGGAAATATTGTGATTAATTATATATTTAATTTAATTTTGGTTGTGAATCGTGATTCGGCACATGCGCATTTGTGACGAAAATATTCACGAGAGTAGATTCTTCCAAAATATTTTTTTAAGCGTTTTCATTCTCTTTGTGATGATATTACATTAGATTGGTATATATTAATTATTTATGCTAGAATATGTTTTTACGCAAATTAAGTTTACCACAAAGTAGCCGCCATGTCAATTAATGATTTAAAAGTGTCAAAGGTAATGGTGTTGATGCACTAGTAATGGTAGAATAGGCGGTCTAGCCGCGTGTAGAGTATTCAGAGTATCGTGTGTAGGGAATTGGAAAAAAAAACAGCATTTGTATCAGCGACATCAACCCTAATAGTGAACCCTGAAATGGGGTCCGGAACATCTACCAAAGACGTCAAAGACGCGGCGGAATGGGTGTTAATTTTTTATTAAGTGTAATATTTACTTATTTAATAGTTTGTGATCGATTATACGCGTTAGATTTCTTCTATTGAGATATATATATACATATATGTTATAGGATCGTTACTTGAATAAGACCAATGCCCAAGAATCAAGATTCAGATCTGTCTTCAGATTCTGTAAATCTGCTACAACCCCGATTGATTTAGTTTTATTTTATTCCATTAGGTAATTTTATTTTAAATACGTTTAGAATTATCAATTATTCGGTCGCTTTCGTCCGCTTCTTTCGCTCATAAATAAATAATCACAAATGCTTAAATAATAAACAAATATCAGATATCTCATAGAGACAAAGCTATATTTTTATTATATTTAATAGAAAATATATGCAAGTATGGGGCAATTACATATACAACTTGATATAAAATTTGATTAATATGAAGATGGGGGGTGAGAATCGGTGAACGCTATATATATACACAAAGTGATCACTTAAACCAGTCGAAGACAGGTCGTAAGCCCTGTAATTACCCCATACTTCCATATATTTTCCATTAGATATAATAAAAATATATCTTTGTCGTTATGAGATATCTGATATTTGTTTAATAACAGTGCCTTTGCAGGCAATCTAGTAATTATGTGTTCTTGGACATACTCAAATATTGCTAAAATAATAATTTAATAAATTTGTGATCAATTAGTCGTCTAGCCTGATGATACATTAATTTAATTTAATATTTTTTAGTTTTAAACCAGTTTATTATGTACATACACAAATGTCAACTAGTTTCGGCTGAACCGAACTTTCTTCAGGACAATAAAGTATATTATAGCAATATTTGAATATGTCCAAGAACACACAATTACTAGATTTTTACCTACAAAGGCACTGTTATTAAAAAAATATCAGATATCTCATAGAGACGAATTATATTTAAAAAGTGGAAAATATACAGAAATATTGGGTAATTATAGGGCTTACGGCCTGTCTTCGGCTGGCTTAAGTGATCATGTATATATATATATTCACCAATTTTCACCCTTCAATCTCCATAGTTATCAAATTTTTGAAAGTTGTATATATGTCAGTACGTGGACTCGCTTCGATTACCACTACACCATCGCAATCTATAGACTAAATTTGATTATTCATTTTTCCTTGAAACAGCATATATGTCTAATCAATGAGAATCCGTTTTTTTAAATATATATATAGTATAGATTAACCTAAGTACATCGAAGGTTTAGAGTTAGAGGAAAGAGAAACAGTGTGTTGTGTATGTGTTATTTAATTATATTGTCAAGCTACAAAGTGTTTGTTTTCTTTGAAAATTTACTAGTATAGTAAATTATATTAATAATTGGTATTATTTTTAACAATACAATATTGCAGAAATATATATTTACATATTAAAATAAATAATACATTTTTTTATATGTCAATATATTTGTATAGCGTAGATACAACGGCAATGAGCTTTGTACTGTAATTGAGATAAGCGTCTCAAAGTTCATTAAAATATGAAGACAAAATGTTAGATCATGTGGAGAGGATGATCGAACAGTAATAACTGAAGACTAACAGGTCTCTGAGCTTAGGATGACCGAAGCTAAGATGGAACAATATGTCTGTCTTAAAAATCTAGGACTATCTAGAGAAATTTCTTGTAATCTCTCGATCTGTTTTGTATGTACCTACAGTCCGAAGCCACATCCCTATCTTTTAGTTAGTCAACATTAACCTTAATTGATTTGAGGAAAGTTATGAGTTGGAACCATTATTTTAATAATTTTGTCTAATCTTTTTATTTATGCTTTCTGTAAGCGGATGTGCATTGAAACGATTATTTCATATCACCTTATTTATAACTTTGTTTACCCGTTACAGAACCCGGATTTAAATTATCTTCTATATTATTGAATGGGAGCAATATCTTAAGAATTATCTTTATAACACAACCCTTCAGTGGTCAAATCATATCTAAGATCCAAACGAGAAAGAATTGAAAGTCTATTCGTTTTAATGCATCTTATACATTTTTGCACCTTTATTATATAAATTAACGAATTATTCGCAAGTACCGAGTCGTGATTTCAAGACCTCCCGATTGAGGAACATAAAAGATCAACTGAGGGAAATTATTTAGAAGACTAGGAAAATTAATAAATCCAAATAAGACGGAATACGTCACCAAACATTTATATATTTTTTCAGATTGTTGTATTTGTTGATTTTCATCATTTTCAAACTTTAGTAAGTTGGTAGCCTGTTTTATGAATCGCTTTTGACTTTTATTAAAATTGTTCATCTTGTTGCACAGGTAGTCAATTGTACTGAGGACAACTCAAATTTTTATAAAGAATTTTATGTATAATAGTGTAATGTCTGTGGATTGATGATCGAGTGATATGAGCATGCACGTTCGGGTCAAACGTGTATGAGTGTGTAGTGACTATGAAGACGCCTGTCAGGGGAGCATGTATAAGAAGGACCGGCAACCTATCTCGGCCTCTTTTCGCTCCGCATCACTCTCCGAATATAGATCTAAGATAATTTGTAATATTATCAGTCGGGTATAAATACTGTAAATTGTCACATTGTACAATCAGCGTATTATTCTCGTCACAACATTTAACCCCAACAAAGGACGCATCTAGTATATCATCATCAGAGCCGACAAGCCATAACAAATTGGCGCAGGCGGTATTTGGTTTTATTAGGAGATAAAAATATAACAAATAGATATAAATGAAATATAACAGATATATATAAATATACAGATTTGTCAGCTTAGTAATTAAGAAATAAAATTATACGTTGTCAAGCAAGAGCTTTCAAACGAATTGTTTCAAAAATAAGAACTTTCAAACAGATTGTTTCATTTATTGTCCAAAATGATTGTTCAAAAAATAGTAATATTTTATGTGGTAGAAAAAAATACATATTATTAAAATATTTTTTCTTACCGGAGCTCGGTTGCAACCCGCAGCGCGCCGCTCTGCTTATCGCAATCGCACCTATTTATCTCAATCTGGAATCAAAGGCACCGCCGTCCTTTGCGTTGGGGTCACGCCGTCTTCCCGCCCTCCGAGACGTGTACCCGCGATAATATGATGACATTGTCTCGGTTAATATCGCATCTCAAACAATAGAGAATGGAGACATCCATGCAACAACATGCAATGTTCAAACACGGCGACCTGACCGCGGGCCGCTTTCGGACATGTTGCAACTTGCCTCGAGGTCTGATTTCTGCTGGCCCGCATCGTCCATTCAGGATGTCGCTCTGATCCGATCATTTTTGTGAACCTGTATTTCAATTTTAGAGAGAATTTTAGATTTTAAGGTCGCATTATTTTATGGAACGCGAACTTAGTAGAATTCCAAATTCTCAGTTCATAACACCACTATTTCGCAACATCGCTTTATTTTGTGAATATGTTATTATCGTGTTGTTCTATTTTATTATTATTTACCATCACGCCGTCTCGCTACGGGGGTAGGCAGAAAGGATAGAGCGCCACGCTCCTCTGTACAGACACAATTCTCGCCTCGTCCACATTCATATAAGCCATTCAGTTTACCTGGTCGTGCTAAGTCTTCCGCGGACATCTTCTATTTCAGGTGTCATCAACACTTGCGTCATATATCTTTCTTACCATTTTCCCCTCATCTATCTGTTCCATATGACCAAATCATCTAAGTGATCATAAATGGATCTGTCACATATACGCCTAAGTGATTTCATTTTCACTGCATTCAGTCTACGTTCGTTACTCTTATGCCAGCTCCAAGCCTCACTTCTGTACGTCAAAGCCGGTACTAGGACTCCTTGTGAACCGTTAGTCTTGTCTCGGTTTGACAAGTTCCCATTAGCTATAATTCCATTCAAAGCACCTTTCGATAACTTTCTCTGTCTTTTCGTTTCTATCGAACATACTTCCCAAATACACAAACTCATCTTGTTCCAAACATTCATCACCTATAAGTATTTTGCACGGTGTCTTGCTTTCTTCCTTCTCGATATCTTAATTGTATGAACTATTGCGGATCACCTTGGCGACAATACAAGGCCATGTTAAAAAAATCAGTCATAATTATTAACAATGTGATGTAAATACAAAATATTTTATACCGCTTAAATCTCACGCGAAACCATTTTACCATGTAATTCCTAATCCACTTTTATATACTTTTACAAATAATTGCTGAAACACATTATACGACAATCGAAATACAAACTCATAGCGGTGTTGGCATGTAAAACCCTTTTTATACTTGTTCTCTTTGTAGTAACGTCCATAGGACGCTACAGATATTTGAGGATGTGCTTATAACATTTCAACGGATGAATAATGTTGAGATATGTAATTCTTGTACGACTACTTTTCAAATTTGTTTTAAGTTCGTTGAATTGATCAATTTGTTATCTTCGGTTATAATTTACATTAGCATTATTGTATTCAATTAGATATTACATTATAAGAAATGTTTGCATAGACATATAATAGATAGTAGACAGTGTTGGCGGCGAAAGGGATGAATATTGGATCTCGGTCCTCGAACGGGAGCTGCCGAGGACGTAGAGCCGCAGGTGGATAGCATCCCTGACATAACAATGGTCGCGACATGCCGGCCCGGGGGCTGGAGGCTCGGGGGATGTTTAAACTACAGACGGAAAGAATAATACAAAAAAATCCCGTAGATTTTGGTCGTACTATGCGCTTGACGGAAAGCTACAATGTTTTCAAATATTTTTATTTAAAATGTACATACTTGTTTTGCATGGCTTGTAATGTATGCTTGGATATCTTTGAATACTATTTCTAATCACTGATGATACTTCAGTTTATTATTTCTATGATAATGCTATCCTTAAGACATTTACTGACTTCATTATCCTATTTGGCGCCGAATACTGAAAACGAGAACAAGGATATATTTGCAATTACAATAATATAACGTTATTAAGGAGAACACATTCTTATTTTGAAGTTGTAATTGTTCATAACATAGGTCTGTGATGTTTAAAATACTAATTTAATGTATTTATTTGAAATTAATACATTAAATTACACACGGACAAATACAAATAACCTACAAACCTAACATACCTACAACATATGGTCAAAGGAACTACAAATATTTTGGACCTAAACTATTTAATAGAATGCTAAAAGATTTAAATCAATTGAATTGTCCCAAGAACATGAAACTATATATTAAAACTTGGATTCGTAATATGGGTAGAGCCAGTATTGGTGCACTCACCCAAACATATTGACTCATATCTATATTAATTATTGCTACAAAGTGATCCAAAAATTAAGTCCATTTTAAAATTGTTCTTCACATACACCTTTTATATAGTAATAAATGTAATTCTAATTAATTGAACAATTGCTTGTAAACTATGCCCGTCTCGACACAAAATTTCTCTAGTGAGACGGACACAGTTCAAACTGATTTGTACATAGTATTATATAGTTACTAATAATAATAAATTAATTAATTAAATTAGTATTTTAATAATATAACGCATTTTGCCCACTAATAATGTATCAAAAGGCAGTGCTTCGCATAATCAATCATTCAAAACAGAATAGTTATTCCTTTCTTCTGTCCTTGTTATCTTATTCTTCTTCTTCAGCAGCCTCATGGGACTCGATTACTACAGAGCGCCATCCATTCATTGCCATCGACGTTGGTATCCAGTCTGCTGGGCACTCGCCTTTCTGTTGCAGGTCTATCTTGACATTATCTGTGTGAGGGCTTTGTGCGTGTACAGGACTCATCTGCTCTAGCTACCTCCTCGCTTTCAATCTCCTCTATTCTCCAATTGTCAATTGTTGAGTCAATTGACTCTTTAAACAACTTTTCACACACATCGATTGACTCTTAAGACATAATTTTACTCACATCAATTGGTTCTTTAGACATCATTTTACACACACCAATTAGCTCGTTAGACATCATTTTAAGCACATCGATTGACTCTTTAGACATTATTTTACACACATTAATTGGCTCTTAAGACATCATTTTACTCACATCAATTAGCTCTTTAGACATCATTTTACACACACCAATTAGCTCGTTAGACATCATTTTAAGCACATCAATTGACTCTTAAGACATCATTTTACTCGCATCAATTGGTTCTTTAGACATCATTTTACTCACATCGATTAGCTCTTAAGACATCGTTTTACTCATATCAATTGGCTCTTTAGACATTAAAAATGATGTCATGTGAGTAAAAACTCACATCACTAGACTCTTTAGACATCATTTTACACACATCGATTGACTCTTAAGACATAATTTTACTCACATCAATTGGTTCTTTAGACATCATTTTACACACACCAATTAGCTCGTTAGACATCATTTTAAGCACATCGATTGACTCTTTAGACATTATTTTACACACATTAATTGGCTCTTAAGACATCATTTTACTCACATCGATTAGCTCTTAAGACATCGTTTTACTCATATCAATTGGCTCTTTAGACATTAAAAATGATGTCATGTGAGTAAAAACTCACATCACTAGACTCTTTAGACATCATTTTACTTGCATCAACTGACTCTTTAGACATCAACATCATTTTACACACATGAATTGTATTAAGTATCAGTATTAGGCCGTCAATCTTGCGAAGTACATTATTTTCAAAGATCTGCAATCTGCTTTCTTACACGATAAACCAAACTTCACACCTATACAGAGCGACCGATTCAATTGTGTTAGTATTGCATACAGTTAACAATAACAAGGTGTAGTGTCTCATAAAATGTAAAAACTCACTATAAAAGTAATATTTTAAAAATGAACGTTTACTCTAACTGTACTATCCTACGCGCTTTTACGTATTACGTATCATTGTTACAAGAATGCTTTTATTTTATCCCGAAATGTGTGTATGCCCATCGTGTGTTGCCAGGCCAGTCATGCACACAAAATGGCGGCGCGGATTCACACGTCTATAATTTTCTTTGTTCTCCTTCATTACTATTCATTTTATATGAAAATGACCCCATTACACGCGGCAGATGAGAGGTGAGGTGCCGCCGGTCCGAGACAAGAAAAACGCTGATAAATATATGCACACACCTGACGATAAAATCTCGACTCTATTGTTTTAATTTAAAGAATCCCGCGGCTCTTGCGCCGGCTACCGCGGCCGCTCTCCCGCCCGGGCCACAGATAAACACGTACATTTACGCCATTGTTGACCATTTGCATATTTAATATACCGAAGCGGGTTAATAAACAAGCCTTTTAATTTGTATATCTTTTACATAAAAGTTACCGATGTTATTTGATATCGCTGCTTTGACAACCGGCTCGCAAGGCGTTGTACCGCTTCAGGGAGCTTAAATAATTGTTACTCGTTGATGCGACACGGTGTTTGTCTTGCACACTGTCAGACGACATTCATCGACAAAAGTGCTCGAGATATTTGCTTTATTTCCATGCACATGTCGTCTTCTTCTTTCACATTTAAGAGCTGTGTTTTTGTCGGTGCAATGTTCGCCGTGCGGACTCCTTCCTCTACATTCACCTTGTTCATTATTTAAGTCTACTCCAGCAACAACACTGTATATCAGTTTTGGGCAGATCTGTGTTATGAATCTCACAACATTTTTCATCTTCTTGGGCATCGAATGGCATATTAAGCAATTACACAAAATAAATTAAAATACTATTAAACATAATTTCTAAGCGAGTTTCCCTGCAACAACACTGTACACCATCCAAGATGCCGATATTCAAAACGTATTGTCGTCCCGTCTTGAACGAGACTATTCCGTTTTCAGAAAGAGAGCCACCCATGGAAATAATTTCAAAAAAAGGCGCGAAATATTAAAAAATCCGACAGTAGAGCCTAATAGTGCGGCGATGACGGCATGCGCAATACGTCTCACACATATGTAAGTCGGTCAGAAGCCTGCTAGCTCGCTCGCTCCTCGGTCAGATGTGAAAAGTGTCGTACAGAATTTAGCGTAGCCCATGGAGTAGATGTCACATTTTGAGGACCCTAAAAATTAGTAGATGTCCCGTTTTGAGGAAAAAAATACATGGCTACATTAGAAATACAACGTCCTTGCAGTTGGAGTCTTATTAAATGGACATGTTTTTATCTAATCTCCCCTCTGTCTTCTTCCCTCAATCTGTAGCTCAAATAAATTTATATTATAATTTAGTTTTATATTAATTCATGTATTTTAAAGGTAAAAAGTCTGTTAAAAACCCTCTAAATATTTTACTGCATTTTAAAAAGGAGAAATTATCTAGGCGCGGACACTTTATATACAGTGTCGCCTTATACATAATTCTTACAGGCAGGGGTGTGCACTGTATACAAATAAAAAGGCTATACGTTACTGAAGATTCTGGGAAATTAAAATAAATGAAATAATTCTTATTTTATTTATAAAAAGACCCCATAAAATTCTAGCCGTTATTACCCGAATTAGCGTAACCCATGGCTAGATTTTTATCTAGCCGTCAACAGTATGTAAAATTTCTAATTATTTGTATACAACTGGTCTGATTAATCCGTATGAGAAATCTACTAATTTCTTACTCAACCTATTGGGCATCTTAAGACTGCCAAGTTTCTGCATTTTTCAAACAATTTATACTTATTTCGAAAGGGATTAATCCATACTGAAAACTCCGTGTCATTACACTTTTACATATTTACTTCGCTAACTAAACTCTTTTCCGCAGTGTATTCCAACGACCAATTTACTTCATCTTGACAAATTGTCAATCATCTATAAAGCGTGAGAGAGTGTAATACATATTCAAGTCGATTATTACTTTTAGTTAATATATCAGTACGTACAGACATACATATTTCAATTAATAGTATTAATTCAATCTGTTTATGTTTTTATAAATTAGTTTTTGGTTATGACCGCCGCAAATAATTATTTGATTGGTTAGCCATTTTCTCGATTGTCTCATAGTAAAAAGAAACGTGTTATTCAAATCGGTCGTCCAATTCCCGATTTAATTATAAATAAACGGTATTTGAAATACATTAGACATTTTTGCCGTAGTGCCATTTATAAAACTTCATGCATTGGAGGATAATTTTGGACCCGAACAGCGTACAGAAATGTCCTTATCTAAAGAAAGTAGAAATATAATTATTCGTCATAATGAAAAAGTAGATAAAAACTGTAATATTTTTCAACATCTAATTGATATAACTTGTTTTCTTGCAATTCAGGAATTACCTTTTCGAGGTCATAATGAATCTGTTGAACCTGCGAATTGTGGTAATTTCATCGAATGTGGGAATTTATTAGCTAAATATGACGAGCTATATTCTACATTTAAATTGGTAGAATTGTTTTGAAAATTAAAAATACTTAGTGTACGTATTATATACATAGTTAGCATCGTCGGTAACAGCATAACCTAAGTTTGTACCTACTGCACGCCACTGCTTACAGATAACTAAAATAAATTACATTTCTCTTAAATATATAATTTTTATTTTTACAAGTTATTTTTTTGTATTTTCAATCTATGCTGTCCGCTGCTCTGCACATCAGTCCGATAGATCGAGCGCGTTGTTCTGCTGCAGAAATAATGCCTGGGTAGTCGATGTTTGTATCTAAAAGGCATCAGACTAATATCGTCCTCACATGACCCGAGATTGTTGCTCTCCCTCTACCTCAACCCTAATTTTAAACTCTCCATCCTTTCTCTCCCCAGTTTTTATCTTCATTTATTACATGCATACCTGTAAATATAAAATTAATTCACTTTTCTCACCTACTACTTAGCTTATGTTACTTTATAATGAAAACTGTGACATTACTTCAATACCAAGGTGCATAAATATCTTTGTGGATTTTTATAATTAGTTTTATGTACTATATGTTATAAGAGCGTATTATGAAACTTTATACTATATTTACTGTTTTTAAGGTAAGTTTGTAGAACTCCATAATCACATATGTGATAATAAAACACTTGTTTTTTTCTATTCTACTCGTTTAATATACTTGAGACACGTTTCGCCTTGTATGGCTCAGAATTCCAATGAATAATGTTGTCCTTTTTCATCTCACGCAAATAAAATTGTATAGCTGTCCTCCTCTATAGATATATAAATACAAGTTGTTGAGTTAAATTGTTATATTGAAATATATATATATTGCCCTTACAAGACAAAACGCGTTTCAGTAGAATAAAAAAACAAGTGTTTTTTTTTTCACATATCGCACACCTAGATCAAAACTATGACAACTCAAAAAAAGTCATTTTTCTCAATTTTTTGTTACTAAAGTTATGAAACTAAAAAAAATTTTATGTCATAAATGTATCCTAAAATGACACTATTCGAGAACTGGGGTTAGTTTCGTATATGACAGGGTATCCGAATACAATAATAACTCAAAACTCTTGTTTTGATCTAGGTGTGCGATATGTGAAACTTTATAGATTGTGTTAAAATCCCTTAAATAATTAAATATACTTCGGTTGAGGGGATTGTTTCGGAATAAAAAGGTCAAGATTAATGGAAGTTTGCTGACAAGAAATGTGTGATCGTGTCCACCTTGTGCCGGTGGTGCTGTTTCAGAAGGTTTGTTTTGGATGGAGTGCTGAATATGATTTTCATTGCTTTGTTTTCAATAGCCCGTGTCAAATCCGGTTCGACGTGTACACTCATACGTAGGTGCGCCCATCAACCGATAAAACAGATTTCTCCCATATTTATTTACCTCCCCTCACAAAGATTATTGACAGCGGCTAACGAGCCCGGAGAGCCCTCATATTTGTGTACTTATTATCGTTCTCGTTAAAATCTGAAGACTTCCCCGCCGTTCCTAATTTTCTTTTAGAGTGTTTCTGGGAAACGCTGGCCTCCGTGAAATCTCTCAGGATAACTATTCCTACTTTTCCCTCCAACCCCGGCCGCCCCCGGTGGCCCTGCCAGGAAATGGTATAACTTTGAATGATGTTTCTTTTCCTTTTGTCGTGGAAATAATGATTCCGTGTAACCGTCATAAAGTCCGCTCAGCCTAATTCATTTTAATTTTATACGCCCCTTGTTTAAATTTGATATTTCACTTTAAAACAAATTATTCTCCCTCATTTCGCAAACGTTTAGATGCGGCGGACAACGTATTAAACGGGTTGGATCCCCAAACAAAATTTCTAGCTTTTTATTTCGTTATTTTCTATGATACGAATGCGTATTTACAAATTGGACTAGAATATTTTTGAACTTGTAATTAGATAACTACATATAATAGACGACTAAACGCATAGTAATATAATATTAGATAGATACATTAATATAAATTACCTCACGATAGCTTACATTCCTTTAAATTATATAGATTGCGTGAAGTTACATTAAGTTAGGTTATATAATACAAAGTCACGATGGCAGTAATAAGCTGACTATGTGTATTTGTCTATGAGTGCAATTTTCTATGCGTGAACTTGTCACTATGTACTGTTGTCATAGAATCTTTTAAACTAGCGTTTAATAACTTTCCTAGGACAGGCACGGTAGACCGTCATATAGAGAAGAATTTTTTTAAATAAAATAAAAATAATTTTAATAATCACCTACCTACAAGTACAGTGCGGCAGCATTGCATGTTCTAATTTTCAAATTTCTGACGATAGAAATAATCTTTAGAATAAAAAGATCACATATCCACCAGATTCGTGTATTTCAGAGGAAATTGACACGACACTCAAATGGTATAAGTTTTCTTTTAAATTTACCTAGTCCCAACACACAGAAGGACATTGGGATAAAGTTTCTAGATTTTAAATGTTTAAACTTCATTTAACATTTATAATCCAGAGACATCTTGTTCGGATGGTTTCAAAAGAAGATTTCGTGTTATGCGCTGCTAAATCACGACGTATTTCGTACTTGTTTCGTACGAGAAACAAGAATGTAGACCAGGGTGGTTCGCCGATCTCAGCTTCTCTCAACCGGCGATGATGATGATAATTATGAGGTCCAAAGAAATGAAACACAAAATATGTTCAAATGCAGAACACTCTGTTTTTATTCAGATTCATAACAATACATATTGTCATATTTGCAAGTATCCACACAGCGACAGGCCGCCGCTGTAACGTCTAAGACATCTTTGTTTTCCTGAAATCTATCTCACGGGGTTTTTGGCGCCACGCCGATGATTACACCTTTAAATTATTGACACGTGCCTTATCATATCAATTATATGGCGACTCCTCGGCGAGTAATTCTGTGCGATACAGTACTATATATTAACTTTCGTGAAAATTAATCTATCGAAATCGAAAATGATTTCACATCATATACACTCACATATTGACTTTAGCCGCTTTCATCTTTCGAGGGATTACATCCAACCTAATAATACCACAAATTTTAAATATTTGGAATAATAGATGTATTGCGATTTTGTTGCGAAAATCTCAAATTTATTTCAGTATTATTCGCTAAGTGACGCCAGAAATTAAATTAAATAAACTTTGATACAACTAATATATTAAAGAGAACATAATAGAATTCCAGTAGCAATAAAAATATTTTTTCGATAAATTGATTTTTCCTGTATATATTTCTAATTGATACATTTAATTTGTATTAACACTGAATTGTTTAAATTTTTTGAACACTCAACGAATTATGCACTCCAATTCGGGATGCGCCTGGTGGCTGCAACCCCCTCACTCACTCGCCCCTAACCGCAACAACTAAAATTTACAGTTTATCGGAACAACGTTAAAGACCGTCATTTCTTATAAAATGAAAATTAAAAAGTTTTCGTAATTCAGACATACATATGATATTTGGTCTAAAATAGAGAAATCAATGGATATGATTTAAAAAAATAACGCACACGATCGCTCTTATTCATAGCCCGTGAATTTTATTGAATTTCTTACAATGTAAATATGATTGCCAAAACTTAAAAGCGCCGAATATAGCCGACGGCGGCAGCGGTGGCGGTTCCAGCGCCAGCCGTCTCCCCGGCCGTATGGCACTGTTTGTCCAGGACCTCACAAAGTAATCTAAATTAATGTACGTATGCAGTTTAAGGTACTCGCGAACCGTGGCCCGCCACCCCGCCGGGATGTATCGGCCTGAGCGGGGCCAGGGCGTGTTGACCGAAGCGTAATTGTCGTATTGTTACCGACGCGGCCACCGCGCCGGCTGGCCCCGGCTGCCCCGACCGATCTTGTAACGTAATTCCGAATTTAGCGCCGCGCGCTACTATCTGCGCTATATAATACTGTGCTCGGATTTTTCCGGACAGGATGTTACCGGGCACGGATTTTGCGGACGCGATCTTTCCGGACACTGACTATTTCGGACACTGATTTATCCGGACATGATTTTTGCGGACAATGAAATTGATCATGTCCTGAAAAATCAGCGTCCGGAATAGTCAGTGTCCGGAAAGATCGTGTCCGCAATAATCTTTCCGCAAAATTCGAATCCGGAAATATTCTGTCCGGGAAAATCACCAAACGTGTGAATAGTATACCCATCCCTTTCGGAACATGGACAAAAAATGGAATCTGTGTCGAACGCACGCGTTTTATGAAGTTTCTTTCTTTGCGATTTTTAACATGATCTTTATTTTTTCTTTCATTCATAAACACATATATAATTGTATTTATTTTATTTATTTATTAGACTTTATTGACATACATGTTTTTGTTGTAACAAAGCTGAATATATTATAGTATAACATGATAAATATATGATACAATTATATTGCGATTAAATACTCGTAGTTTATTGTGTGGGATAGAGTAAACTCCACCTCGGATATATACAGCATTGTCCTGACTACTTTGCTAAACTGCAGTATGTGTTAAAGTAGCCAGTTTTTTTCGTGCTGTTGTGGTGTTATTTAATTCAAGGAAGATATAGATTCGACAGGAATAAAAATGGAAAAAAAATATGTAGTGGGAGTGTTGTAGAACTAGTGAATTATTAGTGTAAGAACTGTATAATGATTATCTTAGAATATTGGATAGCGATGCTTCTGATTGATCTCTACCCAATTGGATTATACATTGGGTCCATATTTGTGTAATCTTATTGAACGATTTCCAGTTGGTGCTGAGTGTGTTGTACAGTTTCGGAACTAAGAACATGTAGAATCTTTGATAAATGTCGTTATTGCTCTCGGATTATGTTTTATAATCCTTGCACCCTTTTGGGGCCCTACACGAAACTTTCCCATCCCCTCTCACCTTTCCTTCCGACACTCCCTCCGGCCGTCCCGCCCCCGCTATTGATTAAATGCGATCCGTTCTAAATTTTGCTCTAATGCACTCTAGTATCCTGCGGAAAATATGGTCATCTCAACCTCGCACCGTCCGGACATTCCACATTCCCGCTGCCTAGATCAAATTGTGCATACACCATTACTCTTTGAAGCCTGTTAGGGCAACTACAGGCATAAGCCGCTAATTTGATTTATTTTTTTGCGAGTTTATTATAAGAAATGTATTTGATTTATTATATCGTTTCATTAGAACCGGAAATACACAGCAATGGCTACAATATCAGGTACGCGCTCGTGCGAGACAAGCTCCTGACACAGACTGGTACAGGGAGTAAGAACACACCGGCAGACAACGTAATATTCTGTGACGAATTTTTGTCTCAAAGGTAAAGAAGTTTCACTTGAAAAGTTTCCAAAGAACGTAAGCGCATAAATTGTTATTTTTAATTCTAGTCATAGAATTGGCCAAGAACGTTCAATATATACACAAATGTAAATCAAAATGAACATTTGTTTAATCAGCCAAACACATGCGCGCTTTGATTGAAATTTCCCGTGAAAAATACACAATTTGAAATTTACGCCATTTTGTGACGTGATTTATGAAAGACTGGCGTACATAATTTCTGCTTTGGTAATGTTAAAGTGATGAAATTGCAACTAAGTTTTGTAAATTAAAACTCACATCTGCAGGTACGATAATTCATTATTTTATCCTTCGTTGTACGGTTATTCTAATTTTGTTTAAATAAATAGAATGAATAACGGAAAAAATCAGCACATTTGAGTTTCGCATACACACACACACACACACACACACACACGATTGATTTAAAACAATTATTGTAGATGATATTTGTAGGAAAAAATCTCTACACATTGGGATTATTTAATAATAATAATAAATAATTAAATATATCGCGAGAGTATAATTATGTTTTTGTGTTGTGTTGTTTTTAAGAGATTTAATATCATCTTAATTTTTTAAATTATATATGAAACACGTTTTTCACTATTTTTTAGTATGACATCATGAATCATCATTACATGTTGCGTTTTATATAATTTTCATCATACGTGTACCTCATTATAAATTCTTTTCATTAAATTAAATATACGACTGACATACATACGATAAAAAGGTGTTATTAAGGAGAACACGGTAAGTTGTAATTACTCAGAACATAGGTCTGTGATATTTTAAATACTAATTAAATGTATTAATTAGAAAGATATACATATAAAATCAATTTTATCGAAAAATATTGTTGTTGCGCTACCGGAATTCGAATCTGAATTTATTTGAAAAGTGTAACATATAAATTCGATAATTTGTTCTCTAAAGTACTGTATTTTATGGCATAGTCGGTTAATGCACCTTACTAGGATTGGAAAGAGATCCAGGTTCGAATCCCGGTAGCAACAACAATATTTATCGATAAAAAAAAAAATATTTTTTTATGTATATCTTTCTAATTAATACGTTTAATTAGTATATAAAAGTGTTTACTACATAGCAAAATGAAATGCACCGGCGATATAAAAATCATAATTAGTACGCAAAAAAGATATAATTTGATTTCTGTGACCGGATAAAGCTGTGTTCCTAGGTTCGCAAACAGAAAATGCACAGAAACGGTGTAAAGAGGATCCTACGCATAGATTTTCCCGCCTTGCCGACACAAAGGTTTCCCGCCGCCCACACGCCGAAAGGGCTCCCCGCATATCGCTATCGACACTTCAGCCTGTAATGGAAAGTAAACACCATTTTCAATGCAATTTGTCGAAATCGGTACTCCATTATTATGGCAATACTAAGCTCCGTCCGCGCGCACGCGCTTATAGGGTACCTATTCTGTTCTGCAGGTTTCCACTACTGATAAGATTATTTCTCTTCTCGTGAATTAAGTCAACATTCACGCCCGTTAAGCTTTTTGATGACAGTAGAAGGGTAGAACACGATACGGGAAATATTACAGGTCCACCAATTACAACAGAAGAGGTAGAAAATGCAATTCATCTCTCCAAACTAAGGCAGCTGGGGCTGTTTTCTGAAATTCTGACGTATAAAGTTAAAGAATTATAACGTATAAAGTCATTATTACAAAGACAAATCAATATATAACACATTCTTATTGTGAAGTTGTAATTATTCAGAACATAGGTCTGTGATGTTTTAAATATGAATAAAGTTGTATCAATGTGTCCAAAAATTAATAACAATGAATTGATCATTCTGGTGTCTGCTATCAGATTACTCAAAGGTATTTGAGATTCCATAAAAATAAGGTAGATGGCTCTTTCAAATAATGGAACGATTAAATGTATTAATATCAAAAAGGTAACATATAGGTTCAAAAATTTGTCGCTAAAAATATTGCCGCTGTAGCATAATTGGATAAAGCACCTTCCCCGGTTAGGAAAGAGATTCAAGTTCGAATTCTGGCGGCGCAACAACAATATTTTTCGATAAAATTGATTTTATATGTATATCTTTCTAATTAATATATTTAATTCAATTGGATTGATTTAAATCTACTTTTGTCATCATCTCAAAAAAAAGAAAATGCTGTTATTGTATTCAGTATAAACAACTTAAGGAGACGCTTATCGAAGATATTTTTGGGAATTATAAACGGGCGCACATGTTGCAAAGTGGAAGTATGAAAGATTATGAAAAGCCTCATTCGGTATTCAAATGTGTCGATTCAAAAATTAAAATGCTTTTGCATGTTTTATTGACTTTACTCGCATCAGACATCGCATGGTTGAAGAAACTGACCAACTGAATGGTTTGGCCAGTCTAGAGTTTTAGAGATTTTTCAGGCCCCAATAAACACAGCGATGACAGCCAATTTCCTGTTATTTATCCGTTGAATGGATAAGGTACGAAAAGAAGAAGAAGAAAAACTTTATCGAAACGATTGACTTCAACCCTATCCAAAGTGGTGTCAAGTATAAAATATTCAATAATGATTTATTAATTAAATATATTAATTAGAAAGATATACATAGAAAATCAATTTTATCGAAAAATATTGTTGTTGCGCGATCGGAATTCGAACCTGGATCTCTTTCATAACCGGGGAAGGTCCAACTATGCTACAGCAACAATATTTTTAGCGACAAATTTTCGAACCTATATGTAATCTTTTTGATATTAATACTTTAATCGTTTCATTATTTGAAAAAGCCATCTACCTTATTTTTATGGAATCTCAAATACCTTTGAGTAATCTGATAGCAGACGCCAGAATTATCAATTCATTTTTATTAATTTTTGGACACATTGATACAACTTTATTATTAGGAGAACACATTCTTATTGTGAAGTTGTAATTATTCAGTACATAGAATATTTATTAATTAATTAGATATGTTCCTCAATAGACCGGGCCTAACTATGGCTAACTAATTATAATAATAATTAACACAGATTTTAGCAGAAAAAATATAATGCCACACTGTTTTATTGAATGTACGAATGTTCAAGATCAACTGAAAGCAGAGCACAATATAATTGTTCCATGTAATTTATCTTATTTTATGAGACGTGTATCATTCATACGCATTGATAATAATTTAAGGAATCTTAAATTGGATTCGATATATTTTATAGTATTTAGTGTATTGTATCGCTTAACTGGGCCCAGGCCTGTTCAAATGCGGTGTGTGTTTTGAAGGCGCTAGTTTAAGTGGAAAGTGAGTAACTTAGTAAATATTGTTGTTTTTAAAGGAGCGAGTGAGAATGCATCCCTTTTAATATACGAGTATGTTGTTTACTTTATCTTATGATGTTTTAAAAATGGGCGGTTCTTTCAATAAGGGTTAAAAATATAATTTTAATGATGCCAAAAATTTTATTTACCTATAATTTTGCCAGAAAGTATAACCATGTTTTTTTAAAGTTTATTCTTTATTATAGAAACAGCTATGGCTTGCAGTGTAAGCGCCCGTGTTTGTTCCCTGGCAGGGCCCGAAACTCTCAACTTGGTAGTCCAATTTGGTCACAAAAGCTCGGCGGTGGAGCCTCCGGCCGCTGACGATCATCACAATGACATTATACCTAGACGGTTAGGCTCAGTTTATTTTAGGTATAAGCCTTTAGGGATGCATCGACAGCTCTTCACCGGGGTACTCCACCGCGCGATCTGGCGGACAGTCAAAGACTCTCAATGGGTTCTCTACTCGATCGCTTCGCTCCCTGCACGCGATCACCTGTCTAGCACTGCTCTCGATAACTTCATGAAATATTTTCACTGTAAGAAATGTAATTGTTTAAACCGCATATTTTTACTTCTTCAATTTTAATTCTTGATAAGTTTATATATTTTTTTAAACTTTATTAAATCAACTTTTTGTGATAGGCTCCATTACATTTAATTCATTTACATCAGAAACGGTTAATTTTTATTAAATTTTCTTCTCTTAAGCCTGTAACAAATATTCAAAGCTAGTAATATTTACGTACTTATTTACTCACGTCTTATGTTAGCGGATGCCTCGAAAAATACTGTTTGTTAACTTTTCGAGAGTGCTTCATGGAAAACCTTGTTTGAGACCAGATATATTGAACGAATTCAATTAGTTTTGTTGCGAAAGAATCTTTTCATGCAATTTGCAATTATTATCAATATGCACGTCTTACATAAAGGAGCGTGGGTGCTAATTTACCAGGACTTTGTTCAGCGGCGTAACTACAAAAATTGTCCCCCAATGCAGAACGGAAAAAAGGCCCCCCTGAATAAGTATTGTGTATAATATGTATGTATATTAGTACTGCGTGGTTTACCCATTAAATAGTTAGAACACATTTTTTTTATCTCGTATAATACTTACACTTTGCAGGGTATTTGATTTAAATTTAAAATTTAAAAAACACTTTATTGCGATGGACTGGTTTCTAATCCGACGTATTAGCGGAGCCTTACTGTTTACAACAGTAAAGATTTTATAATACTCGCGAGAAACGATTTTTTACATTTAATTATTCCATTTCTTCCTGAGGATTACTACGAACGCTGAGAATGGTATCGATATTCGCAAAAATAACGATTTCAAATAGATTGTAGGGTGCGAACTTTTTGGGTCCCCATCTAACTGGACCCATTGGCGTAGTTACGCCACCGACGTCGGTTATTATTGCACTCTATTAAAGTTCCATTTAAAAATAACTTCAAATATTAATTTTTAATCACATCATATTTTTTTTTTTTTTTTAGGAGAACACATTCCTATTGTGAAGTTGTAATTATTCAGAACATAGGTCTGTGATATTTTACAACTTCATTAATTACTTCACAATAAGAATGTGTTCTCCTAAAAAATAATAAAGTTGTATCAATGTGTCCAAAATTTAATAAAAATGAATTAATAATTCTAGCGTCTACTATCAGATTCACTCAAAGGTATTCGAGATTCTGTAAAAATAAGGTAGATGGCTCTGTCAAATGATGGAACGATTAAATGTATTGATATCAAAAAGGTAACATATAAGGTCGAAAAATTGTCGCTAAAAATAATGTCGCTGTAGCTTAGTTGGATAAAGCACCTCCCCCGGTTAGGGAAGAGATCCAGGTTCGAATCCCGGTGGCGCAACAACAATATTTTTCGATAAAATTGATTTTATATGTATATCTTTATAATTAATATATTTAATTCATATTTAAAACATCATATTTTATTTATAAAGTTACAAATTTAGATTATTCACTTATATAGGTCATCGTAGATTGATTAGTTAAAGCTAAAACCGCGAATAAATAGTTTCGGATTCGATTTTTTTTATAGGTAATTGTTTTCCGTGTACCTTTCTAATTTATTTTAATATATAATTATACGCAAACGCGCGTCATCATCAGATTATTCCGGTCCATTTTATTTATTCAAATTTAAATTGATTAGCGATATTAAATGTACCGTGATTTTTGTCCTATAATAACGTGTAACCTCGAAGCTGCGCAATTGCGAACATATTACAGCCTGATGAATGGACTATAGAAACGTTTCATTTATATTTCAAACAATATTCCGCTGTTAAATATTCATATAATCAACTTTCCGTCCGAGGAACTATTGCGCCGCGCCGCGCGCCGCCCGCCGTAAGCCCCGGTGTATCAACCATAATTGTTCTGGTCCGTTTTGTTCCTAATAATACAATATTTATCTCTGAAAAGCACTGAACAAGCGGTGGACCTCCAGGCTGGCGGGTTTTGGACAGAGCTGGATCGGGGATATACATTAACGTGTAATAAGTATGTGCATGTAACGCAAATGGGCCGCTGCGATATATCTGTCGATATATGAGTGGAAAAATCATAAGTCGTGTGATATTTTCAATGAAAAAATTCATTAACTCTATTAGAAACCTGCTGGTATTTTTCAAAATAAAAAAATCGTATTATCAGGACGTTATAAACATAAACAATGCCGGGCATATATATTATTAAACAAATATCAGATATCTCATAGAGACAAAGCTATTAATGGAAAATATATGGAAGTATGGGGTTATTACATAATAAACTGGTTTAAAACTAAAAAATACTTAATTAAATTAATATATCAGCAGGCTAGACGACTAAGTGATCACAAATTTATTAAATTATTATTTTAGCAATATTTGAATACGTCCAAGAACACATAATTACTAGATTGCCTGCAAAGGCACTGTTATTAAACAAATATCAGATATCTCATAGAGACAAAGCTATTTTTTAAATTATATTTAATGGAAAATATATGGAAGTATGGGATAATTACAGGGCTTACGACCTGTCTTCGGCTGGCTTATATATATAACGTTCACCAATTCTCACCACTCAATCTCCACATTTATCAAATTTTTGAAAGTTGTATATATGTTAGTATGTGGACTCGCTTCGAGTACCACTACACCATCGCCATCTATGGATCAAATTTGAAAATTAATTTTTCCTTTTTTTTTTAAACAGAAACATAAATATTCTTTATCTGTAAAAAAAAATTTTAACTTAGAATACATAGAATATATAGAATAAATCAATATTTTTCAATTTTTTATATATTTTTTTATTTTGAGAGTGCCTTTGTAGGTAATAACTTAGTAATCGTGTGTTCTTGGACATATTCAAATATTGCGAATATATTATTGATTAGTTATTATGTATTTTGTATGTTTAAAAAAATTCTAATTTAATAAAAACGCTATCATGCATCATCCTAATAATACGGATTAAGCAATGCATGTTTCATATTAGATTGTACATAATTGACCGCTCTGATTTGCTTGGTTTTTCAAATCCATCGCGTACAATGAATCCCGAGTCGCCCCTGTGGATTTTTTTTAACCAAGTTAGCGATTTGACCGCTGGGACCCCGACCCGCCAAATTGAATATCATTCATGCGATTTGGATTTTTTTGCATTCAATAAAACTCGTTTCGCCATTGCAAACAGTCGAAAACTTCAATTTTTCAGCAGTTTCAGAATTGCCGTGCGATTGTTAGATTCGTATGGTTATTTTCGGTTCCAATTACATCTTTTGTATTTATTTTTTTTAGTATTTTCCGGCGTATTTTACTCCTGCGGTCGTGCATGGAAAATGCGTTAATTTCCATAATTGTACATTGTTTCCTAAAACATACTTGTTTTTACTTTTAAAATTAGCAATATTAACTTTGTGGTTAAAATTCATGTTTTTATTTATTATCTTTGTTTAATAGTGGATTTTCAGAATTTTCTAATCATTTGATAGAAAATGGTCATGGTTTTAATAAAAAATTGGGATTGTCAATTTTGCATATAAACGGTGTTGGTCACAAATTAAATAATTTGGAATCGTTGGAGATAAATAAAGCGTGTAAAACTAATCAAAAAATTATAAACAACCAACTAAATTTAACTACGAGTCCCATTCTAAAATTTTTTCTCAAAGTTATTCGAGTATATTTGTATTAAGTAACAATTTGAGTTAGGTGCTAAATTTATTTTTTTAAATAAATGTGTTTTTTTTAAATAGATTTTTTAAAACTAGATTCTGGTAAAGAAACAATAATATATGTTTTTAGTTAGTTACGACATCCTGAAGAAGAAAATGGTATTTTTCGAAACCGGTAGATGTATTTAAACTCAATTAAGTGGTTAATAAAACAAATATAATAAATAAAAATA
This sequence comes from Eubasilissa splendida, assembly GCA_031772225.1. Lineage (NCBI taxonomy): Eukaryota > Metazoa > Arthropoda > Insecta > Trichoptera > Phryganeidae > Eubasilissa > Eubasilissa splendida. The sequence goes on along the minus strand of CM062846.1, from coordinate 21,247,248 downwards.
TACTTGTTTTTTTAAATCACAAATATATTACAATTTAATTATTCAATTATAACCTGTTTATGTCTTTTAACTAAGTAAAATTAAGTATTTACAAACAGTAAGACATTTCTAAGAAAAAGGTTTAAAATCATGAAGGTATGAAATAATTATTACCTGCCTACACAATATTCGTATCAGAAATATTAGGTACTGTTCCGATTATAATTTTAAAATTTTTGACTATGTTAATAGATTTTATTTTTTGTAAAGAATATACTTTCGGAACAAGAAGTTAACATACCCACATTTCAAAGGAAATTTAATCTTCAATCCAATGAAATGCGTCAATTCCCCTGCACAAAAAAAAAAAGATATTATATATAAAATAAAATCAGCTGCAATAATTTAATTCCAGATCATAGGTTAATAATGTTATAAGCAGTGTGAGTAAAAATATACCTACCTAGTTTTTTTAAAGAAGAACACATTATTATTATTGTTAAGTTTTTTTAAAACGTAATTCTGTGGTATTTTAATACAAATTAAATGTATAAATTAGAAAGATATACAGATAATCAATTTTTCGAAAAGTTATATTAAATACTAATTAAATGTATTAATTAGAAAGATATACATATAAAATCAATTTAATCGAAAAATATTATTGTTATACTACCGGGATTTGAACCTGGATCTCTTTTCCAATCCGCGGAAGGTGCATCATTACCAACTATGCTACAGCGACAAATTTTCGAACTTATATGTTACTATTTTTCAAGTCAATACATCTATCGTTCAATTATTTGAAAGTCATCTAGATTGTTTCTACGGAGTCTCAAATACCTTTGAGTAAACCGATAGCAGACGCCAGAATTAACAATTCATTTTTATTAAATTTTGAACACATCGATACAACTTATGTATTATTAAGGAGAACATATTCTTATTGTTATGTTGTAATTATTCAGAATCCAGGAGAAAGAGATCCAGGTTCGAATCCTGGTAGTGTAACAACAATATTATTCAGTAAAATTGATTTTATATGTATATTTTTATAATTAATAGATTTAATTAGTATTTAAAACATCACAGACCTATGTTGTGAATAATTACATATTCACAATAAGAATGTGTTCTCCTTAATAAAAAATTATATTGGTTGCTACCGTGATTTGAACCAGAATCTTTTCATATCTTGTGAAATGCGTTTCGAATTCCGGTAACAACCAAAATATTTTTTCAATAAATTATTTTTATCTGCATATCTTTCTAATTGATAATATACTAAGTTTATTGATCTTCATTTTATAAAGTTTGCTCAGTAAAACACAGTAATAATTTTGCGATTTAAGTATATTAACTTATTAAACATCCACTGTTTTTTGGCTGAATTTTCCGAGGAAAAATATAAACTTGCACGTACAAGTGTGGATGGTAGATTTTCAGTATCGCAGAAAAACAATTAGCTTTTGTCGGGCGGCGGGAAGACCGGGCACAGCAGATGTATCTCTGTGCAATATGTTTGATTGATGACCACCGCAAGTGGTGTCGGAACGAACCGCTCCAATATTAACTCATTTACACAAAACTAATTATGTTATTTGTTTCGCGTGGTCTGCTCCCCCATCCCCACCCCCATCCGCGCCGCGCCCTCACCCGGCGGTGCATCGCGCGATAGAGGGCATGTCTGAAATCAATTTTAGATTAGACACACACAAATGTATACACAATGCTACATGCTACCATTGGACACATTCACGCTTCGACTCACAGGCGGTGCCTACTAGGGATTCGGTGTCGAGACAACCCGAGAATTACATGTTTATTTTTGCTGTCCCGAGTCTCGAGATTATAAAAAAAATATCCCTAGACTTGAAAATATTTTTTCTTGATATTATTCATTTTAAACAAGTTGACTTAATCCCTTCTGACCATTGCCATACAACGGTGACCCGATGACGAGCGGTGCATGTGTAGGTATATTAAAAAAAATATTTGCATTAATGAGAAATTAGTCATAACAAAAAAAATCTGAAGTAAATGGTTTTGTCGGTTTGTTCATATGTTTCCTCGTGAAATGTGATCTTCTGCCTTTATAAAAAAATCATATCATCTTTTGACGAAACAAAATTGGGGATGAAATTATTTGAAAAACTTTATTGGGAGACTATCTATCTATATATCTTGGCTAAGTTTGTTAACCAGCCTGATTATTCGCCATGTTATTTCAAAATGGAGACTATCTTAATAAAATCGTAACTTCTTTAATATTAGACCTAGAAAAAAAATATTAATAACGTACTCACATTTGGGCGAAATCTTTATTCTGCGGCCAATGCCGAGAGGGATTTTTTCAAATCTTTTTTAAAATAAACATACTTCGTTTCTTTTTTATCAGATTTTAATTTTTATTATTAAGTCTCATTAGTACACATTAAATCATATCGAAACACATTTACAGATTGTTTGATTAAATAGGAAGGAATATATAGATAGTTAAAAATTAATGCATAATTATAAAGAAAAAAAATAAACATTAAGATATCATTTTAAATTATAAATAAATGAATATTGTAATATTATGAAGTTTATAAGTAAAAACAAAATATGAGCGTATTTTTACATACTTTTTTAAATGATATAGTGGATGGTGTTGATAGAAAGGTGCATACTTAAAATTATTTACTTATTAATATTTTCAATTTTGAAGTGAATTAATTTAGATTTATATTCCGCCTGCTCTACAATATTTCATTTATATTATGTTTCTTAAAAGTTCGATTAACACCGACTAATATAATTTTAAAGTCTTTTACAACATTTTCAATCAAATGTTTAAATAGAGACATATTATTTCTCCTATTCAAATAATCTTGCTTTATAAAGGTATTATTATACCACTAGTGTTTACACCCCGTCTTAAGGACGTTCCTAAAAAAATCACTTTTCTTACAATCCTTTTGAAACTTTGACTACACATACTCATGAGTGTCTTTTATACGTAGAAATTTTTTTCAATAGTCCTTGCGGTAGTAAATTTGTAAATATTGACTATTAAAATTAGCATATTTAACATACGAACCATACCCCGATCGATGTTGTAGCGCACGTTTAATTGAATAGCAATAGTAATTTTCTTACGATTCTTTTGGAAAACTGAGAATCATTCATTGAAAATTTAACAAATATCTTTCTATAAAAATAACTAAAACAAGCGGTATTCGTTTTTTTATAAAAAATGTTAAAAGTCAGCTACTTTTGAATGGTTTTGACGTTTCCTTTTATAATTTGAATAGTGAGAGATTTTTGAACTTCTGCGCATGTGAGCGGAAGCGAAAAAGTACACTGTACGTCAACTGTTTTTTATTCTATTCATAGTAGTTCATAGTAATTTACGTACGGGGGAATCTTCTTGAAGATTGAGTACGACTGCTTTTTGGGAACGTCCTTAAGACAGGTGCCAAAAGCCAACAGAATAGTCGGCGCGGTAGAGAACATCTCGCCACTCGTCTAGTTTGCGTCTGTTCACATCTGTTTTGCGCGTGACAATTTACATCAACATTTTCGCTGAGCAATCTGTTTAATTTCGTTACTTTATCGAACTCGTCATTTTTGCTCTGTTTTTCTCTATCTAAGCGTCACTTTTTCTGAACTACAAATATAACATACACTCGAAGGATATCAAAATGTCAAAAATGTGTCACGCAAACAAATTTCTCAAAACAATCCGCTCGCTTCGTAATGTGTATGCTATTTTGTTTATTATAACCATAAGCATTAAAATCGTTTTTGTACGTTGGATGCTGTTAACGAATGCGTATACAGTATTCGAATACCTTAACAGGCAGAACTGAATGTCTAATACTTTCAAACTTTGTAGATACGAAACAAATGATCGAATCCACTGTTGCTGGTATCTGTGTATTTTTTTTACTCTGGAATATAAGGGACCGCGCCTTATATCTACCCCTTATCTTCAATGAAATGTATGAATATCGCATTCATTTTTCATTTGTGATGAACACAGATTTTATTTATAAGATTTATCCTAACCCGTTCTAATATTCCCTCTAATTTTGGATTAGCGTGCGCATAAAAAATCTTTTCTGCAATTTAATGCTATTATTTGGGCGCTGTAGGAGAAAATTATTAAAACATTACCATACCAGTTTAAGGCTACTGATAGGGTCTGGGTTGACCAAATTACTAAAGAAAATGTATCAAGACCCGTAAATAAATCATGAGAGCTAATAACAACTATTATGGAAAGCTGCATTTTTCGGACAATGAAAAATTGTATGCCGGCTATATTTTTTTTTTGTGCGCTATGATGGCAAACCGTGTGCGCGCACACACCCGCACTCTTTAAAAGTAACATTGATCCTAAACATTGGTTTTTTTAGTTAAAATAATATCAGTAATATTTGAACATGTCCAAAAACACACAATTACTGGATTTTCACCTACAAAGTCACTATTATTAAACAAATAATAGACATCTCATAGAGACAAAGCTATTTTTTTATTAATGGAAAAATATGGAAGTATAAGAAAATATATAAAAATTGTAAAATATTGATTTTTCTGTCGTATTCTAGTATGTGTTAAAAATATTTTACCGATAAAAAATGTTGCTTTAAATAATTTTAAAAAATAATTAGATTCTCATTGTGACGTATATGCTGTTTCAGGGAAAATGAATAACAAATTTCAAAAAATTTACAGATATAGAAGTTGATTGGGTGGAATGGTGTACGTTACATTGTGTAAAGTGTTCACTTAACCCACCCGAAGACAGGTCGTAAGCCCTGTAATTAATATTAAATTTTATTTTAATATACTAAACACATCAGCACCGAACCCAATATTTTGTATATTTAATTTGAAATGTGACTATTATTAATTTCTGGTTGTACCGCTCTATTTTACAACTCGGCATGTTTTCTCACTCGATAAAAAAGCCCGACACAATGGGGAAACATGACGTCATGCAATGAATGTTTAATGATCGAGAGATTAAATCGTGGCTGCGGTCGTTATTTTGTGAAATGTTAAATTCCTCAAATGTATTGTCGGAGTGGGGCGGGGGAGGGGGGGGGGCAGGGGGGGCGAGCGGTCGGCGCAGGAAGTCATTATAAGCGAGTGACCTCTTCAAGGCCCGATGGACACAATTGCAAACAAATCACGGACACATGCGGCATGGCTCATCGTGGAACATGATCTGTGAAGGCACTACCACATAATCGTGGTCATGTTTATCCATGGGAATAATTTGTACAGGCATCGAACCCGAGTTAGAGATATTTTACTTCGCCTTATCCCGCTCCGCTTAGTGACAATTTTGAACAAATTTAAAAGATTTTATGGGTCGGACGTGAAAATCAGGCGACTCCATTTATTGGTCAAAAATTTGTTATTATATCGCGCGGGATTGAGAGGTCGCCGTAGTGACAATTAATCGGTGTACTAAGGACATGATGCAATAATAATTTTAAAATATAATCATCAGGGCGGGGCGGGGAAGGGGGGGGGGGGCAGGAAAACGCGTGATAGATTTCGGCAAGCAAACACTGTCATTTTTTGATAAATCTCGCCGAAATGGTGGGAAATATTAGAATGAATTTAATATTAGCGAGGACACATTATTTGTGGCAGTTTTTTCAGAACATAGTTCTGTGATATTTTAATACAAATTAAATAAAAATATTTTTGTTGCTACCGGAATATTTTTGCGATGAATTGAATTTTCCTGTATATCTTTTTAATTGATACATTTAATTTGTATTGAATTGAATATATTGTTTGTATCTTAAAAACATGTACACTATGAGCGGAAATGCATTATCGATTCTCTCGCTGCAGTGTCCCTGGAAAGAACATATGTTTCAAAGCGGAGATCTGCAAACCACCCTTGTTTTCTTGTGGCTATCCGCAACAGTTATTATTGTTTTATTTACAAAAAAATATTTTTATACGACAACATCATGTAAACATAATTAATTAATACTCGCATTCATAACAATTTATTTGACGAGTTTTTTTCACTTCCTGGAAATGTTACTAAAATAAAGATACTTGGTTCTTTCATCTAATCATTCAATGTGTTTTCGTCGATCTCCTAGTTTTTTCCCCATCATTGAGTCAGCCTTCCCCGTCCACTTGTGTCATGCCATCCGAGTCTTACGTTCGTGGGTTATCAAGTCTAAGATTTTTAGTTATCTCTCACGACTCCTTTAATAAATTTCAATGTTTACCGGCGATTTTTGTAGGTGATCGTTTATTTTTGTGGTAACATGATTGTAAAACTAGGGATTACAAATTTTGTGCCAAATAAAAAAATTCGAAATTATTTTTTGGTCAATTAATGTTAATAATAAAAAAACATTTTTTAAGATAATAAAATCATTATTATTTATAATATAAATTTTTTATATTAAAAACTAAAAATAAACAGTTTTTTTCTTAATGATTAATTTTAATGGAATGACCTACGTTAATATAATCAATTTATCCTATAACACTTGCGTATGCATTTTGATTATTCGCTAATGATATGAGTTTAAGAAGTCCCGTGTTTATACGTTATGTGTGATCGTAACAATATTTTTATTTTTGTATATTTAGAATTCGAAATACGCTATGAAATTTTCGAAATTTGGAGAGTTTCATATGCAATCCTTATGTAAAACCTCAGTTTTCCCTTAATTGTAGTTACAAAAATTAACCCTATATTATTTTTTTATCCACAAATTATACAACAAAAATTTTGCACTAAAGTGTAATGTATAATAAACATCACATTTATTCATTGTATGACATCTATTTCATTGTAAAAGGTACACCTTGCGGGGTTTTGATCGTATTGAATAAAGAATAAAATAATAATGATTGCAGTGAGTTTTACAGCCTAACGACCTGAATGGCAATTTGTATTTGACTGAATGCACATTGGCTACATGTACCTAATTATCAGTTTATTTAAATTTTAATCCTGCAAATATTATGCAATAGCTTTTTATTTTCTTAACACTAAATATTAAGGTCTGCCTTTACAGTGAAACAACATTATTAAGTCACACCGCACCATTAAAAGTATGTCAGTTTGGTAGATGAATTGTCCGTCTTTCAGCTCTTCTCCCGACCGGTATTCGTTTTGATCCGAGAAACTGAATAAATGTTGTGACCGCCACTGCTTTTTATACTATTTCAAATGTGTGTTATCACAAAGCTTATTTGGTGCGAGATCGGAAGAATCACTAAAAATACGGCGGTGTTTTTAATCTTTACCATACCATGATATAAAATACCCGAAAGCAGCCATGCTGTCAACTCGTGCTACCGTAAATAACAGTTAGGAAAAATGTTTTTATTAGCTTAAATGGCTTTAATGGCACGAATTTACTCTAAATATTGAGCATTCAATTTTGAAAAAATGATTAATAACATAATTTAGAGCATTCATTAAATCCTATACAATGTGTCCTTCTTTCTTATCTCTCTTCATTTAATTAGTAAGAAAGAAATAATTATATTCATATGTTTATTATTTTTTTCACTGTGAAAATAGTGTGTGATCTCTGTCTTTCATATCACAATAGGTATTTTTACCAACGTATTAATTTTACAACGGATTGAATGGAAAAAATAATTGTTTTTGTACGATTCCCTTTTCATAATTGATTTTTCACTAGTTATTCTTAAGCGCTTATATTTTCTCTAGGATTATCTAAAATATTAATTTTATGTTGCATGTATTTACCAAAATATTACAGGTTTAATTAAAATGGTAGACCTGTGTTACTGCATGGTTTGGGAAGGGTTAAAGGACGTAATACATCGAATGATTGACTTAATCTGCATCAAAAATCTTGTCCCCCACCCAATTTGTCGACACGAATATATCGTTTATAATCATTGAAGCGACAGTCGAAGGTTAAATGACATTCTATTCAAATTAATTTGAGATACATCGCAATTTTTAAACTTCAATTCAATTTTTGATAAAAAAAAAAATAAAGTAGATATACGTATTGATACTGGTAAAGCACCCGGCAATAGGTTCCAGTGGTAGCTTTATTTTTTCGAAAGATAGATTTGATGCTTACTTCTTTCTATGTGATATATCTATTTTTTTAAATTCTTTAGTAGGTGAGGCAAACGCCGGAGCACATCCTCTGGGACTGTGTGATTATGAATGATGCACGTGAGATCATGATTACGGGATTAGAAGGAATAGGTCATCGGATCCCCCGGAACGATGACCTATTAAGAAATGAAAGGAATCTCGGACATTTCCGGGTATTTATTAAGGTGTGGGTCTCCCGCTGGGGGTTGCTGGGATGAGAGCAGTGGCTAGAGAGACCTAACGGAGCATTCAATTGTCTCTCCCTCGCACTCTTGCGACCTGGACGGGGTGAATTTCTGCCGGACTATGACCGAGTTCTGCGACTGAAACACATAAATGTGACGTCTATCCTCCCCTTTTGGGGGTGTGTGATTTCTATAGCTTCTTTCTGGCTGCCTTTTGAAATTAATGTGACAACAAATCTCTCATATTGAACAGGTATGGTTCTGGTACGACGATACCGGACCCAACCTATGATGGTGTTATGATGATATGAATGAATGTAATAAAATAAATAAATAAAATATATGTAATTATGACGAATCGAAACGAGGGTAAACAACTCTCAAAACGATTCAGGATCGGGTGTAAATAAATAAAAATTCGTAAGTATTAGTTTATTGTAATGGATCTTAGTACCGTATGCCTTGCGCGTCACAGGATTACAGCCCGACTATAACGGTTAGTTCCAGCTTGTTCATCAAGTTCCGTGTGAATTTGTAATCAACTCGAAATATTGGTTGAAACTGGAGGCGCAGCGTGATTCGCTACAATGAGTTTTTAATGAGGCAGAGATACTCACTACGCTACGTCGGTAGTTTCCCATAAGCGGTTCTAAATATATACTTTTAGTGTCTGTAGATTCTTACAAAAATCCCCATAAACGTTTTTATTTCGTGTTGTGGTAAATCATTTCTGTGTCGGCTATATTTTGGTATGATTACAATGCACGCTATTTGACTTTTTCTATTGTATATTATAAAAAAAAATGTTACAGGAGTAAATATTATACATTGGCTGCTTTCTTAATCAATGATATTTTAATATTTGAGATTTGTATTAGTTATAAGCTAGTGACTATAATTGTGCGACTGGTTTTCGATTGTAACAATTATTTAACTATCGTTTTAGTGTTCGCCCACAATTGTTCGCGGCCACAATTATTATCCCACAATTCTCTATCTGGAATATTGTTCGCCGAATATATACGTATTTTATAAACATGACTTATGATGAGACTTTTTTGATTGTTTTAATTTAGAACGCATTTACATTTTTCCAAAACTGTTTAGTGAACATTTTTACTTCTTGTTTTTATGATTGTTAGATTATTCTAGGTTCATTTGAACTTTGTTATATTGATAGGTCTTTTATTTCATATAATATACTGTTATGCTACCCTTTTTTACATGTTTATATGTACATATATATAAAGGCAATAATTTTATTTTAACAATGCACATATTTGTCATAAATGTATTTGTTCAATGTACGCCGCGAACAATGTTCCTAGTGATTGTTCGCCGAATTACGAACTTAGTAATTGTTAAAATCGAACACAAATCTCACAATCATAGTTAAAATAATGGTTAAGCTTAACAACTCGTCATTAATAAATATGTATCGTGTCTAACTGTAAAAGTCTCTAAACAATTCAAAATTAGTTTGTTTGCTACAGACCACCAAATAAAAAGACATGAACTAACGCAAATTCCTTGTCCCAAAATGTTTATTTTGGTGGCATCCACGTGATCACTTTGGTGCCACTCACACAATCAAAGAGCTCCGCGACTTTTTTTTTAAAATATGACACGATTGAAACGAAAAATTAAACGCTGACAATATAATATGTATTAATGTAAAATATATATCTTGTTTGCACAAATCGAAGAGTAAATACTTTTACTGTTGCATAAATAAACCCCTATATATATATATGGTATACAGTTCATATCATGTATATTAATTTACTAGTCTGTGCTGTTTACCTATAATAATTGATTTTATATTTTTATAATTAATGAGGCGAGTGTACGCATTATGACAACCGCATATGTTAACGCTCTTCAAATAAATTATTTAACTATTAGCACATCTTCCGTTGTAATACAATGTTGAATCACTGGTATCATAAATCATACCTACCGATGTAATTCTCCTTTTTTTATTGAAAACTTTCATTCCTTGTTACTCACTCTACATTCGTACTTGAATAAAATACATTTCTTCCTCGGCATTGACGATTTTCAGTCATGACAAAAGTTCCGTTTTAAACTCTAAAACATTCTTACATAGGCACAACGTCATCCACTTCGCGAAAACTCGGCATTCTGTATTTTTTTCCTTTTGAAAATGGAACGCACGAGCGGCTAGGTACCGATGACAATAGGTACCCCAATATTTTTCCATTTCCGCGTAGGTACTTAAAGAATTCATCTAGGTAAGTAACAAGTGTCCGGGGGGCGGGGGGCGGGGGCTGTGTGAGGAGTGGGGTGCCTCCCGCCGCTGGTGTATATTGGCCATTAGCATGATTAGAGCAATCTCTCAGTAGTGCTCGCAGATGTCTCACTCTGGAATGAGACGGCTCACCTGTACCGCAGACTCTACCACTGATATCGAATTGAGCATTTTTGTCGGGTTTTGTAATCTCCATCACGCTAATTACTTGTATCTCAACATTGCTAACATATATTATATATAATTGAACGTAGTTACGGGGAAAGCGGTTAGCCTCAGAAAACTGAAATGTTAAATGATCAAATCTACATAGCGACATAAATATTTTTTACCTTTAATTAACTAGATATATTTTGTATGACTTCTGAGAAGATTAATTAATAGATTTTAGAGATTTTGGTATTGCATACTATAATTTTTTTTTAGATTTTAAGATGGGTAAAACACGATCAATAAAATTTTCAAAATTCTATTATTATCAAACTGCCTGTTTTTTACAGAATATAAAATTGATGTCCAATAAAAACAATATTATTTTATTTTTTATTAATTAATTAATTAAGTAATTATTACTCAATTGTAAGGTAGAGTGGGGATGAAAGTGCCACTTTTCACAAATGACAGGATAACATTTTTATTTAATTTAGCGAAAATACAATGGCAAAATAAATTCAATTTTTAAATATATGGTTACATACATACATGGTTTTTCTTTCGCTTACCTCTCCAAAAAGGAGACCAGCTCTTGTTCTTGGAGAGGGAGTTACACTACAATAATTTTATATAATACCTCACATATTCTATTCATTGTCCATTTGTGTGCTTCTGAAGTATTCTGTAATACTGTTTATTGTCCAATTATGTGTTTTTGAAGTGTTCATTTAGTTTCTTTTTAAACTCTTTTATATCCTTTATTTCTTTAATTTGTGTAGGGAGGCTATTGAAATTTTTTATCCCTAAATATATAGAATTTTGCTGATAGTGTTTGGTGTTACATTTAGGGATTTTAAAGTTTTTTTTAAACCTTAATGATGTGCTTGTTTCAAATTTTTTAGTGTTATTTTCTTTAACTAATTGATTAATTGAGGTTTTTTTGTAAATGTTTTCTAATTTGGGAACTGGGAATTTTGCAAAAAGTGTTTGTGTTGAAAAAGTTGATCTTTTTTTTAATATCACTTTAATAATTGTTCTTTGTATTATTTTTACTGAGTTCATTATATTATTGTATGCTCCTCCCAACCCAATTATTCCTATTGATTATAGAATTTTTATGTCATACAATACTTATTGTGTGTTGAAGAGATATATCTGACACTCATTTAATACACCAAAAACAATTGAATTGCTTTTTAGTTTTCTTTTTATTTAAAAATCGATCATATTAGTCAGATGGAACTTGTAACCCCACTCGTGGGGCTAAAAGTTCCACCAGTACCAAAATCTTTTATTCGTTGTCCTGGAAAACCCGGCGTGCTAATCTATACCCATGTGCTGCTGTCTCGGGATTTTCTGATAACCGATTTATGAATTTCTTTAGTGACATTCTACAAATATCGAATCGTTTAAAGCAGCACGCAAAGATTTATTTTCTCTCATCACCAAATCAGCAGCTTTTGTCATAACGCTGATGGAAGTCTTCCCTCGCTCAGTTTTTCTCTTGTACGTCCTTATTCTGCAAATAAGAAGAAACAAATGTGAGTGCACACATTTTGTACAAATAGTACCGCGAGTGGGGTAGAAAATGCCACCGCGGCACTTTTAACCCCATACCGAAATATCGAAACAATTATCAAATTATAAAACAAAGAATCTATATGGCTAAAAATGTACTCTACATTTATAAATAAATATATAAGTGAATAAGATAACCAACTTGTCGTACACAGCAGAAGGAAATATAGTCACAAAACCAAAAATTGTGCAATTTTTAAATTAAACTCGCCAATCATAAAAACAAAGTATGGACGCGTGCACCTCCGACTAGCACATTTACTCGACTGACGAAGTGCGAAGCGAGGCAGAGGGGATATCACCACATCACGCGGTATTCACATGCTCGTTCACATGTAACGTTTATGAGATATTTGCAATGGAACTTTTTTCCCGCGGCACTTTCATCCCCACCCAACCCTATGTATTATTATAATGTACAATATGTTTGATTGTAACTTATTTCTTGTTACGTAGGTAGGTACCTCATCAACTTACCAAGTTAAAATCAATATAACCAACCAACCGATATAAATAATACATTTTTAAAGTTACATGACATTTATTATTTCAATAATAATGAAAAATAATGCATTAGGATATGTAAAAATCTTAACATATACGAGTCAAATAAATTAGATTAATCATTTAAAAATAAATACAGAAATCGTCTAACTATAAAAAAAATATTGTCTCTAGACTCTTTTTCATACGAAATTTTATATTGCCGATAGACGACATTAACTCTTGAAGGGTGGATTGCCTGTTTAAAAGAAGAAGAAGTCATTAATTAGGCTATAGTGTTTCTGAACAATATCTTCAGGTCCATCTACATATATTACTTTATTAGTGAGACATCTATTTTTTCTCATTAGAAACGAATGTTTTCTCAAAAACCTTTGAGCTAGACTATAACTATTTTATATTATTATAATAAGTATCGTATTATTTTATAGTATGTATGCTTCATAGTATTCGCTTTGAATGTATAGTACTTATAACACTATATAATATTATAAAATGCTTTAAAAAACTCGCCACTTTAACACAGACGAGAGTCTAGCGAAGCCAGATAAATCAACAAAAAATTATGGTTAAGAATCCGCGTTGGTTTTACTGAATAATGTTATTTTTTGTCACGTTGTTCCCACAGTTAGGCTCCAGTGACAAATCTGGTTTCAAACCATTCCCATCTCCAATTTCAATTTACGACGACACGTAAATGATTCATTTTTGTCGGACAAAAACTATGTGACGCAAAAAAAAAAAACACTGCATTCCGTAAAAAAGTGCACACGCATTTTCCAGCGCAACGATAGCGTAACCGCACACAAAAATCAATAAAAATGCACAACAAATACCACAAAAATAAATTACTTATCTAAATCGCTACTGTTTAAATCTGGTGAAATAAATTTTTTGCTGTCAAAACCTTAAATTACGCGCACTCTGAATGGCTACAATTCAATTCGTTCGGTCGTCCATCTTGCTCCGTGCGGCGGGCGGTTCTCACCAATAAATAGTTTATCGCGCTAAATTGGTTTTTTTGGTCGTGATTCGGCAATCAATTTTACGAAATCGCCCCGTAATGGAGCAAACATTGTTTTATAAATGATACGTGACTGCAACACTGCGTCGTAAATACTAGCTGAGGCCAAGTGGACACAAAAAATACCGCGAGACGGGATCCGGGATTTTACAATGTTGTACAACGCCGTGCTCGGGCGGACACATATCGTTGACAAGCACTTAGTTATTAACTGGGAAGAAATTAAATGAATGAACTAATCCGGTATAATACATCATTTTTCATAGTTACAAATATTCTCAAACTAATTATGAAAAAAAATATTTTTATTACGGAGAACACATTCTTATTGTGAAGTTGCAATTATATACATATGAAATAGAAATATATACATATAAAATCAAGTTTATCGAAAAATATTGCTGTTGCGCTACCGGTATTTGAACCTGGAGCTCTTTCAAATCCGGGGAAGGTGTATTATCCAACTGTGCTACAGTGAAAGTACTTTTGGCGACAAATTTTCGAACCCATATGTTACACGTTTGAAATTAATACACCTATCGTTTAATTATTTGAAAGCCATAATGAACGATGGTGAAAACCGTATGTACTATACTATGTAATACAGTAGATCGCTTTCAACTTGGTTTATTAAAAAACGTGAATCAATAACGTACATAATAAATTATACGTTTTATAAACACAATATTAATTACCACGTAATTCATTAACCAAGAAAACGACATAAATCTGCGTAAAACGGCAGTTTTTTTTTCAATATTAATGTCAACTGAATATTTATGATATACTAGTAGATTAATTTTTATTGCTAAATCTTTTATTGGTTATAGAAATATTAGATAATTTGAACTAGCTTTTTTAAAACTGTTTTTGAACAAACGAATAAAATCAAATCTAACCAATATTGAGTGAGTTTTTGTTTTCAATCTAATCTCAGCCAATCGTTTTCATTGACTGATGAACTAATTTACAAGTAAATTTGTTTTCGATAGACAATTTCGATATTATTTCATCTATTTCTTTTACATTCGCATTAATAAAAATAATCTCGCGAGCCGTCCCTAGCGACACACCCTGTAGCGGGATATGAAGTACATAATATTGTGTTATTTAATTATTTATATTTAATTTTGTTAACTCTGCAGTCGCCGCCTGAAGTCAGTTTAGATCCACCGACGACTTTTAATAAGTGAGAAAGTTCAGTAACTGGAATTTAATTAACAGTTGTCATCGCGATACGATCTGACGGCGCGGCACCGCTGCTCTTGCAGCCGTCTACTCGCAGTTTAACATCGGCCCCTCCCAGTCTCCAGCCTCCAGTCTCGTATCTTAGCGTCGATATTCATAGTTCCAATCGAGTAACCGTTTACAACCGCAACATTTCCGATGAGGATGTTATTCCCACGCCGGGCCCCTCGCCGCCCCCCGCGCCCCGGCGGTGGTGTCTCGGCGCTGCGACGTTTATTGGATTGCAAATTTATTGAATGGTACCTCTGACGACAAGCTAGATGATAATAATGCTCCAATCTGCGTGACGGAACAATGCGCGGCCGCCATTACAGAGCGCATCGCTTGTCCCGAGCTGTCCTGTCCTATTTCCACTGGGCGTCTATCGCCTGTGGGGATATTTTCGTCTCAATACGAGTACATATCCATCTGTCCCCATGAACCATTCTCTTGAAAATATTATGTATTTATCACTATTAAATATTAGTACAAATAATGATTGTCGATTTAGATAAAAAGGAGCATTTACATTTCTAGAATTATAGCAGTCCTTAACACGACGTACTGTCATCCTAACACGTAGGGTTTTTGTCAACTTAACAGGATATGTTCTAGTTTTAAATTATTTTAAAGAAAGACAAAATTAAAAATACGAAAGCAGAATAAATAGTGTACGGTATTTCAATAAAACCTATTTTTCGATGCTGAAAATATATCTAAATCATTATCAAAAAAGGGAAGTGGTCTATCACTATACAAAACTTAATTACTAAACTGAAAAAATATCAAATTATTCATATTCTTAAAATTATTTAATAATAATGTAATATACCATTCCCGCAACACACGTGACATCTGATGACAGATTATATTTTCGGGTCTCGTCGCCTCAGTGGCAATTATCACTATTACCGTTCCACACAATTCCGAACGGTTTGTGTTTTGGATAAAAAATGTCGACGATCGTCAACCGAACCTAATAATTTTCTGACAGATGACAGATATTCAAATACTTGCCAGTAGGAAGATTTCTAAGTAATATTTATGAAACTGTAGATGATGAGTTTTTTTTCCTATTAAATGAACTTCCTTGAAATGGGTATCGCATGATAATGTCAATGAACAGATAATAAATAATATTTTGTAAAATATTCAGCATATAAGACATACGATTTCATTAGATGAGTTTTTAAAAATTGCATGTTGAAATTAATAAATTTAAAATGACATATTATACAAAGATTATGTGTATGTGTATAATTATATATAATATAATCGATATTTTTGTTTAGTATATTAGGAGAAAGATACGTATTTAAAACGGTACCTTATTACAAGGATACTATTTAATTTTTAAATAACATCAATTTGGTTTTTTCTGTTTAACATTTTTTAGTATTATTTCAGAATGCATTTTTTTTTTGATCATAGAACAATATCTAACGCGAAACTTTTTTTCCTGGTTTCAGATGATGGAGTGCGCCTACCTGCCCGCCTACCCCGCCAGCAGGCCGCCGCCCCCGCCCGCCTGGTGGGCGCCCCGGGCCTCTCCGCCGCCGCCCAACTAGGCCCAGCTGCACCTGGCCGCCCGGCCGTCTCGGCACCTCCGCATCCAGCACCGCGCGCCTGTAGAGCGCGACCAGACAGACAATGAAGTGTCAACGTTGTGACCGGTGACGAAGGACAGTGAACAGTGAACTAAACGAAACACAATGACGAGGTGCAGTCAATAATCACGAATTTATTAAATCGTTAGATAGAACAATGTTTGTACTTAAACGTGGTACAAAATTATTAGTTAAATTTTACCAATTAAGAGACAGTGTAAAAATGATGACGTTTGGTTAAGTTTGGATCGTGATGTTGGGATTTGTTAAGTAATTTCATGGACTCTGTTATGTCATTAACGACAAATTCTCGGAATGGTTATTGTTGAGATTCAACCCTTGTCCTGTTGTGTGATCCACCTTAGTGACTTGCCATACTCAGTAATGACCGTGTATATGGTCGGCAGGAACATAAGCGTTGTATATATTATTATATATTTTACCGTCATAGAAACCATGTTTTGAACGCATCTGTAAATGACGTTCGAACACCGCTCTTCTCATTTCGGTCCAATCATTTCTAATGCTTTACCTAGAGCCAGTCTCTGATTACTACATTTATTTCTCGCTGATTTTTCTGCTTACAAAATAAATAGCAATAACTTTTCATTAAAATTTAGTACACTATCTCGAGAATGCCTCGGCATGTTGTCTTGTAAACTCCGAATTATTAATATTTACTCTAAAACGTATTTTCCTGGGAATAATTACTATATTATGGATGTTAAAAATTATTGCTTATGAAAAAATCCACCGATATATTATTGAGCTTCAAATGTTGACCAGGAAACCCGAGTCAATTATCTCGAATGATTTCTACTCGATAATGGTTATTTTTGTTATATTTATGTGATTGAAAACCATGAAAAAAGTAGATATTTTGCGAAAATTGATACATAATGCAACACCTGCTATTCCTTTCACGGACACGTATTTGTGCGAGTTATTTTAATAATTTAAAGATGCCACTAGTACCATACATTATTAAAGTTAATTAGATTTAAGTATGACTATGGGTTGACAGAAAAACAAGTTGTGATCGAATATTGTAAATTATTGTAATTATGTATTGTATAATTAATAATTATCTTATAGAAATGTCATTTGAATATTTCTTGGTTCTTCTCTTCTTTTTTGAATCGTTACTGTTCTTGTTGTTTGTTTGTCAGTTGATCCTTATTGTTTCCCACCCCCCAGCCCCTCGCGCGGCAGAAGGACCTCACGATCATACCAGATTGACTGAGCGAATTCGCTCTAAATGTAATAATGTCTTATGACGCGATGTCCTCTCTGTCCCGCTCTGCTTGTAAATAATATATTTAAAAATGTATTAATAATTACCTCAAACCTCGTGTAACCAACCACCTATTATTTTTTGGCAGCATGTTGAACATCTGTTGGTGCATTTCTCCCGCTCGACGATTAACGAAAGTTCACCCAGTGGTTTTATATGTAATAAAAATATGTAACGTTTATGGTATTCAAAAAATGTTACACGATCGAACCTCAAATGTAACAATAAATCATTGTATGTAATCGAATAATATACAACGCGCTAAAGGCCAAAATTTGTATCGAGAGCTGAACCATTTTGTTCCAGATTTAATAATGAACGCAATGGCTGCGAGACGATCCTGCGACATCCTCCGTCCGCATTTGTATTCCTCTGCCCCCGGCGGAGGGTGCCCATCCATTACTCCTATTCGAAATCCAAAACTATCGGATCCTCCTCCCCATCAAAAAACGGTCCGTCAGCAGTCTTATAAATAACATTATCCGAATTGATTTCGTCGGATTCAAATGGAAATATCCGCAAAAACGAGACTTCCAGTAAAAAGTGTATTCCTTACGTCGCGGGTAAGCGCCGGAGCAATCCCGCGGTTCTGCCCGTTCCGTGTCCTGCGCTCTCTTCGCTCCCTCTCCCACCCCGGTAATAAAAAAGAGGGAGTAATCCGAAAACAGAGAATGGGGTCTCCATCAATGATCAATCCGCGCAACTATTTCCTAACGCGTAATCACCGAATCGACGTATCGCGAAACCATTATGTTTTTTCTTTGAACAAATGTTTGTTTCTTCAAAACAAACATGAATAATTTAATTAATACATTTGACATAACCGTCATCGGTCACGATAGCTTAATTGGTACAGAACTTGACTAAGAATCGCGGAGATCCGAGTTGGAGCCCCAGTTGTTTGCAATTTTTTAAACTTAAAAGATGCAATGTTTGTTTTATTTATTTTATATTTTGTCTTATTATTTCAATAGCGTTATAGATGTCTTATTATGTTCACCTGTATAATGTATGTACACATTTTTTAACAGTTTTTTATAAATGCTACCCTTCCATGTCTGCAGATTAAAGAATGTGTAACCACTGGGTGTTTATAAATGCTACCCTTCCAATGTCTGCAGATTATAGAATGTGTAACCACTGGGTGTTTCGTGTGGTAATCAAATTATTTTCTTACCCCCTAAAATGTCTCGCGTATTTTCTTACAAATTGTTGCTGCCGAAAATACATTTTACCCATTCAGAATTGCAAATCTCAAATGGCTAACAGTATCTCTGCGTTCTTTCATTTACATAATATGAAATGAGGAAGGAAATAAACGAATTAAAAAATACACAAACGAGTTTTATTAATTGTTTTTCAACCCTTCTTTTCTTTGTCTCTCACCCCACGAGGGTCGCTTCATTTTGAATGTATTTATTTTACTGTGAATGCTCGGGCGGGTGCTCCTCTGCCGAAAAAACTTACAAACGAGACGTCCAATAATTAGTATTCAATAAATATATATAAGCGTACATTCTTAATGTCCGCCAGCAGGGGAAGCCGATTCGTCAGATACGCAGGCGCAGACAAATACGAAACTTATTTTTGAATCGTAATGAAAAAAAATAAAAATCCAAGCTTCTGGAAGGAATTTTAATTTCCTTATTCAAGTCATACTCCCTATAATTAACTTTCACGGTGTTAGCAAACTCATTTACCAAATTACTTAAAGGGGAATTTGTTCCGCAGGAGGCGCGGGACGACGGGCGAAGGGAGAAAGCTGCAGAGGCCTAAGTTCTGATTATTCAATTATTTGTTTATCATATTACTCGGTTAATTCTTCGGAATACAAAGGTAGAGATTCGATTTACCCGAATCGAATAGAAAACAATCAATCATCTTACTATACTACTACTTGCATACTACACACTACTCACTACACACTACACACTACTCACCGGCAGGATCTACATGTGCTCGTTGTATTGTTTTTATGATCACATATCAATGTCTCAAATTTGATATTAAATCATACATCAACCGCAAACAAAAGCAGATCAAAGATGAACCAGCCGCCGCTCATTTATTTAAATTAAGGATTTGGCTCCATGTGCCTGCCGCATTTATCATTTTCTAATATTTGTATCGAAAAAAGCATGTCAATTATAATGAGCTGATTTAATATATTATTTTTAAACTTTTCATTTAGTCTCTCTCTCTCTTTATTTAGGCTTCCGGACGATATCTGATCATTGTTTCGAAATGGAAAATGTTTTTTTAAGAAACTGATTATCGCGTTTTATATTCATTTACGGAAATATTCTTTTTTTTTACTTAATTTAATAATTATACCGTGGTCACGATCTAATATCACATATTAAAAGAATGGACAGATGATGAATGAACGAACGGTGTAAGAACTTTTCACATAAATGTTCTATTATAACACGTCTGTGGAAAATTTCGGCGTCTCTTGGAGGATACAGAATACATCTTCTAACCTGTTTCTCTATTTCTAGTTCTCTCTTTTCGGCAGTGAATCCGTTCCAGAAGTTAACTATGCCTCTAAGTTCTGCTTCCTGTCATCGTCATCATGGTCGTGAATTAAAGAAATACGTTCAAAAATGATATGCACAAAATAGGCTGATCTTGATTTATGAGATATAAGTAGATAATGTTTCTGATCTGTGATAATATCTCTAACAATAAATAATCCGGGGAAAATGAGAAGTAGGATAATATAAACACATAATATACCATACATCAATTACTTTAATGAAATTTAAACATAAAATACATAGACATAATATTTAAAATAAATACTAAATATACACAAGTGCATAAATTTATTTTTTAACTAAATTAAAATATGAATCTTATTTTATGAGATACCTGGTGATTCCAGCGAAATTTGTACAAAGTTAGAAAAGCATATTTCATATCATACTTTTACGGTATCATGATTCGCATAACTAGGTACGTATGTCGTTAATACGATTTGTGAAGCTCAAAATGAAAACACGTGCATTTTGAAATGATTTAAAAGGTATAAAATTTATAATAAGAAAATATTTATTTAAAAAATCATCAAAAAGAAAGATCAAGAGAAGTATCATATCTAGCATTTAATAATTCAGGAAAATACTGAAAATTGGGGCCCTGGAAAAAAGAGAACAACATGGCAGAAGAACCTTCGCCCATGATAGAGCTTCTCGCGAGTGGTTATAGCCAACGTCCATTAAACGGATAAAGCACGAAAAGAATAAGAATAATACATGGACAACGGTTGAAGCCGTTCTGAGGTGGTCGGTAAGTATGAGAATTCGAAATACACCTTTTCGAATATCTGCGTGACAATTCAGTAACACTTATATATCATTGAATTATCACGATCTAGTAATAAGAAACAAAAAAAATTTTTTGTTAATTAGTACGCCTGGTGAGATAAATAGTTCTAAGGGCTCAGTAAAGGGTTTACTAAGGGTATATTTTCACATGCGTGTAAACATAAGTACATACATATACGCATGTGAATGTACGTACTAGTTACATACATGATGACTGCATCAATAGAAAAAAATATACAAAACCAATGCGGTTGGAAACGTTTTCATTAAGGCTTTTTATATTTTGATTCCAGCGGTCAGCGTTTTATCCATTATACAAAATATGAAAGATACTTAAGGGAGCGCTTTCAAAAATAATAAATATTTTACCGCTATTTACGATAATGGGGGTATTTATTATTCATTTATTAGAAAGGAAATTATACAATGTATTTGACTTTTTTAATAACTATTACTTAGATAGGACCTTTACACTAATGTAAAACTAATAAACTGAATAGTATTTGTGTAATGAATTTATTCATCCATCATTATTATTAATACCTATATGGGTATTAATGCCTATCTATATGTATATATATATATTTATGGGTACGCCTGGTGAGATGAATGGTTCTAAGGCCAAAATCAGTTTCCCAAAAATTATACATATTTTTGTATCCAAAAAGGAATGTGAAAATCTTCTAATCGTTGACAATGATCTTAACGTGTTTTTAAATATTCCAGATCTGTTCAAAATTTAGTAAAATAAAACACCAATTTTTTGTATTATTTTCATATCTTAAAGTTGATCATTGCATTTTGCGCCTTTTCTGGTGTAAATAATCCACTTCGTATTTGCATATTAACACTAACAAAAGCACACTGAACTGTGAATAGGTAATACTGTTGTTCTGTCAAATCTGGAAATCTAATCGCATAAATGACAAGAGTGAAATAAATTAGTAAAGAATTCATATCTCCTTACGTTTTATATAATTTTTAGTATTTTATAGCAATATACAGCTACATATGCTAGTTTGAACTTGTAGTACATTCGACATTAAGACAATGTACACGTATAATGTTCTAATTCGTTTTCGAAAGAAACAAAATCAAATACACTTCTAAACTCTTATGACATTTATTTATACATCGCCCGCACT
Source organism: Eubasilissa splendida (assembly GCA_031772225.1). Lineage (NCBI taxonomy): Eukaryota > Metazoa > Arthropoda > Insecta > Trichoptera > Phryganeidae > Eubasilissa > Eubasilissa splendida. The sequence goes on along the minus strand of CM062846.1, from coordinate 21,224,826 downwards.
TCATTGAAGTGTCACGGTATACAGTGTCGATCTGTATTAACTATTATATATTAAGGGATGAATATTATATTGTTGTAGCCGACATTTTCAATAGGCGCGAAATAAAAAATTACTTTTACCTCTATGTTGGTATTGTTATTTTCCTAATTTATGCAAGTAGATATTTTCAAATGTATGACAATGGATGTAAGTTTGATGAATCGTATTACTGTGTCTTTCTGCAATATCGAAATCGCCTGGCAAGAAATTGAAGATTTTTCCACGACAATTGTATATATACTATTAGAATTAAGTAGAGAGGTTTATGTATAATATATTTTTTAAATAAATTTCAGCCCCCGATATAATGCATAATATCTTTAATGTTTTTCGAATGCCAAAAGCTTCTGAAATATTTCAGGATTGTTATCCAATATGATGGCTTGTAAAACATATTCCACTGAGCGATGTGTGTAGTGCATGCTAAATTGGCACTGTTATTTTTGTTTGAACTTCAAATAAATTGTTCGCATGTGATTGGCAACACTTTTTGTCACATTCTCACGCCCTAGAATATACTCCGAGTGAAATATTCTGTTAGAGTAATTGATCTAATTTTAATATATCTTTACATTATATTTAAAAGCGACGTGTGTCTGTCTGATGAACGATAACCGAACTTGATAGAAACTGAATCCACTTTACCCATTTCTCTCTGAGAAGGTACACATATATATATATATATAATGTAAAGATATATCACGATACTTCAGTGGGAGACTGAGAAGTGAAAAATTTGTTTATGGAATCCGGATAAAATTATAGCTAAACATTATATAATGTTATAATAATTATATAACGAGGGCATGTATCCGAGATCAATACGATAACTCAAAATTTGTCAAACATAGTCAGATTTTCAGAATAGTCAAAATCTGAATGCACGTGCTAGATACACTAGTTAAGATGATATAATAATGGAGTAGAGATGCTGTGTTCTTATTTATACGAGTATAATGATTTGCTACGTATAAATATAAAGAACTCTGGTAAGCCTAAAGAATCATCTTATATCTTTATCACTTTCCAGAAACCCCCAAAGAAATAGAAAAGGTCCAGGTTTGAATCTCGATAGAAATCATAATTTTTTTCAATAAATAGATTTTTTCTGTATATCTTTCTAGTTAATAAATTAAATTGTATAAAAATACCACAGAACTATGTTCCGAAATTGCAACTTACTACAAAAAATTATTTTCATTTTAAAAAATAAAGCCTAGAAACACTGTTTAAGCTGCAAAATTAATGACAGTTTCGATTGTGCTTGGAACTTTTGTACGGATAACTACCGTCTAATGCTTTTTATTTAATCTTACCTTAGTCCCGCTTATACATAATAATCCTTTTCGCGAGTGTTAGAATACACCCCGAGACGCTTGTATTTATGGTGGAGAGGAATCTATCAATGAACCAGCATCCAGAAAACGAAAAGTATGTGCCTTCCGTTCTTCCTCATATTTCCACCATAAGTTCTGGTAGAGTTTTCATGACTTCGTGTACGTGATCTCTGCCAGGTCGGCTCTTCGTGTCTGTTATTATTGATAGTTTATCTAAAACATCGCTTCTATATGTGTATTGCTGTGTCTTGTTACTTTGTGTTATAATATTAAGATTTTGGGGCCCTTAGTTTTTAGACTGTAATAATTTTCTCATCCTTAGTCTATAATAGAATACAGAATAGAAATAATTACAGTGTATAAACATAAAACGCTAAAAATACTTATGATAATACATTCCTATTTCCAAGTATTTGTAAAACATCAGTGAAAGACAAATCACTATCGCAAATGTAATACAGAATACAAATACCAATAAACCAATAGTAGACGCAAGTTATATATACGTAATAAAATACTATGTGTAGGTATTTTGTCCATATAAACTGCCTTTGCATTTAAGATGCCGGAACCATGGAAATGAAAATAAACAATTCTAAATATTTTAAATATGAATTAAATATATTAATTATAAAGATATACATATAAAATCAATTTTATCGAAAAATATCATAGACCTATGTTCTGAATAATTACAACTTCACAATAAGAATGTGTTCTCCTAATAATTCTAAATATGAATTAAATGTATTAATTAGAAAGATATACATATAAAATCAATTTTATCGAAAAATATTGTTAATAATAATAATAATAATAAATATCTATGCCCACTGCACGCCACTGCTAATGACGTACTATAAAATATTATAACAAACGGTCATAGTCAATTCCACTTTTTTCTGAAGTAAATTTAAAAATGTTTTTGTTTAACAATAAGGCGCTTGTTTAGGGGATGTTCTTAGATACCCTTAAAAACTGATTGACGCTTGCTCCCCGTGTTGAAGAAGAGGGTGGTTTCTTTAAGGGGAGGATCGATGTACTGTTACTGAGGTCTAATTGGCACTTACAGAGATCTCCACTGGATCTGTTATATTACAAAAAAATCCAAGGTTTTCATCACTTGTGTTCTAAGGGTACGAAGGTTTTCACAGAAGAAGATAGTATTTTAGGACATAAGAAAATAAGGCCTAATAATATTGAGTGTCTATATCAGTGCTACGTGACTAACAATAATACCAACGTGTACTCAATACATGTTAGTATAATTGTTATTTTGAAGGTACAAGTATACATTTGACAGCCCGTATGAAACAGAAAAAACATATAACTAAATATTAGCCGATTTCAAAAACTACTTAAATACATTAATTCAAAAAATGTTTTCGACCACAAAAATTTTTCAAAAATTTCCGTTAAAGGTAATAACTTTGTTTTTGATTAATAATTCTAAAAAACTTTTTGCATAACTTCTTGAGTTTTATATTTTAACGCCAACCAGTTTCAGAACAATCTATTTCTTCATCAGGTCCGGACCATTAAGGCCCGTTTCCCACAACCCCTATGATTCTTGACACTAATGTATATTTTTGTACGAGTAATAGGAACTTGAACATTGCAGATTTTAAAATTTGGTATAATTGACAGAACAAAAGACAAAATAATGTGTACCGATTTATTTTATATTGTATTGATGAAGGGACAGACTTCTTTCGATACCGGTTGGCGTAAAACAGTAAAACTCAAGCAGTTATATATATTGTTATTTTGTATTAATTATAGTAAATATACAACTTATTTTTAGGGGTCGTAATATCGAAAAGAGAGTGCAGGGTGTGGATTAAACGACAAACGTCTTTCAGGGTAGGGTTGAGTACTTTTCTATCATCTCTGCCCAACCCCTAAGTATGCTTATGTAGCAGAACGTGCATATTTGTATGGACTTTTGAACGTAGCTTCAACCGTCTAAACATACGAAGAAATTGTCAACTTGCACTTGGGTGTAAAAGCCCATATCCACGGAAGGAGACACGATGAGATAATCCCGGGGATTTAGTTGAGATTCATCTCAATACTGTGTACACGTGTTAAGATTTGATCTGGAGATAAACTCAGAGGTCAGAATGAGATTGGTAGAAAGGAATAAAAACTCAAACGTGTACATGATGTCCGATCTGACAACGAGATTTGACACGTGCATACATACGCACCAAAAATTGCGATAAATCTGTACGACTATCCATTCTGAAAAATTAACATACATCATTAAAAATTAATATAAAGCGTTAAGTTACAACCAATCATTCAGTTTTCACTGATGATGGGGAGATTCAAAATCACTCAACTGACGAATGTCAATGACATTTGACGTTTGACATACGTGACGAGCGTGAAATAAGGCGCGAGTCGGCGAATCTCCGAAACTTGGTGTATACACAGGGACTACGATAGCTGAAAGTTGTCTCCAAAGAATCTCAAGGAAGCAAAATCTCATTCATCATATAAAAGTCTTTGAACACAAAGTATAGATGATGAAAGTGAGAAACATAAAAGTATATTATCAACCGGACATGGCTATGAGTTCATTAGTTGGCGGACGTAGCTCAAGTGAGCGCTGACGCTGGTCGAATACTGTATTAAGCTTCCATCACAGGACTTGTCCCCATTCTCATAAAGGTCACTGAAGTACATTCATATTATTTTTTCCGAAGATTTGTTTCCCTGGTTTGAAATTTCCCTCAATTAAACCTCAGAGAAGTTCAATGTACATTCGGAGCTTTTATGATGATGTTGCTAACAATGTTGAAAAGGCTTTCACCACCTCTTAACGCGATGTTCGTGATTTATAGCCTTCTATAGACGGAGGCAATCATATTCGGTAAGAGCAAAGTTTTTAAGTCTTCAGAACTTTTGATACTTTAAAGTTAAAGTAATCCCAGAACTTTGCATCCAAAATATTGTGCCGAGTATTATAATAGTTCAAAATGTGTAGGCTCCCATTACACGAAATTTCAATTTGGATTCCAGCCGTGTGTTTCAGATGCTTCTTTGAAAGGTTTCCCAAGTCGCACGTGCATACATTTATAAAGATATTATTATTATTCTGTGAACTCCTCTCAAATTGTCTTGACATTCTTCAATGATAAATGTCTGTTAATAATGTACCCTTGAATTTTTCAACAAACACTCTATTTTAATTCAATTATTATTTTTCTTCTTCGTGCTCGTCACGACATTCGCAAGCACTAGTGACCGGAGGCGAGCTTCCGATACAGCAGCGATAATTGATTGCCGTTATTTAACTTATATAACTTGATCCATTGCATTTCTGGTATATTCTTGATTCCCTGAAAGAGTTGAATTTAAATTGTGCTGGTTGATGTACAAGGCGACACACAACATGGCGCCTCTATATCTTCAAGAACTTTGTATCCCAGACAATTTGAATGGTAGACGTCAAACTTTCAGCTCAGCCTCTACTTCAGCTGCAGGAAGGGTTGTAGAACCGATCAGAGGTTGCCAGAAGTCTAAATTCAGTGAACGGGCATTTGCAGTGGTAGACCCAAAAGCGTGGAACTCTTTGCTCTCCGTTATAAGAAACAGTGCATCAGAGACTTTATTTAAGAAGAAACTAAAAACGCACTTTTTAAAAAAATCATTTTCATAAGTGAAAATAACGATTTTTAATTTAAAAAAACAAAGATAATTGTTGAAATATAAACAGTTGATGTGTAAAGCGCCCTTGAGGTGAAAGTTTTAACGAAAATGGCGCTATACAAATGATCCATTATTATTATTATTATTATTCTTGAAGTTACCGATCGATCTAGCTGATATGGTACTTATTGTACAAGTATAGAGGAATGGAGAAATGACACGTGACTACTTTCACCCTGCTTTGAATCACTGATTTAGTACGAGTATGGATGCAATGATTCTATTCTTCTTCTTCTTTACCCCAGAATGAGATTTGGCTTCTTCCAGTGCTTTTCACCGCCTTCTATCTCTGGCAATTCTTCTCCAGTTCCCGGACTCTCCCATCCTGCACCAGTCTTCTTCCACAGCCAGCACACCTCTTCTATGGTCTGCTCCACTGGGGTATCTTGGTCATGATCTTTCATTGATCTCTGCGCCACATTTCTCGAGTATCTATTTTTAGTTTGTCCTGTGATTCTTTTTGTTTATTATTTCAGCGCTGGGAAGAAAATTCAATGACGACATGAAATCTAACAAGTCGAATTTTAGTCGATCTAGTGATATTTCAAACCTGTCAAATTTTCTTAAAAAAATTGCATTTCTTTTCATGGCTTTACTTTCCTAAAGACCTGACAGTGTAATAAAAAGAACCCAAGCGAAGAAAGTTCGACTAAGTCACAATTCCCATTCTCCTTTTGATTTCCGATCTGTTGTTGTTGGCTCAGGCAATAACCATCAACATAGTATTGTCTAAGTACCATATTGATACACGTATGTTGGTAATTTTTTAATCTAATTTATTTGTGACAGCTGTGACAGTTCAGGGGATACAATACAGTACAGTGCAGAGCGTAACAGGTGCTACCACGCGGGGGCTGTCAATCACCGGGCAAGATATCGGTATTCATGAACTTGAGCGGTCACTCCTCGGCTCTGTTTCACGTCGAGAATGAACGTATACATGAATAAACACTAACAATTCTTTCATACCTACTCAATTCATTAGTTTATAATTTTCCCTATTTCTATTATATTTTTTTGCCAAATAAATTAAACCAATCATTTTATTTTATTGGTTTTAGTTTTGAATTAAAACAAAAAATATTTCATTAATAAACTTTTTAAAGGGGAAATTATTTATCATGTTTAATAAGACATTGTCATTATAAATAGCATTACAGTGCAAAAAAGCGATAGAAAATAAATAATAAATTTAGTGATACCCTTTTTCATTAAAATACTATATTATTATTGTATTATTATATTGTAACATAACATAACATTACACGAAAACAAACTGAAAACATATTATGTATAATTATCATTCGGGGCCGTAGTCACCGTAATCGTGGACTGATCGATGTTGAAGTTCTCAGCCAGTGTCCTGATGGTGCAACTTTCGTCCTCACCTACAGTCGCCAGAAGGGTCTGGTCATCAAAATCCGAAGATCGACCTTTTCCTGACTTGTCGTTTAAGCTAGTATCATTAGCTTTTAAACGAACAAACCACTCCCAGTATGCCCTTTCGCTAATCATTCCTTCGCCGACAAGATCGTTGAGATGGCGAAATGACTCATGACGCAGCTTTCCATCGTTTCTCCAAGTGATACAGCATAATGTGGATGTTTTTCTAATGTCCTAACCCTATTAAACAATTATATTATCTTAGCAATATTTAAATATGTCCAAGAACACACGGGTCGTAAGCCCTGTAATTACCCCATATTTATATATATATATTTTCATTAAATATAATAAAAATTGCTTCGTCTCTATGAGATATCTGATATTTATTTAATTATATTATCGACCCCTCAGAATAATAAGGTTCCATCTGACACTGACACAGTTTTGAGATAATGTTCATGTATATTTTGTTTTGAGTATGTAAATATGATCAGTTTTAAGGTCTTAACTTATGTTCAGTATTATCAATGACCACTGTGAGATGAGGAAAATTAAAAATAAATAAAAACATCGTAAATGAACAATAATGATCCATAAATTGAAATAAATAACTAATGCAGTTGGAACTGCAGCTCTTGCTATTTTGTATAATGCATTTGGAACCCTTTTCACTCAATAACTCAAATTAGCCCAAAATGTTAGTTGGAACCTTGTTTTTCTAAGGGCTCATTATGACAAATTTCAATTAAACGAATACAATACATGATTAGTAGTTATTCCCAAAAAGGCGAAATTCCCATCATATTTTCAATGAAAAATGTTGAGTACTAAATGAATTATCTAGGTCTAAAAAAATATTTTAATATTTTAAAGTTCATGCTTGTATGGATAAGTTTTATTTTCTCTCAACTATTTCAGATTGCCGGTGTACTATTTGTTTTTTGTGACGCTAAGCGAATAAATCATAAAATGTAATTATTCTTGCGAGTATAGTTATTTATTTATTATAATATATAACTATTACTTATTGACGTGCTCGTTCGGTCTAGCGGTAAAACCGATGATCAATTGGTAGGGCACTCGAGGGTCGTTCACTAAGTTAGTCCTATTTTCATAATACAAGCCTATAGGTTAGTTTGAAAATAGTAAGAATATTAATGGCACTGTAATGTGTATTAACATTTTTTCTCGAGAACATCAATCATAACAAACACTAACAATTGATAATGTAACCAATGTAGAAATATTTCAAAAAAGTAATACAATTAAGAACATTGTAAAATCATACATTTTCACTTACTTATCATCACGCCGTTTCACCGCGGGAATAGGCAGAGACGATGGAGCCCCACGCTCTTCTGTGCTGACACGCAATTCTCACCTCATCCACATTCATACAACTTCTCATACAAGTTGGACAATTATTAAGGCTTCTGACAGGACCATCCTCCAGTATCTGGTCCGTCCTCTACTTATGGTGCCATCAACACTTGTATCAAATATCTTTCTTACCATTCTCTCCTCATTCATCCGTTCCATTTGACGAAACCACCTAAGTGATTCTTTCTTAATCTTATTCACTATACTAAGATCAGCTTTAATTTATTTCCTTATTTCTTCATTCTTTACTCTGTCATAAATGGATCTGCCACATATGCTCTCTGATCTCATTGCATTCGGTCTACTTTCGTTCCTCTTCTGCCAGCTCCAAGCCTCACTTCTGTACGTCAGTGTCGGTACCAGGACTCTATTGTGAACCGTTAGTCTTGTCTCGGTTGACAAGTTCCCATTAGCTATAATTCCATTCAAAGCGCCGTTCACTTTATACCCCGCAGTCACCCTCCTTTCGATATCTTTTCTGTCTTTTCGTTTCTAACGAACATACTTCCCAAATACACAAACTCATCTACTCGTTCCAAACATTCATTACCTACAAGTATTTTGCACGTTGTCTTGCTTTTCTCCTTCTCGAATAGGAGGAAATCAATACAACGTGCAAAATGCTTGTAGGTAATGACGTTTATGACCACTTAAAATATCAAGGTAGTTAAATATGTATATGGATAAAAACAACAAATATAATATTTCGCACTACCTTTAAACAATATTACTGTGTAATTTTAACTATGGTTAGTAAACATTACAATTCAAAAGAATTTAATTTCTGAGTCCGCCTCACTTTCCTCACGAAACTAATACAACTAGTGACCGAGCGTCCTCCATGTGCAATTCTCATATGAAAACCTATCAGAAAATAGTTTACGACATCAAGTCTCTGTTTTTCGACAATCCAATCATGATTGAAATCAATTATTTTAATGTTCCGTTTTGAACCGAATCGGGCACTTTTAATGTGAGCGTGTACCGTAGCACGGTCCGTATGTCTGAGCAATAAGTTAAATCGAAGCGATCCCATAATTGAGCCAATAAAGGCGGTAAATCGCCCGGAAGCGCCGCTAAAAACAATCATGGATAATACATTATGACATAAAATGTTTCAAAATACACTCGTAAAAAGACGCCATCTCTTTTCGGCATTCCACTTCCCACTTCCCCATTACTCGGGACGACAAATGGAAAAAATCCTATTACAAGTTCCGCACTTCAGGAACGAGTTTGAACCCATAAAACCACACTCGCCTGCCTACTCGTATGTATAGTGTTGTTCCCGTTTCTAGCTTAATACGTTTCTAAACACTTTCATTCATCTTGATTCACCCCAACAATATTATTTTGCAATCTGTAAATTATTTCACCCACCCAATTAAAGGTATTATAATTTTTGTGGTTTGTTTGAATTATTGTGCAATTTATTAGATCATCCCATAAATAGTGCGGTTTTTTTAATTACATGAACTTAAGTCGGAGGGGGACGGGATAAACTACCTGTATCAGGTAAAATTACTACTCGCTTTTATAACATTTATTCTTAGTGCAAGTTTTGAAAAGTACAGTTTGATTTTAACAGTTATTTTTTCAAAGTGACAATGGAGCATATTCGGCATATTTTGCTTTACGAGTTCAATAAAGGCAACAACGCAACGGAAAGTGCGAGGAATATTAATGCAATATGTGGGCATCGGACAATAACTGTAAGTAAATATCAACGATGATTCCAGAAATTCTGAGTCGGAAACTACAGCCTACAAGACGAGCCTCGTCCTGAAAGACCTGTAGAATTCAACGATGACGTCCTTCAAACCCTAGTGGAACAAAATTCTATCGTAACTGTTGAGAAACAAGCAGACAAGCTTGGATTTGGTCATTCAACCATTCATCGATACCTACGTGCCATCGGAAAAGTTACTCACAAACTTTCAGTCTAACGCGTGCAGAGAGTGAATGTGTGCTGTTCATTGTTCCAGGAATGAGCTTCTTTTGGAAACGATGCCCAATCTATCATATTTGCTGGAATTACTTTATCTGATTATTATTTATTCCGCAGTCTTCAAAATCATTTGTATGGAAAAAATATGAATTCTGTAGACGAGGTCGGGAGATGTATTTTTCGTCACGGATCAGTGAATTTTGGAAGAAGGGTCTTGCAAGTCTACCAGAAAGATGAAAGAGCATTGTAAAAAATGAAGGAGAGTATATTTTAGATTAAAAAAGGACTTTGTTTATTTTAATTTTGAAAAATAAAAGAAATATTAATAACCGCATTATTTATGGGATAATTCAATAGTAGTATTTTTTAGCCAAATGCCCCAAAAATAAAGACATTAACATAATTAATTTAATTAATTCAACGGTTTTGTGCGATTTTAAGGGCTGATAAAGCGGAGTCAAATCCCCCGATTATCGATTCAGTGCTAGACTTATTGTTGTCAAACAACGTAGGTAAAATAACATATCGAAAGTTAAGGAAGTTTTATTAATATTTTCTAGATTTATTTAAAAATAATGAATTCGAGAACCTTCTCGTCCGTCGGTTAGAGATATGAACCCTGAAAATTAAATGCTCAAACTAAGGGTGTTATTGTTTGTTGTAATTAATATAAATTGTATATCGCACTTCCCGGATAGAAAGAGATCCTGGTTTAAAATTCGGTGGCAGCTAAAATATTTTTTCGGTAAATTGAGTTGTATCTGTAATTTGAATGTATATCTCTCCAATTGAAATATTACATTTTTATTTGAACATAGTTATTTAACGAATTTGGGCCACAGATATTTCTTATCATATCACTAAGCAATTCTTCGTGACAACGGGTTAAACACTTAAATCGAAAGAAAATAAGAAAAATCCCGAAATGGGAGCCACAAACATGATAAAGAAATTTCATGAGACTACTAAGAGGAATTAGATGACCGGACTATGTAGAAGGAATAAAGAGAATCCTAAATCCTACGGTTGACTTCTGCAGACCGATACAGCCTGCAGCCCTAAATTATGTATGGAAAGACACGCCCTTGAGGTGAAAGTTTTTACGAAAATGGCGCTATACAAATTATCCAATATTATGATTATTAAAGACACTATTATTTTTGGTAATACATCATACAAATAAAGGATCTCTCTGATGCTTACCCGCCCTGGCTTCAAGATTTGCAACACATTCGCTATCCCACACAGTAAATTAAAAAGTATATTATGTTATTGTATATAGAAAAAAATGTATCTCAAAAATCGAAAAAATCGATTTCATGCTTAAATATTAAACTAATCAAAAAAACTAATGTTAGCTCACAATTTATTTTACAAAATACTTACAATTTTTTAACAATACGGAACAAATAAATGAAGTGAAAAATATAAAAGAAATCTTTATAGTATTCAAAACTAAATTATAATAAATTCAAGACATGTGGTCGAAATGATGAAATAAAATATGTGTATATATTTTGTTAATGAAAACATTTTAAACCAAACATAATTTTAGGAAACCAAAAATTTTTTCGACAGATACATTTTTTATGTATATCTTTCTAACTGATTCATTTAAAACGTTTTAAAATGTATCGAATTACCATCACTATTGATGTCTCCGAAATAGGGATCTTGCTCTTTTTGGTGTATTTTAAGGTAGAGAAGAGAAAACTTCCGAGGAACCCACTCTTGATTTTATGTTGATCTCTGAACTTTTTTGATAGCGAAATTTTATTGCAGGCCAGATAAATATCTCCCACTCTTTTTTTGGTATCAATTCTTATAATTTGATAACCATGCTTTGAAAGTTTTAAACGAATTAATAAAATTTATAACTTCGTCTGGAGTGTTCGGATATATATTTTTTTTTCAGTAGCATAAGTAATTTCCTTTGAGCCTCCAGTAATGGCAGTAGAAATAATAAATCATTTTATTTTTCTTCTTTTTGTTGCAGCTTTCTTCGATCTATCGATTACAGGTCTATCGCGTGATTATGATGCAGATTTTTTCCTCATATTTCAGTAGTTCAATGACACCACCAAGCTATTTCCACACTTCAGAATGAATGAAAAAAATAGCAATGTTCGATCATTTTCAACGGTTTAAAATCGCACTTGTGACGTATTTTTTTATATTTCAGAACATTCATTAGTCAGTCAATTAGATGAGCCTTTGATTGGTGCATTTCTGCGATGCTTCCAGGGCTGTCATCGCCCAAAATGCATTCGTTATATTTCTACACGCGAAAATTTACATAGAATATTGAGTTTTCAGATCTATTGTTAATTAATGCTTTAATTAATTTTTAACAGATCTGTTTTATTTTTTGGAATTCGTTCATGGTAAGTATTTCCTTTCGGTTTCATCACTTCAGTAAATTAAAAGTTTTTCCTGCATGGCTAACTAATTCAACTCTTCATTAATATTTTGTGGCCAATCTAGAATCATTTCTTAAAAATCGCATTATCATCTGCAGATGCTTCGTTTAGTAAACACTATTAGGTAATGATAATACAAATGTTTCTGTATTAATCACATTACAATTATCACTTGTTTAATTAAAATAATGTATTAAACGTAATGTAGGTAAAAATCCAGTAATTGTGTGTTCTTGGACATATTCAAATATTGCTAAAATAATGTATGTTTACTTTGATAATTAAAATAAAATTTAACGCGGGTATTTCAGATTTAGTATGTTTATTTTTAAATTTGGTATTGGTTAAAAGGCTCTGAATGCTTCTTGCAATCTTTTATAAGCGTAAGTACTTGGGTTTTAAATGCCATTTTTGTATTTTTTTGGTTATCTAATTCTTATTTAAGATACTTTTGTAGTCGGCATCGCCAGTATCAGTTCTCCGTCTGCAAGACGAGCGGCTATCGGATAAAGCGGAGTGAGCAGTGAGCATGTACTCCAGGGGAGCAGCTCACGTGCTGCGCGGTGCCAACCAAATGGAAACGAAATTGCTTCCGAGGTACCCGCCCGACGAAGCACTCGGCGTACGTGGCTCCTGCTCCTCGCGTATTATGTTAGCCTGTTACTTTGGCCATTGAAAACATTGCAAACTCGTTAAAAACTTGATGCCCGAGCACGTTATATTGCTTCGGCAATACTTCACCGAGCGCTCGCCCCGCCGCGGGCCCCCCGCGGGAAATATTTGCCGTTTGGACATTTGTTTAATTGCTCCCACATGCTCCTCGGGGGGAGGGGATGCCAATAAGGGCTATAAATAAACGAGGGCGAGCACTCGTTTAAGGGATGCTGGTAATCACGGCCTCTATAGGGGTTAATTTCGCGGGGAGGGTTCGCTTCATTATTAAGTTTTTAATTACTTTTCTTCATACAGCAGCGGCTTCAGTCGCTGAAACGTGTTTCTGTATTAATACGTTTTTTTTTGTCCAAAACGAAGCTGTACCAAATTCATTCCGTGTTATATAAAAAATTAAATAAATATTGTCTAACTTTCTCCAAACTAAAATGTTGATGTTTTCAAGAATTGTATTGAAATGTTTGAAGTTTCTGAGATGTATATGATTCATATTTAAAACCATTTTTATAACAATGTCAAAATCATTTTTAATAAATTCTTATTATTTATTTTGCCCATTCGTTCCGCTGGGTGGAAAATCGCGACATCGTATTTCACCTGGAAATTACGCACATCACTTAACGGCCCTAGGGAATCAATAAGCGTAAAACTTTCGATAGACTGCCTAGCGTATATTTGTATCAAAAATACATATCTTGTTAATATGAAACGGATTACTCCTAAAGTCAGAAGTTTCCAACGGGAGTTGTGCGTTTTCAGTGATACTTCGACGATGCCCAAGGGTTGATGGATACTTTTCGAAAGGCTCGATCTTCGGGTTGGGAAGTCGGGACGTTGAATAATAGGCCCCGTAGAGGGCCTCCGCGTACCCTATACTATACCCTCCAGTGACCATTACGGCTTGAAGAAGGAAGAATTCAGCGAAGCGTGAATGGCGACTGCCCTCCGCCGGACAATATTTACATACGCGAACTTCAGCCGCCCAGTTGAACTTTACGCCAATTTTTCCTGTTTATTGTTTAGAATGAAGTCACCGTTACACAAAGGAGACGCCCGGACATGTCAGGCGGAAACACATCCAGCGGCTCCGGGGACGGCCAGGCGAGGGAGAAGCCATCGGACTTATTTCTAGGCAAACCAAATAATGTTTCATTCTAACTTACTATGAGATAGTTTTATTTTGCCTGAATCGACATATCCTGATTTGTCGAACCACGCTGTACGTCGTTTAGTCACTGCATTTCTAACATCTATCTTATAAAAAATATTTTAGTTAAAAGTTTAACACAATAATTTTACCTGTACAACCTTAAATTTTATTACGTTCTGATATAAAATTAAAATCATCTACAGTTAAAAAAATAAAATATCAATTAAAAATTATTAAGGAAAACACATTCTTATTGTGAAGTTCAGAACATAGGTCTGCGATATTTTTAATTTAAATTAAATGTATGGTATTAATTAGAAAGATAAACATATAAAATCAATTTTATCGAAAATATCGTTTTTGCTACCGGGATTCGAACCTGGATCTCCTCCAATCCGGGAAAAGTGCATTAACCGATTATGTTACACCAACACCAGTGCTTTGACGACAAATTTTCGAACCTATATGTTACACTTTTCAAATTAATACATATATCGTGCCATTATTTGAAAGCCATCTTTTTTATTTTTACGAAATCTCAAATAGGAAACGCCAGAATTTATTAAATTTTGGACACATTAATACAATCTTATTGTGAAGTTGTAATTATTCAGAACATAGGTCTGTGATATTTTTAATACAAATTAAATGTATTAATTAGGAAGATATACATATGAAATCATTTAATGCACGTTCCTCGGATTGGAAGAGCTCCAGGGTCAAATTCCGGCAGCAACAATAATGTTTTTCGATAAAATATCAATAAAATCAACCAATAAAACAGAATAGAAATTTCATCAAAATATTTTTTTAATTAATAATAATAATTATACAGTCAATTAATAAATTTATGTTTTATGCGACGTTTCAATTCTTCAAAAAATATCATTTCTTGATAAGTATTAACCTAAGTAAATATGTATCATTGAAAAAATATAAAGAAAAAATCTTTCTTTCGAATAAACAGAGTTGTCACCAGGTCTTGAACTGCCGATTGAATGCTCGGTTAATTGTTCATTTTTTTATGTAATATACTTCAGTGACACATCTATTTTTTTTCAGTTGTAAACGATCATCTTTTCGAATGAAATATTTAGCACCAGTATAATTCATTTTTATGGCCGAAATATTTTAACATAATTGAATTTACAATTAATGAAAAATTCACGTTTTATTGATGAAATAGCAATTCTTTCTTCAAAAAAAAAAACTGACAATAAAATCACAAGATACCTCAACTAAGAAAGCATTCTACCGGTAACAGAAAGTTCGGTGTATTATTTTTTCGGTAGAAAGATTCGTTTTTGCTAAAATATATTTAATACGAAACTAATTTAAATTGGTTTCGAAAATATGCATTAAATTGTTGCCCAAAACTTGTCCAAATCCGAAAAAAGTTAACAAAAAAATAATTTTAAATCCGCATTGACATTTTATTTATTGATATTACGTACTACAGAATATTTTTTAAATATATAATGTATATAAATAGTCTACTATTAAAGTCTAGCTTAGTAAATTTATTAACACAAACCCAATAAAGTAGTGATGACGGATTCACACATTCAACGTCCTCAAAAAACTCCCATGTAACCATCGTCGTAGTTAATTATAAAACCGAATAAATGAAACTTGCTTGTTTGATCTAGCAGTAAGACGCTCGCCTCATTAGCGTTGGATGGTGTTATTCTCGACCCAGAAGACGAGCGAGATAGTCAACGAATAGCACAAATATTAAACTTGATTTAAAAGGGTGAAAATATTGTGGTATGTTTCTAGTTGTTTGTTCAAGATTTAAAATACTTTTCTAGTATTCTTTGTATTTTACTAATTATGCACACATGTACATAAAGGTTGAACCTAAAATTAATGCGAAAATTTACATAAAATTACATAAAAAAATTGATACAAACAATTGTTAAGTCAGGTCACATGATATTTCATATAAAATTAGTTACATGTTTAAATGAGTAAAGATTTAAGCATTAAAAAATATACTAACACTAAAAACAACAATCTGATACCAATGCGCAATAATATTTTTAGTGCATTGAAATGTATCATACCAGTATGATAATTTGTATGTTTCCACTGAACTGAATAAATAAGCACAAGAATGCAGTATAAAACGAATATAATTGTAATTATATATATTGTTAATTATAGACATACTTAAGATTAGGTTAGGTTAGAAAAAAAAACCTTATAAAGTAAGTAAACACAGTGCAAATTTATTTTGGTATACGTTAGAACAAATAATAAACGTCCGTTATTATCAAGTATTTTGACATTTTTTTTATATATGTGCCCATACGATAAACATTATAACCACCGTTCATTATTTTACGCCTAAATATTTTTTCAGTTGAATATAATTTTTGTGGACTTAAACACTTTTCTTTTAAATACTATCATTAAAAAAGTTTTGGAATAAAAAATATTTCATGATTTTCTGGTTACATCTATCTGTTCTTCATATCTTCCGGTTGCCTCCGAATCGGTGACAACGATCTTGAATTTTCACAATACTGCATTACCTATACATTTATAAGTTTTTTCTTCTCCCCTCCATTATCTCAAACCCGCCCGACATCCCTCCTACCGCCCCCGCCCGCGACCCAGCCACCCCCGCTCCTTTCAGCCGCCCCCTCCCCCCACCTCGAAGAGCTACAATGCAGATCCAATTATGATGCGAATATTTTACTGGACAATAATACCGTGCATATATAAGCGACATCATACACAGAACTTCTATGTTCACTTTGCTAACGATACTACCCCAAGCAAAAAGACCTTACGCTCAACATAGATACGGGTTTTTACTAGTTAACTAGTTAAAACCGTATCTAAATTGTATCATAAAAAATCCTTCAATTCTGTAATCTACGAGGAAATTTTTTTAGATTAAACCACTCTCAGTCATATTATATTTTACAGAAAAATATAAAATTCATTAAAGACGATATTATTATTTGATCGGATATTTATGATGTGAAGGTAATCACAAATTAAAACATTCGATTCTGTTCAAAGATTTCCAATCGAAGCGTTCCATTCAAACATGGATGGCAACAATAACGGCACCCATTATCATCACTCGACCAATAACTAACACGTTTAGAGATGTTACATGTTTTGAGGCAGATATCACATTATCGTAATAATTTTACGAAAAACCGGTATAAACCGAGAGATGTAACATAACAGCGATATATTTAGACAGCTAAAATAATGATAATCTACGGAAGTCATATTGAGTTCAATACAAATATTTGATGACGACTAAAGTCCCCTGAAATAAACCGAACTAACCTAATAAATTAGCCAACAGTGTGATTAGTTGTTTGGTATACGTACACTCAATTTCAGTTGTATGTCACACAGCGCTCAAATTTTAAATTTCATATATCTAATCATATTTGCTATTGCAGATTCTTTTCGAATTATTGTTTTGCATTATCACAATTTTTTCTCGGGATCTTACACAAGGATCACAACGTAAATGACTGTCTTCTCTGTTTTATACATGCACTGTACCATACCGTCGCGAACCATTTTTATAAAAATTTTAAAAGAGCTCAAGTGGTGATATTTTAGTCTTATAGAATATCTCTCTTCATAAATGTTCCCTTGAAAAACGCGATGACACGATGAACATATGTACATTTCCAGCACTGTTTAACAAGTGGATATTTTTCTTTCCAAAGTGAACTCATCCAACAAGTGAAGTGTGGCGATGTATATGACAGTACACTTTATCCAGTGACTGCATGTTTCGTATTGTAGAAATTTAACGAAACTGCTTTGGACACGCTGTTTCTTTTCCCGAATGTTTTAAGGAGATACGTTGATGGCAAATTTGTAATCTGGTCACATGGAAAGTACAGACTGCTGAACATTCTAGATCACCTCAACATGTCACACATTCATTGAAGTTCATCGCGGAGGTAGAGAAGGATAACAAGTTACCAAAAAATGGAAAACCGACCACAATATTCTGATGAGAATCTCCATCAATATTCAGCTCAAAAGAAGATCCGATCGGCACTCTAGCTGCGAGGACTCAAGAAGAACATTTGAAAGTGGAAAAAAAATCCTTGGCGATGTACTGGAATGTAATAAATACCAGAGAAGTTGGATTTATATTCTGAATGATTGCAATATTTACAGTACAGCAGGCTGACTCATCGACACATTCTGCAGATTTCAATGTGCGAATTTTAATTATGAGACATATTTGTAAAATTTTAAATGTAATTTCAATAGCCTCCCTACACAAATTAAAGAAATAAAAGAGTTTAGAAAAAAATTAAATGAACACTTCAGAAGCATATAATTAGAAAAATATATATATTATAGAACACTTCAGAAGCACACAAATAGACAATAAATAGTTATAGACTATAAATGTATAACTCTCTATATAAAATTATTATTGTGTAACTCCCTCTCCAAGTACAAGAGCTAGTCCCTATTTTGGAGGGCATGTAATTATAATAATGTAAAATACTTAATTCATGCTATGAAAAATTGTAAAAATTATATATAAATTAAAAAATGATATTTAAGTCATTGCGAATCAATTGGTATTTCAAAAATTTAAAGCCAAAATTACAGGATAATTTACGTATATTCTAATATGCACATTCAAAAGCTGCAGCAATACTCGTATATTGAACGGCGCAATTAATGAAATTATTTGTATAGTATGAGGTACACAACAAACAGAGAAAATGCTTGTTTAGACGAACTTGGTGGATACCTACATTTTTATTGTAATTTATTTTATTATTATCTAACAAAATGAGATTTTTTTTTTTTTAATAACCGTATATATTACAAAGCGTTTAATTTATTAATTATAAATTCAGGATGTAATCAGTTTTAATGATAAATTATATCGTCATAAATCTCCTAAACATTAAAAAATATATCGAACAACGAAAACTAAACAATATTTAGAAAAAAAATTGTCACGTTGAAAATTATCACAGAGTAGGAAATTTATTAATTCAAGAAAATTGTCAAGAAAATTGACAAATTATACATGCCGTTTCCGTTTCACGAGATTTGAAATCATTTTAATTTATTTAAAATAATAATTTAAAACTTCTTTTTTATAACTATAATGTACGATATATAGAAGTAGCATAATTCGGTTTAACAATTAATTTAATTAATCAACTAGAAATATGTATACAGAAAAAATCTATTTATCGAAAAAATATTTTAGTTGCTAACGGGATTCGAACATGGACCTTTTTCTATTATTTTTTCTGTATATCTTTATAGTTGATTAATTTAATTTGTGTTAAAAAATATCACAGAACTATTTTCTGAAAAACTGCAATATCACAATAATAATGTATTTTCTTTTTGCGTTGAAAGCAATCACTTTAACATATTAAATAAAATAAAACACAATCACTTTATATGAAACCACGAATTTTATTACACACCAACCGATTCCGCTTAGCTCAAGCTTCGTCAGGGCGTATTTAAAACTAACAATAAATACAAAAAGAGTGCACTTATATAATGTTAGGACAATTATTAATTATCAAATTAATTTATCCATTAACTCCATATTAGGTATGTGTCCTTTAAAATCAATTTAATATCCATCAACATTGTACTTTTCCCTTTCTTCCGTCTAACTGTATATATATTCTGTCTCTTTCTTTCGCATATTATTTTATATTCGGTCCTCCCTGATGTTCTATCTACCTGTATATGTTTTCTATCTCTCTCTTCACAGGTAATTTTATATTCTATCTCCCTCTTTATGTGCATATATAAGTGCACTATTTATGTATTTATTTTTAGTTTTAAATAAAACCTAACGAAGCTTGAGCTAAGCGAAACCGGTTGACGTATAATAAAATTCGTAGTTCATACAAAATAATAATAATATGTTTTCCTTAAAAAAATAATTAAATGATTTTTTAAAGTTATTTATCTCAAATGCAATTAACCTATTTTTGCATTATTTATTTAAGCCATTTCTACATAAAAAAATTTTATTGAATCGTATTTTAATTGCATATGTCGATATGTGTAACCGTGTGCCAGGCTGGTAATCAGGTTAATAAGAGAAAGAAAGCCTCTTCATAGAGCTCTGAGTTGAAGAGCTGGTCGCTAACAAGACACCACTCCGCCGAGTAAATAATGGCCGTGGCCCGAGCCGCTCCTCTTCGTGAGCCATACTCCGTATTATTCTTGGTGCACCTTTTTCCACATTTTTTATACTCTTCATAAAATAAACTTTTTAATGAAATACCTAATCATGTAAGCGCGCGCTCTGCGCCGGAAATATTTCAACTTTTCATATTTCACGTTTTGAAGTGTATGGAATCTAATTTCCGGATGAGCATGGTTGATACTTTCTACTTTGCAAACATGACCCATATAATATTATATTATATATACTTATTCCCATATAGGTATAGGTAACTCGTGTTCTGTTCATCGACAACCACAAAGAATTACGGTATTGTACGTTTATGGATATTTATACATACTGTGTGACTTGCACAAGTGAAAATATCTAACTTTTGATATTGATTTACTGTTTTTGTCAACCGTTAAATTTTTAGTTAAAAATTCACTAAAACCTAAATTGTTTTAATTTTTTTTTTTTAAAACAATTCTTTTTTTCTTAAATTCAAACATTTAACATAGTTCTACAATTATCTTTGTTTTTAAAATTTAAAATTGTTATTTTCACTTATGGAAATGATTTTTTGAAAAGGTGCGTTTTTAGTTTCTTCTTAAATAATGTCTCTGATGCACTGTATCTTATGACGGAGGGTACAGAGCTCCACGCTTTTGCGCCTACCACCGTAAATGCCGGTTCACTAAATTTAGACTTCTGGCAATGGTTGGTCGGTTCTACAACCCTTCTTGCAGCTGAAGTAGAAGCTGATCTGAGAGTTTGACGTTTACCATTCAAATTGTCTGGGATAGGTCTGGGATAAGTTCTTGAAGATACAGAGGTGCCATGTTGTATGTCGCATTATACATCAACCAGCAAAATTTAAATTCAACTCTTTCAGGAAATCGGAGCCAATGTAACTGATGTAAAAGGGATGTTATATGAGAGAATTTGGAAACTCCACATATTATCCGTGCTGTCTCGAATTATAGAATGGATTGTAATCTATCTAGCTGAAATATTGGCAGGCTAGCATTGATGCTGTTACAATAGTCCACACGTGACACCACAAATGCATTTATAAGTAGTCGGGTTGCCTCAAGAAGAAGAAGTATCCGAATACATTTAATCTGTCTCAATTGATAAAAGCATGCGCTGACAGTTTAACTAATTTGTGTATTATTTGAATAAACAATTTAAAATTAAAATTATAAAATATTACTCGGTTATCTGAAAAAGCATGATTTTCAGGTTGCTGATTTATCGACCTCTGACCACTTAGGACAATTATTTCTAATAAATACATACGTACCTTTGCTTCTTTGTTTCCAAACTTCAAAAATGTGATGACACCCACAGACGCGACGAGTTGCGGTCGAAAACGCTCAGTGGCTCATATATCAACCAGTGACATAAATATTTTTTACGCACGATTAAGAGCCAACTTCAGATTGGTGGTTTATTGAGAAACCAAAAAGTATTCTCAGAAACTACTGGAGCTAAAAAAGGCGACAACAATATGCACAGCATATGAATAATCAACCTAAGTGCAGGTGGTTGATACATCTACCGTTTAAGGGTTATGTCCTAAACAGGGTTAAGTGCTGTAGACGGATCGATAATATAAACACTGATTGAAATGACGACACTAAATTTGGTGGTTTTGATAGAAATTTTTATTTATTTATCTTATCATTAGCAGGCAAACAAATCTAAATAATGTTAATTACCTACTTAAGTTATGTATACTTAGAATTATGTTACCAACGATATTATAACACATACATAATATGTACATGCTATGGATACCGGACAGTTTCCCAACAGCCAATTTCCCAAACGTCAACCACCTAATGAGCCAAATTCCTGAAAGCCATGTTCCCGATAGCCCAACATTCCGAAAAAAAAATTTCATCTTAAAATAAACGAAATTCATTAATTAAGATAAAAAATGGTTATGTAGTTATTGATCTAAGTACGTCATCACGCTATTATCTCCATATTAAAATTAAGATATCTAATACTATACATAGGCTGCATACTACTCGTAAAAGCTAAATGATATCGTATTATATTTGACCCAAATATTTATTTGTTTGTAAGTTTTTAGTACAATACGAGGCCGATCTGAAAAATTTCCGACCTTAACACGAAGATGGCAGCACTTGTCAACAAAAGTTGGGGAACATGTGTACACATGCTTTGATAAGTACTCATCAAAATTTCAGCCATTTTGGACGCGCATTGAGTGAGTGTTTTTTTGAAAATGGAAAAAAATCGAGTATCGAGCGTTATTAAGTATTTGTTTTTGAAAGGCAATACACCTAAAAAATTGAAGACGAGTTGGACGCTATGTACGAGGACTCTGCACCATCATTTACTACGGTGAAAGTTTGGGCAGCTGAATTTAAACGTCGCCGTCCCAGCTTGGGTGACGATGAACGTTCGGGACGGCCAAAAACTGCAACCACTAACGATAACATCGCTCAAGTTCATCAAATGGTGCTGAATGACCGTCGAATTAAGGTTAGAGAGATAGCAGAGGCTATGAGCATGTCCAAATAACGTGTTTGTCATATATTGAATCAATATTTAGGCATAAAAAAGCTGGCCACACGTTGGGTGCCGCGTTTACTCACTCCAGACCAAAAACATGTTCGAATGAACATTTCCAACGCTCTGTTTGCGCAGTTTAGGCGCAATAAATCAGAGTTTTGGCGCCGATTAATTACTGTAGATAAAACTTGTATATACCATTATATTCCAGACACAAAAACACAATCAAAACAGTGAATTGGCTCCAAAAAAGGCAAAGGCTGTTCCTTCGGCTGGGAAAGTGATGACGACTGTTTTCTGGGATAGCCAAGGAGTTGTCTTAATCGATTATCTTAAAAAAGGAAAAACCATTACAGGAGCACACTACGCATCAATACTTGATAGGCTGAAGGCAAAAAGTGCGGAAAAACAGCCACATTTGCAGAAAAAAAAATTGTTTCACCGAGATAATGCGCCGTCTCACACCTCAGCGGTTGCCCAGGCGAAAATCTATAAATTACAGTTTAAACTGCTTGACCACCCTCCTTACTCACCAGATCTAGCCCCAAGTGACTTTTTTTTGCGCTCGAAGGCTGTCCTCTGTAAATCTCTGTAGATTTTCTTCGAATGAGGAGGTCATCACTTTCGTAAATAACTATTTTGCAGAAAAAAACTCCAATTACTATTTGGATGGGTTAAAGGGATGGGAGCATCGCTAGGAGAAGTGTGTAGACTTACAAGGAGACTATGTAGAGGATTAAAAATAAATTTGAAGAAAAAATGTCTTGTTTCATTGTTAGATCGGAAACTTTTCAGACAGCCCTCATACATAGCACATTTCACAATAAAGCATTGTTATTAGATGGATATATAATTTTTATTTATTTCCTAGAAATTATATTAATACACAGCTTATTGCTTGTATGCTGAGTTCGCCCCTGTCACTCTGTGAAAATAGTATTAAAAATGACTTAATTTATTTAACGAAAAATAATAGATATCGGACAAATATCAGGCGACTATATGTCGATCGCTCCACAGTTTCAGACGAAGAGTGGTGAGCGTTATTTCAGCAGAAAACCGGATGGTATATTTAGGGCGCGGGCGGCGCGCTGTTCTGGGCAATGCCTTTAATTAACAGAAAGTGGTTCATTAAAGCTTATTCATTAAAGCAAGGAGTAATTAGCGAACTCTAATGAATGCCGTAATAATCTAACTGTCGGTACGTTCTTGTACCCCCTTGTCCCGCCCGCCTGCCCCTCTTTCAACCACCTCAGCACCCCCACCTCCTCCCCCCGGGAGGCTGTGTGGGCGCGGGCTTGAGAGGAACGGAAGATTATTCCATGCTTTCAGTACATTATCGCGTAATTATCTGTCAACTGACAATCATTATTTTCATGAATTTGATACTCCTATAAGTTAGATAGCTTTGTATGTGAAAAATGCACCCAAAATATATACATCGGTACATAGAAATATTAAACCATGTAAAATGTATAATTTTTAGACTACACTTAACCGAATATAATTATTAAAAAATCCTGATGCTAATAAATAATTTTTTTAAGGCCCATGTTCACGATGATGTCCCAATGAGATTGTGATCTCTGAGAGTCAGTAAAGGTATGTTTGTATTTGACGCGTTAGAATAGCGCACTTACTCGCAAAACATACGGGCTGATGATTCATAGATCGCTTCACGCTGAACACTGAACTGACTTTTATACTGCTCGTAAAATAATTTACATAGAGAGCAATGAGATTTTGACCTGCCCCATGTTTATTCGATCGAATACAGGGATGATATTTCATTTATAATATTTAAAATGTGTTCATCACCATTTTTAACCAACTGTCCACCAGTATCACTGTTGAAACATATGTATACGATAATCAAAATTATTAATATTCAAATGTTTTTAAAACATGTCTAATTTAAGTTACAATCAATTTTCTTTTTAATTTAATTTTAAAAACCGTAACTTAGCTATTGCGCCTAGTGGCGCGTCGGGAACGCAACCCCTTCCCCCTACCCACGCCGTTCTCAACCCTTCCCTCAACCCTCCAGCCCGCCGGCACTAGAGCCCTTTCACTAATAAGGTTGCGCTTTATTGTAAGAACAAACTGGAACGAATTGGAGTAAGGAGGCGAGCTAATAATCCTAATTAGTCATATGTTACTAATTATCATCACATCGATTTATAGTTTGCGTAATCGCGATTCTTTTTTCGACATATTTTTAAAATTATATATATATAAATATATAGAAAATTATAAACATTTATTACAATTTTAAATATAACGATTTGTTAGAACACATTCTTATTGTGAAGTTGTAATTATTCAGAACATAGGTCTGTGTTATTTTAAATATTAATTAAATATATTAATTAGAAAGATATACATATAAAATCAATTCTATCGAAAAATATTGTTGTTGCGCCAGCGGTATTCGAACCTGGTTATCTTTCCTAACCGGGGAAGGTGCATTATCCAACTATGCTACAGCGACAATATTTTTAGCGACAATTTTCGAACCCATATGTTACACTTTTGATATTAATACATTTAATCGTTCCATTATTCCCGGTGGCGCAACAACAATATTTTTTGATAGAATTAATTTTATATGTATATCTTTCTAATTAATATATTTAATTCATATTTAAAATATCACAGACCTATATTCTGAATAATTACAACTTCACAATAAGAATGTGTTCTCCTAATAATAAAGTTGTATCAATGTGTCCAAAATGTAATAAAAATGAATTGATAATTCTGGCATCTGCTATCAGATTACTCAAAGTTATTTGAAATTCTGTAAAAATAAGGTAGATGGCTCTTTCAAATAACGGAACGATTAAATGTATTAATATCAAAAGTGTAATATATGGGTTCGAAAATTGTCGCTGTAGCATAGTTGATACCAATATTAAAAACTGACAACAATATTAAAAACCCATTAACATTCATTTCCCCGAACCAGACACTTATTGCACAAACAAATAACATCAATTTTAGTTTACCTCGCAGAATTACCAGAACCCAATCATTAGGTCGTAAATACTTTAATTATACGAAGTAAAAAGTAGCGATTTCATTTAACGCTGAACTGCCGGCCTGAAAAGACCTGTTTCACGATGATTTTAGAGCGACACATCACCGATGAGGTATCTCATGATGATGGTTAATGAGATTTATACGAAACGTTGGGATAACTAATTTAACGAAACGTATCACGTAACGATCACTTATATTTTAATAATCATGTGTTATAAGTGCATACATATATAAATAAAAATATGAAAAC
This sequence comes from Eubasilissa splendida, assembly GCA_031772225.1. Lineage (NCBI taxonomy): Eukaryota > Metazoa > Arthropoda > Insecta > Trichoptera > Phryganeidae > Eubasilissa > Eubasilissa splendida. The sequence goes on along the minus strand of CM062846.1, from coordinate 21,198,775 downwards.
ATATTTCTTTTTCCTTTTCTTTACGTAAAATTAAAATACATTTAAGCAAACACAAATAAACGGAATAAAGATTGTCGGTGTTGTCATATATACAGATACAGAATATAGCTTCCAATATTTCTAATAAAAATAAAATTCGCATTAGTGACGTCTATGCTGTTTCAGGGAAATGAATATCAAATTTCGTTCATAGATGGCGACGTCGAGGTTATAGTTATCACTCGAGGTGTTTCTACATGGTAACATATATACAACTTCCAAAAATTTGATAGACATGGAGGTTGATTGGGTGAAATGGTGAACATCACATTGTATAAAGTGTTCACTTAAGCCAGCCCAAGACAGGTCGTAAGCCCTGTAATACCCATACTTCAATACTTTTCACATAATATAATAGCTTCGTCTCTATGAGATATCTATAATCTGTCTTAATAACAATGCATTTGGAGGTAAAAATCCAGTAATTGTGTTTTCTTTAACATACCCAAATATTAGAATAAAGATTATTATATTTATATAAAAAATCTTCGTGTACCACTTCGTAATTATGTTCCAATTTGATATTTCCTAATTATTTTTACAAGGTTTAAATTATCAAGATAATATTCATCGTATACTGTTGTGTCGGTCGCCTATCTTTTTTAAATGTATTAATAACAAATCAAAACTCTTTCATAATAACTTGATAACTAATATTAGAAATAATACGAAAAAGGAAGACGATTGTATTTAATAAGATACAAACATTTAAAAAATGTACAAATCATTCTGTAACATTAGCTTACTGAAGTTTTGTAGGTTAGGTACGGAATGGAATTGGATTGGCTGGAATCGATAGACGATTTTGGCGAGTGTAGGGTTTGTATAATCCATGTTTACTTGCATCTAATTTATTGCACATTTCCGTGTAGTCGACGTCCCTCTTCCCCTCTTCCCCTCCTCCTCCCTCTTCCAGTTCTCCGCAACACCACTCAGTTCTCGTCCCACACAACCTTAATATGTGTTCAACAACGTGCAGAATAGAGATATATGCAAAATAGTAAGGGTTTGTTATTGTAACAAATATATTCATAATATTATTAAAATACACTATTTTTATTCTTATTTTGGTGGTTAAAAATGCAAATTTTAAAATTAAAATAGCACGTACATGTTTTTAAAGTATGCAGTAATGAAAAACGAAGAACTAAGCTCAAACCGGTCTCAATGTAAAAATAAAAATAAATAATAAACAGTTAAATAATGTATGTAACATTTTTCTATCCTACATATCAGTATCTAAGAATGTAAATCAAATATTGCCTCCTCTCGAATACTACTAGTGAAGAAAGGCAAATATAATTATTTATTTTTTATATAATTTATTAGTGGTGATTATTCCAAATAAATCATGAATATTATTTTGATAGTTAAATATACGTAAAAAGTATTTCTAAATGAAAAAAATTAAAACTTTTCGACTAAATCTATTTTATTCAAAATTCTAATTCTACAATTAGAACTGTTGGTTCCCAAGCCAAGCACCCTAGCCACCCTTCGCCCCCTGCCCGCAGGCTTCTGGGGCTTCCACCGCATTGTGGGGATATTCCTAGTACATGATTAATAGATGAAACATCCATCTTCCACTCTCGAGTATTTACTATCTGATCGCTCTATTACATCAATTGAAATTTAGTGCTAAACATCCGACTGCACGTTCACTTAAAGCGAGTCTTCTGCATTACAGGCATTTGATTTGCCTAAATTCTGACACGATAATTAGGTGACCGACTACACATCAGTTAGTCAAAACAAGACAAGTTATATATATATATATAATTAATCGGTCTAAATGTTCTCTCCTACAAATAATCTATCCTTAACTCTTAACTTCTGAGTCTGCAGTCCCTCTCATCATCAGGTAATAACTAAACTAAATACAGTATTGTAGTTTATTGAGAAAAAGAGGAAGATTTCTGTCGTTAACGGAAATATGGACTGTTAGGGAATGTTATGTTGTTTATTAGTGTTTTCTCTGAATTTAAATTATTTTGTATTCTAATCCTTTATAGGGTACAGAGTGGAGAAGTTTTAGTCTGTAACTATCGAAAGAGTGGTTTGTTTCAATTATATTCTTAAAAAATTCCGAGAAGTTGTTATTTTTTAGGCAGCGGCGATGTTCCTTTATTCTCGTATTTAAATTTCTCGCGGTTTGACCTATACCTACATGAGAGGGACTGTACCTCTCGAAACTAGTAGCGACAATAGCCCAACGTATGTGTAGTACAAAGTTTAGTTGACAAAATAAAAATAATCATGTTACACCGCAAAGTAACCACTGATGATATTTATTTTTTTATTTTTTTATAAAACTAAAAAACGAGAAGAGTATTATTACGTATATATTTTTTAATTACATTTTGATAATGATGTAGTAATGTTTTTTGGGGCCCGATATGTATGTTTTAACCTAGGATCCCTTCAAGAGTAAACCAAACTGTTAATCGAACTATTTTCCTAATCAATTTTTCTAAATAAAATAAAAATTATATTATTAATTAAATTATATTATGTAAAAATTGTAGACATCCAACACTTTGTATGCATGAGTAAAATTGATGCTTTATAGTATGGAAAGTGTTTAATGATTAGGGTTAATGCTTCTATTATAACGATATTCATGTATACACATTGACTTTAGTATCAAATTTGAACAGCAATTTTTTTTTATTTCTATCTATGTGTAGACCTTTTTATTGATATGAGTACTTACCGTATAGTTGAGTTTTCTTGATTGAAAATCGTATTACCTTACCTCTAAATTCAATCATAATCTTAAATGTAAAAAAAATTAGTTTGATATTTTTATTTTAAAAGAAAGTAGACAATCGTTATGAAAATAAGCTTTACTAGGATCTAAAATCTACTAGGAAGGTAATTATTAAATAAATTTACATACATATATAATATTCGTATTAATAAGGTTACTGTTTTCCAATTACCATTTTTAAATTTCGCCTAATTAATATATTTCAAAGAAAATTGACACTTCACTCCAATGTAATGCATCAATTTTCTTTCAAATTTCCCTACACGTTACACACAGACATCATACATAAGAATAATAAGAAACGTATTTATAATTATAAAAATATTTGTATTATGTATTAATAATTATTTGTTAGTTTCTTAATAAAACTCCTAGATATTTAAACATGTAACTTTATTCGATCGACATGTTTTTACGTAAGTAAGTGCGTAGATGCGCGCGCTTCCCGTTTTCCATAAAAAAATAGATGGGCAACATGTATATACTCATAATGCATGTATATAAAGTGTCCCAAAATTAACGCAAGATTTGAATTTGCTACGATTTCTGCAGTAAATTTTTGGCAACCTAAAAATAAAAATTGACAGCTGAGAGTTTAGGGTTAGTAAAAATGGGGCGTTACACGATACAATAACGTGTTTTCATCATTGAACAAAATCTCAAAAATAATGAAAGTTTGGCGGCCGCAATTCAAAAATTTAATACAAAATATGGTCGGAATAGTGTTTTAAGTTTATCAACTGCGAAGAGATTAATTGAAAAATTTAGAGAGACTGGATCAGTTGGAGACGCTAAACATACTGGTCGTCCATAAACAAGAAGTTCAAATGTCAATATCGAAGCAGTGTGTGAGAGTGTTGGTGAAAATCCCGGAACATCAATTCGGCGTTGTGGACAAGAACTGCATATTTCAAATAGCGTAATTATAAATAACTCTATCCCATGTACTTTATGATTCAATAAAAAATTAAAAATCTAAAGACTAAAACCTGTGTTTTCTATTTAATTCAAATTTTGCGTTAATTTTGGGACATCCTATACTATAAATATATGGTATTTACTTTTAAAATTAGTAAAATTAACTTTTTGGTTAAAATTAATTATTTTTATATGTTAACTTTGTTTCATTAACCACTTATTGAGATAATAATACATCTACCGGTTTTTAAAAATACCATTTTCTTCTTCAGGATGTCAATACTAATCAAAAACAATATGATATTTGTTTACAGAGTACAGGTTGGTCATTTATTGAAAATATCTCAAATAGTCAGTTATTTTGATATCATAAATGCACGAAAAGATGCAATCAAGTGTGCAGCAGGAAAAGTGCCGTTTTCTGGAACCAATTAATTTGGCTCCGGAATAGCTCGGTCCAGCCGCCCAGCCGCCCAGCGCCCAGCCGCCAGCGAGCCCTCCTCGTAAGCCGTCAATAATGATGCGACAGACCTCCCCCGTTTCCTCACTACAACATACAATGCAGACATTTATATTTTTGAGTATGTACATGAAATAAAAATATATTTCAAAATGTTATTATATTCCACGTCGTTAACATGTGACTATGTTATAAAATAACTCTTGAAGAAATACAAATTATTTATAATAATAACATACAGAATTAATTGTTTTGAAATTTAAAATAGGGTTACAGTCAATTTCATAAAATTATAATTTTAAAATTTACAGTAAAAATCAATTGCAGATATACCTAGTCAGATATTTATTTAGATGTTAATGTAATCATTTGTATAGATTTGATATGTACCTAGATAGAAGCATTAATCACTGACTAGCAAAAAATAATATTCCAATGGTGGCTACTACGCGGCTCGTGCAATATCACCGTAAAACTTATTTTTCAATGTTCAAAACGATTTAAATACGTATCGCTATCATTCAAGTAAAATACGCGTCGCCTGTTATTTAAAAGCTTTTGTTTAGAATTTATATACAATTCATCTCCGAAAGGAGAGGTTTGTGTTTTCGCCAAAATCATAAGGGCTACTCACGTTTATGAGAAAATATAATATATAGTATATTTTAAAGCAAATGAAATGTATTAATTAGATAGATTTATAGATAAAATCAATTTGCAGAAAAAATATTGTTGTTGCCACCCGGACTCGAACCAGGAACCTTTCCTATCCAGCGCACGATGATTTATGCAATTTGTACTATTTTGTTGACATTGGAAAAAAAAATCACTTAACGTAATATAATATAAAATAATTCACATAACATGTATAAATACAATGTTACTAGATATCTGGACACCGTGGAATAAAAAAGTTTAAAAAAATGGACCGTCCCGGTTAGTGGTTAGGACTTCAATACGGAGATCGCTCCTAGACTGCGCAAGAAATAAAGATATGGACCGAATTAATGTTTAAACCGAATAGGTAGTGTCAGATCATTCACGCCGTCATCCGCAACATCTCACTGAGAGTAAAGCAAAAAAAAAGAAACAATGCAATTCATAAAATTCTAATGTCTTTACACGTAGGGAAATCAATACATTTCATTGAAGTGCCATTCAATTTTCTTTGAAATGTGTACGAGTATATGTGACTTTTTTATATAGAGGGTACATTTTTAAAATAGGCACCAAAAAAGACAATTTTTATTGTCAAAAATTTAAAATTTGGAACAAAAATATTTCCGATACAAATATTCAACAGGTGGTACTTATTATTTAATTAATATTAATTAAATGTATTAATTAGAAAGATATACATATAAAATCAATTTTATCGAAAAAATTGCTGTTGAACCACTGGGATTCGATCTTGGATCTCTTTCCAAACCGAGGAAGGTGCATTATCCAAATATGCTACAGCCACATATTTAATGACGACAAATTTTCGAACCTATATATTACACCTTTGAAGTAATCCGATAGCAGACGCCAGGATTATCAATTCATTTTTGTAAATTTTGGACACATTGATACAACTTATATATTATTAGGAGAACACATTCTTATTAAAAAGTTGTAATTATTCAGAACATAAGTCTGTAATATTTTAAATATTAATTAAATGTATTAATTAGAAAGAGATCCAGGTTCAAATCCCGGTGGCGCAACAACAATTGTATCGATAAAATTGATATTATATATGTATATCATTCTTATTAATACATTTAATTAACATTTAAAATATCACAGACCTATGTTCTGGATAATTACAACTTTACAATAAGAATGTGTTCTCCTAATAATATTTAGTTCATGTTTAAAACGCATTAAAACCATACATAAGACGATTAGCATGGTATAGAATATCAGCTGCGCGTTTACCTACCTTTCTTACAAGTGATGATTTACTGTTCTAACAACATTTTCCTTACTCGGTATATTTAATATCGTTACTTTTTCGAGCTCGCCATTTTTGCTATCTTTCTTCATCTAAGCATATGTCGCTTTTTCTAGACTTAATCGTCTAAACACTAAACACCACAAACACGTCATAAACTTAAATGAAATGTCAAGAAAAATAACTAGACGTTTAATTTGAAACTTTATTTTGAAAACCGATCATAATGAAATAAATACAATCTCTTATAAAATTTAAATCACGTTATTATTTTAAACCATTTTACTGCAGCTTCACAATGTTTTTCAAATATCTGAAAGTAGATTTCTTTGTTAACTATTTTTTTTATATATTTTCATAAATATTTGACACTTCTCTTAAATGAAATGGCTATTCGTTTTCATTTATGACTAACAGACATTAGAATATTTATTTATTTGAAGTCTTTTTTTAGAAATATTTTTTCTGCTCATAACAATCATTTTAAGGTAAAACGTTTAACTATTTTTTTCAATGTTGGTTTAATAAAAAAATTGGTTATGTTTAATTAATATTGAGGGTTTATTTTGAAAGAGTCGCGAACAAAAATAACCATATGAAACCTGATTAATTTCACGAAATACCGTGCCTCTGATGTTCCTAGGTATTTTCTCAAATATAATGAGCGCTCTAACGCCGTGCGCATTTGACCGGATCAACCGCGATAGCAGTAAATAACATATCGGATTTTCTATGAAAACAAGTGTGTTGTTGCTAGTGGCCGGGATAAGCGTGCAATTAAGTTAAACCGGCCACTCGCAAGGCCATCGAGCGCTATCCATTCCCAAATTGGCAATTTGTATTACACATCTCTCTCTGCATCGCACGGGCTGCACGGCGGATCGGGAGGGGGCGCTCGGGGGGAGTAGGCCGCTGGGAAAAGGACAAAAAATCTGCCATTGTATGATTAAGCTCACACAAGATATTAAACTTATTCTAGGTACAGTTATAAACAGTGGCGTGCGCTAGGCATGGACTTGGGTTATGCTGCTAACATCGATGCTGTAAAAGCACAACGGGCTGTATTGTTACTAGAGATTGTGTTCATCTTAACTATACAAAACAAGCTTTTAAGAGAGTGTATTTCTTTTTTCCACAGTTACTTTTTTTTCATGAATTTGTGAATATTATTGTTTGTATGATTCGTGTCCACGAAAGGAGATACGATGAGATAATCTCAGATATTTATTTCAATACCACGTACCTACACCCTACACGGTTTTAATCTGGAAATGAACTCAGAGATCAGCTTGACACTGTACACGACATTCGTTCGGACAGTGAAATTTAATACGCATACTCAACCATCACCTGAAACCACTATATATCTATATGCTGAACACTACGTGAGACATCAAATTACAAACATTTACTGTGTTTCAACTGCTGCTAGGGGATATTCAAAAACACTCAACTAATTTGTACGTACGTAGCGTAAAGTGAGGCGCTAAACGGCGAGTCTCTGAGATATAATGTGTACACGGGGACTACGAATGCTGAGAATTGTCTCCAAAGTATCATTACACACGTACATGGACCATTACTATTTAATGATAAAAGCGCTTAGTACTTAATCGTATATATGATATAATACGTCCAAAAGGGCGTTCTTTTTTCTACTTTGCATTTGGGTCCAACTTTTTTTCTTTCGCTATTGTTACGTTACAACTAAATTCATATAATTTTTAATTTAATTTTGAAAATTATTTGTTGCAAATTTGTATCACTTTTACGACGCCGGCGATTTCACAATTTCTTCTAAATACATTAAAATATTCGGTACAGATCTTCATCACTCAAACTCACAAATTGTCCAATCGTTCGATCGGCTACTTTGCCGTGGTAACCCGTCAGCTTTTCAAACTTTTCCCCGGTGCGGCATTTGAATTCAGCTAATTGTAGACTTCAGTTATATTTGTAACGTATCACGATATAACACTTTCCATAACCCAATATCACACAACAATGTCCGCAATCTTACCGAAGAATTGTGATCTGACGGATTGCGATTGAATTTATTTTCAATATTAAAACTTTGAATTTCTTTTAAATAATCGTGATATATATTTTATGGAAGTGAAAAAACTTCTTAAGTCACGGTGTATTAATTTCAATTGATATTCAAGGCCATTGTCATATAGATTTATTTTGAAAAATCAAAAATTAATCTCCAAACATTTTACAGAAAAACAGTTTCATTTTTAAATAATCATGTCGCTTACGCCGTTGTAACATTGTGAAATATTTCAAAACCATTTATTAAATCCTTAAATCGTGAAACTTATTTCCATGAAAATAACGATCATTTTTACTTGAGTTTGAGATGCTTATTGCATTTTGCCTTTGGAGTTCCATTTAATTCATAGAATCTTCTGTTTGGAGGTAAAAAGAAGACAAAGCATATAGATGATCTTTATGTATTGAAAGTATTTATTTGTGAAAATTTCAATACATATAATTCTGTATTGAAATTATATAATTATGCATTTAAATATTCATAAATTTGTTTCGTTTTGAACGATTTATCAATATTTCGTCTATTTTTAAAGCTCTATACACTTGATTTTTACATTTAACGTTTACCCACTGTGTTCGTTTATTTTACGAAAAAAAAATTGAATAATAATCCGACTGCAACAAAAAGAATCCAACTGTTAATACAAAATCAAAAAATATCATTTATGCAGTATTTACAAGTTACAAGATAATTATTAATACATAGATTACAGTAAAAAATGTTAGTATATTTGCTATCGACGATGACAATAATTTCATTTTTATATTGTGAAGAAATGGATATGTCTGAACAACGATATTCCAATCTTATATTTACGTGTGTTGCTAGCTTATGGTACAAGAAATTAATAAATTATATTATTGCTTTTACATTTTAACTAATGTAGTTTTTGTATAAAATATATATCCATCCTTCGTGTAATGTATAATTCCCAAACATGTTATTGAGCAGTTGTTAAACTATAAATAATAATAATGGATAATTTGTATAGCGCCATTTTTGTAAAAACTTTCACCTCAAGGGCGCTTTACACATAATATGTTTTTTAAAATTAAAAAACCGTTATTTTCACTTATGGAAATGATTTTTTGAAAAAGTGCGTTTTTAGTTTCTTCTTAAATAAAGTCTCTGATGCACTGTTTCTAATAACGGAGGGCAAAGAGTTCCACGCTTTTGGGCCTGCCACTGCGAATGCCCGTTCACTAAATTTAGACTTCTAGCAACGGCTGATCGGTTCTACAACCCTTCCTGCAGCTGAAGTAGAGGCTAACTTAAGAGTTTGACGTCTACCATTCAAATTGTCTGGGATACAAAGTTCTTGAAGATATAGAGGTGCCATGTTGTGTGTCGCCTTGTACATCAACCAGCACAATTTAAATTCAGCTCTTTCAGGGAATCGGAGCCAATGTAGCTGATGTAAAAGGGATGTTATATGAGAGAATTTGGAAACTCCATATATTATCCGTGCAGCCGCATTTAGAATAGATTGTAATCTATCCAGCTGAAACATTGGTAGGCCAGCATAGATGCTGTTACAATAGTCTATGCTTTGTATTTTATTTGTTTTCATACTTGAACCATTTTTGGATACTTTACATACTGAATAAGTACATTTTTAAAAAGTATAATAAATCTTTAAGATTATTTTTTTAAAACAATATTTTAACATAACACAATTCATTTGTTTCTGGCGCCAAAAATATGCAAAACGATCTAATTGCAATCCTGAAAGTTGTGACCACAGTTTTGCATATTTTACAATAAAAGTGAAGTTCTGGCTCTGAATTAAATATTACTATTTTTACTTTAACTTTGACTTTGTGTTTTTTTTCTACCATTACTTTTAATTATTTACTAATTAAATAAATAAGTGTTTATTTTTAAATTCTGCATTAATTTCAATGCTTTATTCGTAGTTTTTAAACTAGCTACTATGCCGGGGACCACTGTTACTTTAAAATAGTAATGTTGTAGTCAATATATCGAAAGCGTTATATTTTGCTGTTAAATTCCTCAACAAAAATGCTCCTGATTTCAGTAGGTTTCAATTTAATGTAACAATCTGTTAAATAATTACGGAATCTAAAATACAAATAATAATTATTATAATTATGTACTATTTAATCGAATATATATTTGCCAAATTTTTATTAAAATAAAGGATTCGGAAAATTTTCAAGTTTTATATCAAATTAATTAAAAAAACTACAATGTTATTCTCATATTTTATTTACACAAAATATAGTTTAACGATGCTTATTTTACGTTTTATAAACCATATTGTCTAAATGCCGTTCATTTCTCTCAAAATATTGGACTCTTAAATTTGCGAACACGCGAGAGCAAAGCGTTGGTTCAATGGGAGCAACTTCACGGCGGATATTTTCTTGTAGGGCCTGAATTGTTCGATGATTGTTGCTGTAAACTCTCGACTTAAGGTATCCCTATAAAAAATAGTCGCACGGAATAAGGTCCGGTGACCGAGGTGCCCAGAGTATGTCTCCGTACTTGCTGATTATGGAGTATGGAGTAGCCTCGTCTTGCTGAAATTGTGTTTTGTTATTGAACCCGGGATACAGCTGCAGTTGCGGTACCAAAAACTCGTCGATCATTCGGCAATACACGTCAACAGTGACTGTCTCTCGCTGGTTAAAAAAATAAAGGCCAATTATCTCTCGGGCAGAAATTGCACACCACATTATCGTTTTCGGATAATGCAAACGTTTTTGATAGCGTTTCCTCGAGTTATCGGAGCACCAGTATCTCATTTTTTGTTTATTAACATAGCCATCGATATGAAAATGTGCTTCGTCAGTAAACAATATGTTTCTAAGCGTTCGTGCTGTTCCAAAACTTTCCAGCATCGTTTTTGTTAAAGTTTCACGTAAATAATAGCCATTTTCGTTGAGAAACTGCACGGTTTGCAGTTTGCTACAGTATTAAACTGTAGTTTATTTTTCAAAATGGCGTGCACTTTGAATTTTTTTATTCCAGTACAAGCTGCAATCTTCCTTATCGATTTATGCGGAACGCGCATAATTTCACGTCGAACTTGAGCCACATGTTCTGGCGTAGCTGCTGACGTTGATACTCCCAGAGGAGTTTGGTTAACCATTGTCCCTTCCTGTCTGAACTTTTGAACCCATCACCAGATAAGTTACTTACTCGTCGAATATTAAAGTGAGTACAAAAAGCGTGACGCGCACGAACCAATGAATCACCGCACTTTAAATATTGCTCAACCGCGAACGCGCGATGCGCTCCCGACCAGTTACTCATTGCGACTGGCAAATCTGAAAATCACGCGCGTTGATCAATACCTCTCCCACTTACCTCACCCTGTTGGTTTACGAATATTTACAATTTAATCTTGAAATTTTTCCGCTGGACATCCTATATATAAATTATGTTTTTTATATTGCGTATTTTAGAAAAATGAAGTATAATATATATCTAGTGTGGGTACCGTGTGCTGGTAGGATACTTAATTGTATATAAATATTTGTTTTAATATTGTCACGATACGACTCTCGTTCCGTTCTGTGGTCATCGCCGTCCGTTTCATTCCAATTAAAATTAATAACATTGATGGAATACCTCAACCGAAGCTCAAAATAGGCAGATGTAATTACGGTAGCATCCCATGATGTACCATAATTTTGTTACAATAACATTCTACCAGCATGGAAGGGACCTCCAGGGGTACCTTCCTACAAATTGACAACGTTTCGCGACCACATCCTAGTTTTCACGGTGCCGACACGCTGCGCTCTCGGGCGTTTTTTGACAGGAGCAAGCCCGGTATTCCATAGATAAAGATTAGAAGGTGTTCTCGTTTTTTCAGTTGCCATTACATAGACAGGCGCCAAATTCGACATAAAGATTTATTGTCAGTTCGTACCGGGCGCACTGCAACGTTACAATATACTTAAATGTGACAGGTAAATTTGTAGATTAATTACTGCATTTTTATTGTTACAATTAAAATAAACTACATGGCAATATCATATAAATCATAAATATAATTTTAACTAAATGTACAGTAGTAAAAACAAACAATCACTGCGATTGACCCTCCGCGAAACGTAACTAACAGACATAATTTATTCCAAAGGTTTACCCACACTATCATCAACCGCCAAGTTCTGCAAACTAGTCCGCCCATCTTTTAAAACCGTCTGCTCTAATGAAACGCTGTTTAACGTTAAAGTATATAATCATAGTGAGTTGTTCTTTAATTAAAAACTAAATTATAAAGTCTTTATTTCCCGGGGACAGCTAATTATCTCACCCCCGGCGGAACCCCGCCCAACCCCCCGGCCCTCCCGCTCCAACCCCCGCCCTCATCCACGGAGACAATTTAACTTTTAGAGGAATGGATGGGTTACTACTGCTTTAGTAATTTTTAAATAATGTTCATCAATGTTTAAATTGATTTTCAAAAGTACGTTCTATAACTAGTGTAATTAATAAATCGTATGTTTATTTAATACATAAAATATGTGTAAGATTTTTAAATAGACATCGTGTGGAATAACTTTACAATATCATCAATTGCTTTATCTATTATCTATGGCCTTCGATGTCAAATATAAAATAAAAATGCGAAACTTTAAAGTGTAATACCTTTTTTAATACTTGCGAGTTCATTAAAATATTATCCATGTGAGCTGGTGAGGAATTATTTTTTTGGTATTGATTAAATAAAAATATGCAAGTTATTTTGCATTGACATGCTTTAGCATAATAAAAAGAAGAAAAATATTAATTAGAAATAAAATAATAAAAAGAAGCAGGGTGAATAGACAATTTGTATCGCAAATAATAGTGATTAATTGGAAACAGTCAGCAGAAGAATGAGTATTGAGATGAGGAGACCTAAGATTTAGGCTGTAGCGTCAAGATAATAAGAAGTAGAAGAAAAAGTGAAGAAGAAGACTAAGATGTGACGTATCTATCACCACAGGGAAAAGTGTTTAATCTCACAGAGAAAAACATAAAAAACAGGTGCGTTAGAAAAATGTTACATTTAAACTTACGAGTATATCGCGAAATACCCTCAAGATATAATCGGTCGATATGATCGGTTCTTCTGTCCAAGGTAATTAATATTGCGACCCGATGCTTCTGAACATCCGGCCTCTTTCGCAATTTATCGCGTCATGGTGCAGGCTAATTCCTTAATGGAGCATATTTACCCAACCCTAACCAAAATTACATTATTTTTGTCCGATAATTGCATTTTAATGCATCGGTCGTCCAGTAATTTGTAGTAGATGTTTTATACAAAATTGAATTATTCTCCCATCTAAAGGCGTCCTTTCTATCCACAATGAAAAGCTGTTCGAAAAATATATTTATATATTAACAATTATTTTTGCACCACGTGTGTAACAGACACAATTGACATTACGATAATATCGTGAATAAAATATTCCATAGATCCGTATCACCTTGCTTCTCCGCGAGGTTATGCAGAAAAGTCTATCAATTTCAGACTATTAACTTTTGCCTCGTTCACATTCAAGCAATTTCTCCTGCGCTTCTCTCTGCTCGGTCATTATTGAGACTGTCTACAGAGCCCTTTTATAATACCATATTTGGTTACATTATTTGAAATCGTCTTTTGTTTTCAGAAACAATGTTGCGTGCCAAAACTTCGTAGCGAAGGGGAGCCCGCATTCACAAATCTGTTAACACGAATTGGTAAAGACCAAAATATGACCGTATTAAAATAATTTAAAAACAACTATTAATTTGATATGTATCGCGATGAACATTTCGTGTACCAAGTGAAAAGATCAGAAAAATAATATTTTGAGTTTTTTGGTTATTATTAGTTATTTACGTGCATTCCACGGGTAGTAACCTCCCCTCATTTCTCTCACACACACACACCTCAGCACAACGCTGCATCATCGATAAGACGGCATTCGGTCCGACACGATGACCGCAGTTTTCAATTGTGTTCGACTTGGTAGAGTTTTTATTTTATTGACACGGATTGTTTCTTGGACTCAGTGACAGCTAAATATTTTAAATTCAACAATTTACGAAGTGGACGAGCTTAAGTTAGCTGAAATTCAATAAATCTAGGTAGCTGAAATTAAATTGCTTTTTCTCGCTAACTCAAAAAGATTACACCAATTACACAGTATATTGACAAATTTCAAGACATTTTCGATGTTCATTGTCTCAAAATTAGCATAAAGAACAGTACAGAATTAAATCAATATGCAATATATATCTCAAAATCCTCGCATTCCTAAACTTTACAGAATGGCATGATAGAACGTTATTAACTTTTACCATACCATGATATAAAATACCCGAACGCAGCCATGTTGTCAACTCGTGTTACCGTAAACAACAGTTAGAAAAAATGTTTTCATTAGCTTAAATAGCTTTAATGGCACGAATTTACTCTAAATATTGAGCATTTAATTTTGAAAAAATGATTAATAACATAATTTAGAGCATTCATTAAGTTCGATACAATGTATCCTTCCTTCTTATCTCTCTACGTTTAATTTGTAAGAAAGAGACAATTATATTTGTATGTTTGTTGTTCTTTTCACTGTGAAAATAGTGTGTGATCTTTGTCTTTCATATCACAAATGTTATTTTTATATTAATAATATTAATTTTACAACAGATTGCATGGAAAAAATAATTGTTTTGTACGATTCCTATTTCATAATTGGTTTTTCACTAGTCATTCCTGAGCGCTAATATTTTCTTTAGAATTATCTAAAATATGAATTTTATGTTGCATGTATTTACCGAAATATTAGCGGTTTAATAATATGATGGTAGACCTGTGTTACTGCATGGTTTGGGAAGGGTTAAGAGATATGCACTTTGCCTATCAATGTGCGGTATGTTCTGAGAGCCAAAATTTGATTGGCGAACAATCTAAAACTGCACCTCGAGTTATTTGAATTACCATATGCAATATTTTTCTTGGGACCAAAAACTATTTATAAATTTAGCTCCAATTTTCGAGTTATCCGTTTCGCATTAAACGAATAAAAATGCGTGAAATACCCGGATCGCGCGTGTATGCATATTAGTCTTATTATGCGCATTCGTAATAACGCCATCTTTCTGGTAATTTTTAAATTTTTATAGAATATGAGAATATTAACAATATTTATTATGTTTTCAATATCAGTATCGGTAATGGTTACTTCTATACCTGTATGGGTAACGGTTACTTTCTATACCTGTATGGGTTACGGCTACTCTAGACGTGCCTCGTGCAATTAAACTACTAATATTAATAATAAAAATATGTTACCATTTTCTATAATTCACATAATATTATAATGACTATGGTAGCTGGTACCTGGTAACATTTTTAATCTGATAGCAAGAATGTCAATTGATAGGCAAGAAGAAATGCATTTTTTTTATTATGATAACAAATATATTCAAATCTAATCTAATTATCAATACATCAAAAAATGTATTTACCAAAAAAAATGTAAGCAACTGAAATATGTAAATTTAACTCTTGTTTTCACAAAGATGTTTTTTGTTCGAATATTAATGTTGCAAATTAATATATACAAAATATTAACGATTGCTATAAAAACTTCTTTTTTTTTAATCTTATAATATATGCACGAATTATCATTTTACTTGTGTTTAGGTACTTGTTTACATAGAACGAAATATTTTTATTATAATTGTTGTTTTTTTATTATTATTATTTTTGAAAAACATATAATATAATAAATAAAAAAAGGGGTTTTATAACACCGCTAAATATTGAATGTGTTTTGGAGGAATTCTCCATAAATCCTCATTTTGCTCTCAGGTCTGCGAGAATCTAGAATCTGTAAATATAATTAAAAATAGTCCTTTTACGTAAGCTAATGCTGTTCCCAAAGCTTAGTTTGGCGGATCTGATGAAGCTTTTGACCGCCACCCCATAGTAAAGGTGTTTAAAATACTAGAATTTTGAATTTCCAATTAGCAAAAGAAATTACTTTTCCCAGAGTCTAGTTCCATCTCTTTCCGTCCCGTCTCTTTCCACCCCTATCCTTCCACACGTATAGTACGTGTTAAATAATCGTGCTCATCTTGCATTTTCCATATATATATATTGTTTTCCAAAATTTTCATTTAGGTATGCTATGTGCGCCTAAAAAAATATTATAAGAAATTAACAAAATGTTAAAAATAAACGGATTTAGATCGTTAAATTTGCGTGACATTATTTCTTTTTTGATTATTTTAAAATGCTTCGTATTCGCATAAAAATTGATTTTATATATTTTAATTATTCACTTACACGCTTTAGTTAATAATAAGATAATAATTATATCAAATATTACAATTATATTCCATTAATAATTAATAAAACTATGTTTTGTATCAAAATCACAATAATTTCTTACTAAATAATATTTTATCCGTTTTACGAATGCACATTTTTTACTATTTTGCATTGCGTCATATGGCTGACCGAATTGGCAAAAAAAAAAAAAAAAGTAAAAAATACACATTAATAGAACTTGAACATTTTTATTTTTTCAGTTTTTTACACCGTTCTTAAAAGGTAAAAGATTCATTTAATCATATTTACAATAACTTCTTCAATATTTTAAAAATAACTTTAAAATAAGAAAAACACTTTGTTTAAACTACTATTTATTGATTTATCACTATGAAGTGGTTTAAAAAAAGGTTTTTCTTATTATTTATAGTTATAATGTGTTAAAACCACAATGTTTGTCATGCAGCCTCAACACCATACGTAAACAAAATGCACGCTTTCTGTAACGGAGCTTAGTTTGATTGGATTCTGAAGGAAGTAAACGGATTTCATGTGTAATGGTGTATGAATATGCAAGTGTTTAGTTTACAAGTGGGTTATTCAAATGCGCTCCGGAACCACGGAAGAATTTATGCACCATTTCATACATTTTAAATGGGTTTTGAAATTATTCATATTTGCATACAGGTATATCGAGAATATCTCGCAACTCAACTGGGGACAAACCGTGGGGTTCCTGCGCTTCGGACCAACCTTAGGTAGGCTTTCCATACCTCTGGGATCCATTCACATTTAACTCTTTAGTTCGGACGTGTAGACATAACCAGTAGGCACATACAATTAAAGCAATATAACATAATGATTATGTACTGTTGCACATTACTCGCAAGCCTAGTCTCAGCATATCAATTACAGTTAAAAATAAATTAATGTAAATAATTTTAAATACTAATTTAATGTATTAATTAGAAAGATATTTTATTTTTATTTTTATGACATAATTACAGTTTTTTATAACATGAATTAAGTATTTTACATTTTTTAAATTATATGTTTTTTCTTTCCTCTACTCTCCTCTCCAAAAAAGAGACTTGTGCTTGGAGAGGGAGTTACACTAGAATAATTTTATATAATACCTCACATATTCTATTCATTGTCTATTTGTGTGCTTCTGAAGTGTTGTGTAATATTGTTTATTTTCCAATTATGTGTTTTTGAAGTGTTTATTTAGTTTCTTTCTAAACTCTTTTGTATCTTTTATTTCTTTAATTTGTGTAGGGAGGCTATGGAAAATTTTGATCCCTATTTAGGGATTATATTTATATAGAATTTTACTGATAGTGTTTGCTGTTGCATTTAGGGATTTTAAAGTTATTTTTAAACATTAATGATGTACTTGTTTCAAATTTTACAGTATTATTTTCTTTAATAAATTTAGGTTTTTTAGTAAATGTTTTCAATTTTGGGAACTGGGTATTTTACAAAAAGCAAGAATTTTACATTTACATATAAAATCAATTTTATCGAAAAATATTGTTGTTGCGCTACCTATGTTCTGAATAATTACAACTTCACAATAAGAATGTGTTCTAATAATAAAGTTGTGTCAGTGTGTCCAAAATTTAATAAAAATGAATTGATAATTCTAGCGTCTGCTATCGGTTTATTCAAAGGTATTTGAGATTCCGTAAAAACAAAGTAGATGGCTTTCAAATAATGGAACGATAGATATATTCATTTAAAAAGTGTAATTTATAAGTTCGAAAATTTGTCGTCATAAGTACTGTCGCTGTAGCGTAGTTGTATAATGCACCTTTCCCAGTTTGGAAAGAGATCCAGGTTCAGATCCAATATTATTCGATAAAATTGATTTTATATGTATATCTCTCTAATTAATACATTTAATTAGTATTTTAAATATCACAGACCTATGTTCTGAATAATTACAACTTCACAATAAGAATATGTTCTCCTTAATAGTAAATAATTTTCTTCATTCGTAAAGAAAATATAAATGAAATATTTTTTAACCAAAGAAATCTTCAATTGATAATTTTTTAATGCAGAAATATGTGCATATTGTAAGAGATATTTGCTGTTTCCTATACTAGATCAATCTTTGTGCTAAAGTAGACAGTTTTACCCGTTATATTATATCTAAAAATAGAAATATTAAACAATTAATTTCAATCGAAACCAGAAAAATCAAATAATTTGAATAATGTAATTAAATAAATCAAATAATAAAACTATTCTCGCCCTCCCATGATTGAAACACAATACAAAGAGGGGAGTTAGAAATAAAACGGAAAAAACAAAAAAAGTATTAATACATAACTGTAGTATGTACGAAATATGTACCGACGTATTTAAAGCAGATAAACTGCAAAAATTTATTAACTTTCAAATTGTTTTTCAGTGTAGTGATTTGATATTGCATTTCTATTTTTAAAATGCAAAATACAGTATTCAAATAAAAATAGATTTACACTTATTTTCGCTCAATGTCAGTTCTAATTATATTTCATTTTTGAAAGATTACGTCGTACCAACCTAAAAAACAACAACTTCGATGTTCGACTCAGAAGTTTTAAAAATATTCCATCTTACGTTTGCACGCATAACTTCGTATTATTTTTTCCGATTGTTTATGGGTAATTTAATCACTATTTATATTTATCACAATAAGTTTAAAATATAAAAAACAACTACGAAACCCATCAATAATGATAGCAAAATAATTTTAATATTTTAATTAATAAAGATACCCATCTTATTGTTTATAAATTACACGTTTTTTCTTCTGTCTACGAATTTGATAGTTAAAAAGTGTGCCAGTACTT
The DNA here is from genome assembly GCA_031772225.1 of Eubasilissa splendida. Lineage (NCBI taxonomy): Eukaryota > Metazoa > Arthropoda > Insecta > Trichoptera > Phryganeidae > Eubasilissa > Eubasilissa splendida. The sequence goes on along the minus strand of CM062846.1, from coordinate 21,179,466 downwards.
ACATATACAGGATGCAACAGATCTAGTCCACAATATTTTATAGGTGGATACCTGACTAAATTACGCGTCGAAAATGTTCATGTAAATTCTACACTGTTTCGGAATATATTATTATTTGTAATTTTTCCAAAACCGTGTTAAGCATGAAATCCACATACTTCAAATATTTGCGAAACTGTTCAATTATTAATGTATATCTTTACTTCAGGTCCTAAATCATCTAACAAAAAATAGTCTAGCCGCTCTAAATTTGATGACCTTTCATTTTTTGTATTCAATATATAATTTTGAATCAATATTTATATTGAATACAAAATATATATCAAATATTTCATTTATTCAAAATAATCGCATAATTAGGATTTTTTTAAATTGCTTATATCTCTGACATGATTGAGATTAGGCACATATCCCTTGAAAATTTTCGACTTGTAATTTAGTCAGGTATCCACCCATAAAGTATTGTGGACTAGGTCTGTTACACCCTGTATATTATGTCGATCAACAATATTGCACATTAAAAATATTGCGTTAAATTCGAAGTTTGATTTTGTTTAAAATTATTTATGAAATATATTTTTGTATTATAATTTTATTACGTTTCTCCATCTATTTCTATGACTTTCCGGATTCTATAGCTGTAAAGTGCTTGATTAAACGGCCAGGCTGGGAAAAAACGAACGTGTCGTTAATGTCTCTTATATATTCAATAACAGTATGTAAATATATATTCAATTTGAAACATACATGACATCTGTCATATTTTCTTATGTATACTGTCTATGGTATACCATATAATAAAGTACAACAGCCGCCCGCAGTGCCTAGCGGCACCATTCGGCGACACCCGAATGCTTATCTGCTAGTGTATGTAAATTATATTTCTCACACCGGCGTAGTGTCGAATTTAAAAGAGAAGTATATCCTTTACACACTTTTCTAGAGATATTTATTTATTTATTTGAAAAGAATTTCCTATAACCAATACCCAAAATCCACAGTGATCCTCTCCCTATGGCTTGGTAATCTATATTCTTTGTTCTTGGTTACGATTAAGATTTTTTAGGCTAGTCTGAGCAGTTTTTATACTTTAACCCTTGAAATCTCAAGTGGGCTTAAATGTAGGAGCGTTCGTTGACCTGACATGTTACCGAAAAGGAAAACGAACACAATATAAAGGTATAAAATATATCTAATTTGATAAGCCGTAAATTAATATATGTAAATAGTCGGAATATAACATGTATACTAGTGATGAGCTCAAAATCACGAACTGTGAGTCAATCACTGATATTTTTGAGTCACACTCACTATCAGTGATTGAATATCTGGTAATATCGTGATTCGTGATTCTTTTTTTGTTGTTGTTAAATATTCAACTGATTTTCTGACGCCGCCGTCCAAATCGATTATCACTTGAATCAGAACCATCTATTGGAATCTGTTGTTGATAATGTTTTTGCTAACTTGCTGAAAACTTAATTTTATTTTTGTAGGTGTATGCGCAACAATTTTTTACCACCAAAATTGTTTTATATACTTTGATTGTTTTTAATTTTTTACAAGATAATTATTATAATAATAATTAAGTTAAAGCCTTCTTTGTGTTGTAATTAGTGTGATTATATTTGAATAAGCTTCAAGATAATTTATATTTTTAATCTTATAAAATTGTTTTAATATAATACTTTCTCTTTGTATATGGGATTATAGAGTTGACAGTTTTATGGAGCCATACTTTCTGTTTTTATCTGAGTCATGACGTCATTATTAAACGAGCACAATCTTATAATTAATTTTTAATTTTAAAAAAATTATTGATTATTATAAGTTATTGATTATTTTTATTAATTTTTATTATTTAAATTTCTTTAAAGTTTTTTGTTATAAGTTTAATAAATTTTTTGTTTTAAGTTTTTTTTTTTTGTTTTTTGTTATGCTTTTTTTTATTTTTATAAATCGTATATATTTTTGTATAAGTTGTTTATATATAATCATATTATATATTGTCGTTAATATTTGATATATCAGTGATTCTATCCGTGATCGAAATTGGTTTTATAAATTGTGATCACGACTCACGACTCACACTTTGCGGCCGCACTGATATTTCGATATTATATCAGTAATTGTTAACCGTGACTACCTTGATCGAAATCGGTTTTGTAAATTGTGATCACGACTCACGACTCACGCTTTGCGGCCGCACTGATTTTTCGATATTATATCAGTAATTTTTAACCGTGACTACCGTGATTGAAATCGGTTTTGTAAATTGTGATCACGACTCACGTTTGATTTCTATTTGATGTATCAGTGATTCTTAACCGTGATTCCGCGCATGCGTAAATAAATTTCACAATAAGAATGTGTTCTTCTAATAATAAAGTTTTATCAATGTGTCCAAAATTTAATAAAAATGAATTGATAATTCTGGCGTCTGCTATCAGATTACTCAAAGGTATTTGAGATTCCGTAAAAATAAGGTAAATGCCTCTTTCAAATAATGCAATGATTAAATGTATTAATATCAAAAAGGTAACATATAGGTACGAAAATTTGTCGCTAAAAATATCGTCGCTGTAGCATAGTTGGATAATGCACCTTCCCCGGATCCAGGTTCGAATCGCGGTGGCGCAACAACAATATTTTTCAATAAAGTTGATCTCATATGTATATCTTTCTAATTAATATATTTAATTCACATTTTAATAGATCTTTGAATTATTTTAAGCCGATTACTCTTATGATTATTTGGATCAATCCATTGTGCAGTCCAGATAGAATTCGTACGTTTTTTTACCATATTAAGTCTGTCACACATCGGGATATGGAATTAATGGGGGAAAACTCCGGAAAGAGTTGTGATAATCTGTGTATTAAAAATAAATAAATATAACTACAACTATGTATAACTATTTTATATCTATGGCAGCTATAGAACTGATTAAAATTAAAATATATATTTTACCAGGCGGTAATGACAATATCGTGATACAATATTTTTGGTCGCTCACATAAATTTACATTATATATTATCAGCATAATTTTACTTTATCTTCTATGATTTAGATATATTTATGAAAACAGTAATTTCCAGAATTTATAACACACCTTAATCATGCACATACACACATGATAAATCTCAAAATGGCGGATGAGTTGTACGGATTTGTACAATTGGAGGTTTACACTTTTATACATAGGGGGCAGTAAAGTTTATGGATGGAGTTTATTAGCTAATAGCATCGACTGTGGAGCTATCTTACATAATATCTGTAACGACATTTTCCCGTACGGTTTATTTAAACTACATTAACAACTCGGCGCCATTTTGTTTGTCCCTTAATACATTTATTCAACTGCCATCTGAAAACTCATCAGTAGAGTGATGACAGTAAAAGTCGCGGCTTAATGAATTAATTTGAGTACTTCCCGGAAAATTTGTTGAAATACAACATAAAGAAATTTCGATGAACAAAGTGGGTTTTTTTACCAGGTTTGGAGAATCATAAATATGTACCACGTTGAAAATATTATAATAATTAAAAATGTACACTATAATTAGAGATTAATACGTAAGTGTAGATTAATAATAATAATGTGTTGTGACGTGAACGCCTATATGTGACGGGTAATCGTCAGGATAGGACGCCATGTTTGCACACCACCGGCTTGCTCAGAGGTTTGCATGGTGTGCGTGGGTCTGGGCTACAGAATTCAACATAATCTCCTGCCTTTCACTTCAGCCAGCATTCTCAGGGGAAAATAAAAAAATTATTACAAATTTTATCACTAAGAAACAAGAAAATAAAATATTAAAAATTACATTACATCATAAATTGTGATTTGATGAAAGAGATGATTTCGGCAATTTTGCCACATAAAAGTTTACCATTATTTCCAAAACTAAATGAACATAAATTGTCACCTGATGGTTTGTCGGGTCAGGTATAATACAAAAATAACTTGACAAATAGATTGGTTAACACGAGCAGGAAAACCACGAATTTTGAATAAAGTAAAGAAACAAATATGCTACAATAGAAAAATATTAAAGATTAAATGAGAATATTAGAAGAAAGATTAATGTTACCATAAAAAAAAATAATAAGCTTTAAATTTTACGCCCACAATAAAAATGCATTTTTACAACAAGTTTTCGCGTAGTCATTGTCCATTTCTGTAGAGATTCACAGTCTTCACTAATTTGGCCAGTCCAAGGTACACGTTAAAACTTGACACTTTTCTTGCCGAAATGCTGGATTATCTGATTTTTCATGGATCGCTTGCGTCTCCCTTGGTTGAAAAAATTCATCTCGTCGAATACTGTCAGAGGCAGATCAACATGTACCCCTCATCCATTGTACGGGAGAAATCCTTCTCGTAGCAATCCGTGTGTTGTGGCATGACTCCTTCACCGTCATGTCCACGAAATGAGTTGTAACAAAAGGTAACAACATCTTTCCTTTCACAAAATTTATAAGTGAAAACAACTGGGAACGATATAAGAAAGTGAATGAATAAATGACTGAGGAAGGAATTTAGTGAAGAAAGAATTTAGTGAGTAATAAAGAAAAAAAATGAAGAAGCGACGAATCAAAGAAAGGGATGCGTCCATCCTGAAATTTCACATATAATTAAATATGATGCAGGACAACACAGATGTTAAAATATTTTATTGTTCTCACCCTTCCTCGCTTATTTTAGCGATTTTAGGCGCACATTTTAGGCGATTTATGGATCGGATTCGTCCGTCCGTTTTCAATGCTAGCTGTCACCGAAAAAAACCGTTGCTCGGATTCCTTCCCCGCGTGGTTCCTTGTTGCCAATATGAGAATTTGAATTCCCACACATCTCGCGCGCGGTAGGTACCCCAATATAACGTTGTAGTGTTTTTAACCCGTTTCGCCATAGAGATAATACATATTATGTTATACATTAAAGTTTCTTAAATATTATGCTATGAAAAAGAAAAAGAAAACCAAGCAAAATATTAATAAATAAATAAAAAGTTAATAAAAAGTAAAAAGTTCACACAAAATATAAATATTACATACATAACTACTTTAGTCACGGCCATTGTTGTATATGTAGCTATTCTGTAGGCGTTGCCATTCTCTGGACATGAATGAGTAATTTTAGTTATCTATATTATTTTTACACTCTATATTTGAGTCTTCAAAAAAAACTTGAATATTTTTATTATAAATTTCTCTATTTCACAAAGCATGTGAGACTTAGACTCAATTAAGAAAATTACAAAAAATGGTATAGAAAACATTTGGCTTCTGAAAGACTCATTTGTCTATATTCTAAAAAGGTTTAGCAAACAGTGTTATATTATGTTCTATTTTGAAATTTAATTTTTTTTTTCGCTATCTAGAATCAAACACCACCCACATTGACAGCAAACTAGGCAGGGCTGGGACTAAAATAATGTTTAATCCAAATTAAATTGGAACGATGTATTCAAGAATCGCAAAGTCGGCAATAAAACACGAATTTATAATTTATTGCAAAATTAGTTGTGTTAAAATACTTGCGTTAAAAATGGACTGAAAGTCTTGGCGCCACCTAGCAGGCGCAGTTCAAAGTTTAATCCGAGAAATATTTCATTTTTAAAAATATGGTCGTTTTCTACTTATAAATATAGAATTATCACTAACGTAAGACACGTAAAGTAAATCTGACTAGATCAACAAACGTTAGCTCTTATAATCTTAACTGGAAGAGCAATCTAAATAATATGAATATAAATAATATAAATATATTAATATAACTGGTCATTTTTCATGTATTTATTATTTTCTTTTGTATTTATAATTTCTTTACCTAATGTGCTAATTTTTTTTTGTTTTCAAACGTGTTGCATACTAGACGTAAGAATGTTATAATTTTAAGAACTAAATAAAAATACACGTACATACATACAAAAAGTACCGGGTTCAAATCCCGGGCTTATTTCGAAAGAAATACTTATCCTTACATTTTTTTTCTGTGGAATATTTCATTATCAAGGATTGTTAAGATCCTAAGAATGTGAATTTATCATTTATTGCGCCAACACATGCCATCATACGATGATGTACACTTACCCGAGATTCAATATATAGCCAAGACTTAAACTGCTTTGTATTGCCACAATCCGTCGCCAAGCTCCGTTAACCTTTACTATACCATGATATAAAATACCTGAACGCAGCCATGCTGTCAACTCGTGTTACCGTAAATAACAAATGTTTTTATTAGCTTAAATGGCTTTAATGGCACGAATTTACTCTAAATATTGAGCATTCAATTTTGAAAAAAATTATTAATAACATAATTTAAAGCATTCATTAAATCGTATACAATGTGTCCTTCCTTTATATCTCTCATCATTTAGTTAGTGAGAAAGAAACAATTATATTTGTATGTTTGCTGTTCTTTTCACTTTGAAAATAGTGTGTGATCTCTGTCTTTCATATCACAAATTGTATTTTTACCAACGTTAATTTTACAACGGATTGAATGTAAAAAATAATTGTTTTTGTACGATACCCCTTTCATAATTGGTTTATCATTAGTCATTCCTAAGCGCTAATGTTTTCTTTAGAATTATCTAAAATATGAATTTTATGTTGCATGTATTTACCGAAATATTACAGGTTTAATTATGATGGTAGACCTGTGTTACTGCGTGGTTTGGGAAGGGTTAACTAGTTCCAAACTTAACGTAATACTCAACAGTAGTGATGAACTAAACCGTTATTGTAACTGATTGTATAAATACTATTTGATTGTAACTGAGGTTTAGTTTCTAGTGTACCGGTGATTGCTCGACAAATTATGAACAAATCAGTTACCACTATCGTTACAATCGAACATAAATCACGGTCACAATCGCGGTTAAAATAACGGTTTAACTCATCATCATTCGGCAGTAACACATGCATGTCATGGCCGTGAAGCTAATATATTATGTTTTTTTTAAATATATATATTGTTACGTCGTGCGCTGTCACCAGTGGATGGAATGCCAGCGCACCACGCCACCAGCTAGACTCAGTCTGTGGGTTAATAAACATTGTTGTCGGAATGCCTGTCTCAGATGGATGTGGGTGGTCTGAATAACGCAAAACACTTTATAACACTAAGAACAATTTAATCACATCGTATAAATAAAACCCGACATTGTGAGCACGAGCAGAGTCTTTCATCTTCTTTACACGCCTTCGTTCCATCCACTGAGTGTGGACGCTATTTGTTACGAAACTGCCACTATGTTTATGGTTAGGTTAGGTTAGAGGTTGAAATGTTACTCGAATCACACTTGGCTGCCATGGTGTGATGAGGCAGCCGGGGTCCCGGATCGCTACGAGGCCAGACCAAAACATCTTTCGACTTCTGAAGACTTCCAAAAGGCTCTATCTTGACGTTGCGACGTGGACAGTGCTCGTCCCGCCTCCATTGCACGCTCGCAGCCTACCGCTCGTTCCCGCGGAGAGTCCCTCCTTACGCGACTTTCACGGGCAGAACAAGGCCCAATTCTCTCTTGTTCTGCCGCAAAAATAATCCTCCAATTGTCGATCTCCGTCGCCAATACTATCTCAGCGAAGAGCCGCTCGGCGCTCGCCTCACGTACCTCCCCGCTCGGGCGCTCGCACCGAAGTCCTGCTACTCTCCACCGGCCGCGCCTACTCGCATCGGTAGATGGCGCCCTCGGTCTTCGCGCGTTTATTTGAAATGTCACAATATTTAAATGTGCTACTTAATTATTTGTGTAATCTGGGGAAAACCTCGTTCTATTTGACAATTTTGTTCGAATACCTATTTGACACATCGTTTGTCATCTCATTATATTTTCCTTTTCTTTTTCCATTTTCTTGGTAGCAACCCTACCTAAATTCCACCCTCGCTCACCCTTAAGGATCGACAATCGCATCAAGCTGATTGATTTCATAGAGCTAATATCGTTGTTTGATTTATTTGTTTACGACAAGTTTGTCAACTACTTGGTATCATCACATTAACGAAATGAAAAAAAATCGTCAAACATTTATCGTTTTATTTGCTACATCAACGCATCACCCAATCAAATTTAAATAATTATATTTCATTTCAGTATTTTTTTAATATTTAACCATAGAGATGAATGAGAATTTATTTTATTAAATAGATAAAATTTAAAAAAAATATATATATAAAATATTTAAATACATTTGTCATACATTGTAATGTTGCTTTAAGCACATCATTAAATACTCCATTTTACATGGATATCCAAAATCGTATGTTTATTCACCGATGACTAAAGCTATAAAATCTAACTCTGAGTTTCTTGGTCTAGTGATTGAGATATTGGCCTAGTGATCTAGTGGTCGGGGGTTCGCACCTCGTTCCAGGATACCACCAAGTTTGTCCTATTTTCTATCACTAGGTTTAGTTTAGTTTTAAAATACTAAGAATATTGATGTGACATGTATTCCGTGTACGCATCTCTATTTTCTAAATAAATAATAAATAATAATACTAATAATATAATATTATGCATATTCCACACTCACTACAATCGGTACGATTATTTCGTTTAGTAAATTTTATCGAAGTTCTTAATACAATACAAATAAAATGTATTAATTAGAAAGATATACATATAAAATCAATTTATCGAAAAAATATTGTTTTTGCTACTGAGATTCGACCCTGGATCTCTTCCTATCCGGAGAAAATGCATTAACCGATTATGCTACACCAACACAGTGAGTTGACGACAAATTTTCAAACTTACATGTTGCTCTTTTTTAAATTGATACATCTGTCGTTCCATTATTTGAAAGCCATCTTCTTTATATTTACGGAATCTCAAACACTTTTGAGTAATCCGCAGGATTAAAAATATCACAGACCTACGTTCTGTAAAATTTCAACTTGACAATATGAATGTGTTCTCCTTAAAAACAATATCTCTACATTATTATTTATTTAACAATATTTATAATTTATTTATGGTAAAACAAATTATTTAATTATTACATTTTATCGTGTATATTTTATATGTTTTATGGAGGAATAGGTGTTTAATCTCAACTCTGTCAAAGATATAAATAAGCATTACAAAAAACAAGTAATTGTGCGATTATTTCGATTAATTGAAATAATTTATTCCAAATTATACATATATTGAATACAAAAAGTAAAGTTTTTCGAATTTCGACGGCCGGACTATTTATTGTTAGATAGTTTAAGACGTAAATCAAATATATAGATTAATAAAATTGATAAATTCCTCAAATATTTATTTCGAAGTACATAGACTTAAAGCTTAACATGATTTTGTAAAAATTTAAACAATAATATTTTGCACATATTTCTTAAACATTTTCGACTCGTCATTTAGTCAGGTTTCCACCCATTAAATATTGTGAAGTAGTCTTGTTACACCTGTATATGTTTTAATTTATATACGTATATATGCAAGTACGGTTGTATCATAACATTCGAGGGAAAGTCTTGACAATGCCGAAATGTCGGCTTAGGTTTCCTCAAGAAAATCATCTACTAAAAACTTTGTCTAATTGACACCAGTTTCATACACCTGTGCTCGCGTAAACCTTAAAATAAACATGCATATACATCACGAATTACTGCAGCTCTTTATGTGTTAACTAATTTGATAGTACTTTTTATAAAAAATATATTGTACTATGTAGTGTAAATGGCTCAACTAATATATATTATACATATATTGTACAGCTATATACTGAAATAAAAATAATAATACACAGAATTAATGATTTTATTATTTTTCAATTAAAATAAACTTAGAATGAAATACGTATGTGTACACGGGACACATCAATATTCTTACTATTTTATATGTAATATAAACTAAGTGCGCCATAATGATGAAAATGGGGCTAACTTACTGGTCTCCCGGGATGAAACTCGCGACCGCTTGATCACTAAGTGAGTTTCTAACCGCGAGAGACCAAGTTCTTTATTAGAACTCTATATATAGACAACTATTCTTTTTTAAATAATGGACTCTATTGATTCATTGTTTGTAAATCAAAAAGCGGTATTTCGCATTTTATAAAATGCTTTGGATAATGCAATTGTAATTATATCCGACTGAAAATGAATCCGAAAATTTAATGTTTATAAGATATACATTCGATGATTTTGTTTGGAAAATACTTATATTGTAATGTATAGGACACGAATAAAACTTTATATTTTTTTGTTTTGTTTCTATTTTACAAGTTTATCTCACAAACTGTTACTTATATTTATTTGATTTCGTCAATTAAACAAATGAGATTTTATATATAATATAATTTATTTAAAATATACAAATAAATTTTTCAACCCACAATTCCAAAAGCATATATTAAAAGCTAATTACTAATTAGGTAGTTAATAATACCCTTATCCATGATATGATTAAACAGTATGGCAACTGATAACTTAATTGGCAATATTAAGACTGTAATATAATTAGCAAATAATCCTTAATTTTGAAAACTTGTTATACGACGTGCGACGGGCAATAAGGTAATTGGGATTTGAAATTCTCTGCTCTCTCGTTGTCTCCTTCGTTACTGAGGATTGTGACCACTGGGAGATGTCCTAACTTCACGCTCATGACGAGTCTCTGCACTAGTCGAAGAGACGATGTGAATCTGACCTGGTCAGGACTTAAATCATTTGGGTTGTTGAATTATGATGTACTAAATAATTATTAAGGAGAACATATTCTTATTGTGAAGTTGTAATTATTCAAAACATAAGTCTGTGATATTTTAAATACTAATTAAATATATTAATTAAAAAGATATACAAATAAAATCAATTTTATCGAAAAATATTGTTGTTGCTACCGGAATACGAACCTGAATCTCTTTCCAATCCTGCATTAACCGACTATCGGACTACTCAAAGGTATTTGAGATTCCGTAAAAATAAAGTAGATGGCTTTCAAATAATGGAACTATATATATATATATTAATTAAAAAAAGTGTTACATATGGGTTCAAAAGTACTGTCTGCTGTAGCATAGTCGGTTAATGCACCTTCCCCGGATTGAAAAGTGGTCTAGATTCGAATCTCGGTAGCAACAACAATATTTTTCGATAAAATTGATTTTATATGTATATCTTTCTAATTAATACATTTAATTAGTACTAAATAAATATGTATCGGATATTATAAGTTATAAGATATAGTATAGTTATAAGAATATGAGTCAAGTCAGTCAAAAAACCAATAAACCAAGTCCTATTCTAAAAAATGTTCTAATAATTTTGTATCATTAAGTCACGTCCACGTCTTTTATCATCGTAACAATTTAAGTTAGGTACTAGATTTATTTTTAAGTAATAATATTTTTTATAATAGATATTCAAGAACATTAGAACAATTTGACATATATGATTTGAGTTAGTTAATTTGACATCCTGATGAAGGAAATTGTATTATCTGAATCCGGTTGGTGTATTTAATATAACTCATATAGTGGTTAAAAACAATGTAAATAATCTGTATTTAAATATAAATTAAATATATGAATTAGAAAGATATACAAATAAAATCAATTTTCTCGAAAAATTTTGTTGTTGCGCCACCGGGATTCGAACCTGGATATCTTTATAAACCGGGGAAGGTGCATTATCCAACTATGCTACAGCGACAATATTTTCCGAAAAAGATTTGACGAAGTTGTAATTATTCAAATTTGATTTTAAATGTATATTGTTCTAATTAATATATTTAATTCATATTTAAAATATCACAGACCTATGTTCTGAATAATTACAACTTCACAATAAGAATATGTTATCCTAATAATCTGTATTTAAATTAAATTATTAAGTTTGGCGTATTAATTTTCATTCGTATAAATTTTGTGTCATATGTATAAATCTCATACGTACTAATTTTGTAATTTTATACGAACAGGAATAACAGATTTTATTGATTTTAGATTTAGAGAAATCTAAACTCTAAATATCAAATTGGCATCCTTACTCTTCTACCTACCTATATTTGAATCTTTTACATTTTACATATACAGTTCTTTTTTTGATTCCTTAATCAAAATTAAATTAATTTAAATTGTTTTAGTATAGATAAACTAAGCAGACACTGGCAAAAATACCACTAAATTTATAAAAATATTTTTTGGCTTATCAATAAAAATCCTCGTGGAAGTGTTATTATACTATTGACATAGCGAGCGATGCACGGTGCGGCACCGCTATTGAACTGTAAATATTAAAAAAGAAAAAAAAAGAAAAAATAAAAAATCGCAGTCAGGGGCGGAAATCAACGTCCGCCGGCGGCTCCTCAATAATTCAATGTCCAGGTAAATGCGAAAAAATAAATTTACACACAAACCTATGCGAGAAAAATTCGCAACGAAAAACAAAAATAAAACACCTTTTCACACTAGCCTGATGCAGGTCTAAATTATTCCTTAACCCTACTGCTGGTGGAAATTCGCCGAATTGAGGAAAATACAATAAAATTGAAACCAATGGCGTTGCTTATTGAAAAGTTGACAATTCCACGCACACCCCCAGCGTCGCGGCGCGCTACGTGTGACTAACCTTTAATTATACACAATCTCTTAACAATATTCTTTCAAATATGAATTAAATATAATTATTAGAAAGATATACATATAAAATCAATTTTATCGAAAAATATCGTAGTTGCGCCACCGGGATTCGAACGTGGATCTCTTTCCAAACCGAGGTGCATTATCCAACTATGTTACAGCGACGATATTTTTAGCGACAAATTTTCGAACCTATATGTGTGACCTTTTTGATATTACTACATTAATACATGGCGTCTGTCATCAGATTACTCAAAGGTATTTGAGATTCCGTAAAAAAAAAGTTAGATGGCTCTTTCAAATAATGTAACGATTGAATGTATTAATATCAAAAACATATAGATTCGAAAACTTGTCGCTAAAAATATCGTGGCTGTAGCATAGTTGGATAATGCACTTTCCCTGCTTTGGAAAGAGATCCAGGTTCGAATCCCGGTAGCGCAACAACAATATTTTTCGATAAAATTGATTTTATATGTATATCTTACTAATGAATTCATTTAATTTGTATTTAAAATATCACACACCTATGTTCTGAATAATTACAACTTCACAAAAAGAATGTGTTCTGCTAATAATATTCTTTCACATTTTAATAATTGTAATGTATTTTTAAATGATTTAACAATATACACACGACAAAAAAAACAGTATTATGAATAATTATATAAACCTTAAACATTGCAATTCCCTATATATGTTTGTGTTTATGTATTCTAGTTATGAAAAACTGCCCTGACGACGCTTCACTGCTCCTCTTCATCCTGTGGCTATCCTCCCCATTTTGCTAACCTCCTAACAATTATTTCACCTTGACACACATACGTCACTCCCAAAATAACACAACACCAATTTAATATATCCTTAGATACTCTCAAAGAACCTGCCCCGATACCTATGATACAGCAACACAATTTAATTCACACTCGACTAGCGAGAAATCAATTTTTGGTTCAAGTGGTTGCCAATATAGTACGCCGATCCGGCGGTAACATAACGCCAGAGTCTGGCAGTTAAGTACAGAGCGGTCCAAAACCATCCGGCGACAAGAGTATCAATGTGTGTTAGAATGCGAAATTACCTAAAACAATATTTTGTTCAAGGATACAAAAGCACTTAGTCAAAGTAAGGGACGGACGGTAATAAAAACTCGGTATTGTTAGACGCAAGTGGACCGACACAGCTTGGGTACAGCGGCGAATACAGCGGCGGTAATGCGGCGAACGTGACTAGAGTCACGTAGGCAAATGCACCTTAAGGTATGCGTCACCAAAGGCTACCAGTCTTCTCATATTCTCCGCCGAGAGAAGTGGCTCTACCTAAGACGAGATTTTATTTTCAATTAGAAAATAAAATCAATATCGTCTCTAAAAGTATCAAGTAAGCGCTTCATAGATTGTAATCACGGGGAAAATTTAAACTGTGCGCCTCGAGTTTAAGCTTAGTCTGTGATGTTCTCTGCGTTTAATCGTTGATGTGAAAGTATCAAAAAGGGTCTCGCTGGATCTATAAAAAGTTGATAAATATAATCGGTGTAGCGAGAACAGACTGTCGCTATGGCATAAGAATATTGCGTCCAGAGTCCCGGTTTGCCTGGATAATTGGGCATCGTCTTGTCATCAACTACAAACCTGAACTCCGTCACCCTACGCTGGCACCACAAGGAGCTGTCCACACTTCACGTCCAGGATCCAGAACTATCCTAAGAGGTAATCCCTTACGTGAGGGACCTAAATAATCCACATCAGACAAGCGTCAACATAGAATATTTGGCAGAGAAATTAATGCTGGCATGATGAAAACAAATATGTAATGTTAATTTCATTGTAATTATTTTTGAATAGCCTTATTTATAAGTATTAAAGTAAATTGCTCATTTTCCACTTTTAACACATGCAAGTATCTTAAAATATAGATTATAAATTTTCTTATATAAAAATATTATTTCATTTCATAACTTGTTAATATTTAAAAAAGAGAACCAATTAGGCTAGATGCCTCCCCCCTGAATATGAAGCCGAGGCAGAAAGAAGAAATTACCTAACATGTGCATACAGTTAAGACCATTATATGAAGATTACTATGTACAGCTAGAGAGATCAAGATCTAATTTTATCTTGTCCTTTTTGTTTTTTTTTTTTTTTAAATAGTGATGTGTACACGGAATACATGTCGCATCCATATTATTACTATTTTCAAACTAAGCTAAACGCTTGTACTATGAAAATAAGACTAACTTGCTGGTGTTCTGGAACGAGGCGCGAACCTCCGACCACTAGATCACTAGGCCAACGTCTTAACCATTACACCAACAAGCTACTTACATTATTAATTTTACATTTACATTATTAATTTTATATTTAAGATATTTTATTTCTGTATTTATTAAGATTGTTTTTCTTTAATATTTGTGTCCTTTGCAAGAATAAATAAAATGCAAGGTTTAATTGTAGATTTCAAAATGATACTACTGCGTATTTTGCACGCGACTTATTCTTAAAGATTTTGAACTTTGCTAACTTCATCATTATGTACCGGAACTTCATATTTTTTTTATGAAAAACTTTGAAACGAATATAAATTATTCGTTTGTGAAGTATTGTCAATGTAAATGTGAAGTTGTCTTTAAAAAAATGCATTTGGTAAAAATATATATCTCTATACTAACCGCAATATTAAAAAGGTTTTATTTGAGGTTTCTAGCATTTCAGTTGTTACCCACTTTAACATAAATATGCAAAACTATATCTTGAAAACAGTGCACGCATCACCTCAAACATATGTACGCGCTGTATTTTTTGAGTTAGACCATTTAAATAATCCAAATGTAAAACGACTATCCCATGAGCCACGATTTTACATTATAAATTTGACTGTGGTAGAATCATCCAATCTGCAATGTTACAAAGTAGATTTTAATAATTAAATGACCAAAGGTAATAATGATCAAAAGTGGCTCATGAAAATTGCATCGGCCGGGGCTAATGGATAGTCGGTAAAATAGTAAACTGCATTGTACAGATCTGCCCGATGTCAGCAATCACCTGTGGGTACCTACTTATGAAATCTGCCTGATGCGAGAATGCAGATTTAAGGCTATTCAGTGGTGATTGTGAACAATAGGGTTCCATTTTTAATTTTTTTACTAGCAGAAACATCACAATGAAAAATGCAAGAAAAATGCGTTCATTAATTAATCATTAATTATAGGAAAACCCCTCCAAACTCAATTTATTCAGTTAATAATTCTAAGACATATGGAATTGTAAAATGTAATGAGTGGGTGTATAAAAAAATGTTCCTGTTAAAACTTTTAAACGTTCAAAATATATCGAAGAATGACAAAATTCTTATTTTTATTTATTATCTTTGTTTTATTAACCACTCAATTGAGTTTAAATACATCTACCAATTAAAAAAAAATTAAAAATTTAATTTAGTTTAAAATTTATTTTTTTTTAAAATAGATTCTGACAAAGAAGCAATAATATATGTTTTAGTTAGTTATGACATCCTGAAGAAGAAAATGGTATTTTTCGAAACCGGTAGATGTATTTAAACTCAATTTAGTGTTTAATAAAACAAAGATAATAAATAAAAATATGAATTTTAACCACAAAAATAATATTGCTAATTTTAAAAGTACAATATTCTTATATATCTGAAAATAACAAATTAAGTTGTACGCACGCGGAAGCAATAATGAATGGAGTAACAAATCAGTTTCTCAAGATTTGATGTCCTTTCGATAGTTAAAATATATTTGTTTTTAATTATATTCTTTTAGTACGATATCATTAAATTAAAAATTACAATTTACATGTTTTGAATGATCTACTGAAGCGCAACCGTTCATTTTAGCATGAAAATATTATACTCATTGAACAACGAAAAATATATATATTTATTAATTCTTCAATAACGACCCTTTGGGATTTCAAAATTCATGAACGCAGTCACTACAGAGTGCCTTCCATCCCTTAGCCTTATTGTCATCCAGTCTGTACTTCTGACGTATGTGATCGTTTGCTATTTATTGTCTAACCGGCTATTTCTCTTTGACTTTTAACATTTTACGTTGTATCAACATTTCTATGGTCACTAAAATTTTATATTGTTAAATTAGCGCGATATTATCAGTTTTTAATGATTTGATTAATTAACAAATAATAATATAGGAAATTTACTCATAAATTCTAAAGACAAAGATGATAAATTTAACAATTCTGGTGTCTATAAACTTGTTGCAAGGATTGTGCTGCATTTTATATTGGTAAAACGGGTAGAAATTTTAATATAAGAGTAAAGGAGCATTTGAGATGTTTGAACAATAGTGGGTTTTCAGAATTTCTAATCATTTGATAGAAAATGGTCATCGTTTTGATCAAAAATTGGGATTGTCAATTTTGCATGTAAACGGTGTGGGTCATAAATTAAATAATTTGGAATCGTTGGAGATAAATAAACCGTATAAAACAACTAACTAAATTTAACTACGAGTCCCATTCTAAAAAAATTTTCCTTAATTTAGTAAGTAAATTTGTATTAAGTAACAGTTTGAGTTAGGTACTAAATGTATTTTTTAAATAATTATTGTTTTTTAATAATAGATTCTGGTACAGAAACAACAACATATGTTTTTAGTTAGTATTGACAATTCTGACGAAGTAAATGGTATTTTTCGATACCGGTAGATGTATTTAAACTCAATAAGTGGTTAATGAAACAAAGTTAATGAATTTTAACCACAATGTTAATTTTGCTAATTTCAAAAGTAATAAAAAAATAATTGGACCCACGAAAATGACTGATTGCGTTTAGATTTGTGTGATATTTCAATTCTGTTGGGTATTTACTTTAATCGTGAGAAAATCACTCGGCGCGAACCCAACTGGCCGCTCCCCGCTGCCCACATGCTGGGCCGCTTCACAGTGACTGGATAATCTGATTGCATGTACCCAGTCCCGGTAATGTGCTCGTCAATAATATATTAAATGCATAATGGCCCGTTATACGCCGTTCCCTCTCTTTGACGATGCGTTCAGTACGCGCGGAGTGACGTCACACAAAATAAGACCGCCGCAGTTAAGGGACAGCGTCGGCTCACCGCGATATTTCTTGTCGGTCGTTTGAAACATTCCTGCTGAGAAACCTCACACGTGCAGTTTTCCTTTGAACCGCTGTCGCGCGGCCCGGCCGACAGGCACTGCACTTTTTCGCCAGAATCCTGACTACCTGTCCATACTAATGCCGTAATGCCGGACAAACGAATGGAAATTCATTTAGCACATTTGAGAAAAAGCCCCGCTGAAAATGCTCAACAGAATTGAAATTTTCCGATATATCGAGGGGCAATACATATCATTCTTCAAAGGCCCCGTTCGCGAGAGCGGTAAAAAATACACTCCTTTTGGCTAGACAAACTAAACTCTCGCGAGAGAATACTTTGTGCAATATTTCCGCTTTATTCACGCTCCGAGCGCACTGTTTCTCAACAGAAGATATAACAAACGTTTCGCTGAAGTTAACGTTTACATTTAAAAGGTAAATGTTACTATTACCAACGGAAGTTGACATAGACTTACGGATATTTCAATTAAGTATTAGAGTTAGGATGGGCACCACAAACAATCATTCGCTTATTCAATATAACCATTTCGATATATTATTAAGTGTTTTAAGTACCCAAATAATGAATAACGCTAATATATCTGTAAATGAGGACGTAAATACCATAAAAAAGTAGACGGATGATAACCTACTATCAAATAATACTGATAAAACATACATTCTACGATTTGCTATTCAACAGAAAGATAACACTGAAAATAATATTAAAATTCACACCAAAGCCTGTACTCAAGTAGACTCTTGTAACCAATGTTCATCAATTGAAGAAAAAAACTGTATCAAGTACCTAGGAATCATAATAGATAACAAATTCAAATGGATAGAACATATTACTAATCTTTCAAACAAAATAAGCCTAAATCTGAAAATAATATATTACACGTTTGTACAGTCACATTTACAATACGGTATTATCGGATAGGGAGGAGTATATAAAACTTCAATATCACAATTAGAAAGCACTCAAAAAATGACTATCCAACTCTTCTCAGATTTCAAAGTACCTAAAATAATAGACATATACAAAAAAAAATCAATTATCCAAATTTTTTAAATTATAAATAAATTAAATATTTGAAGCGAATTCCGACCTACAAGATTTAGCGACCAAATTGATATTCCAAAACTAAAATATACCGTAACCCAAAATCACTACATTTATCAAGGCATCAAATTTTTTAAGAACCTCCCCATCACAATTAGAAAAATTACAGACTACTATCAAATTGTATCTGAAGTCAAAAAATATGTATACAGACTAACTGAAGCATAAATTATACACTCTCGTATATACTCCTTCTCTATACACGAGTCTTATATCATTTAATATTAAATTAAATAAAACATTAGTTGCGGGACGAGGGGTATTCTATATGCATCAGTAAAAGTATTTACTCTTCGAAAATTAAATCTTAGTGTAAACAAGACGTATTCTTTACATTAATGCATATTGTATTATTAGCGTTAAAATCTTCGTTCCAATCGAGTCATATTTTTAAAAAAGTCGCGGAGCTATTTGATTGCGTCAGTGGTACCAAAATGATCACGTGAATGACACCAAAATAAAAATATTGGGACAAGGAATTTGCGTTAGTTCATGTCTATATATTTGGTGGTCTGTGATGCAAACAAATATTTTCCGTTTACATATTTTAATAAGAATAATAATTTATTCAAACCAGAATCACATTTCTTAAATGTGTTTCCATACTCGCTTTACTCCTTATCTAGGCATTTAGCATCATAACATATTTACATTATTTAGTTATAAATGATATAAATATTCAAAACACATCACTTACTAGCGGTGTGGTTAGTAGCTGCCGTCACACTCGGATGGCCGGAGCCAAGATATTAAAACTATTATATTTTCAACGCGCAATAAACATTAATCTTTAAATATTTTTGTAAAAACAGCTTAATATTCCATTACTCCAATATTGTTAAAACTAGTTTCTTTAAAAAGTATAATTATTAACTAGTTGCCTACTAGTAACAAAGATTTTTTTATTCGCCGTTAGGCCAAAACCTGTCGTAAAAAATACAAATCACTCAAATAAAAAAAAAGTCTGGGCCTTGTTTTGCGTGACGTGTCTCGGATTTGATCATCGACTTCTCCACTCTCTATATCCATCTCTTTCGGCAACATGCTTAAAGTACTTTCTAGAATGTCACTTATTAAAACTCCAACGTCTGATCTTCCCAGTGCCGGCCTCAATATATATTCTCCATAGATATTTAAAAAGTCGGGAGACAGTACGCAACCTTGTCGAACCATTTTGTATACTTTGAAGGGTTACGATGTAACGAAATGAAGTTATACTTTTACAGTGTTGATATTGTATATACAGAGATTTTATATTAGGATTATCATCTATAAAGGAATTCCCATTTACTGTAGGACTTGTCAAAGACATTCTCATTTGACACACACAAAAATTTAGTAAAAGTAATTTAAACATAATTGAGTACTGGTCTCAATTTTTCTATTATTTGGCTTCATGTATCCTGTCTGATCTGCCGAATATACCGGCTGCCACGGCTATATACTGTTTATGACTCAACTTTCTACTGAGAAGACCTGACATCTGATAAATAAACAAGGACGCTACTTGCCGCACACTATTTTAAACATTACCTGGATAATAATCAATACATTTAACATGAAAAAATATTTCAATCAAATTTCAACGATAATATGTAAAAACATTCCACCGGCAATAGAAATTTCTGATTTATGTCTTTCTAAACGATAAATCTAATTTGTTTTAAGTATCAAAGGACTATGTTCTAAAATCGCAATATAACATTTAGATTATAATAATAATAATAAATAATTAATTAGGAGAACACATTCTTATTGTGAAGTTGTAATTATTCAAAACATAGGTCTGTGTAATAAGGTAGATGGCTCTGTCAAATGATGGAACGATTAAATGTATTAATATCAAAAAGGTAACATATAGGGTCGAAAATTGTCGCTAAAAATAATGTCGCTGTAGCTTAGTTGGATAAAGCACCTTCCCCGGTTAGGAAAGAGATCCAGGTTCGATTCCCGGTGGCGCAACAACAATATTTTTCGATAAAATTGATTTTATATGTATATCTTTATAATTAATATATTTAATTCATATTAAAAAAAAATAATTAACTGTGTTTTCAATCACTGTGAGTTTATTATATTCACCAACCGGTTAAAAACATATTAAAATCAGATTTCATTTAAAAATTAATTAATTAATTTGAGGTTGTATTATTCCTACAAAAATGAGCAGTCTCGACTACTGGTGATGGCCCGCGTCATTACCA
Organism: Eubasilissa splendida; assembly: GCA_031772225.1. Taxonomy (NCBI): domain Eukaryota; kingdom Metazoa; phylum Arthropoda; class Insecta; order Trichoptera; family Phryganeidae; genus Eubasilissa; species Eubasilissa splendida. Next base: position 21,158,422 of record CM062846.1, on the reverse strand, counting down.
ACATCAGCCATCATCGAAACGGTTGTTAAATACACATAACGCCTTCCCGCTCCCCGCCCCGCGGCTCCGATGTCGGCAGCTAAAGCTGAGAGCGATTCGCTCATTTTCACCTCCCACTGAAAGAACTTTTTTTGTGGCGTATTTTTTCCAGCCGTTTCGATTGAATGTGCAATTAGTCTCACATGCACTTGTCATAGCCAGGCCTAGCGGACAATGCGCGCAAGTTGTGAGCTGGGCTATGCGTAATGCATTTCACTGTGGGGAATGAAAGCGTGCGGGTGCAAAAAACTGGGCCGCGAAAAACCGCCAGCTCGAATAAAGGTTTTGCCGATAGCCCCGCCATCGACCGAAATAAAATATTTTATAAATTCAATGTGCCGGGTTTTCGACAAAAGACAAAATATCCAACCGCCGCGCCGCGCTTGCGAAATGCGTTTTTATTATTAGTTATCCTCGTTCTGTGTTTTCAGATTTCATATTTAATGTTTACAATTAACAATGTAATCGAAAAATTAAATAACAAAATTCTCAGAAAAGAATACTAACAAATTGAACACATTTTTTTAAAATTGTATGAGTCGCTTACTTCCAAACCCCTCTATAATGAAAACTTTTAAAAATGTATTTTTGAATGCATTTTTACTAGGAAAAATTATACTTATCAAATACTGTACCACAAATAATAATTTAAGTAATAGAACAAACAAAAGCAAGTTTAAGTTTCGTGTCAAAATTTAACCTAACCTAACCTCCAAACGGCTCAATAGTGAAACTAACCATTTGTTTTAGACGTATTTCTCTGGCTTATACCAAAGGAGATCACATAATGTGAGCGATAAACACCTAAAACACGCGTGTTGAGTTTCAAACACCTCTATAAATAGCGTGAAGTGGCAATATATTTTGTAATTTCTCAAAATCGACAACATAAATTATTTTTTTGCATTTTTACATCGTATCTTCAAAATATCTATTGAAGCGTTTAGATGAAAAATCTATTTTTAAACGTTTTTCGTGATTTCTGGGTTTTGTTAAAATCCGTTTAAGAGGGGTTTGAAATTAAACAACTCAAATATTGATAACCAATTTAATTAGACAAAATACAGTAAGGATTATCCTGGTTTCTTGCAACTGGACGTTCTTACGAACATCTCAAGTTTTCAATTACAATATATATATCAACTATTTCACAAGCTATAGCTTCCATTATAATGGAAACATGTCAGGCAAATGTCTTCGTTATCCAATACTACATGAATGTAAGCCCAAATGAAAGTAATGCTTTTATTTCTTTATTAATTCAAACAGTTTATATTTATGTTGTTACGTTTATATTGATTTAGTTAAATCAATACATAGAGATTAGAGATCGCTAAAACTTGCAAATTATTCAATAAACCGTTCCAACACATTATCATCTTCATAGTTGGTAAGATCGTTAATATCAACGTTTGCACCGCCCTCCACCATTACAAGTTGATGCAATACTGACAAGTGGACTGACGCGCCCCACTACACTTATCATTCCAACTGACAGTCTTCCCTCCATCCAGCATGATTGATGCTCGGATTTCAAAAATCTAGATATTCGTTATTCAGTCATCATTCTTTCAATCATTACTAGCTACTTGATGTCGTAATAATCATTTCTAATAATTATTTTAATTTTTGGTTATTATAAAGATTTATGACAACATAAATGTATTTTATTAAAAAAAAAAAAAAAGTAACACCGATGAAAGAGAGCTTTAATTCGCGCAAATTAAACATATCGTTTAAAATGTATTCATCAACCGACCAACTAGATAAGTCGCAATCGAATTACATATTATACAATTCATGTACTCAATCTTCCGCTTTAAAATGCAGGCAAATCTGCCACTCTAATATATTCAGGCGTGCACTTCCGCACGCGGACGTGCATGTGGGCCGCGTGAGGGTATCGCCTCTAATGCATTTCCCCACTAAACGAATCCGGTCGATGTCACAATTTCATTTCTAGGTATACACTGATGGAGCCAATTAACTTTGACACCCAAACATGTTCCGCGGCACCGATAATTATCCCACAATCATTTATATGTGTCAATCAGTGAGAAATTTTCACTACAATCCGGTGTTATTAATTAACCGCCACACCATAGTCAAACACGTGTAATTAAAGTAAGCGTGTAAATTCAACACTAACACAATTAAAGGTTTTCAACTACAATGATTACAAAAAATAATACCTGTTATTTTTCATATTGTATATATTGTATATATTTTTTATTTATAGTAAACAAATTCTTACATCTAGTATATATATTGATCTTGTATAATATAAATGTTTATAGCCACCTCCTTAATTCAAGATCTTTCTTATTTGGGGATGCATAACTCTATTGTTTTTTTTATTGTGGAATGTATAAATAAAGAGACGTGCCGTGATTATTTGGTTTAGCGGTAAGATACTGGTATAGCGACCATGTGATGGTCTATTTTTTTATAACTTTTTTTTATATAGTACAAGTACTTACATATTTTTTTATATAATAAAATATATTCATTAATTTATTATTTGAGTACATCAACCAATTTATTTTCTAGAGATGTAATTACCATTTTATTTTAAATAATACAATCTTTTCGTATCTTCATAAAGTCTGATCAATGTCTTCATGTCACTATTTAATAAATAGATATTTTTTTAAGATTAGCAAAATCAACTTTGTGGATAAAATCAATTATTTTAGATTGTTAACTATGTTTTATGTTAACCACTTAATGAATTAAATACATCTACCGGTTTAGAAAAACATCATTTTCTTCTGCAAGATGTCATTAACTAATCAAAAACATATTGTTTCTTTAACAGAATCTATTTTTAAAATAAAATAATTATTTAAAAAATAAATTTAGTACTTAAAATTAAATAATTTTGTATCATCAAGTGACAATAATAAAACAAAGTTAACAATCTAAAATAATAAATAAATACACTATTATCTTCGTATCACTATGTAGTAAGAACAATATTTACTTCATATCACTATGCAGTGGGTACAATGTTTACTTCGTATCACTATGCAGTGGGTACAATGTTTACTTCGTATCACTATGTAATAAGTACAATGTTTACTTCATATTTATCTGTAGTAAGTACAATGTACGTTTCATAATGTGACTTTATATTTTAAAAAATATCGGTTTATGCTTTTAAATTAGTACCAAAATCAGTAATTAATAAAAATTTGACAAATTATGCACGGGATCCATTCAAATAGAATGTCACGTTAGATTTTTGAAATTCATTAATATTACTGGAACAAGTTGTCGCCTAATATTATGAATAGAAAAATATTTATTATATATGTAAGGGATTTTTTATCTTCTCATCACAATATCTGCATAAAATATTATAAAGTTTTAAAAAATATGTTAAATATAACATAAGCAGTGTTCCGAATTTTATCATTTTTAAAAATACTGCAAACGATAAGATTAGTAAAACTCTTTGTTGTCTGCTTGTCAGTCCCTCTGTAATTGTGTCCAAAATCCCAACCAATTCACTTCTAATTGCCACAATAAGAAAAAAAACTTTATACCAATTAAAAGAAGCCACACCAGATTTAAAATTTGCAGGCAAGCCGCACAATTTCAAGACTAATTTTTACTGTCAATGTTTTTGTTTAAATAAAAATAAAGTTATCTTATATAATATATTTACGATTTATTTTAATGGTTTGCTTGTTTTTAAATAAAAAATATGCAACTAGCCTAAAGTGTTAGAACATTGTGTACTTCGGAGGATTTAAGAAGTATGTGTACCTAATACACGCACACAGAAAGCATATGGTGATATTTCGTGCAAACGCATTCATACAACAACAAATAATAATAGCCTCATTAACTTACATCCGTACCAATATAATATATATACTCAAATTAACGTAACACTTCAAATTTTCTTATTTATTATACTTATATAGGGTATTCAGCGGAAAAATTTCAAGATTAAATTGTAATTACTCGTAAACCATCAGAGTGAGGTAAGTGGGAGAGGTATTGTTCGATGCGCGTGATTTGCGGATTTGCCAATCGCAATGAGTCACTGGTCGGGAGCGCACCGCGCGTTCGCGATTGAGCAATATTTAAAGTACGGTAATTCATTGGTTTACCTTTTTGTATTCACTTTAATATTCGACGAGTAAGTGATGGGCCGAGCACGCAACTTGTCTGGTGATGAGTTCAAAAGTTCAGACAAGAACGGACAATGGTTAACCATACTCCTCTTGGAGTATCAACGTCAGCAACTACGCCAGAACATGTGGCTCAAGTTCGACGTGGAATTATGCGCAATCCGCGTAAATTAATAAGGAAGATTGTTTCCTTACTGGAATAAAAAAATCAACAGTGCACGTTATTATGAAAAAAAAACTACAGTTTCACCCATACAAACTACAAATCGTGCAGTTTCTCAACGAAAATGACTATTTTTTACGTGAAACCTTAGCGAGAACGATGCTGAAACGTTTTGGAACAGTACGAACGCTTGGAAACATATTTTTTACTGACGAAGCACATTTTCATATCGATGGCTATGTTAATAAACAGAACACGAGATACTGGTGTCCCGACAATCCAAGGAAACGCCTTCAAAAACTTTTGCATTGTCCAAAAACGACAGTGCGGTGTGCAATTTCTGCCCGAGAGATAATTGACCCTTATTTGTTTAACCAGTGAGAGACACTCACTGCTGACGTATATTGCCGAATGAGCGACGAGTTTTTGGTACCACAACTGCAGCTGTTTCTCGAGTTCAACAACAGAACACAATTTCAGCAAAACGGGGCCACTCTACACACAGCTAGAGTTTCCTAATAAATTAATCAAAAAGTACGGAGACATACCCTAGGCACCTCGGTCACCAAACCTTGCATGTGCATTTTTTTTGTGGGGATACCTTAAGTCGAGAGTTTACAGCAATAATCCTCGAACAATTCAGGCCCTACAAGAAAGTTAAAGTTGCTGCCATTGAACCAACGCTTTGCTCTCGCGTGTTTGCTAATTTAAGAGTTCGATTGCAATAGTGTCTTGAGAGAAATGGACGGCATTTGGACGTTATTGTTTATAAAACGTAAAAGAAGTATCGTTAAACTCCATTTTGTATAAATAAAATATGAGAATAAACATTGTTCTTTTAATTTTATTTTATATTAAGCTTGAAAATTTTCCACTGGACATTCTAGAAGTAAACGTAAAGGAGAAGTCGTGCTTCTTTTTTAACACTTTGGCTACATGATACAGTAGAACCGCGTTAATTCTAAATTCAAGGGAAAATGTATAATCGGCGATTTGAAAAAACACACATTAATAGTAACGATATGAATATTATTTAGTAACAAATTATTGTGTTTTTGATATAAAACTTGATTTTAAGTAGTAGCTGAAGCCTCAAAGCATGTAAGTAATTATAATATATTATTTTAAATAATTTGTATTCACTAACACAAAGCGTTTTAAAAACGTCGAAAATTGATCATATGTACTTCAAATTGAATGATTTATAACTGTATTATTTTTTAACATTTTAATGATTTGTTTCAATGCATATTTGTCTCCGTAATCTTGGCTTTAAGTTTATAAGAAAATATATTTATATATGCAAGAATTTTTTATATTAAGGCAATTTTGTGGCACGCGGAAAATGAATTTAATGGTTGTGATCTTTCTTATAATGCTTGTATTTTCTTAATTATGGCAAATAACATTCAGTTTATTAGTTTTACATCAATGTAAAGATCTTAACGTAGGGTTTTAAGGTAAGTAGTAATTTTAATAAGTCAACTCTATTGTATAACTTCTAATATAAATGAACAATGAAAACCCACATTTTCGTGAACAACGCAAAAATATGAATTATTTTTTAAAGCACACCTGTTGCTTTTATGCAAGTATAACGGCAAAAACCTATCACATTATTACACAATCAAAATAATAAAAAATACTTAAAACTACCGCAAAGAAGTACACAAGTGCGTGGGTCCCAAGGTCAACGAAATAAAATATATTCCAGTGATATGTGACCGTTCTTGGCGTTAAAAGCGTTAGTTTATGATAAACGCGTATCATACGTTCGAACGGCTATTACCTATGAATAGTATTTTTTCGTTATTTTTATTTGTTAACATTGTTTCATTAACCACTTATTGAGTTTAAATACATCTACTGGTTTCGAAAAATACAATTTTCTTCTTCAGGATGTCAATAGTAACTAAAAATGTATGTTGTTTCTTTACCAGAATCTATTTTTAAAAATCTATAATTATATTAAAAATAATTTTAGTACCTAACTCAAATTGTTATTTAATACAAATTTACTTGAATTATTTTTAGGAAAAACTTTTAGAATGGGACTAGTAGTTATATTTAGTTGGTTTTTTATAATTTTTTGATTAGTTTTACATGCTTTATTTATCTCCAACGATTCCAAATTATTTAATTTGTGACCAACACCGTTTATATGCAAAATTGACAATCCCAATATTTTATCAAAACCATGACCATTTTCTATCAAATGATTAGCAAATTCTGAAAACCCACTATTGTTCATACATCAAAATGTAATATGTATATTGAAACAAAGTTAACAAATAAAAATAATTAATTTTAACCGCAATGTTAATTTTGCTAACATTAAAAGTAATATTTTTTCGTTTTTGAATTGCGTCATGATGAATATATTAATGTTCATATTAATTGACGTGATCTCGTTTTAGTAATTTAATATTCTAGACAAGAGAGAGAAAAAAAATAGTATAGATTGATATTGTAAAACTTGTTAAACAGGGTATTCCGTACTATGCACGAAAAGTGCTAACCTGATTTGTCCAGTTGCAATCTCCTGCGCGGCAATCCGATATATTATTCTTCCTGGCTGCTCTGCTGATGGTCTGTCTCCCGCGTGTCTTCGATACTTAAACCAATAAAAAACGCCATCTATATTTCGCGACTATCGCCGTTAATATATCCGTCTGATTAGTTCTAACATTGCAAGGTTTGTGGTATACCCACGCAAAACTGGAAGGTACGTATTTCGTATTTTGAAAACCCAAGATTTCCAACCGAAACATGTGCAAACATCCCGCCCCCTAACCGAGGTCCGCCTTTGTTACTAATCTCTAATGGGTAATTTATATAATTTTGAAATGAGCCTTTTGACAGCATTTTGTATCTTAACTTCCGCGACCTGAATTATCCGTCTTTATCGGGTAACAATTTAACTATTGGTAACATAAAAAGTCTATAGTTTCATACACCTAGTATTCTTTAAACAAATTAAACACAAAAAATGTTTCGACACCAAATAAATGATTATTTCGATAAACGAGTTAATATGTACAGAGATTGAGTGACGTATGACACGCGAAGTCGGCGATATGCACGGTGCACATATTTACAAGTTCCAACTAACCTAAATTAAATAACTAAATTGCGTTCCCACGCCAACTTCTCATTATTATTGCCTTATTAATACTATTGCCATTCTGTTAATTAATAAACAAAAAAAATCCTCGATGAAAAACAATTCGCCTGATTATGCAACTTACAGAAATTAATTGGAGCTGAATTACCGTCGTTCGTGTTCATTCAATTAAATCTGAAGCGAAATTCTTAATGTACACACTTACCTCGCTTTTTATACAAGTATTCTGCGGGGCGGTGTACCTGCGTATGTTTATCATTAGGAATCGGGCATTTCATCAAAAGGAACAAATTTTAAATTTATTAATATAAATTAATTTAATGCTTTAATTTGTGTTTTTTAATTAATTAGAAGATATTTATAGTTTTTAATAAAATTCCTTCCATCTGGCTCTTTTAATTTGAACAAATTGGATTCCTTAATTTTCGTTCCAGATGTTAAACGTTCTTGATGAAAGCGATATTATCAATAGTATGTCCAAAATGGCTTAAGGGCCGGTTGTACGATCGGTGGTAATTTTATACTATAGTAAAAAAAAAGTTAGTTTAGAAAAAAAATTGCGAAAACGTGTTTTTAGATTGTTGGTAAAAAATATTTACTCATTGAAAGCACATTTAATAGTAAACTAATTATACTCTTTAATATCGGATGGTAAAAAACGTCAATCATTAGTTAAAAATGGCGGACTCTTCACCGCTACACGACTATAATTCATTCAATATCCTTCTACTTTAGTTTATTTATGAGAGTTCGTCTGATGTTGAATTTATATTAGCATGAAGACTTTTCGGCAGCAAAGTGACAGATTTCGAACGCAGAGGTGAATAAATACAAAGATAAAGCATAAAATTGTATGAATTGCCAATAGTGAATATTAAAAATAAATCAAATTTGTCGACATTCTCAGATATTTTATAATTATTCCGTCTTGCCACACTATTATGCGGGATTAACTTTGATAATAGTAAACTTGACGTTCGAACAACCAGCAAAGGCTCAAGGTTTTTTAAAATACTATGGTAAAATTTTATTGCTGGTCTAACAACCGGTCCTAAAACAGCTATTCAAACTCGGATAAAACTCAATAACAAAACTCTTACACATAAAGAACTTTCGTACTTAGGTAGCATTATAGATCAAAATGGAAGAAGCGATAAAGTTATAAGGATACAATAGCCATAGAATAACAACCATTCACGACAAATAATTGTGTCAAAATAAATATAAATATGCGTATCAAGAAAAATGATGTCTCAATGAGACTTTGATCTCTGAGAATCGCCAAAGGTAACCGCGAGCAAAACAACTATTTATGAATCATCACCCCGTGTATATTGCGCGGGGATAAGAATGTCGAATGAATGAAAAAATCTCATTGAGAGATCATCGTGGACACGAGCCATTAGAGATGTGAATCTGTCGTTTAATGGTTCACATAAGAAACAACTCCATTAAACAAGAAATAAATTTAATGTACATCTATCTTCCATAATTTCTTATATTAAAATACTTGCATATCACAATACTGGATGCTGTGAAGAAACTGCTGGTACAGCAAAGTTGATGGATCCTACACTCACGAAAGATCGACACTCTGCAACCAATGGCTAACACCAGGAAGCTGCATATCATAAAAGATGGCGCCGAATAGTTTTGGCTTTGTTCGTTGTCATAACGACCACGATTGCTCCGTAAAATCTTGTACATATCTAAATATATACGGCGCATAGCACAGTATACGAATATGAAAGATGGAATCTAACAAAAGACGAAACAGTGAGATACAAGGAAGCCTTTAAATATGGTGCATAAAGAGAATGATGAAAAATAAATGGACGGGAAGGAAATGAAATGACATTTTGGAAGAAATGGAGGAAAATAGATTTATCATAAAATGACATGGAAAATGTTTTAGTTGTAACATTTATTGTAACCACAGTGAATGACGATCAAAGAAAACATTCGTGAGCCAATTGCTAGAGTGGAGCAGGTACAAAAGTTACCGACAAATAAAAGGCCTAGCACAGAGTAGGAATCGATGGAAAGAGCTAATGCGACAGTGGAATGTCCCAAGAAGATGTCCAATACAAGTAATTATTGGAAATTCACAATAATAATGTATGCATACAAAATAAAAACTTGATAAGAGTTAGAAAATAACTATTAACCATCAAACACTATGTAAGTTATTTCAAAAATTGTAATTCCAATAATATTGTGAAGTTGTAATTATTCAGAACATAGATATTTGAGATTCCGTAAAAACAAAATAGATGGCTTTCAAATAATGGAACGATAGATGTATTAATTTGAAAAAGTGTAACATATATGCAGGTTCGAAAATTTGTCGTCAAAAGTGCAGTCGCTGTAGCATAGTTGGATAATGCACCTTCCCCGGTTTGGAAAAAGATCCAGGTTCGAATCCCGGTAGCGCAATAGCAATATTGCTTTTATATGTATATCTTTCTAATTAATTAGTATTTTAAATACATATATTTTTTTAATTATTGTTTGATAATGTCTTTGGAACTAGTCTCTAGTACCGGCGTGATATTTTTGATAGCAATCAAAAATTTAATTCAATTGAGTTGAGAATTTTTACAAAAAAATATATATATTTTAATATTTTTTAACGTACATATCTGTTAAACTATTGACACAAAAAGGAATTATACTGAAAAATGTACATCATATATCAAACATGGTTCGAGTCGACTGCTCTCCAGTGGCGTACATTACGCATGGACTTAGGTTATGCTGCTAATTATATTGCTGTAGAGGTACGATATGATGTAGGTATTGCAATTAGATTTTGTATTCAAGTGAACTGGAGGCGTTTTGCCTGGGAAGAAATACAAAATTTTATTTCGCACAAATTATAGCTACGCCCAGCTTTTTTGACTGTATGGAGTGCAAGCCCACGACGGTCTCGTATATGTAGTGCGGTGATCCTGCACGCGCTCCACAGATGTGGCCTCACCTAACAACCATACAGGGCTGAAACCAAACCGACCAATCAACAGACACCATACATCGTGACGGACACTGTCGTAGGAGCTAGTGACGACTTTTCCATAGACCGTTCTTTCATCGACATCTCGAGCGAGCCACTCCAGTAGTCAACTTCATACGCCAACTTTTGTAAGTGCTCTTTTATTTAATTACCTTGCTATTAACACATTTATTTGAATTTGTTACAATTTTTTTATAATATGAGTTATTAATTAAGTATTGTAAATTATTAGAATTACATGTTTTTTATTCGCTTACCTCTCCAAAAAAGAGACTAGCTCTTGTGCTTGGAGAGGGAGTTACACTCTATAGTTTTAAATAGAGTTATACATTTGTAGTCTATAATTATTTATTGTCTATTTGTGTGCTTCTGAAGTGTTATATTATATTATTTATTTTTTAATTATGTGCTTCTAAACTGTTCATTTAATTTCTTTCTAACCTTTTTTTTTTATTAATATTAAAAATATAATACAATTTGAATAATCAGTGAATATATATATATACATTTGTTTCGTCTCTATGAAAGTAAGACTCGTGTATAGAGAAGGATTATATACGAGTTAATTTATCTTTCAGTTAGTCTGTGTACATATTTTTTTTACTTCAGTTACAAATTTATGATAGTCCGTAATTTTTCTAATTGTGATGGGGAGATTGTTAAAAAAATGGATGCCTTGATAAATATATTGATTTTGTGTTGCGGTATATTTTAGTTTTGGGATATCAATTTGATCTCTATATCTCGTAGATCGGAATTCGCTTCTAAAATTTAATTGATTTTTAATTTTGAAAATTTGAATTATTGAAATTTTTTGTATATGTCTACTATTTTTGGTACTTTAAAATCTGTGAAAAGTTGTATTTAGAAAATTTTTATTATCATTTTTTGAATGATTTCTAATTGTGGCATTGAAGTTTTATACGCACCTCCCCATCCAATAATACCGTATTGCAAATGTGACTGTACAAACGCGTAATATATTATTTTCAGATATGTAAGTGATAAGATGTTTCTAAGTCTAAAAAATATCTCTTTTATATCTTTTATTTCTTTAATTTGTGTATTGAATTTTTTTATCCCTAAGTACACAAAATTTTGCTGATAGTGTTTGGTGTTACATTTGGGGATTTTAAAGTTATTTTTAAACCTTAATGATGTGCTTGTTTCAAATTTTACAGTGTTATTTTCTTTGAATAATTGATTAATTAAAATATTTTGTAATTAATTCAATTCATTTTATAAATGAATAATAATAATGAACAAGTCGAAGATTCGAGTACCTACCTTCTGTATATCAACCGCCTTAAATCTCAACATTAGGGATGACCACACAAAAAATGTATTTAGCTAAAGCTCCAGCTTCAGAAGTAGGTACTTATTTAAGCTGATTGAGCGCGCCCATCTCTTTGTTTGGCAGAATAATGAGCTTAATTAAAAGCTGTGGTCTTATTTACTTAGTAAACCTATAACCATTCAACACCAGGTTAATTAAGAGGAAACCACATTTCCTTATTACATGAGTATTTAAATTCCATCGCACTTTTAACTATTTTGTATTATATCTAATATGATTTTTGTTTAATTTTACTAAGATATTTGTATTGGACATAAATGAAATAAAATACCTAGATTGATTGATGTGACATGATACGAGTATATATATATTTATACCTATATATATATATATATATATTCCGTTTATCTCTGAAGAAATATTTAACGTATATATATTCTTACGATGCCTTTGGGCCCTAAAGGATAGGAAGCCATAAGGGTCGCCACCGACTAGACAGTGATTGACATGAAAATGTGGGTTCTACTGGAATTGAGTCCTGCGCACTTACCTTCAGCTGACGACCTTTCTTTCACCTGTGGTAAATTTATTTCGGTATTATGTAATTCGAACTAGGAATTAAAGGTAATTAATGAAAGAGAAAAAAACTTACGAGAAAAGCGTATATAATATGTTGCCATCATCCGATTACCCATTCATTCTATTCCTCCAAAGTTTGGGTTCGTGAACCTCCGCGTGTTCAATGTGATTCGATATAACTTCGAAATAGGCGTATTGGCGGTAAAATATAGTTATGCTTTATGAATACGAATCAGAAATTTCTGAAACATTCCTGTAGAAAATAAAGAACATATTCATTAACTATAACTATTGACATATCTATTACAGCAGCATCCCCCACAATAAAAGCTTTTATGAAAACTTTTTTTTTTTTTAAATACAAATTAAATGTATTAATTAGAAAGATATACATATAAAATCAATTTTATCGAAAAATATTATTATTGCGCTACCGATATTTGAACCTGGATCTCTTTCCAAACCGGGAAAGGTGCATTATCCAACTATGCTACAGTGACAGCACTTTTGACAACAAATTTTCGAACCAACTTATATGTTACACTTTTTCAAATTAATACATCTATCGTTCCATTATTTGAAAGCAATCTACTTTGTTTTTACGGAATCTCAAAAACCTTTGAGTAAACCGATACCAGACGCCATAATTCATTTTTATTAAATTTTGGACCCATTGATACAACTTATATATTATTAAGGAGAACACATTCTTATTGTGAAGTTGTAATTATTCAAATTTGATTTTAAATGTATATCTTTCTAATTAATACATTTAATTAGTATTTAAAACATCACAGACCTATGTTCTTAATAATTACAACTTCACAATAAGAACGTGTTCTCCTTAATAACAAATGTTTGTAATTTAACGCCTTATGTTAACTTTAATATATCTAACTTTCAGAATAGATAGTTGTAGAGTCTGGTGGTTTGAGGTAGAGATTATGCGCTGTCAGAACGTACGACGTATACAATGGTTTGAGTTGTTGTCTCTTTCTAACAATCTCAAGCTGATTTATGAGTTTCTGAACTTATCTCCAGAATATAATCTAATCGCATGTACACGTTATTGAGATGCATCTCATATAAATTTCTGGACACGGACCTAATAATAGCTCACCTTATAATCTCGGTATAATACAATTTTATATATACGTTTAGTTAGTCTCGCATCACATAAAAGAAATGGTAAAAAAATGATCTCTTCTATTGTCAAAAGTGATCTCAGAACATTGATTCTCTCATGTTTAATGATGCAGCTTCAGACACCGCGCTTGCCAGCCCTGCGCCCTCGGCCCTGGGCTAGGCCCGCCGCCGCTCGGGGCGCTCGTTAGCGAGAGGAGCGGTTTTGATTAGCGCAAACCGCCGTCCGATGATGCTCCAAATCTGCTTTGTATTCCGTCAGCGGGACCGATTAAAAATGAAATGGCCGCAAACAAAGGCGACCGCCCCGGGCCACTTTTTGCCGGCGGACGGCCGCCGCTAGACGACCGCGCGGAGACCTGACGCCGCTAATTGGGGAAATAGAAAGAGGCTCCACGTGACGCCGAAGGACGTCTTGCAGACTGCAGTATTTTGACACAGACACGGGGTCGCGTGCTCTTCGAGAAGCAAGAACGTCATTCCCGTGAGGAGTAGCGGCGCGCTCACGGGTCTAATGCGTCATTTTCCGTTCAATAAACAACTGCTAGTCTAAAATAAATGTAATATTTTAGGGGTAGTTTACAGCTTATTAATAAAATAAACAACGTATTAGGTACCGAACAACACAAATATTTTTGGAACATGCTGAACACCTATACTCATGGATGTGTGTCACGTGATGTTGTAAGTACCAATTAACTAAGACTACTACAAAATGATTCTTTTTTTGTGCAGTGAATCTTTCGGGAGATGTTAATTTATTTTGTAAGAATGATGCGCGGCCACATTTCACAAGTTGCGCGCCTGCGCAAGCGCACAGCTTAACGTAACGTAAACATCGTCAACAACCATTATTATATTATAATATAAAGCTAAATAATAATTACATGTTTAGCATGATACCCATTTACGCGATAATATTTATTATTCTTTTTTACATTGATTAAATTAAATACAAAATTCAGAATTCAAAATACAGGGAGTGTTTCTTTTGCACATAAATAGTCCATTTGAGTCAATTCCTGCTACTTATCGTCCAACTCTCCTCGAATTCGCGGCACGAGCATTGGACATCTGAATTCTGAACATCAAAATCGTCGACATTGTTTTATCTTTCATTTATTTTCCTTCTAGAATGTTCCCATTATTTTTAAACTATCATTCGTTACGGCGATCCCCGCCTATTTTTTTTTAATTTATAATATTACACCATGTTGGAATTCCATTTTTTTCACCATTTCTGATATAACTTTGGACGAATTATTTGTAGTGTCCTACCGAAGCCGAAGGTCAATCGTACCTATTTAGAAATCTTAGAACACCGACTAGAAATACTAGAAAGTATACATAGCAAAGCAAATTCTACATTGTTACTTAGTTTTCGGCGTTATTGTGTTGGTAATAATTGTAAATATATCCATTAAATAAATAAATTGTAGTTTTCCAGAAATGATAAACTGAATTTTATTTCATTCGTAATTTCGTGCGTTTTCGGCACTTTTCGGCGGCTAAATACAATGTTTCAGCTTTGGCCAAACCATCAGCAGATTTTAGCCACAGCCGAAGGTGTATTTTTTGGCCGAAGGTGGCCGAAGCCGGCCGAAGCCGAAGCCGAAGCTTCGGTTGGACTTTAATTGTTTGATGACGTTGTAGACATCGGTAACTTATAGAAGATTAGAAAAGGCATTCACAATTAATGACGCATAAGGTTATGTAAAAAAAAATGGGTACCATATCTCAGACATATGTATCATATCACCCCTGCATACAATTTGTTTTTCTTGTTCGAAAAAATGTTCATATATTCAGTTTAAAAACAATTTAATTAAAAATCTCTCCGGCGAGGAACCGAACCCCAGACCGTATGGCAAGAAAACAAACCGACGGATACGAATGAGACATGAAAATAAACATTTACAAAAATATCGTAAGAGACGTTAATAATGTACGAATAATAATAGAGGATATCAAATCATAAACAATAACTGCATTTTATTCTTATATGACAATTGATCTAAAGCGAGATAGTAGAGCTCTCACTTGGCATATGAGAGGTACCGGAATCAATACTCGACACCTGTAAAATATTTTTGATTTCATAAAGGTTTTAGAAACGCCTGATATCGATCCCGCCGGTATCGGTAAGGTGAAAATAATATGCAAGATAAAAAATGTAAAGAAATTTTCTTATGCAGTTTTCGTGACAAATTGTATTAAACGTATATTCTATATTAAAAAGACGAACCGCAACAAAAATTTTAAACGATAACAAATAGCATTGAATATGTTTGGAGTGTGAGTATTAGTGGGCTTTTCATACAAGTGATGGACATTATTTAAATGAAATTTATTTGCTTTATTTAATTACACCGATATGTTTTTTTAATCGATACATTTTTATTGTTCCAAAATTAGTATTCTAAATTTGTTTCGAAAACCACGTCGATAAACTAGACCAGAGGTTCCCAAACTTTTTTGTGTCGTAGACCCCTTGCCATGTTTTTCGGTTTTTGGTAGACCCACTGCTTACCTGATATTGATTTTTTGTAAATTTCTAATCGTAGTGAAGTTTAGTGTTAAAAACATAAACCACAAAGCGAATGCCTACATCCTACAACTTACACAATTTTATAAACATATATAATATTTTTTTTACTTCATAGGTACTTTTATAAATAATGTATATGTCTTTATATTATAAGATTATAATGTAAGTAAATAGGTACTATCAGTGTATGTTGAGATCCACTATCGTGGACCCCCATTTTCATTTCATGGACCCCCAAATTTTTTTTTCGCTGACGTAGACCCCTTGCAGGTTATCATAGACCCCTGGGGGTCGATATAGACCACTTTGGGAATCACTGAACTAGAGAATATAATTTCACATCTGTGTTTGTCAGATTATTTAAATATTCAAAGCGCTGTTTTGTATGAGTTAAGCAGCTTATTCCTTAATAAAGCCCGTTTCCCGCAGATGTCCCTTTATTTGGTTAGAAACAACATTAATACCTAAGGTCCGTCATCAGCGTTTAGTAACTTTGAGAGACGACCGCAAAGCTTTTAAACCTGTTGCTTTATGAAGTTAGTACCATACACCCGCAGATACTTTACACAACTGTTCACAGACAAATACCTACCATTTGCGACAAAGATTAATTTATTTAAATAAGATTAATTTTTGTCTCTTTCAATTCGATATAATATATGATTTAAATAAATAATTGGGCCTGTTGGAGATGTACTACATCACAGCCACCACCCACGAGCGAACGGTCGGAATAATACTAAACTATGGAAAGGTGTATAAATCCCACAATTACAATATTTACAAGAGGTATATGTACTTTATTAAAATATATCTGATAGAATTTATTTTTTGTTTATTAAAATGAGAGTAATTAAATAAAACCATTTAAACTCAAAAAATATATCAATTCAAAATAAGATTTATGCCCTTTTATCTTTCCAAAGTAGATACGTTATTAATCGTTTCAATTTAAAAAAAATAGGATAGCTTAGACGGTTATTTTTACAGTGACCTTACAATGCCGAGCCACAGCCTTAAAGTCTAGGTACATCTAAAATACGTACAAATGTTTTCTGTAAAAAAAAAAAATTATCTGTGTTCTATTTGAAAAATGTATCTTCAGAAAAAAATGTCACGTATCTAGATAATTCGTATAATACAAATTAATACTTCACACTCCAAAATAGTATGCATGAGTTTTCTTTTAAGTTTGTCTACGTCTATCAATTAATATCAAAGCCTTCACAATTTAAGATCTCTCTTATATGGGGGTGCATATCACGTAATTAAAGTTTTTACCATGTTGTATTGTAAATATTTTGCTTTTATCGTCATTATTAATATTGTCATCGCGAATGTTTTGCTTTCATCGTATTTATCACTGTTTTCAACGTGTAAATATGTATATATAATTATGTTAAAAACACAAAAATAAAACATAATATTACATTATACATCTGGTTTGTATTAAACACGCGAAATACATTGTTAAAAGTTAAATTGTATTGTTCAATCATCAGGTTTTGTAAAATACCAAAGTTATTATTAAACGTACTGTCCATACACCGGAGCGATTTACATAAAATTTATTTGCTGCTCTATCCATCGATCGAATTGTTAATATCCACTGGCAATACGAGCCGCGCAAAATATCATGTTGCGTTCGTTGCACAACAGAAAGCCTCCAGTGCATCGGTACCTGCACGGCGCTGCACGGCGCAGTTGTACTCTCGTGTGCGCTGCACACTGCACAGCCTCTACTAATTACCGACAACACAATCGGCCCATTGTTCCTTCGAGTAGAAGCAAATCAATATCACAGTGTTAACGAAAATGCTGGCAAAATGATGCCGATGACGAACAATGAGATCAAAAATTAGACTTACCAGATTCGACGTATAAAAGCTCGTCATGCGAAACCCAATTAAAACATGTTGATGTTACGTCAATCAGAACGTTAATAAATCGTCAATATCGTATTGGAGAAAACTAATAATTTAACTAGGCTTTTTCATACAATGTATATTTTATCCCAACACATTTAGACAAATCACTTAGAAAGATATCACGAAGAAAAAAAAAATTGAAATATTAAAATATCACTGGGATCAACGTTTTAATTATCGAGGTTCTTAAAAAATCGTCACATCACAAATAACATGTGATTTTGTTAAAATTAACATTTTTATTTCGTATTAAACACATCAATATACAGAGTGGCCCAAAAAAAGTGAGAACATTTCGTAAAATGTGATACAATTATATTACATCAAAATTAGTTTAACTATATCAATAATAGCTTAAATAGTTTACTAATTTACTTACTTACCTATTTACTTATTGTTACGTTCTATTTCGACAATTTCCGGTCGCCATCTTTGATTATTAATTTTCCCATTGTTTATATTTGGTTTTTTCAAATTGTTGTCCAGAATGACAAAATCACTACAGAAGACCGTATTCTGATCAAAAATTTGCGAATTAAAAAATGTTGGGATGCTAGTAAAATGATCAAAGAGTTTCAAAACAAGGCCTGGAGTGTAGTTAGACATTACAGCATAACCGGACATTACAGCAGGACGGAGCTCCATCTCACACAGCCAGAAATACAATCAACTTTCTTCGTCGTGAGAATGTTAATTTCATCGAGCCAGGCATGTGGCCACCGAACAGCCCAGATTTAAACCCAATAGAATAAACAATATGGGGTGTTTTGATGATTTCTGATTAGCTAAATATTGTGCAAAAAAAATTACATTCAAAATTATAATTAATTATATTATGTTTTGAAATAACTCATGTATTACGAGATGTTCTTACTTTATTTTGGGCCACTCTGTAAATTAACATGACTCTTAAAGGAAGGGAAAAATAAAAGAACTAATTAATTTAAATTAACTCTGTGAGTATATTAAAGTTATAACTATATTTGTTTAGGCGCTTTGTTACTTCGATTGACACCACTGTGTTTCCTGGTTTATAATAATGTACATGTGTGTGTGTGTGTGAGTGTTATCACCCTTTTTTAGGAAAGCCAAGAATACGGTAATCGACAAGCGTTATTCTTATTACATCCCGTGCTTCGACCAATCCAGCGGTCCAAACAAACCACCAGTGCGCGCTTCGGTATACGGTAGAAATACACAAATAACATCGAAATATATATATATATATTATATATAATAATCTGTTTATTCCAGCGTGATCAGGTTTTTTTTTAACCCGATTCGCCATATAGATAATACATATTATGTCATGCATTAAAGTTACGAAATAAATATAATGCTATGAAAAAGAAAAAGAAAACCAAGGAAAATATTAATAAATAAATTTAAAAAATTAAAAAGTAAAAAGTTCACACATATATACACACAAAATATAAATATTAAATATATAACTACTTCAGTCACAGCCATTGTTGTATATGTAGCTATTCTGTAGGCGTCGCCATTCTCTGGTCAGGGAACCAGCTTTCCATGAAAGCGCCGCTTGCACCAGAGAGTTGGTACTGAGCTCCAGCCGCAGTTTTACGCCCGCAACTCGATGTCTCAGAAGCGGAACGAATCCATGTGTATACATGGCCGTATGGCCTTCGGTAAACATTATAGATGCGCTGCAATAACGCGCCAATCCGAACAGTATTCTGTATGAGTTGATGTACTGAATTCGGAGACGGTTATACGTCACTTGCTTGTATTTCGACCAGAGCTCGCGGGTACACATGCTGGTGAAGAACGATTTAAACAAGTTTCTCTTCACCTCCGATGCAGTACATCGGTAGAAACGCCGTGACAGCATATTTGCACGAACGCTCAACTGTCTCCTCTGCCGTTCTATATCATCATATCGTCTAACATCGTCTAACAACAAAAAATATTTTTTTAAATTTACAGAAACAAAAAACATTTAAAAATGTAGAAGTACATAATATTATTAATATATACGGCTAATGCCGGATCGGATATTTTATCGCCGTATCACAATGGTCTATAATGGTAAATACTTCACTCTAGTAAACCGTTCATTTTATATCGGTCCTAATTAATAACATACCTACATAGTATATTATTGCTTTGTTTGTAATACAACGCGATTATGTTTGGTTAAATTGTAATGATGATTAGTAAGTGTGATATGTCAATTGGAGGTTTTGGTTCCAGTGTACCGGCGATTACAGCTCGCCAAATTACCAATGATTACAGTTTCCACACACCAATTTGAATTCCAATCACACAGCCACAGAGTCGCGATCAAATCAAAAATTTTAAAAATATATTTTTGAACGATTTCGGGAGCTGAAACTATTTAAAAGGGTTATTTTAATATTTAGTAGAAATTAAAATGTTAATTTTAAGAAAACGAATCGGCGCAAAATAATGATGACATGCACACTGATAAAGGAAACATCGGCCATCCGTCCAATATTTTTTAGACAGAGGTCATGCGCAGCCAAGGGAGAACACGAGGAAAAAGGTGATGCCGAAACACTCAAGACGAAAGGTTCTTTCGTCGCGATTCATGGATCAGTCGCGGGCTTTTACGCGAGCTTTGTATATCAAAATAATGGCCCATCCGGAAGGGACAAGTGCCGTTCTATAACATATATACTCAGCCTAAAAAGGGTGAGTTTCCGCAGTTGAAAAATCATCCCTATCCCGCAGAGGATTTATTATTTTGACTATGTAGTAATATTTCTGACGTGCGGTGAGTTCTCAAGATCAAGGCGGAGGGTGCGGACGATATCAGGGGTCGGGGGTGCGCCGCGAGCCCCGTATTAATAAGTCGCAGTCAACGTTGCTGAATCACGACCGTCATTATCCGGGGCGAGTGTCGTCAGGGCGGCGGGTGACGGAGTAGGGATGGAATGTTCACTTCTGGAGTTGCCTGATTTTAAAGACGAATGTCCCGTTCTCCCTAATCTCTTCATTTGACTGCACCCAATGCACCTTGTGCATTGACGACTTTGAATACTGCGAACTGTGTAATCTATGCACATTTGTGGATATCGAACTGTGTAATCTATGCACATTTGTGGATATCGAACTGTGTAATCTATGCACATTTGTGGATATCAAACTGTGTAATCTATGCACATTTGTGGATATCGAACTGTGTAATCTATGCACATTTGTGGATATCGAACTGTGTAATCTATGCACATTTGTGGATATCGAACTGTGTAATCTATGCACATTTGTGGATATCGAACTGTGTAATCTATCCACATTTGTGGATATCGAACCAGATATATCATTATGTTTATAATAAAAACAGACTACACAATAGTTGTAACATAATACGAGTACAGAGAAACCACTTCTATCGTTTTTGGAGGGACCTATTGAAATAAACTATAAATGCGGGAATATAGAAAAATGTGATATTTTTCATACTCAAATGTATAATACATATTCTAAATAAGATACATATTTCACATGTAAATGAATGTGTTTAACCCTTCGCAAACCATGCAGTAACACAGATCTACCGCTCTAATTAATCCTGTAATATTTCGGTAAATACACGCAACATGCCATTCATATTTTAGTTAGTTTGAAGGAAAATATTTTCGCTTAGAAATGATTAGTAAAAAATCAAATATGTAAGGCGAATCCTAAAAAAATAATTATATTTCAATTCAATCCGTTGTAAAATACAAAAATACCATTTATGCCAAGACAGAAAGAAATCGCATATTAATTTCACAGTGAAAAGAATAACAAACATACGAATATAATGGTGTCTCTTTCTCACTAATTAAAGAAAGAGATACAAATGAAGGTTGTGTTATATAATTCAACGTCCTATACAGGACTTGATGCTCTCAATTATAATATTATATATATTTTTTATATTTAATGCTTAATATGTATAGTAAATTTATGGCAATAACCATTTTTTCAAAAACATTTTTACACACTTCAAAGACTAATAGAACTCTAATATCTTACGGTAACACGAGTTGACAGCATGGCTGCGTACGAGTATTTTATATCACGGTATGGTAAAGGTTAAATAAAAATAAAATTTGAATGCTGCACAGAAACAAAAAAATAATTAAACTTTGTATTGTATAATGTCAAGCGGCAGTCAGTAGAAGCACACTCTCTCTCTCTCTCTCTCTCTCTCTCTCTCTCTCTCTCTCTCTCTCTCTCTCTCTCTCTCTCTCTCTCTGCCGTTGATCGAAACCAAGCATTTAACCGCGAAACATGTTGCGTAATTTAAACGGTAAATGCGGTAAAATGATGCATAGAGGAACAATCAATGCGATCTATTTTTGGGTGTTTTGTATGAAATTAATTCGGGACTGGAAGAAATAAACGATACATGCAGAAAACGATCATTCGAGGAACGATCGATCGAGATTACACTGTATAAGCATGTTTAATTTCAAGTTTCCGCGAGCGTTAGTGTATGGAACTGACGTCTCCTCTGGATTAGATCGAATTTTTCGTAGATGGTTTCTCAACTGTAGGAGATTTATATCTCCTGCGAAAAAGTACCTTGAGAACGGCACGTGTTACCGTACCGAAACGTCGGCTTAGAAAAAAAATATATAGTATAGAATATATATGGAACGTGACGTAATACGTGCCATTGTCAAGGCTTTGCCTCAAAAAGTTACGGTGCACTTGTACCTGAATGCAGATGTCGCTCGCGTTGTTGGTCGGCTGAAAATGGGAATGGAAAGCAATATAAATGATCTCACATAATATTACACGTACGTTTACATCGTAATCATTAAATGGCTACGATTCATTGAAAATATGTTGCCTTTTCATGCAATTGTTTTCGCTACTGCTATCTATCTTCACACTGCTATCATCTTCCTCCACTCACGAACGCCAAGTTTTCTTGCATCTTTCTCAATATTATGGTACTGAACGTTATTAATAGAAAAATGAAATATGATAATATTTTAAGACTAGTATTTAAAACCCATCCTAGGACGGGTGCGAAAGGTTTATTATACACTGGATATTTTCATGATATCTTTCAAAAGTTTCAAATTTCCCTACACGTGACACTGCAGAACACTGAGATATTATTATATAAGATTATTAGCCAAAAAATGTAGTTAATTTCTGACGATAATAATGTAATGTTTAATATTACATCATGTACAAATATGTGCCTTATCAATTGAGCCAAAGTCCCGATAGATGTCGGTAGTTAGACGAACAGATATTAAATATGAATTAAATATCACAGACCTATGTTCTGAATAATTACAACTTCACAATAAGAATGTGTTCTCCTAAAGAACATCATCAACATCTTAGCTCGTTAAGCCCAAAAAAAATCCATACTAGTGTAATTAATCTCTGAAAAATATACGTTATACCACGGTGACACCATATTTTATTCAGGACCCTTAAACATGAAACTTACGTTTTAATATTTCAGATATTCACATGTTTGAAAAGCCACAACAAATGAGCTAGAATTAAAATTCAAATGTGTCCATTCACGTCTCGGCAGATAGATACAGAACTTCTTCGTGAATTCAGGTACCTATCTACACGGTACCTACCTGAAAAATGATATTCAAAAAGTAATACATATATACATATATATATATATATATATATAGTACAGGTGTTTCATACAATGTTTAATGCTAAGCAAACTTTTTCTGACACAAATTTAAAATGTCAAAAGAATATGTAATATAATGTCATGTCTTCTTTCCCAGTGAACTATACACATAAAAGAGCGAGCAATGTTTACACAAAACCATGAGAGTACTTATTTTACCCATTCCATTTTTAATCGAAGATACTCTAAATAGCCGTCATTATTTGTTTTTTTTAATGTACAGTTTATTAACAAGTTAATGATCCAGATAGATCTAGTATCACGTTTATGTTTATACAATTTGATGACTAGTATTTTACATAATGTACATTTTATGGTTAAGGAATTAAAAACGTCGTAAGAATTCATAAATAAGAGACAATTATATATTTTTTTAAATGTACAATTTCTATTTTCACTTTGTACTACACACACACACAATTTTTTTGAGTTGTATCACGACCAGTTTCGGGAAGAGCAGTCCTTCCCATCCACATGTGTAAAGTGAACTCAAATTAAATTCAGTTGACTATTGGAGCGATGGGGCACATAGGGGTGGGAGTGCTTTATTGTTTATTTTATCATGACTAGTTTCGAGAAGAGCAGTCCTTTTCATCTTCAGGTGTAAATTAAACTAAAATTAATACAGTTAGCTATGGAGGCGATGGGGCACGTAAGGGTGGGAGTGCTTTATTGTTTATTGTATCACGACTAGTTTCGGGAAGAGCAGTCCTTCTCATCTCCAGGTGTAAATTAAACTAAAATTAATACAGTTGGCTATTGGGGCGATGGGGCACGTAAGGGTGGGAGTGCTTTATTGTTTATTGTATCACGACTAGTTTCGGGGAGAGCAGTCCTTCTCATCTCCAGGTGTAAATTAAACTAAAATTAATACAGTTGGCTATTGGGGCGATGGGGCACGTAAAGGTGGGAGTGCTTTATTGTATCACGACTAGTTTCGGGAAGAGCAGTCCTTCTCATCTTCAGGTGTAAATTAAACTAAAATTAATACAGTTAGCTATGGGGGCGATGGGGCACGTAAGGGTGGGAGTGCTTTATTGTTTATTGTATAACGACTAGTTTCGGGAAGAGCAGTCCATCCCATATCTAGGTGTAAATTAAACTAAAATTAAATATAGTTGGCTATTGGGGCGGTGGGGCACGTTAGGATGAGAACAATAAAGCTATTCCCGTCCTTACGTGCCCCACCGCCCGTGAAACAACTCAAAAAAATGATTGTGTGTGTAGTACAAAGTGAAAATAAAAACTATATATTTTTTAAAATGAACATATAACACAACGCAATAATTGCCAAATCAATCAACGATATTAGAGTAACAATTATAAATTTTAACTACATTCTGGTAAGGACGACGTTTTGCCCGTTATGTAGGGCCGGCTCCGAGTATGAAATAGATTCACATTACCAACGAGTGTTCTCCCCGTAAAATATTAACTTGCCGAGATGTACAAGATGTAAATTTCGAACGTTACAAATGTCTCGCTGGATACAATCTAGTCCCAACGTTAAACGGCATCGTGTACTGGACCGCCGGTTTCGGGAGTGGGGAGGCGGGAGGTGGGACTGTTTGGGTTTGTTCTCTTAAAAGTCAACTTTTTATGTGGCCGCATTGCCAATTTAATTGGCAAACTTGGTAACGTCTTCCTTTTTGGCGTGATGGCGGGGTGGCGCGGCCGGAATGCGAGGCCCGCCACTGATTTATTCGTCCGGGGACCGTTTGAATTGGAGGGAAAAAGTGATCCCGACACGGGCGGAACACGAGTCGAGGTCGGGTCGGGCGCGGTAATTAGAAGCTAAAGAATGAGACTATAAAGGCTATAACTGGCTCACTGAAAATAGTACTTTAAGTTTATCATCGACGATGTACATTACATAGCTATAATAGATTGATGTAAAAATAAAAGCCATCTTTTGTAAATATATTTTAAAATAAACAATTTTGTTTTAAATACTAATTAAATGTATTAATTATAAAGATATACATATAAAATAAATTTTATCGAAAAATATTGCAGTTAACTCAAAGGTATTTGAGATTCCGTAAAAATAAGGTAGATGGCTCTGTCAAATGATGGAACGATTAAATGTATTAATATCAAAAAGGTAACATATAGGGTCGAAAATTGTCGCTAAAAATATTGTCGCTGTAGCTTAGTTGGATAAAGCACCTTTCCCGGTTAGGAAAGAGATCCAGGTTCGAATCCCGGTGGCGCAACAATAATATTTTTCGATAAAATTGATTTTATATGTATATATTTATAATTAATATATTTAATTCATATTTAAAAATATTGCTGTTGCGCTACCGGGATTCGAACCTGAATCTCTTTTCCAATCTGGGGAAGGTGCATTACCAATTAGGCGACTAAGAAGTTTTCTAACATGTGACGATAGCGACCACCATTAATGGCCTCGTGCATCCTGAAACAAATAGACCCCAATGATATTAGAATAACTCTGCGTGGATGTAAAGATCGTTGGTGTATCAATTATAGATTTTCAGTGCCCCAATAACGGCTGTTTTGTTTGTTAACAATATATACGCCATATTGAAATGAAATGTTTTAATAACTATAACACCTTGTTGAGACATTAAATGCTTCATAATAAATTGTAATCAACTACTCTGTAGGACTACTAAATGCGAACTGACAAATGTATGCCGAATCCAAATGGGGCCCAAACAAAATCGACCTGGAACATAATATTCACCCTGTAATTGGACCCCAATGCAAAATGGAAAAAGGCCTCCCACCTAAGAGATATAACAATCTTAACTAACACGCGATTTTATCTATAAATAGAAAAAACAAAATTGATCTCTTGTTTCCTAAAACGTTTCCCTTTATGAAAAAAAAAGCTACTCGGGAAAAATAAAACTTGTTTAAAGAAGTTTATTAAGAAAATAATAATTCCTTTAATTTTGATTATATAAAAATAAAATGATTTGATTCTAAAGTGAGAAAATTAATTTATATTTTCAAAATTTTACGCAGCTTCGTGAATATTACATTATTGAACATGATTTACTGATCACTTTGTCAGAGTTTCATCGGTTACGCAATATGTGCATGAGGCGGTGCAGCTCTTACTTTAATGGATTCGCTAATTAAAGCTAAGAGGTCATCAGAGTGATCAACAAGAGGCCATTTAGTTATAACTCTGAAGAACTTTTTAGATCCTTTTAAGTTTTGGTTATAAGATAACTTTATACCAGATCAATCCTAAAATTATTTCTTTTAAAAACTTAACTTCACATCCACGATTTGTATCAAAGGAAACTAGAAACGTAAAACAAACCAAAACCTTCGGAAACTTTTTAGTGCCATAAATGAACACAAAATTTGGGCAACGATCTCTCTTATTTTGTGCACCGCGAATATTTAATAAATTGCCACTAGATCTCAAAGGGTCAAATGTGATTAAAGAATTTAAACCAAAATTAACAAAGTGGTTGCTTGGTGTGGGTAGAAAACAAACTGAAAGTCATTTATCATTTATATTAATCTAGCTACCTACACGTTTTTGTCTCCAACTATGTCTATATATATATATATATAAAGAAGATTGTCGCTGTAGCATAGTTGGATAATGCACCTTCCCCGGTTAGGAAAGAGATCCAGTTTCGAATCCCGGTGGCGCAACAACAATATTTTTCGATAAAATTGATTTTATATGTATATCTTTCTAATTAATATATTTAATTCATAGTTAATTTATTTGCATGTTGGTGTCGCTCGCGTGATCACGTTGGCACCACTTACGCAATGAAATAGCTCCGAGACTTTTTTTTTAAATATGACTCGATTGAAACGAAAATTTAAACGCTGACAATATAATATGCATTAATGTAAAAAATGCGTCTCATTTACACAAAGATTTAATTTTTGAACTTCTATATGTACACTTTATTTCAGTTTTATACATCGATTTTGTCACATTCTAATTTTTTTTCGTTATCTTGCTACTAAATCAGTTATTAATATTGTTTGAACTCTAATTTTGTCGTTCTCATTTCATAATTATAAACGATATTATCCATTTCTATAGACGAGATTTTTCTCCTGCAGAGAGGTGGTAGCACTTGATTTATTGCATTATACTGTAGAGAAATAAATTGATTCAGATAAATTATATTAAGGTAATAAAAAAATTTAACTTAAAACATGTAAATTAAGATTATTTTAATACGATTTGCTACAAATCGAATTTACTTATAAGCGTATCCGCTAAGAATGAGACATAACGAAAAGGAATCCAATAATTTCAATGGATACACGAGATCGTTGTCTCCAAACATGATTTGTATAGTACCTATATATTATGCGGGCACCTATAGGAACAGACACGTCTACATGATGACGTGTATCTCGTTAACAAACAATATTCACCGTTTTCCCTGGATTCGCTGTAATAATTCAGTAGCGTAACGTGACAAATTGTATCAACCAGTAACAAAAAGTTATTAGTTTTTAAAATTGCATACATATTTATGATTAGTAAAAATAACCACGCAGAACAAAAAACATGTTAATAGAATAATGGATTCGATTAATTTTAGTAATGTGCTTTTAAAAATGTTTCATTTTATAATATCTATTATACTGTTCAAAGGTTTTTGGAGAAACTTTGTGGAATTCCATGATTATTTTGTAAATTGAGTCAAACTCTGTTTTATTCCACTATATTTTTCATTGTGTTAAATGATATATAACGTTTTCGGGAACATCTTCCCATTACCAATATTATAGATCAATAATATTGATAATGGGATAATGGATAATGGTTGATTGATAATGGTAAGATGTTCCTGAAAACTTTATATATTATTTAACACAAAGAAAAGTGTAGTGGAATAAAACAGTTTGACTCAATTTACAAAATAATCTATTATACCTTTAATCTAGTGATCAACATCATCTGTCAATGTCTACTGTACATTATTTTAGGCAGTTTATATGTAACTAACTAACTTAACATCATGCTGTTTCCCCAGGTAGAGAGGATAGAGCGCCACACTCTTCTGTCCTGACACACAATTCTCCCTTCATCCACATTCACACATATTCTCGTTCAAACTCGCCAATTACTGAGGCTTCTAACAGGACCATCCTCCAGTATCTGGTTTACCTGGTCATGCCAAGTTTTCCGCGTTTGTATGTAATAATAATTAATTCAGTAGCGTAGCAAAAAATCACCAGGTCCCCAGACTAACACGTATACTGGGCTACCCCGCCTCCCCCTTCACCCCTAGAATCGTTTTACTTTTTTCTAATTGCTAGAAAATTATTTCCATATGTTAATTTATATTTTTTTAATGTTTCTATTAGACACATACCTTTATAAAAAAGTTAACAAATAAATAAAGTTCGATCGAAGCTTCGGGTTCGGCCACCTTCGGCTTCGGCTAAAATCTGCCGAAGGTTTGGCCGAAGCCAAAGTTTTGTATTTAGCCGCAGAAAAGTGCCGGAATACGCACAAAATTACGAATGAAACAAAATTCAGTTTATCATTTCTGTAAAACTGCAATTTATTTATTTAATGGTATATTTACAATTATTATCAACACCATAACGCAGAAAAATAAGTAACAGTGTCGAATTTGCATTGTTATGTATACTTTGATTTCTAAGTACGATTGAACCTTCGGCTCCGGCCGACGGTTATGGCAAGTGCCGAACAATCGGCTTCTACCAAAAACTGACCTTCGGTCGGACACTACAAATAAAATAAGTAAGGTACAAATATTTGTGTCTAACACTGCAGTCCCAAAACAGATTTAAATATTTCGACCTTCAAAAATTAATTAATAGATACTACTTCTCAATGGTACCACGAAATTATTAAATATTTAAATTAAATTAAATAATACAAACTTGTAACTAAGATTCATATGCGTAACTAAAATTTTAAACCCGTGCTGTAATTATTGCACTAGTGCAATATTCGAAAATGTTCAGTGATTCCGGGCTACTGAGCGCCAGCCCAGGCGGTTGCTGCGCCACTGAATTAATTGTTACAATTTTTTTTGTCTGTCGATGTCTGCTGTACAAATAATTGTAAGCAGAGTCGCCAGAAGTAATTATGGAGCTCATTAAGGAAGAGGCTTAAGCCATATGTATTTAAAGTTTTTTATTTCCCAGGTTCAAACATAAATTAAGAATAATAAATCATTTTAGCCTGGGGAGGGCGGGGTTGCATACAGTCTAATTTTCTGATCTTCCTAGCCCTGCCGGGACACCGTGAGATCCCGGGTCCGGGGTAGTCTACATCTTTAACATTTCCCTCCCTGCAGCATGGTTTTAAGTAAGTTTATTGACATCTACACTGATATAACAATATAGATTTTTTATCAGCGACAATATATTTTTTCGTTAGAAATGTATTGTACATCACGGGCTGCCAGTGGAGAAACTCCGTTGAAGGCGGTATAAAGATAATGATGCCCTCTCCCTCCCTCGACCCGCGGGAAGGGATGGGGGATGAATAGTATGCGTGGACTACTTCTTATTGAACTAATTTGAGCAAGCGCGCGGTTTAGACTGCATGATCCGTTTGAACCGATCCAATTATTCCGCCAGTAATAACACTAATAAAAATGCGGCGACAAAATATCGTTAGCTGCAGTTTATTTTAGAAAAATCGGAACTAAAGGAGGATTATTTTCATCGGAAAACTTGTTCATGGGTTTTTTTCCAGGCCAGTGTGTTTTATTGTTTTATAACGTCACTATCTACTTAACAGCCCGTGTCCACAGATGAGATTTTCGACACGAGACAATTTCTGAGACATGAAATTCTTTGGAGACAACTCTCGGCTTTCTTAGTCCACCTACTCACCAATTCTTAAAGATTGGCCGTCTCGCGCCTCACTTCGCATTTGTTGTACATCAAATCTTATTGACAGTGTTCCTTTCATCAGTTGGGTGAATTTTTCAGAATAAACTGTTGTAGGTGTAGGGATCAGAATTCAAATCCACCGCCATTTCAGCCGACATCGACGCTAGCGACAGAGCCGCCGGCTGCTGATACAGGTCTGACTCGATCCTTCACCGCCAAGCAGTCTCTTTGTTTTCATCGCTTCACAACGGCGGTCTTGCTGGCCCACACGCGCCAAACGAGCCGCCGATTCACTTCATAATACACGCACACCTTCTACATCTCATCTATCTTCATTGTTCTATCAGACTCAATAAACATCAACACGCAAATCTACATCTCTTTCATGCGCTCGTGTCGTATTTCGCTGTCAAATCTAACTAAATACCAAGCTCAAGCTGATCTCTGAATTTATATCCAAATCAAAATCTTGAGACATGTGCATGGTAGGTACTGACATTTAAATCAACTACATTTCTGCGCGGCTTTCCTCTATGAAAGCCTGCTTCCCTGGTGTAGATGTCTCGATATCATCGGTCAGCTGGGAACAGCAACGATGGCCATGGATTTGAATCGCCGCCTCCACAAACCCCTTCCCCTTATCAAAATATGTAAATGTATCAAAGCAATACAAGTTTAATGTATTTCTCAGTACATGTATGCTTGTATTCAATACTGTTATGAATTAAATATAATTATGTATTTTAATGAATTAATTGGAAAAAATATTAATAAACATCTCAATCTCCGGTTTCAATGCAAGAGCCTTGACAGGGATTTAAGTAGGATAGCACATGACACCACTGTTTATAAAAATCAATAGTCTATACTAGATTAATGTACCCCTAATTTTTTGACACTTCAACCCAAATTTTAGAATGATAATCTATCGTAACCAACACATAGCTTTATCAAATAAAAAAATATGTGCTTAGATATCTACATAAATACTAGATACGAAATTAAACTAAATAATATCTCCCAATATCAAGCGTGGTCACTGTTTTCTCAACAATAGATTTTATTTTATATTTTTCACAGCAAACGGTTCAGTGAAGGGCACACGGATAATATTTTTGTCTCAAAACTCTTATAAAAGACAGCACAACGATACACAGTTATTATGAAGCGAGCTGTCATTCGTTATATATTTTAATTTGTACGCATATCTGTATGACTAACTGATGCATACCAACCTTTAACACGATAGCGAAATCTCTGAGACGCGAGAGCAATGTTTCACCCATGTAAACGTACTAGAAGGTTGCCAAATTTAACAACAGGTTTGTGCAAACCAGTGAGAACCTCTAGGGGGACATCACTGAATCCAATTATGTCATTCCTTACAGAAGGAGAAAAATCGTTTTGATCATATTGAGCTATACCGAATGAATTATATTCACCTTTTCTACATCTACATTTATTTTATTTTATAATTAAGTTTTTTTTCTAAAAAAGCATATCAACAATATATTAACTAAAAAAAAAATTCCAGATTGGATGTCCCAGCTTATGGAATTATTTATGATTCCTATTTTCATAATACTGACAATTTATACTTACCTATGAGTCTCTCAAGTATTCGGAGTGGAAAAAAATTGACCCAAATATTATGCACCAAAAAAAATCTAAAAATTAACCTACATACTACGATGTAATATTTTACATCAAGATGCTCAGTATAAGAAGAAACGGAAAGATGAGACGGTAGGTGGTAGGTCTACACCAAGGCAAAAAACATGTCAAGACATGTCTTCTTCTCATTGAAGTTTCAAGATTAATATAAATATGCAACTCCATTGTTTCGATTATAGATCAACTGTTTTTTATACAAACTTCATATATCTTAACATGCATTGTTGATCTAGCGACACTTGCTTAATGATCCGAGTGATCATGGGTTTGAACGAGATTTTTCATAGCACAAATGCTAAGCTTAGTTTGAAAGTTATGTAAGATACCAAGCGTTACATTTTAATTTTCTTGCTATCTGAAGGCAAAACATTAAGGAAAAATATTTTTAAAATCTGGATTTCAACATCATTTATTTTTATTTATTTTACACTTTTATATACAATGATACACTTGACGAATGCTCACAAAAGTTTGATAGGATGAATAAAACAAAAATGTTTTCACAAAAATTCAGTTTTTGTAGTTTTTTTTTTTTTGGTAAATTTTGCTTTGGAGAATTATTTCCTGGCAATTAATTGTATTAGTAAAAATAATTATGTTCAATTGTAACTGAAGATGCATACATGACCAGTTTGCTTTCTCTTAATAAATGTAAGTAGATCAATATAGTATGTACTGACTGCCACTAAATGTAAATCTGTTTCAAATAAGAATGTATACATTAAACATCGTTCACAATATTTCTGCAATGCATTGTCATTCCAAGGTGTGTGTGTCTGGTTATTTAAATCATTTGTATATGAATAAATAGTTATATCACGGAAATGTAATTACCATCATCTATTCACAATATGAATTCTCACATTTATTTTTTGAATTAATTTTTGATCGATTAATACAGAACGCAGCGAGATTAAATATTCACATACCGAGCACGTCCATTATCTTACAAAACCATTTTTTTACCCTGTCACCACACCATGGTGAAAGTAGAGCGAATTTAGTTTTTAAAATAACTTGGATATGACGATAGTATTATTATATAAAATTGAATAGATTATGTAACATGTTCCATCCTGCTTACAAAGCGCGGTGTGTTCTTCAAAAAACAAGTCAGGTGTGCACAACGTGTCTGGTGCGTTTTATGATCCTATTTGTTTATATTACAATCTTATATTACAACATAGTGAGGCGTCATGACAACAGATTTTTGCACCCAGCTCATATTGGTCAGTAATAATCGGTGTTGGTTAATCAGCAATGAATGCGTCAGTGATATTATGCAATACATATATACATACATACAATTATTATTATTATACCACTAAATTTTGTGCCATAAAAAATACCAATTTACCTGAATTATACTTTTTTAACCTAATTAAAACAAACTGAATTTGCCAAAAATTTGTTTAGTATGGACTTAATTCCGTTTACTAAAAAAACTAGTTTATTTCAGTTCTGTTCAAATTAGGTACAAAAAAGATTAAATCGCCATACTATGATTATACATTTAAGATCAAATCTGAGTGATATTCCGAATGCTAAATATTAATTTCTAATTATTCAATCATTAGCAATCTGTCAGTATTTATAGACTACCATCAATTGTCAATCTTTCTAAGAATAAGATTTTCCAATTTATTGATTAATAAACAATAGTATATAAGATAAAGAACAAATAATTTAATCACACAGACACATTTTGAGATCCTGGATTTAGTAAAATAGTTTAAATATAAAATATATGAGGATTCTAATCAAATTAACAAAAGTTTTAACAATTTTGTAGATGCATACCAAAAATTACGATTACTATCATAAGTTTGAGAATCTCTCGATTGACAATTTAACTCATTTTTGCAGATGGGGACACACACGTTCAATAATCTCCAGTTTATTTTAATGAAATTTATTGACTACAAAGTTCAAAAAGCTTAATTCTGTTGTTGAAATAAAATAATTCTGCCATGTTTATTTCCTTTCATCCCTTGTAAACCGAAATTCAGACTGTGTCCATTATCAGAGTTAAAGAGTTGGTTGGTTCAAAATGCAATAAAAAATCTCCAAAAGTATGTTTTCAATGTATTTTTTGTTTTGCATCATTTCACTTAATCTTATACTATATTTATACTGATACTAAAACCAGAAATATAAATAAAATAAAATAAACAGAAGTAATAAAAATATGATTTTATATAATATACTTCTTCAATATTTACAAAACTACTTTGTGGCCTCATTTTATATAAATAATTAGTCAAAATACTTTTTTATAAACCACTATTTATTGATTATTCTACATGTTTCGATACCTATGGTATCTTCTTCAGGAAACAATATATACTGATATTAAAAAATACAAGCATAGATAAAAACAGAACTATAAAATGGTGAATAAATAAGAACTAATATGAAAACAAATTTAAAAGGTGACTATTTGCAAAGAGGATTTGGTTATTTATAATATTTAGCTTGCTATTAACACTTTTTCTTATTTCTAATTTATCTAACTGTAAACCCCTAGTATTTATATATATAATTTCTAAACCCTTGTTAATATCAAAAGAATGGTTTGTTTCCAAAAGTATTTTGTCTAATTTTATATAATATAATTTAATTGTGGTCAAGCTCAGTCATTTAGTTATTACTCTGTATGTATTTTTATAAAAATTATTTTTCATATTATATTCTATTAGAGAGAGAAATTGCTACTTTTGTAGTACATAATAATCTTTTGTCAGAATCTCATTTCTGAATTTCATATTTATATATGTTAGCCTGAAAACATATTCTCTAAAACAGTCTCCGTAATACAGGTAGTTCTCGATTTATGAACAAACAAAAATTTTAAGATTTTTTTTACATAACGCACAAATTCGTCGAACCGGGTAATCAAAATGGAACTCGACTCGGCTGACGTGAAAGATTTGTCAGACTGATATTCTGAGGAATTGACAAATGATGAGTTAATAAAAATAGAAGCAAATTTAAACACAAAAAAAGTACAAGAATAACTTGAAATTTCAAATTCCAGAACATTTACGGTGCAGAAAATGGCTGCAGCTTTTAAGTTAATTTGTGAGGGTTTGGCAATGTTTGAAGCACAGGACTCGAATATGTATAGGGAATTGCGAAAATGAAAAGAGGCATTTACAATTCATTGACATGTTATGAGATTTTTAATGAAAAAAATAAACTAACTGCGCAGTCTTCCATCAAGTCATATTTTTAAAAGAGTAAATAAACCAACTGCAGCCGTTGCATCGGAACTTCAACCATCTACCTCGAGTGCGCAAAATGACGCATGTGAAAATAACAAACACTGATGAAAATTTGAATAAATAAAAGTTAAATGTACAATATATGTGCATTCAAAATATAATATATCATTTTGTTTATGTTTTTAATTAAAATTAACTATTACTCTGCATACATATCTTGTGTTCTCTTAGTATTTTTTCAACTTGCTTTATGTTCGTAGCGTATTGTCATAATAAAACATACACATTTGATGTTTAATACAATGCTTTTTATATGTAATGCTAATTTATACGATTGCATCTTACAAGCAAAAATGTATATTTAGGTGTTTTGACACATAACAAACAAAAATATATAACGAACGATCTCAAGGAACAGAATTCATTCGTAAATCAAGAACAAGTGCATGCAAATGTGAATCTGACAATAGTATTATAAATGTGCCACAGGAAATATAATCTCATATATCATCATCTGTTATTTAACTTAAAATTGAATATTATTTACAACACAAAGTTAAAGTTTTATTAATCATTCAAAATAAAAACACTTTTACAAACAATTGTTAAGTAATGCAACAGGTGAGTGCCAGGTGCAGTGCTAAGGAATTTATTAATATATGCCTTGAAGTATTTTAATTTTTAAAAAGTGCTAAATTAAGAAT
Source organism: Eubasilissa splendida (assembly GCA_031772225.1). Taxonomy (NCBI): domain Eukaryota; kingdom Metazoa; phylum Arthropoda; class Insecta; order Trichoptera; family Phryganeidae; genus Eubasilissa; species Eubasilissa splendida. Next base: position 21,122,351 of record CM062846.1, on the reverse strand, counting down.
GTCATTGAAAAAAAAAATTACATTTTCTAACATAGAAAGAAAGTCGAAATTTATATTTCTCGCTAGATGATAGCCCCTGAATGAAACACTAAAACTTAAAAACCCATAAAACAATTTATTCTTAGTTTTAAAAAAATGTGTGTACATAACACATTACTTTAAATATGTATTATAATTAGAGATTATAATATTTTAACCAGATGCCTGTCCAGTACTATTACCCAGTTCTTGCCTAATTCGCATCAAGCACAAAACATTTCTAAAGTGGTATTTTCTTTGTTCACCTAAATGCATAACAAACTCGGAGAATATTATTTAGTAAGGTGTATTTCTATGTCCTTTGACAATCAATGGTGAATGGCATCAATTAACTCAAACTTTAGTGTTATAATTATAATTAAAATTATTCTTCAACAATGCTCATATAATAGATTTTTATAAAAAATTGCCCTAATAAAAAAAATATATTTACATCTTATGTTTTTGATCCTTCTAGACCAAAAACATAGTCTAATTTTAATATCTTCAAAGAAATCTTCATTATAACACATTGAAAAACTATTTGAGACATGTGACTTCAAAAATCAGTAATGAGAAATGTAGCTAACTAATAATCTTTTTTAAAATTAACCAGTCAATTTAAAAAAATTACAAAAACTTAAAGAAAGGTAAAATTAATAATGTGATTTTTAATCATAATTTTTTTTATGATTCTAAAAAGCTTTGTATGATAGGTACCCAATATTAAATTTCACTTTCTAAATACCTACAAAACATTTTGAAAACTCAACTTGCCAGCTATAATACGTATCATGAACTATTTGTTAGTAAACAACTAATTTAATGCAAAATACGAAACATACATTAAATTAAAAATTTTATGTAAAATTTTTCAAATTGTGTACAAATAGGAATTTTGTGATTTTTTTACAGGAGTCTAAATTGATAACAATTGATTATGCTAAACTTCAGATTAAAATATAAATTAAACAAATTTACTATACTTTAAAACAGATTTTGTCTCTTACGCTATTGATAAATGTGCCATTGTGAACTAATTCACATTTGCTCTTAAAAGGCTAAATTCACTGCAAGAGAAAACAAATACAGTCGAACTCGGTTATAATGAGTACGAAGGGACTAGCTAAATTTGCTCATTATAACCATTACTCGTTATTACAAAAAATATTTAATATCCAATAAAATTAAAAGCAAATCAAATAAATATGAAAAATCTATAATTGAATGAACAAAAACATTTTAAATTACTACATTCAATTACATTATTTCTTAACAAAATTCAAAATACTGCTGTTTTAAAGTTTAAAACTTACTACGCACACAAAATAAATACCCATTGTTTTTTCTAAGAATTCACAAACCTGAAAGGAATCGTAAATAATAAGGAACCTCATTGGTAGACGCTGCTTTCGATTTTATGACTTCTCAAGAATTAGTGTTTTTAGACCATGTAGTGTATTTTGTTCACTTGTTAACAATATTTTTGTACGTTATATCAGTAAAGCGAGCTCACTATAACAGTTAAGAGTTATATGAAAACAGGACTGAATCAAAATAATAATAAGTATTTCCTCATTATAACTGTGATCTCACTATAACCGTGCTTGATATAACCGAGTTCGACTGTTTGTTCATACATGCAGAAATCAATTTTAATGAAAACTATAGAGATCTTATAAGTGTTATTTTAAGGGTCTCTTCAAAGTGGAATGTACAATGCATATTATTTTATCATACAAATAACTAAAAAAAAAATTTGAGCATAAAAATATATTTATTTGACACCACAATTTAAATTTGATGTATAAAGAGCAAATTTTTCTACTTAAATTAATTGCAAAATGAGTTACGCATGTTGGCGGCAAATAGTGTGTGCAATTTATATATGCAGTCAATTTTCTAATGAAGTTAGATATTAGCCAGCTAGCCAGTGCTATAAATATTGTTATACTTAACCAATCTGTAAAATTTAATTAAATCCAAAAGTACTCTTAACTTTTTAAATGCAGTTAGTTAGGGAATGAACAAACAAGTCACACATAATTGATGAAATAAATAATATATTGTGAACCAGATTACTGAAATGTACAACGCAAAGTTAAGACTTTCATAACATTTAAATGTAAAAAATAAAAAACTACTACATATACATATAACATATTGAAACCATAACACAAAGAATATTTACAAATAAATTTTGTTAAATCAATATAAATATCAATTTTTCTTCCATAACCAAAATATCTTATTGCACAATTGATTTTCAAAAATATTCAATACATAAATCATATTACAAAAAAAAATTAATATGTAATATTTAGTTGATGTGTAAACATATGTGAAATGTCTTAGCTCACGCCCTCCCCAAAAGAACTCATCCAGAGTAATCTCAGGAAAATGTTTGAAAAAGTGACCCAACAAATGCATCATACTTGTTACCATGGTGACTACATATTTTATTCAGTACTCATAAATATGAAACATATAACTTGACACTTTTTAGAAATTCACATCTTGGAAAATTATTAATATTTTGTTACTACATATGTGCAAAATGTTCTCTAAAATGAAAGATATATTATATATTTACCCACTTTTGAAATATATTATATTATTTACAAATTGTTTTCTAAAAAGAACACCTTTGTTAGTGACAGGTATAACCAATTAACTTTTTCACAAATTCTGTTAACAACAAAGGTTTAATTTCAAAATTTAAAAAAATAACCTTTAAGCATCAAAAATGGACATACCTATTTTCGTATTCGCATTTCATCAATATATTGAGCAATTTGGTTATCTAGTACTTCATGCCGCCCTTTTTTAGAACCTCGAAAAGATTTTCTTACAGAATGTGCATTTTGTAATTAATTTGTTTGTTGTCACCATCGTCTTACATTGCATTCTGTTACGCTAAGCTTTTTATCAGCCAAAGAGTTATTCAGCATTTCTGCTTCTCGTATTACCATTAATTTAAAATTAGCATCATAGCATCTTCTAATCCCTTTGGTTAATTAAGTTTTTTACATCCTCGCAGTTCAACATTATTGCTCGTACTAAATGGGTTGATAAATTATAAGTAAAAACAACAAAAAATTGTTCTAAATTAACTTAAATTGTACTTAAAAGTTATTGTTGACATCTAGCCATGCTTCGTGCATACTTTCAGTAAAGGAACTTAGATGGCGTTAACAATGGCAGTTAAAATAAATCTGCGCTGCAATTCCACGAGCGTTTTGTGGGTTTTGATTTGCATCAGCAGTGGCGCCATCATGCAACACATTTTAAAAGTTGTTCCTCGCAAAACGTGAAAATCCCCGAAAATCAAAAGGTCCGAATATAAGATGACTATGTTTCGAAATGGAAGCACCTAGTATATAAACTCGTCCAATGTGGATTCAGAAATTTGCTGTATTAAGTATGTAGATAAGTAAGTACAGGTAACCCCCATTGATCACAGGGGATACGTTCTGATCATGGTCGCGATAAGCAAAATATTGCAACCAACAGAGGATTTAAAAAAAAACATTTTAAAATCCGAAAAAACACATTAATAACAACAAAAAAAACATAATTCATTCATATGGTTCCGCATTGCAATAAAGAATCTAGATTTCCTTGTTTGGCTTCTCTACGTTTATTATGCAAAATCAACTGATAACTGTCAAATAAAGCGTTACAACAACGCTTTACAGCACTCACTCGCTCGTAATATTCGTTGTTTTCTTCTAACTGATTGTGAAGAGAAAGGGTCTTTTCAATGATATTGACTCTTCACTTTCGCACGGGAACAGGTTCGGAGACGTCATTTTCTTGAAATATAGTATAGCAGTCCATTTCTTGCATTCATTAGGTAAGGGTTCACCGTGTGATTTAAAACAAAGTCTGAATATTATCTAGCGTGAATTTGACACTGCAACTAAGATTATACTGAAGGATAAACTGATGATGCACTGGCTCAACTGTTATTTTGTCTCACTCGCAACTTTACGTGTATGATGTGACTGAGCAAGAAAGATAGCACGCACGTGTGACTACTCATTATGACAATTCCTGGAATGTGTCAAAGCCAGACAAGTGCAAAGACAAAAAAATTTTTTCTTAATAATATTGCGATATAATGAATCCGCACTCGCCAGGATCGCGATGAACGGGGGTTAGCTGTATGTATGTACATAGATAAAATTTATTTTGCTGCAGTTTTTATGCTATACAGAAAATCTTTGTGAATGGTACTAAAGATATCTCATCTGAATGCAACAAAGTAATAGAAATACAATTATATAGTGAATACCAAGCTGAGAAAAACAAACTATTAATTTAGACGACTACTTTAGTAATAATGAATATAATCATCTAGACAACTACTTTAACAATAATTAATATGATCATCTAAATTCTTGTAGTGATTAATAAGTAATTTTTAAAGAATACATATAAATTTTACAAAAAATTTCTGCAAATCATACAAGGTAGAAAGTAATAAGATCACACGATAAAATAATTTTTCATTCCATAATACCTATTTAACAAACATTTAACTGTATATCATTAGTTATCATATCGCCTGTTATCATAGCATGTTAATTTTTAAATTACTGGCCAGCCCTGCTTCAATTTTTAACTCCAGTTGGTATTTTTTGCTTTTCACGTGCCTCGAAAGTTAGAAATAAGCATCACGGATGTGGCTGAGTAGATGACAGAAGGACAATACTACAGGTCCTATGGCTAAAAAAGTTTAACCCAAAAACGTAGCGTTCTCACCTAGTAATGATGATAAAAAAATAAAATACATTTTAGAATCAAACTGTCATTTTATTTAAAGTTTTTACTGCAAAACTTCACTGTTCATATAAATGGTATATATTGTTAGAATGTTTTGTAAAGAGTTTTCTGGCGTACCTCTAGCTGATGATTCAGATCCCATTGCAGGGCTAATATGACTGTGGCGGTCAATCAGCAACATTAGCTCCGATGTTGAACCCCGCAACGGGATCTGAAACGTCAGCCAGAGAGGTTGATGACGCACGACAGAATAGTTTAGAAGACTCTACAAAGAAGATTCTGAATGGCTGTGAAAACATAAGAATATTTTTTTTGTCCGATTGTACCGCAAACCGTAATATCCCAAAATCCCTTTAAGAGATAACCATTTCAAATAATCAGATAATAATAATCAATGATTCCACTGATAATAATACACTTCCACTGAAACAATGTAAAATATTGGGTTGTCTAACAAGTGTTTGCGGTTTTGTTCAATTATTTATTATAAAATCAAATTTTTAAACAAAAATTACATTTCAATCAATAATGTAATCTCCAATATTATTCAGGACTTCATCCCATTTTTCAAATAATCTGTCGACACCTTTTCTATAAAAATCGGCTGGTCTGATATAGAAATAGTTATAGAGCCAATTTCTAAGATCATCGTTGTTGTTGAATGTAACGCCACGCATTTGATTGGAGAGCGAGTGAAAAAGGTATAATCTGACGGAACAAGATCGGGACTGTAGGGTGGATGAGACAGAATTTCCCAGTTGAGCTCCTGGATGACCATTTTAACCTTAATTAAAGGCAAAAAGAAGAATGTGTCGAAAATATTCATTTTTCTCAACTTGACACTCCAATTTTAAACTCAAAAATTAAGAAAAACTATAAATTAGAGGAAAACGGCGACACTGACATTATAGAGCAGAAAAAATTCTATCGAATAGTATGTAATATTTTGTTACAAAGACTTATTAGACGACCCAATATTCTAATATCAGTAATGATTTTGTTAAATTATAATTCAGACACTGTAGTGTGTAGTGACAAATTGAAAAATTCATTAAAAATATTATGAAACGTAATTAAAAAAGACAAGTTCTGTTAGTTTCAAAGCGAGAAGTTTCATATTTTCCACGCATATTTAATTGCACCACACGTATTACAGGAATGTTTAATCGCATTTTAAATTCTAGACCGCAAATATTAAATGGAATAAACAAATGCATTATTAAGTATTCAATATAAGAATACAAAATTATCTCATAAGTAAATGAGTAAATTTATGCAGGGAATGCTCCATATTTATAATGTAAAACCATACAAACATTGACCTTGGCGAGAATGATTTCTACATAAAGATTTTATGAAATAAGACTAGAAAAGAATAGGTAAAATCAGTTTTGATAAAAATAACTGCAAAAAGAAAAAATAACAATTAAAACATCAAACCAAATAAATAAATATGATATTTAATACGACAATTGCATGTATCAAACATAGCCACCACTAAAAAGATATAAAATGTATAAAGTCACAGTAGTTCACATGTGTCAACATGGAATAGAATGCATAATCACTGTTCTCTTAACCTTCCCTCGCCACATAACCAGAGGCAAGCCCGATCCACTGCGTAGGCAAACACCATGTCAGCTACCAGCACTTGGACGAGAATCACTTTGAACTGCAAATCAATTATAATAAGTGAAAATTTTGCATATTTTTTTGATTCAAATATAGTGGGACTTCATATTAAAAATATAACTTTTATATTGTCTTTGTACTGTACACACAATTTTTAAGTTAATATCACTAGTAGTTTCAGGAAGAGCAGTCCTTCCCAACAACATGTGTAAATTGAACTAGATTAAATACAGTTGGCTACGGCGGCCGTATGCGTTATGTCTTACACTGAATATTAAGCTTTTTTTGTTTCATGTTAAAATAAAATAAATGTATGAAATCACACAGCATTTTGTCGGGACCAGAATATTCTTTCGTCATCCAATTTTTCACATTAAAATTTTCCAACGTGCTTCACTGTATTTGTAAAATTATATGATGCAATTTTCAAATAAAAATTAACCAGGAATAACTCACATAGCTTTGTGAAATTGATAATAATATTCATTATACATACCTCTGTTGGAAAGGGCACAATTTCAAATTGAAGGGATAGCTCAGGAAGCAGGCCAAGTGCTAGGGCAAATACTGCTCCGCCGGATATCATAACGCTGTACAGTAATGGTCTATTTGCTGCCAAACCCTCCATGAAGGGCTCACCCTGAAAAATATTATATCATTAATGAATTGAAATAGAGCAGAATAACTCTTAGCCATTATTAAAAATAATAGTACCATAACTCAAATTTGAAACGAAATACTTGTCATTAACCTTAAATATATTATTACACTTACATTACGAGATAAAATTGGAAAATGTTGGCATCAAAAGCAAGTATATTTAAAATAAAAAATATTATTCAATGGCAATAAAATTAATATGTCTCGTCTATTGAGTTAAGAACCCAAAAATTTTTAAACAATATAAATATTGTAGTCGATAACACCCAACACTACAGTTCATGTATATCAATGACATAATTGTGGTCTAGTGGTTACGATACTCGCCCAACGATCTAGTGGTCGGGGGTTCGAACCTCATTCCAGAAATCCATCAAGTTAGTCCTATGTTCATAGCACAAGCATTTAGTTTAGTTTGAAAATAGTAAGAATATTGATACATATTGATATTGAATATACATATTCCGTGTACGCATCTTTATTTAAAAAAAAATTATCATTAAATTTGATCAGATCAGTTGAGCTCATTTCTCACTTAATAAAAATAATGATAGATACAAATCAGAAACTAATGTTTTATTTTATTTATTTGATATAATTATACCGTATACATAATATTAAATGATGGATACTAGGCGTGGGACAAAATTATAACAAATACAATGTCATGGTGAATACTCCAATTAAATAAAAAATTTAGGGATAAACTCAAGTCAAGAATTTATAAATAAATTATGCATACTTGAAGAATTTTAGTAAAAAAAATATACACACCCTGTAATTTATAGCGAATGTGGAAACTTGCAACGCCATGGAAATGATGTATACTGTACTATTGAGCAAATCTGGCACAAACTCTATTTCTTCATCGTCAGGCAAATCTAAAGCGAGTTTAGGCTTCCCATCCCTGGAAAATTAAATTTATATAAAGATATATGAAAATATATGTAGATTCTTAGAAGCCGGAGTGTAAGTAGAACAGGTCTAGCAATAGACTTCAACGGACTGGTCGCTATCAGGAGGAAGAATTTTTCGATGTTGTCATCGGTTGTTGATGTGCTGGGGCGTCCGGGGCTCTCGTCATCTTTAACGTGTCCATGGCCCTCTTGGAAACGTTTGTATGACTTGTAAACGCTTGTTTCATTCATAGAAGACTCACCAAAAGCACCATTCAACATTTCAATACGGTGATGTACTTTATAATTCTTGCTAATTTTTCTATTTTTTCCACAATAAAAAAAAAATGTGACAATTGGACTTATATAGCCTACGTAATTAAAAAATTCTGCATATTTTTTTATCACACCTCATAAATGAGAACAATTAATGAATAACATGTATAATAAATGATGAACTTAATATTTTATGTATAATTTTGATGTCAAATTTTATTGTATGAATTATTTCTTAATGTATGTTTACATTCATAAATAGTTCATATGGTTCAGGTTTAAGACACAAGTGCAATGTTAAAGGAGCTGTCACTGCTTAAAGCTAAAGGCAATAATCATTAGAATATTTTTTAATGCGGAATAAATTAATTATCGTGGCTTATGGAAATATTTACCTCGGTGGAGAGCGGTCAGTCGCTTCCTTTACTAAATATATTAGACAACAGAAGTGAACAGCAAATTGTAATAAAACAGTCATTATTGTATATACATTAAATATGTTTGGCAAGGGCCTCTGCTTTGATAATTTACTCAAAGGCTGAAAACATAAAGCAAGGCTTATTAGTCAATTTAATAAAAAAAAAAACCATCAGGCAGAAAAATAGAAAAAAATACTTCATGTAAAGTCAACAATGGTCAAATACAAGCATGTGAAAAAATTCTTACCTTAGATCTAGAAATAAACAAAAAGCATGACGCCAGCAACAATCCCTGCAATGTAGCTTGCGTATCGCTAAATTTGATACCATCCAAATACAGTACAGATTGGCTGTACGCCAGGATGAGGGCGTTCAATGCTAATATTTTAAACATTTGGAGAGTAGTGACCAGAGTACACCGACCCTGCTTTATTATGTGACATACTGCGAAGGAGAGAATAACCATTAATATTTTATCTGCAGTAAAATAGAAATATGTTAATTATTTGTAAAACTGTACTCACTACACATGATACTAGAAAGACGGCTGGTAAAAGGAGCAGCAATACTGGCATCCCCGAGTTTGACTACATTATTCTTGTCTATCTCTTCCATTTCTTTAAGCAACTTTTGTATTCTGGCTTGGACAACGTCCGGGGGGGGTCCATTAGGCACACTGGGTCCGTCTCCCCGTCCTCTCGGTACTACATTCCTAGCATTGTGATTTGCAGAATTGTTTACTCTTTCTCTTACTTCTGTATTTTCTAATAATCTACGCCTCTCTTTTTCTTTATTTTCTTTGAGTGACCTATCTTTTTTTTCCGGCATTCTTTCCGGGGCATTTGATAAAATTGCAACTCCAACCTGCAAATAAAAATATAAAAATTTCAAAATCATTCAATAATTGAATAAAGATATTTCATAACTTGTTTAAATACACTTACGTCAGCGTGTTTCAATGCTCCAACATCATTTGTTCCATCTCCACACATTAACGTACTGAATCCTAAAGCTTTTAATTTTAATATTACGTATTCCTTTTGTTTTGGATCAAATCTTGCAAATACCCGAATGTGAGGCAGGACCTTGGAAAAGAAATCGGAGTAATGATCTGTCAAGAAAGAAAGACCTTCTCCAGTTATACAGAGATCATAATTGTTTGTGTAATCGTGGATATTATTTTTCGGTTCTACGGGAAGTTTGAGACTTTCATCAATCGAATGCCAACCCCACTTCTCATCACATTTTGTCAGAATGAGTGTGTGTACTTTTCCTGTAAACTTAAGTTCTTTAGCCACATGACATGCTGTTAATGGATTGTCACCAGTTATCATGACAACAGAATGTGAAGCATTCATTATTTCGGCAACTGCCTTTTTGGAATCTGCCTTCAGAGGACATGATATTATTACAAATCCAACAAATTTAAGTTTAGATTCAATATCTTCACGTTTTAAATCACGCACTTCTTGCGGGCTTAATTTTCCAAATTCTCTGTGCCCCAATGCTAATACTCGAGCCCCTCTTCTAGATAATGAAAGATAAGTATCATCGTAGTGCGAAGGAATATGACTAAACATATTCTTTAAAACTTCAGGGGCACCTTTGACCGTGCCAATATAATGATTTTCTATAGCGCCCATATCATTAGCTTGATAACCGGCAAGAACAGACATTCTTTTAAGAGCACTTGAAAAATGATTTCTTTGGAATATTTTTAGTCCAGGAGATTTCCCTTTTCTCGGAATGACAGCTTCCGATTTGGTGAGATTCCATTCTACCGCTGTAAGAGTTGCCTTTTCCAAAGGGTCTCCGACTAAGCCATCATCTAACTGCACCAGGGAATGACATGTTGCCAAAACTTGCACAGTCTCAATTGGAGCATCCAAGAGAGAGAGAACATTTAGTGGATATCCACTTTTAACTCCAGCCACTCCTTCTACTACCAGATTATCACTAGTCAGTGTACCAGTTTTGTCAAAGCAACATATTTGAATTTTTCCAGCAAACGGTATTCTAAAAGGTTCAGTACAAAAAACACCGAGTTTAGAAAGAGAGAGTAATGAAGTATTCACAGCTAAAGAGAGTTCAATAGGTAATTCTGGCGGAACCACTGAAGTCAATATTAAGGTACACTCTAAGAAAAGTTTGTATCTATTTCTGTCAGGGTCTTCACATCCTTTAACCCAAACGTAAGCAGCCGCAGCCACTGCAAATATCAAAAGGAATAGAATAAAACCAAATGTTTCCAAATTATTAGCCGTGACACGTTTCACACCAAACAATATCGTTCTGAGTAGTTTGCCTTGGGATGTGTTAAATCCAGTTCGAGATACATATCCGATACAACCATTATCCGGAGCTCTTAATCCAGACAGAGATTGTTTGTTGGGAGGAGAGTGCTGCACTATTTTGGTGCCACCAAATAACAGATGTAGTTTACCATCCCCTTCTGGGTCAAATGGTTTATCTGGACATTTTTCACACTCTAATTCCAGTGGTTCTTTCATCTGTGGTACACTTTCACCGGTTAACATGGATTCATCTACAATACATGATCCTCTTAATAAAATGATATCACAAGGAACTAAAGTATCATTAAGCGACCTTATTAAAGAAACAATGTCTCCAGGTACAAGTTGGTCTGAGCTTATAGGTCGCCACCTTCGGTTTCTATATACTGATAAATTGTACGGTTTGTTTCCCATCTTTCTTATTTCAGACATATTCCTCAATTGTTGCTGTACAAGTGTACATTCAAAAATTACTAGCATTACTAATGTGAAAAGACTGTAATACCAATATTTATCTAAGCACCAAAGTCCTACGCAAAAAACTTGAAACACAAAGAAAGGTGCAGTGGCGCGCTCTTTAAATAATTCCATAAATTCTGGAACATCCTGTAAAATAAAAATACACCGATTATTCCATAGAATATTTATATTATTAATTAATAAATCCTGAATGATTTAGTAGACTTGGATGAAGTAACTTCCCATTACTTATTTTGATTTTAAAACTAAATACAGAAAAACTCCGTTAATTCATAACTCACAGGACCGAAATTTAAAAAAAAATCTGAATTACGAATAATGAGAACTAAGTTTTTTAAATGCAACATTAGAAATAAATTTTTATAAAAACACGTTAGTTTACTGCGTCCGCAATTTAGTGCGCGCCGCCGCTGTTGACATCGCGATTTTCATATGAAACATGATGACTCCATTATTTCAGCTTCTTATGTGTTGAAATGTTTATCAAATAACATATTTCTCCTGAATAAGAAAGGTGTGTGGTAAGTGGTGACGCAGCAGTCTCTCAAGGCAACAAAATCACGCACATTAATTTGATTAGTAGTCGAACTCACCTTTTCCATCCAAATTGGAATATTTAAAATGCGCATGAAAAATAATTTAAAACTTTTAAATCTTCTTGTCTCGCTGGCCTTGTTGGTTGAAGCTTATTATTTTCCTGCGATTTTTCAAGTTCAAACGTAGAGAGGTATTCGGGATTCAATTTTTTCCGCCAATTTTATCTTTGATATCATTTTTTTGTCAGTTTTCAAAATAAGCTCCATTTATACAAATGGTCAAGGATTTATACGAATTACAAGATGTTGGTGCCAGTTTAGAGGACGAAATGTGAAAAAAAAAAAAAAAGAAATATGAAAGATTTATGTAGTTTCTTTAGTACCTGCATATGCAAATCGCAACGTTTCATAAACATAGAAACTAGATCAAGTGATTAAATGAAAACATTATTTTAACAACAACAAATCTTATAAAATGCACAATGGAATTTGATGTACATATCATATTACGTACATGAGTTTTGCCATATGTCATATGGCAAAACTCACCCTTAGTTCAGCACCTGTCATGCTAGCGCGCAGCATCATGATTGGCCGGTAGGCGGGGCTATTTGCAGATGTTTACGAAGGGATGAAGGTCAAATGCCTCTACGCGAGTTTAGGGATTTAAAAACATTTGCAAATATGCGAATTTCGTGAACAAATTATTTATTTTGGGTGTCAAAAATGCATACAAACTGCGAATAATCAGATTTTATGAATTATCGGTAGAAATTAGTACGAAATGTTATTTTCGGGGCTAATTTTTTTGAAAAAAGTGCAAATTCCGTAAAAATACGAAATATAGAATTACGAATTAATGGAGTTTTATTATATAGCAAAATCCCATTTATTCGAAATTCGCCGCAAGTCGAAGTTTTGGATCAGAAGGTGGTCGCTCTGAAAAGTTTTCATACTAAATTGTATTTATAAATCGAATACTGTTATTCAAAGCCACTTTTGGACCTTAACAGATGAATTTGTCGATCTATTTTTCAACTAATTTGATTTATTTTATAAATGTTTGTAATCTGAAAAACAAAACGTTTGTTTAAATTTGTGCTGTAATCATGATTATATAAGGACTATTTAACATCTTTTTTTTTATTCCATGTGACAAAGTGAAAATTTATATTTATCATAATTTTCTATGTTTATTAATTTTTTTACGCTATATTTTAACAACTTGTTTGTTATTTTAAAATGTGTGGATATAGGTATATACACAATTACTTTGAGTTGTAATGAAAAAACTTAGTATGTAAAAAAAAAAATCTAATTTTTGAAATTTTTATTTTCATTATCATAATTCGTTAATCAAACTTTCTTTATGATTTTTGGTCCCCCCAACTTTGAATAAATGGGATTTTACTCTAACTGCCCATGTACTATCTGTGTCAAATTCAAAATGATGTAATAAATACATAAATATGTACATCTAATAAGTGTACGTATAATTGTATGTTCACTTCAGATTTACAAAAAAATTAATAATAGTAAAGGTTTATCTTATCTTATCTTATATTAAAGCACATCAAATCAACAATCAAATCTAATGGATTACTTTGACCAAATGCAGTTACAAATGATTATTCTTTTTTAGAATGTAGAATTAACAATTTAAGTGGCAACACATATTGAATTAATGTACAACTTTTCTGTGGTGCTGTAGTTTGTAAAGCTCGTACTATAAAATTTTCCAATACGTTTAATAATATTAAAATAAATACCATATCCAATTGATTCTTTCCAAAGTCAAACTCCGCCTGTGATATTTCTTGATCATCTTGCAAACCTTTTGATTGCAAATATTGGCTGGTCCATTTGTCTATAGGAAACTCAATTATCTTGAATGTTTTTCTATTCCAGTCGTAAACATATTTAATTTTTTGAAACATAAACCACACTTTGGGCAATTTTTCATCAGTAGTCTGGAATAAAAATGCATATTAAAACAATAATTTTAAAAGTTATATATAAATGATATTTCTAGCATGAAAAATAAATAAATATTGTTGTCATTAGGAAAAGAGGTATATGACACAACTGTAATTTTTCAAGAAAAGCACTATAATATTCCAAGCTAAGATATAAAATCTAAATGAAATGTTCTAAATGGATTAATGTAATTTTTAAACTTAATTTCAGTTAACTGCCTAGGACAAACAGAATATGTCAAAAAAAATAATTCTAAGCATACTATTTACTGACGTGATTTTTTTTAATCATTCAGAAATATTTTTCTTTCTGAAAGATTTTGGAGTTGGGACAAATTAAAATTGTTTATACTAAGCCAGCAACTGGTTATCATAATTTTGAAATGTGGACAATTACCTCTTCTCCTAACAGCCACAGAATAGACCTATTAATATAATAAAGATATAAATGTACATACTATGTAAAGCCTAATTAATACTCATAAATTATAATTTACATGTTATTACTTACAATAACTATTTATAGCAGGTGGGTATATACAGTATATTTTATTTTAATATTCAAAGGTTTTGAAAGCAATATTTTGTCATATTGACGAATTTACCAGATTATTTCATCACTTCTGGATAAATGTTAAATAACTTAACTTAAATTTTTTGAATTTTAAGTAACCTGTCATTATTCTACTTCGATTAAACTATGGTTATTGAATCTTATTAGTCAGTTTTCAAACGCTCCGTATTGTTTTTGATTTTGTCAATATATTTTCAAATATTATGCTTTTTGAAACTATTTATTCGCAGGATAATGCGAAGCAGCAGTAAAAGCCGTAGCCAGAGATAGTGACAGCATCAAGCATTAAATAAAAGCTATCTGAAATTGACTGAATTACTTTTCAATGTTACTATACTATATTCAATAATATAATCAAAGATCATGTTTTCAAACTAGCTTTTAATATAAAATTTAAAAAGGTCAAGCTTTCAAATATTCTTAAATGACAGACACTGTTGCGTGTTACAGAGAATTATATTAAACTAAAATATAACAGTAAAACTTAGTCTCATATTTTAAACCCAAGAATTCTGACTACCACCCTACCTATATTGTCGAGACTCAACATTCCAATACAACACCGAGAAACTGCAATTAGTGTCAAAATTATCACACGACATTTGTTTTATAGCGAAATAATGATTCAAAACACACGAAGCAAGAGAAAAATACCAAATTTTACAAAAAATGTTATGGCCGCCATAATCACGCGAATTAATACCGATAAATTTATTACGACACTAAATATTTTTTTATGATATTAAATCTATAATGCACACGTGGAATAATAAATCAAAATGTGACAGCATAACAGTATTTGTCAATAAACCATGCCCCCTTTTTATGTCACTCGGAAATTTAGGGTACCATGTTTTTTACGTGGCTACAATGAAATGATGATGTATTTACCTGAATGTGATAAAGTCTAACTATTTCTGCAAATCCATTATTAGAGGTAGGAACCACTTTAGCCATCTTCGCTTTTGAGGGATCCGTCTCCTTAAAAAAAAGATGCACAAGATTTTACCTAATGTGACAGCAATTTGACGTATTATAATCGGATAAAATAAAATAAAGCTTACGGAAAAACATGACAAAAAACACTGCACGTGTACACTCCAATAACAACAGAGACAAGTTAAAATTTGTAAAACTCCGGCACCAGCGATCGTCAAGCACCCTGCTTCGTAGTGATCCTCGATACCGTACACAAATATCCATATATACGAAATAATCGGATATATTATAAGAAATGGAAAAATGGCCCCTTGAAAAATTGGGGAAATCGGCCGATATAATTTAACATATTGAACCAAATCGTCTAGCGATAAATTCTTCGCCGTCACCGCCATCCTTCGTAAACCCCGGTGTCACTTTTTCTATGGACTGATTGGACCAATCTATGAACTGGACTAAACTCACAGATAAAAGTGACCAAACTGTCCAAAAATATCGAAAAAATTTAGATTAAATTTAGATGATAGCACCCTACTTCGTTTCGAAATTTTCCATGGAAGTCGTTTATCAAAATCAGCTGACTAGGGCGGGCGATGTAATTATCGCAAAAGTTGTTTCTTATTTAAAAACATCAAATTTGTAAATGCCTTTAATAAGATATATTTTACAAATCTTATATTCTCGGTTTATTTCGTCCGCTTATAAACAATTGACATAAAGTCGAGGTTTCTTCGGGAGCTATAATTCAATTAATCGAACATGTATCATGCTCCTGGTCTCTCGTTAGAACGACACCCCCATCTATCAGGTATCACATTTTCATTAGTACCATGGTTATAGGTAGCTTTGTCGGTTGCCGCTACAGGTCTGGCCCAATTCCTTACAGACGACCTCTCTCCTGTTTTATCGCTCCACAGTGTGGCGGTCTTGCTCTTTTATCTATGGTCTTGCTGGCCCACGCGTGCCGAGCGAGACCGCCGATTCATTTCATAGTTCACGCGCACCTTCTGTATCTCTTCATTTCTTTCATTCTATCTGCCTTCATTGTTCTGTCCAACTCAATAAACATCGACACGCCAATTATCACTCTTTCATTTAACCACCTACCTAACCCCCAAAGATATTTATTATATACATATAGATTTATGTTTGAAATATGACGATGCTGGATAACTTTGTTTCTGCCATTTAGTGATCAAAAGCTACCTCAAGGGCGTAGATAACTCTTATAAATTATACTATTTTAAAACAAATTCAGATTTATGTATAGAATATAAATAAGTAGATGTCAGAATTTTTCACTCTTTCAAGGACCCTTACCTCAATGATATTATTATAAATATTAAGTATTTATATGTTAGTACATGTTAAAAGCCCAAACTGTGCATATATTTACCGATAAATAAATACTGATTCTGTCTTGTGATTTTGTTATTATTACAAAACTATTAACATTTATAAACAAAGCAACGAGTATCGAGGAAGAATATAAGGATCTCAAGACTATTCTTTTTTTACTGAATTTAAGTGTACAATATTGTCTTAAGACAATTATAAAATACCATTTATAGCTGTTCAAAACAAATTCAATTTCTCGTTTTGAATGTAAAGAAATACCAGAGATTTTGTTTCATGAAAGGACGTTTTTCGTTGAAAATTGTAATTCCCGCCACCATTTGTACTGGGTCACGTGATCTCTAATACTAATCATGTTGGCACGTAGATCTGCTATGCGGTGCGCTCATAGACGCGGGCCATTAGTATTGTACTATGTCTATGGAATTGGACATGACCATAGACAATAAATACTTAATACCTACTAATAGTATATCTCTTATCTATGCTACTAAATAAATTATTGAGATTGAAACATCGAAATGACATTTGTGTTAATCGAAAAGAAACAATCATTACCCGTTTATTAGGTACAATATAAAAATTAATGTTATTCAACATGGATACAGATTTTATAGAAATCAACGAAATTAACGGATTTATTAAATATTTACAAAGCGTGAGTAATACCTGTAATATTTTTCATATTTTTTGAGTAATATGTCATATCGGCTTATTTTATGCCGCATTTCAATGTTCATGTATAAATTTGTTAACCTATTACTTATTCAACTGTGTAAAGTCTAACTTGTACGGTAAAGCAGTTAATGTATATTTTATTTTCGTGATAATTTAATTATTGAATTTAGAGAAATTTGATCATCTCGAATAGCCGATTTTGGATGAACAGCTGCGTCTTCAAAATCAGCTTTCATATAATCGATTTTTTATAGAAAAGAAAAAACTTTAAAATTTATTATATGGTTTTCTACTTAATTCACGCATTTACTCACATATATTCACTGTATATTTTATTACTCTTTAAATAAATTGTCTTTTTAAACAACACGTAGACGCTAAAACTAACCAGCAATGCCTAGCAAATCACTGTAATAAAATTTTGAAATGCAGCGGTCCTTTATAGATTTTTAAAAATATATATAAATTGCACTCAATTTTGAAAAAACGTAAATTGCGCTCAATTTTGAAAACATAAACTAGATGTTATCAAAAACTTATTTTTAAATTATATTATTTGTTTCGTTATAATATTTAACAAATATGTGCAAATAAAAAAAACTACTATGTTTTTTTATCTTGGTCCAAAAAATCAGATTAAAAAAAGCATATACACGTCAATATTCATACTATTTTCAAACTAAGCGCGAGTGTTACGAAAACACAACTAACTTGGTGGTCTCCTGGGACGAGGCTCAAACCCCTGACCATTTGATCACTAGACGTCGTAGCTTAGAGTGGTTTACCACTAGACCAACAAGCACATCTTCCATGCATACTTTGATTGCGGTTAGAGTTTCCGGGTTATTAGGGAAGTAATTCTGTCTGTGTAATTAAAATAACCCATGCAATTCTGTTCCAAACTTTCTACTGGAAAACCTACCAGATGATAGATTATCCCATCAAGTTTGATTGTAGTAGATTTTATGGTGTCCCAGTAGTTATTTCAATTGTGTTTACAAATTTATTATTTTCTTTCCATTTTCAGATTGAATGGAGAGACCCCTGGCTGATGGGATTAATATCATTCCACATTTTCATAACACTGACGTGTCTTACTACTAGAAATTATGGAAATTTCCAAATAATTCTGTTTTTTTCATTGTGTAAGTTTGTGCTTTTTATAGTTTTAATACAGCTTTTTTAAATTTACATTTAATTCCAAAAATCCATTCACATTTTAACAAAATCATATTAATACATATTATGTATTTAAGCTATATTCTCTTAATCCTTTCTATTATAATTCATCTTTTGCATTTTTTACATAAATATGAGTTTTTAATAATCATTTATATCAGAAATTATGCGCTAGATTTGATTTTTTTAAATCTATCACTTAGATAGTAATATAATTTATTAAATATAATTTAAAACTAATAAACTGAATGTTATTCGCCATAATTGAGACAATACAAGTATTATAAGAAAGATCACAACCATTAAATTCATTTTCGGGTGATTTCCGCACAAACTGGTGACGTAATGTGGGTAAAAAATGAGGGTTTTGCAAAAAATATATTTTTGCAAATTCGCCATATCTCATAAACTGCTGAATATTTTGCAATCAAATTTTCTTAATTATTATTGGACATCCTCGCTAAATATCTATACTATTAAAAACAATAGTTATAGTTGAAAATACTTACTAGTGAACCCATAAAACATCACACTTCAACTGGAGTTCTTTGATTCTCTAAATATAAAATAAAGGTTTTTTACCTTTCCATATCGTCATAAAAATACTAATGTGCATGTATAATAATAGATTGGCGGTAAAAATACATTTTTTACACATCTCTGCACAAACAAAGACGAGCGCACAGCACCGTTAATACTCGTAGCCTTAGTGTGTAACATGAATCAATATACTTCTTTCAACCAGATTATTATTTTGACTCGTTTTTATCATATTGTTTATCAGTCTTAGAGAGACAGACATATAATAATGTACTTGTCTTAAGTGTATATTGTCATGTGGATGTGGTCGGTAACATGCTCTCTCCACTCTAATATTATAATATACAGGGTCTTTCAATAGGAACGCTCGAAATTTGTTAGGTTATAGCAGCCATGTAGTTAAAGTGACATCTGTCAAATTTGTTGTCAATTGTTTAGTAGTGTGCGGCAAATCACCATGGAAGGTTATAATGTTGAACAACATGTGCAAATCATCAAATTTTATTATCAAAGTCACTGCTTCGTTCGAGAAACGTTCCACACAATACATTATTTTTATCCTCGCCACAACCATCCTGCCGAGTCGGCTATTCAACGTTTGGTGGCCAAATTCGAATCAACCGGTCGAATATTGCATCGGGACTTGGGTCTGCACCCGTATAAAATCCAACTAACCCAGGAACTTAAAGTAAACGACCATAGACAACGCTGTGTATTCGCTGATTGGGCTTTGGAGCAGTTGGAAGTTGACCCAAATGTCGCCAAAAAAATAATTTTTAGCGACGAGGCCCATTTTTGGACGAATGGATATGTGAACAAGCAAAATTGTCAGATTTGAGACAATACGAATCCATACGAGATACACCAGCACCAAATGCGTCCCGAGAAAGTCACTGTTTGGTGCGGATTTTGGTCTGGCAGAATCATCGGTCTGTACTTCTTCCAAAACGAAACTGGCATTCCATACACCGAGAACGTGCGATTTAACGCCTTTAGACTTCTTCCTTCGGGGCTATCTTAAATTGCATGTCTTTGCGAATAAACTGCAAACAATTGATGCCCTCAAAATCAACATAACAAACGCCATCCAGCAAATTCAGCCAGATTTATAAGACAAAGTCATTGAAAATTGGACCACCCGAATACGTGCCACCAGGCAAAGCCGCGGTGGATATTTGAACGACGTTATATTCCACACTTAATGCCATAAAATATATTTTAAAATGAAAAAAAATTGAGTGGATATCTCACACACAACTTGTTTATTTACATTTTAAAATCGAGCGTCCTTATTGAAAGACCCTATATATATATATATATATATCACATAAATGATGATCTATAACCATTCACATATGGTTTTTGTTTGTTGTGTTGTATTTTCCACTTTTTTTTAAGCGCTAATATTATTTTTTATGGGCCAGTTGTACAGAATACATCTTGTAAATTCTGTAAATTTATGCGATATATCCTGATGAAACAAAACACAAAATTTCGAGTTAATTGCTCTAATATAGTAATTTGACATCTTATCTACATGATGCAATTTGATATCCAAAGGAAATGATTGAGTTTAATTACATTTTTTCAATTAGAAACATTTTTAAGTTAAAGGTATTAATACCCTTCCCGCCGTTAGTGTTAATATGAAAAATTCTTGCATATTCGAAATATATTTTCTTATAATCTTGAAGCCAAGATTATGAAGACAAATTAACAAAATCTTAAAAATTAGGATTATATGCAAACCATTAAATTTGCAGGACATATTATCAATTAACAACATTTTAAAAATACTTTGTTTTAGTGAAAAAAATGGTTTTAAATGATATATTGTATTTACTCACATGCTTTGAGGCTTCAATTACTATTTAAAATCAAGTTTTATATCAAAAACACAATAATTTCATACTAAATAATATTTATATCGATCCTATTAATGTGTTTTTTTTATTGCTTTTTTAAGCGGCCATAATGGACATCATCTGCATTCTAATGTTTTTCATTAAAAACATACAGAAAACATGTATTTTCACCCATATTTTAGACATAATATTAATTATTATTAAACTTATCCTCAACATAAGTTGCAAATTTTGTATATTAGATGTTTTCACTGATTTTAATGGAAAACAACATTTTCTTGGACAAAATAAGCATTTTATATACCTTATTTTGTATATAAGTCGCAATTGAACATTCCGTATATATTTAACACAATTATCTTTTAAACAAGACAAAGTACTACATAATTATGAAACAAATAGATCACTAAACGGCAATGTGGTATATTTAAATCAATCTCTAAAAACAAAATAATTAATTAAAACTGTCACAATAATTTTGAATACAGAACATCGTTGATGGTTTTTCGTCTATGGTAGGTAAAATATAGTAGGTTCAAAATATATTCATATATATCAACTAGATATTTCAATAAATTATTTAATTTTCTATCGATTAATTCAAATGACAACACACATTTTATTTTATTCCATAATATAATATTAATGTGAAATAAGTGGATAAGGCTCTAGATATGATTTATTTTTGACACGTGTCTAGAATGTGAGAAAATCAACAATTTTATTATCATCTCTTTATATTAAAACCTTCCTCTCTCGCCTGATTTACTTAACAAATAATGTCCTTTAGTATTTTGGTGACATTTATAAGAAGTTTAATTATTAGCCCCATCTTGAAAGAGTATGTACTTCACATAGAATTTCTCAAATTTCAAACTGGAAAAATGAAAGTACACCTTTAATTTGTTTTTTTTTTATATCAATCAATTGGTTTATTACAACATATTTTTCTCAACATAGTGTTGGAATTCTCTCACCAGTTTTGAGTTGTTCTGAATGTAAACCGTATGACATTCATTATAAAATATTATTATGGATGTCAAACCCAATTGAGCTGTCAAATAACTTACCTACGTTAAGCCTACTTTCTAAAATAAAATAAAAGTTATATATATTTTTAGTAACACTGGTTTATAATTATATTTAATACATTAGTGTAGTGTAGCATCAGCATTAGCTCTTTCACTAATTCAATAAAATGGACTCTTATTTGATCTATGGTCACTATTTTTTTTATTTAATTCAATATTATTTTCACTACATACGAGTCATTCCATATGAAATCATCTAATTTTAAATAAAACAATTATTTTTTTCAAAACCTCTGCAAAGTCTCATTTTTGCCTGCCGCTGCAAAGAAAATTGAGCCTATATCCAAGATGGTGGCAGATAAAAATAAAATAAAAATTGTTTTGAGCTTCACACTAATGGATGTATCTATGGTAAAAAAAAAATATCTGAAATTCTCAAGCAACCGCACCTAGGTGATTTCACATGGAATGACTCTACTGCTAAATTTTTGTTCTGGAAATAATTGTGGCCGATCCAGCAAAATGTCATATTTCATCAGCACATTGGGAATGTACTGATGAAATTTAGTAATCAAGTGAAGAGGATTTATATTTAAAAATATGCATGCTATTACTGATAATACATTAAATCAAATATTTATACATATTATTAGCATTGAGCGTACAAAGAATTATTGTAAATATTTTAGCATTCTAATATTCATATTATAAATCAAAGTAAAATATTTTAATACACACACATGTTTTGTCCAATTGATCACTATTTCCAATTCTTAACAAAATCCAATTCTCTGTGATTCTTTGCACTTTGCTACTCATTCATTGTAATAAGTACGCTATCATTAGTGTGTCTGCAATAAATGCTGTTGACTTGTGTGATAAGACTAGTACATATTTTTTTAATGGTTATTTTAAAGAAAAAGACAATTTACGTATGCAATAATGTTGCAGATATACAATTAACAAGTTCCTATAGTTCATAATATATCACTTGTCAGATTGTTGCCTAAGCCTAACCACCATCCATCACGATCAACTCTAACAATTAAGTCTTGGAAAAATGCTAGTGTAGTTATTCATGGTAGTGCTACCATTCTTCTGGTGATAATGTGCTATTTAATGAGTTAATTAATCTAAACTAAACATTGAAACATTCTTCAAAAGCAGGTCCTATTCTGGCAATGTCGTTGAGAACCGTGCATGACTCTTTTAAAAGGAAATGAATGACAACATAATAAAATTGACTCGTTTTCAATGACATTAAAACAAAAAATCTCTTTAATATCACGATTTTAACCTAGTTATAGTACCAGGTACCTAATTATAGAAACAGTTGATATGTTAATAATCTTCAAAGTATCAACCTTCAATTCTGAATTAATGATTCTGTAAAATCTAATTGATATTAAATAATTAATTGTATGTTGTAATATGTATGTGCATATTCAATTGTAAAAATGATTTAAACTAAAATTATTTTTTCAAAGAAAGCAAACACGTTGTGGCTTGACATTATAATTAAATAATAAAATGTTTAGTTTTTAACCACTTTATTATGTGCATACACTAAAGTCAACTAGTTTCAGTTGGTCCCAACCTTCTTCAGGACAATATAATATATAGACTAACCTAACTACAGAATTTAAATAGAAGGTTAAGAGGACAGAGCAACAGCATATCAGAGTGGGATTATATTATTATTATTATTTTTATTTTTTAAATAGAGATGTGTACACGGAGGCGCGAACCCCCGACCACTAGATCACTAGGCCAGCGTCTTAACCACTACACCAACAAGCTACTCAAATTATTTATCAATTAACAAATCTTTTTCCATCATCTGAAAATTTTGGATTTAACCTGTGGATGTATATTATATAATTAGAAACATGAAAGAAAAAAATGGTAAATTCAAGTTGTATTAATGAATTTGCGAGAACGCATCTATCCTTGGATTCGAGTCCCGGTGACAGCTTTGTTTTTTCGTAAGAAATATTTGTCGTTTGCATTTTTTCATTGTCATATTTACTTTAAATTATCAAGGAATGTTATATTCTGAAGAATCTCAACTTCAGTTGTAAAATATGAATTTATCATTTCATTGCAAAATTAGTTGTGTTAAAATACTTTGCTTACAAAAGTGTACTGGAAATCCTGACACCACCTAACTTAAAGTTATTTAAGAAATGTTGTATTTTTTTAGAATGGTCGCTTCTTATTGAAATAGATGTGTCACTGAAGAACAAATCTCACGAGATTCACTTCAACTACTGGCAATAGAAAGATCCTGAGTTAAAGTCATGTTACCTTTTTTTATCCAGTTTTTGGCAATGTTTTTTTTGTAATGAGAGAGTTTGTTGATTGTATAAACTAAACATGTGTACTCCATGATTTTTCTATTGGTGTTACAATGGAAATTGCTTAGGCCTGTACAAATCTGTGTTTTTTGTGTTAAATTTAGATTCAGTATCTACTAACTTTGTATGGATTTACAATGTAATATTACATAATAATTAACACAATTCGCATATGGTCAATAGATTTTTTTAAATCGGGTTTTGTCTGTAGTATTATATGTAGTCGGTGTACTTAGGCATGATTGATTTGAATTAAAACGTTGATAATAATAAACCCTTTGAATATTTATTAAAAATAATTTTTTTTAATAAAAAACTCGAGTATGATTGAGCATCTTTATTGGATTAATTTTACTCATATCTCCTTGCAAAAAATATCAATACATTATTCAGCTTTAAACTGAATTATCAACCATTCCTTTCAGAAATCTATTTCATTTTGTTTATATCTAGATCAATGCGTAGTCAATTTTATATTTTTTGGTTGTGTTTTATATTTCTTTTTATACTATTGTATATTTTTACAGTGCTATTGGTGTTTTTCTCCGAGAGCATTAATGAATTTGCCTCTAAAAATTGGACATTGTTTTCAAGGCAACAGTATTTTGACAGCAAAGGCCTTTTTATATCTATAGTATTTTCTGTGCCACTACTCTTAAACTGTATGATAATGGTGGTATGTACATTTCTTTATACCTATTTTTTTCCAGCATTTTATCAACTCGATCTGACATGATGTATTGGGATCTGACATTACAATTTTTCTTTTTTAACAATCCATAATAATTTTGTCACATAAATTATGTCATCTTGCATAATGTTCGTTACTGTGTAAAGTCGTGGATGTCAAAAACCTTATCAGTTTGGTTTGGAATTAAATTATTTTGTTCTCTTGGAAGATATATTGTTAAACAAATATTATAATTTGAAAATCAAAATTCTAATAATAATTTATTTTCAATAGTTACTAATGAATATCAATGAATTAAAAATTGAATTTCCATTCCTCCACTTTGAGCTTTTAAAAAAAAAGTATAAAATTATTATACACATAAAAATTAAAAAACTGAATTTAAAACACAGTCATATTGTGAATTTACACAATGACTCGGCATTACAATGTTCTGAGCATATCACGTGAATCCTGCACCTGTAAACAAAAGAACCAATCTTCTAAAACATTTTAAAAAAATAGGAAATAAGTATCTATCATTTTATGGCAACACTTATGCTTTCGAAAACATTTGTGATGCAGTCCTTAAATCTACCACAAATATCTTCATCATCTTTTTTTAGTGCAAATACTGCAGTGGCTTTCTTTTATATTTTCCTGTTTTACTCTAGGTCTCTTAGACCTCTGGGATCCACTTAATTTGTTTTTAACCACTTCCTAATTTGTCAATTACGTCTGTAGTAAATTGAAGCCTGGATTTGGGATTTCCAAGCGTTCAAAAACATTGTAAAAAAAAATGAAATAAACATTAATGTTTTCTATTACATAAAACTACATAAATAAAATAATCGTTAATGTCACATATTTTCTGTGCAGTATTCCACTCACACAGCTAAAATGAAATCAAATGAAAAAGTAGTAAACAATAAAATAAATTACAAATGCTTAAGTTTACCAACAAAACGGAACATTTACCATCTTTTGCAGTTATGGCAGTTGCAATAAAAACAAAGTTAAAGTGCACTTTTAAACGTACCGGTGGACCGGCACCTCAGATTTTGTTTGCACATTAAAGGAGTGTCGACAATTCGGCACTTTTGGATTAAAAGGATTAAATAAATAATTTATGATAAAATTAACATTTTCAGATTGCAACTCAGATGTAGTGTTGAAATTTAACAAATAACATGTATAAACACCTAAACCAAAATGTAATATGATTTTCTGCAATAATTTTTGTGTACCACCCCCGAAACAAGATGCAAATGCTTTTCCGCTCTGGGCCTTACAATAATTATTAAATTGATCAAATATATCATAAAAAATTATTTAATAAATACACAGTTAATGATATTAAAAACCTATAACTATATTCATATTTCATGCCGTGTACCATTTGTTGTCCAAATCATTGGCTGTCGCTATTCACTGAACAGAAGACCTTTTTATTTATTTTATTGTTTTAAAATCATTGTGATAATAATGTTTAGAAACACATAGGAATAATAAACTGTGTTAGTGTTGTGTTAATACTGGATATAATAAGTGTTATCAATAAAACTTTATGAGCCATTATGATTCACATTTCTGACATGTCAAATTAAATTTTTTTTTTATTGTAAATGATTTCTGATTGAAACCTAATATGTAATTATATTCTGAATAGACTTAGGGAAATATATGAAGTCATTATTTTCTTCCAAAAATATTATTCACATAGGTTTTTACACTTATATGAATATTGATACATTAATAAATTAATTATAATTTTCCTTCAGGGAAGCTGGCTTTACCAATCGACTCAGCTGATGATAAATCTGCGGAAAGCGCAGTTGAAAGAGCAAATGAAACGACAGAACAGTCGAAATACAAACAACAGCTTGCATGCAAAAAATGACTGAAATCATTTTTGGTCTTCGATTTAAGTATACCCCACGTTAAACATAAATATTTTCCTAATAGAGTGAGATATTTTTGCATTGAAACTATAATTGAATAATTGTTTTATACGTTCTTTATCTTATTACAATGTAGAGAAAGTCACTAAGTGCATTATATACATATATATTATGTGTTTTTATACAAGAAGGTAGCATGTGAGGTCTTTTTTTATCGTTCATTTGCACTAACAATCTTGTCATGTTTTTTTTATTCCAATTGTTTAATTTACATTTTATTTTATAAATAAGATGTGAGGTGCAAAGATAAATGAAGGCAACGGTATACAGTAGACTTTCTAATAACAGACTGAAACAGAATGACAGATTTATCGGGTAAGTGATGAAGTGTTTTGTCATAAGCATTAAAAAATATTTCAGATTAATAAATATTTAATAACATACTAAAAAAATATCGGAGTGGTAAAAACAAGTTGAAATTTTCACTCTTTGTAGCACCAAATTAATAGCTTTATTCTAAATTGTTTTTGTTTTGTGAAAATCATTGTGATTAATTTTTTTAATTAAATTTTTAAGTACTTAAGCATGGTTAAAATTCTCAAAGGTGAAACTTCAATTACATGGAATACCAACAGGGCTTCTTTTTGATTCATTGATATTGGATTGAAATAATAATATATATTTAGGTTAACTATGCAAAGTTACATATTATTATATACAAGCATCTCTCCCATTCTTTTGCTAACTTATTCCAAACTCAACTCTAAATATGGTTTAATCACGTCTAATCGCCTTAATCACATATGGTTCGACCCTTAATTATAAAGCATTTGCATTGGACCATAGACACCGGACTAAAACGTACCACGTGGCATATTATCGTTTCATCGGCGGATAAACCCTATTCAGTTTCTTGACCTATGTATTATCTATACAAGCCAAAACAAGTCAAAATTCAATTCAACATTTCTAAAATAAAGTTCCGTACACTCTTATACGTATGTATATTCTCATTTAACCTTAACAAAATGTAGTATCAAGGTAGAAAAAGCATTATACTGGAATTTTATTTTTTTTTATTTTTTATTTCAGACTGGGAATTTTCATTGTGGTTTTAATGTACTGCATGTTGTTTGAAATTAATATTTGATCAATAAAAATGATGTTCTTTATAAATTATTTATCATGGTAGGTATTGTACATATATTAAAAATTAATGGGAATTTTAATAAAGAATCTTATAATTTTTTGTGACGTTGATAACAGACATTGGTCGGCAATTATTAAATAAAATACAGTTAACCTTTGTCAAACATAATTAAAATGATAAAATTAACTATCTACCAAACTATGTATGTATATGAATCAGGAGGAATCCAAATTTAGAATATCAAGGGATATCGTAATACACCGGAAAAAAATTACTATTTTTCCATCTGAGAATGAATTAATTTTTTTCTGTGCATTTTATAATATGATAAGACTTTCAATGCTCTGTTTTTCTCTGTTACAAGCATTGCCAAGTGCCAACCCAAAACAGACAGTCACACTATATTACAAACCTTGCCGTTTAATGTAATTGTAAATTTTAAATAATTAGATGAATGATTAAGTGGAGGTTGATTAAAAGGAAGTCTGCTGTATTTCATTTGTCCACATATTTCACTTACAATAGTTAAATTTGTCTATGCCAGAATGTACAGTCGATTCTGCTTAATTGAGACACATTGTCTTCTAATCTAATCTTTGATTTTTTGAATTTGCTCAAAAGATGTCATATTCGCGAGGCGATGTAGCGGTGACTGAATACGATACTGTAGGTAGGTCGTTAGATGCCCAGTGCACCGCCACACTGACGCAATGTTAAACATTGGTTATGTGTATAATATGCATTGTAATCTAAAATTTACTGTATATCCTAATTAAGCAGAATGTTGTCCCAATTAAGTGTAGAAAATTATTGGTAGTTCCGTGGTCTGGTTTCCGTTCCTCGAGCACAATCGACTGTATATTAATTTTAAAGTGCTTGGTTATCTCTTAAATTAGCATTGTAACTTGAATTAAAATTTGCAATTATTTTTATTGATTATTTTAAAAATAATAATTTAAGCATAACAATAAGGTAGTAGAAATGTGAGACGTGGAGGAGGCTTTTGTTTTTAATTATTTTGCATACTTTTCTATCTAATGCACCTTGCATTCTTTTAAACTTGATTTTTTTGACTTTTTGTATTCATATTTTACTTCCGTTTGGTTGGTAGTAACTTATTGACATATATACAAATAAAATATTCTCACTGAAAATAAATCGATATTATTTTTTTGTATGCAAAACATTGTGTTTATTTTTATGAAAATATGAGTTTTATCACCTATCACTGCAACTGTATACATTTTCTATGAAGGTGTAATTAGCTTAACCCATTGACTGCCAGCTCTTTTCTGAAACATTAACAAATGTCGATTATATATTATTGCTCAAGTACACACCCACCATAAAAACAACAGGTTGCGGGGGATACTGGCAAAATACTGATGCGAATAAACATGTATGGAAATAGTTTGCCCTTGGACATTGGCAGTATCTAGCAAGACAACGTGATAACACCTATGGTCGTGATCGCTAGTCAATGTGTTAATATTTGATGATCCCAATCTTTGGTATTTTTGCACCTACTGCCACAATGGTTTTTAATTGCATCAGTACAGTACTTGTAATAAAGAGTGTAATTAAGCATTAAAATTAATGTTCTCTAATTTTACCATAGAGAGGGTACCCAATTGTTTTTTTTTACTTTTACTTGAAATTATATTGTGATCAAAATATGAGTGCAAAGGTATAGATATATATGGTGGTATAGCGCAACATGTGATAACAAAATCTTACTTAACCCACATTCAATTAATGCATTTTCGTCACAATAGTGAGTGTCTCAGTCAATATGTAATAACTTTTACTGTGTAATGAGATGCTAGATTCATTATTTGTTTATGTTGTTGAAATGGTGTACAATGTTTCTTGCATTATTATATTAATTATGTTTTTTGTACATTATAACTATAAATGTTATTTTAATCATTGACCAATTCCTCTTATTGAAGTATCAACAAATCAACTAAACATTTATATCTGCATTTAAATTGTGCAATGAACATTTATATTTGCATTCAAAATATGTAACAAATTTAACTATTTTGAGTATGTCCAAATCTTTGTAGGAACTAATTACTAGGTTTTTTTCTCTGGAGCATTGTCATCAAGATATGGATGTCTCACAGAGACGAAGTTGTTATTTTTACATGAGAAGTGTGGAAGTCTTGGGCATTACAGGGCTTACAACCTGTCATCGGCTGGTTTAAGTGATCACTTTACACAACGTAACTTTCACCTATTTGAATGGAACATTTCACTTATTTATTACCAACTATGCTGTCACCATCTATTAATTTTTTTGGTAATAAATAAGTGAAATGTTCCATCATGATATCATATATACATCTTCCAAAAATTGTATAGCTGTGGTAGCGTGGGTAAATAAGTGAACGCTACATTGTGTAAAGTGATCACTTAGGCCAGCCGATGACAGGTCGTAAGCCCTGTAATGCTCAAGGCTTCCATATTTCTCAT
The DNA here is from genome assembly GCA_031772225.1 of Eubasilissa splendida. Taxonomy (NCBI): domain Eukaryota; kingdom Metazoa; phylum Arthropoda; class Insecta; order Trichoptera; family Phryganeidae; genus Eubasilissa; species Eubasilissa splendida. Next base: position 21,091,658 of record CM062846.1, on the reverse strand, counting down.
GTAAAAATAATAGCTTCGTCTCTGTGAGACATCTATATCTTAAATTTAACTATACATATTTAGATCTGTGTTTAAAATGTGCAATACATAATTTGGAACTTATATGTTAGTTCTTCATAAAAGTTTACATTCGATACTCGATACATTTCAAATACATAGGTACTTTTATCATTTATACAAATCATTGTTTAATTACAAGTGCATTTTATTAAAATTTATTTATTTATATTTGTATCCAATTAAAACTATACCAACGTCCACAGCGGCTTACAAGTTATTTGAGTGCTTTCTTTGGTACCATTGTGTGATAATCAAATAAATCTAATAACATCAGATGACATCTATTTTGACATCTGTTTGGAATTATCATAAACCCCAATTAGCTATAAGCATTGCCATTTTAACCTACCTATAATGGAATTACTATCAAACTGCAGATAATTTATGTTTAATAAGATGTCATCAAAATTACTTATCTATATAATAATATACATTGTAAAAATATTTTTTACTATTTGAACATTTTAAAATTATTATAAATTTTTGTAATTCTAATGTGACTATTTAAATGAATTGGTAATAATTTAAAGTTCTATCAAATATCTAAAACAAATTGACCTAATATGTAAATTGTACCTTTTTATATTTGCATATACTTTTATGTTAACAATGGTAGGTCTGTGACATATCATATGGAGAAAAAGAAGCAGAATTTCTATGATATCATTTTAGAATTTCTTTAAACGTAAATAAGCATAAATAACAATCCGTGGCGCATACGAAATAAAAATATTATTCACAACTGTTATGGTTCCGAGATCATTTCAAACGCTTGACTTTGAGAATATTTTTCAAAAATATGTTGTAAGTATGAGGCTTGCACTGATACAGGGCGGAAGCCTACAGTAGCCAGATGCCAAACTTGCAGTATGTAAAAATAATTTTCTGCATTTAACCTTTTAACTGCCAACCGCATTTGAAATAGAAGTAACCACCTAGAGCAGTGATGGCGAACCTATGACACGCGTGTCAAAGGTGACACATCAGCGTTCACTAATATCAGAGTTATCAAAGAGCATGTGTCCTTCCACCAGACATCTACCCAACAACATTCAAATTTATCATTAAGTACATATTACATATGTATCTCTTTTGGGTCTCACTTTGTGAAAAAAACAATTAATTGAAATAATCAATAAAAACATCAAATCAAATACTATGGGTTCCTTATTTTTTCAATTTAAATTAAAAATATATTTTGGGGGGGGAGGTATTTTCTAAAATTTCACACCGAGCCCAAAAGGTTCGCCATCGCTGACCTAGGGTAAAGGTAGTGTTTAAAGGTCTATCAAAAGCTGAGAACTGTCATCCACAAATGGAAATATGATTTTAAAAATATAGCATCTGCACGGTCATGGCATTTAAAAGGTTTTGCACAATCAAATTTATTATTTATACGATTTTACTGCTTAATCTAATTATGTTTTACTGAACGACATAAATATTGTACTTATAGCAAATTCTATAGTGCTTAGTAATATTTATGGCATTTGTTTAATAAACCTATGTTTTAAAATTATAATTAAATTAGTATTTTTTTCTCATAAAAAGGGTATTGCTATTACGGCAGGTACCCACCCTCGAGGGTAAAAAAAATTAAATCAATATAAGGAGATTTTGTGTTATTTACTAAAATATATGGAAATTTAATTAATCAGTCAATAATATGAAATATTATAATCTGTAATCACATTAAACACAATTTATAATTACGCAATCTAAATTTAATATATTCTTTAAATCAGTGTGAATCGAAAATCATATTCATATTTTTATGACGTAAGGAAACGGATATGTATCATGTTTAATAGCATCATTATGTAAAATCAAGAAGAATCTTAGATTCACAAAAGATTGTTGATTTAAGTCATGGAATACATTTGAGTTATAAGTTAATGGAAGTGGGGATTCAAACAGGGTACCGAATTAATACCAGAATGGATATAGAGGCAAAACTAAGATCAGGCAGAATAGTAACTTTAGGAGGGAATATGGATTTGGAAGATTGTTTGGAGGTGGTAAAGTGGAAAAATTCATTTGAGAGAATGAAAACAGAAGGAAGCAAAACTACGTTGTGACCACAAAGAAGTCATTAATTGTAGAGGGAAATGACTGCTAAATATGCCGATATATATGTACACATATGTATCACCCCATCTAGAGAGCCTAATAATAATTTATAATTTGGATAGTTTTTTTTTTAAATATATAATGAATAATGAATCAAACTAAGATTACATTAACTACATACTTATAATATTTTCTGGCAGTAATTTATTACGTGACAGCTAATATATAAGTGTAACATATTTGATTTTGTTAAGAATAAAATGTACCATTTATACTCGAGTATAAGTCAAAGCTTAAAATAATAAACACCAAACAAATAAAACTTTTGTTAATTGTGATGTATCTATGGTGACGCAAGTGTGGTTGGTATGAATGAGCGTGTGAAAGAGATAAATGACGTTGCACCGCGGTCGGTGCCCTCTCTTTGCTCCGGAGCGTGATACCATAAACAACTAATATTGACCTGTATAATATTTTATTAAAGCATCGGGAATAAATACTTTTGTTACCACAAACTGTATCATTCCGCACACAAAGGAGACAGCATATCCAGCATAGTACAAGATATTACATTAATAAACATAACAAACATTTAATTTCATATTTTGTTTGTCACAAACAAGTTGTTCACTAATATTGGTCTTCTGCGTTTGAACTTCCACCAATCTCAAGCGTATTCCACTACCTTCATCATAATAATATCTTCATATCATATATTATCTTAATTTTGACTCATTATGGTGTTAAAAAGTTTTTTATTTTCTCGATTTATATTCAAGTATATACAGTACGTATCATATAAGACCACAGTATACGTGGTAGATATTTGTCTAAACATCATTTTAAATACCATATTAAAAAAATTTAAATCATTTAGTTTCGCTTTTTTAATATTATCTCACCGACATTAAAAATGTAATGTATTAAAAAAGATTTCTCTAATTTTGTCAGCCTTTTGTTTTTATATTATAGTAAAATTTTGAGAAAGCCAAAATTATTTTATAGTGCTAATGAATAGAAATATTTTTGAAAAAGACTAGAAATCATTTAAAAGCGTGATGATTTTGCTTGGTGATAGATAGATAGCCTTTGATGCCTTGAGAAAAATAATGTTGTGCGCTTACTTTGTACTTTGAGCGTTCTCACAGTGTGTACCTTTGGTTTTAATAAGAATATATGTAAAAAGGTTTATTTAAATGTAAAAAAAATCTAAAATTTTGTCACATTCATAATTTACAGTTGTACATATTTTAATCTCATTTCACATTATTTGAGTTACGAAAATAATTATATGGAAATTTAATAAAAAATTGTGATTTTGATTTAATATTGTATATTTGCATTTGAAACATTGAATGTATTTAATGTAACTAATTTTTCCATAATACTGTTTATTGCAGGGGTAGGCAGGTAGGATAGAACGCCATTCTTCTATTCTGATATATTACTTATGCCCCGTTCACTTTCATAATTCTCTCATGCACACTTGTCGAAGCTTCTAACAGGGCCGTCCTCCAATATCTAGTCTACCTGATTGCGTTAGATCTTTTGTAAACTCCTCTGTTCCTATTACCTTCAACACTCATCTCTATCATCCCTCCTTACTCGTACGTTACTCACGCCCAAACCAAATCTCAGTGACTCTTGATTCTATCTGTCGTGACAAACAGATCTATATTGATCATTCTTTTCTCTATCATATATTTCTTTCCAGGTATACACCACATTCACTCTACTTTCCTCCTACTTTTGCTAATTATAGGCTTCACTTCTATAATGAAGTGTTAGCAACAGAACTCCATTATGCTTTACTTGTCTTGCTTAGGATGACAAATTAATATTTTCAATTATTGCATTCAGAGCACCGTAGCCCATCACTACATTGCTGATTACGCATATTGTAATAATACGAGTGATAGTATTTTTAGTAATATAAATTATTCTAATGTTTTTTATTTACAATATATCCACAAATATAAATTTCATTGATGAAAATAAAAAAGATTAATGATAAATGGAAAAATAAATATAACTATGTATTATTATAAATATATTTAAAATTCATGTGTCATGCTATTACTTATTTCATTTTTGAATGAGGGGGATAACCGTAGTTTTAAATTATATAAAAATACTTATGGTGATTATCAACACAGAAAATTTTGCAATGTGATTTAGGTATATGGACTTATTAATTGACCGCACAAACATGAAAAAGCACAATTGATTGAAAATGATCTGCCCATGATTGTATGAAATGTTATACAGTTAAATACATATATCATTTTTGCACAGTATGAACAAGTCTTAAAAAATATAGTTTTAAAAAATCATATACACACACGTTTATTTAACTAGCTTTTAAATTTCTTCACCATTGTAAGAAAATATAATTTTGAATTTCATAAATTGTACCTAATTTTTATTCAAAAAGCTTTTTACCAGTACATAGTATTATTGAATTTTATAATCATTTGTTTATAAGTATTGTTAAAGAATTACAGATAAAATAAATTCAATTTAATTTTAATTTTTTTTTTCACTAAAAAGAGATGTAACATATTTGATGACTTGTAGGTGCAGGCATTATTTTCTTGCTTAATGTTTACAGGAATATAAATATCTGTCCTATAAATGTTCTCAGGTTTTCACGGCCGTTCAGAATCATTTGGGTTATTCTGCTGTGCGTATCCGACTTCTCTGTTTCGAATCTCATTGCAGGGTTCATCATCAGGACTGATGTCGTTGATGCATCACCTACATTAGTCTTAATGATGGACCTTAAAATGGAATCTGAAACATCGGCCAGAGAGGTTGCATAGACATTGCAGAATAGCTCAGAAAACTCTGCATAAAAAGTATCTGTCTTACTCATATTACATTTTAAAAGGAACTGGACTGGAAAATGGAGCTAATATCTTTTTTTTTTTAATATTGTGGTGGATGCTCTGTCTTACACATTTTGTTTGATCTTAAATTTACAATTTTCTTTATGATATGGTATGTTGCAGACCTGCAAAACCATGACAAATTTTGACACGTTTTCATCCAAATCGTGTATATTTACTTTTCCAAAAATATATTTTCAATTCAGATACATCTCTGATAATTCTGTCATTGTTATCCACTAATCACAGTCCGTCAGTTGGTTAAATTGAATATGTATATATTTGTATGTGCAGAGCCATGTTACTTTTTTGACTTTAGCGATCTGCCTTGTTTTCCAAACAGACTGACTCTCAGTTCTCTGTGTGCCTTGAAGGTCATAATCCGCAGAACTTTCCAGGATTATAACCTTCACAATGAATGAGCTGATTGCCGAAGTACTAATTTGATAATCAACTATTTATTTTTAATGTTGCATATAGTTAAAATTTATATTCACAAAAAATAATTTTGAATTTAAAAATTCAAAGCGAAGCATTGTTCCTAATTATTCAATGCTAATGTCAAATAAAATCATTAATACACTGAATACATTTTTATATAAAATAAATTAAAACCTGTCTGTTTATACTGACAGTTTTTTAATTTGTGACTAGATTATACATTTTAAAAGGGGTAAATTTTCCTCCTAGTTAGTTTCCTTACCAGCTTACAGACAATGTTGTATGAGTTGACTGTGATAGTGGCATCTCCGATAAACAAATAGATGCATGTACATAATATTTGTAATATATTTTTTTATAATGTTTTTTCCAGTGCTTCACAATAATTACATTTACATTATAAATAGTTTTAATTATGGCACTGTTAATTTGATGCAATAGACAATATTTATTTTAAACCGCTAGGTCTTAATGACACAACATGCATAAATTATTCAGTCGCTCATAATTTCATCAATGTGACAATGTACTTAATTTACTTATAGAATGTAATATCTTATATTAATACAAGTACCTAATAATTTCACGTCATAATTTTACTTAACTAAACTTATATATGTAATGGAAATTTATAAGTACATATGTACGACTGCGAGAATTTAATATGTGTCTAATGAAAGCGTAGCATGCAGATATATGTTTATATGTGCGACAACCTTTCATTGTGCGGGAATTGTACAAGAATCCTAGATGAGTGAATAGTGTAAGAGATTAAAAGTCCAAATAATACCTGGCTCAACTGTGTGAAACCTTAAAAGCTGATGAGTCTGGGTGTGGAAAAAGCAAGGCGGATGAATCAGTGTGAAAAAAGCAAATCTAATCTATTCTGAAGGAAGAGAAAAATGCAATGATGTACATCGCCATCTAATCTGTTCATTGCTTGCTTATACACATAATAAAAAATACTCCATTTAACTGCAACGAAACATATTGGACCTTCTTTACAAACACCTCTTTTGAAAGTAACTATTTTATATCTTCATTAAATAATTATTCTATATAAAGACGGTAGAAATGTCACATTTGCCTGCCAAACTTAAAGGAATTATTCCTTGGTTGAATTTATTTGAGTTTAAAAACATATAAGTAATGTTTTAATTAATGTTAATGTTAATAACTTTTCAACTAATTCATACACAAAAGCTTTTAACTAATTCACTGCTTTACTCGGATAAGACGCACAAAATTAAAAATCTAATTTTGAGATTACGAATCAAGATATTTCAGATTTAAAAAAAAACATTTTTGTTGTATAACTGTTTTTTTTAATGTTATTCATTTTGCTACTTTTACCTTTGACTTAAGTATTTTAAAATTAATATAAAAATCTGTTTTAATGTCAATCCTTAAGACATCTTGTCAATAATTAAGAACAAAATACAGCAATTAAATTTAGAATTTGGCATCCAGCCAGTACCATATTTAATGGATACGCAAAACAATTTCTCAGCAAATTTCTTATACATTTGATTATTTTATATAACTCTCGGTGGATTGAAGATAGAATTTGCCAACATGCTTTCCTTAGGTCCACCTCCTTTATTAACCGCAGATAATTTGTTTGAGTCTGAATTAATTTGAAAATATATTAGCACATGTTTTTTTTCTAATAGGTTTTAAGTTATAATATTGTCCACATTAATTATTTTTATTAACTGCATTGTATTGCCATATTTTTAAAAGTGTGATTAAATCATTTCTAAATGATTGATATTGGTTACCAGGATCTGTTACTTAAACGGTCAGAGAGATATCTTCTAGTCCATGATTTTCCTTTGCTAAGGTATGTTGTGACATATAACTGAGTATATATTAATCTTTTTGGAAATCGCAGCGATTATTCATAAACATCTAATAAGTTACTTCCCTCTCTCTGGCCATTTCTGAGAATAGGCCTCAGGATTGTAAATATTATATTAAAATGTATATTAAATCAGTGGAAAAATAAACCAGTGTTTTTTTCAGCCTTTTTTCTTTAACCGTGTTTTATTCTATTTTTTTAATCTTATACATATTTTAGGATATCCGTTGTCTATCTATATATGTACTGGATGTAACACCTGGTGCACAATATTTTAGGGGTAAACGCTTATTAAAAATAGGAGTTTAAAATGTTCAAGCTGTGTATCCTAATTTCAACCATGTCAAAGGTATGTGATTATTTTGAATAATTTAATTATTTTATTGATTCTAAATTATGTATTGCAATACAAAAAAGAAAATATTATCGAAATTCAAGCACTTGAACTAGTCTATGTTAGATGATTTAGGGCCTGGTCAATTTCATGAATATTTATATCTAAGTATGTAGATTTAAAACTTAATATGATTTTATAAAAATATACAATATTTTCTGTAACGGTACATACACATTGAACATTTTTGACTTATTTAGTTCAGTATCCGCCCATAAAATATTATGGACTAGGTTTGTACGCCTTGTATATATGTTTAATTTAAGGTTTCTGCTAGAACTAGTATTTGGAACTGGTGCGTTTAAAATTCAAATTTTCGCGTTTTATTAGAAAAAGTGTGGGTTTTTATTATTCATTTATATCTGAAGTTGTACACTAAATTTGACTTTTTTTTAAACTATTACATAGATGGGACCTTTATACTCATTTAAAACTAATAAACTGAATGTTATTTACCATAATTAAGACCATACAAACATTATAAGAGAGACCGCGACCATTAGATGCATTTTCCGCGTGGTACAAAATTGTGTTAATATGGTAAATTATTGCATAAACGAAATATATTTTCTTATAATCTTGAAGTTTTATATCAAAAACTCAATAATCAGTTTTTAAATCATTTATTTTTAGTCATAAAATACGAAAAATTTCATTGTTCATCGAATTTCAATACGCTACTCGATTCGGCCATGACGGCTGTCCGCGCTGTCATTATTTTCATTTAAAAATGCCAAAAATATATGATATTACGCACGGTCTGAATTAATATCGTCTTAAGAGCATGTCTAATTCGTGTATAATTTCTCAACTTTCAAACTGAAAAAATGAAAACTCGCCTTTAAAGCTATATTACGTTTTTTGTAGATGGTTTCCTTGAGCATACCTAGACCAATGTTTCGGTACGGTGACATGTGTCATTGCCAAGGCTTCGCCTCAAAAGTAGAAGTGTTCGAGTATGAACGACTCTTTTTAAAGAACGTAAAAAATCAGCTCCGTTGTCCCGAAAGAGTCAATTCTTTCGGCTCCGAGTCCAATTCCGAACCCAAGTCCTTTCAGGGTGTGTGCCTGCGGACATCGGCAAATATGGATGCGTAGTCTGTACATCTGTAGTAGTGATTCATTCATTTTAGCTTGTGTGTGTGCCGGCACCATCGTATATGGACGCCTATTTTATACTTTGTACATCTGTATATGCGATTATTTTGGCAATTGATTTTTTTAAGGATGTGTTCGTGTCGCCCCATGCATATGTACAACTGTGCACAAAGGTACACACCCCATCGCGTGTGCACCTTAGAGAGTTTATTCAATAGTAAACATGAGAAGGTTTGCACATACACACACAAAGGTGTGCTCAATTTATCGGCTTCATCGGAGTTTTTTTAACCTCAGATGATTGAAAGCACACAACACAACAATGATCATTTGAACTCCTTTCTTGTTTTACGAGGATAATATCAACGTCATAACACAAAACGCGCAGGAGAGCCGCTGACTCGCTAAATCGAATCGTTTGTACAACCTGATTCACAACTATCCGATAACTCGAATATTTGAGTCATCGTTCAAAGTAATGAATCAAAAGAATCGGTTCTTTTCAATCGGGTAGCTTGAAGATCCGATTCCGTGAGAAGAATCATAAACAACACCTCTACTCAAAAGTGATACAAAAGTGTTTTGTGCACGGGGGATATACTCAGCTGTGAGACTTACACAGGTTCACGGTGACTAACATAAGGGGATTCGGAGAGTGATTAGGGGTTACAAGATGCGGCGGGATTACTATTCAGCTGGGCCGGATGTATCAACTAGTGCATTATATTTTAACACAATCTTATTTGTCTAAAATTATTAATTTAATAAATGTGCGTTTCGAGAAAACCACTTAAATTTGATAATTCAATTAATTATTCAGAATAATTGTGTACATAACAGGGGGGATTAAAATTACATTAAAGGAAGGGCGTGTTTAATGATTCGATGTTGACCGAAATATAACTATTTCAAATTTTAAGTATACTAGTGTTAGAATTTCCAAAATTTCAAACTTAATTATTATTATAATAAATGATTACATTAATTAGACGTAGAAAAAAAGCAAGGCCTAATAAATGATGTGAATAATCATGACTTGATTAGAAGACAAAAGCGAAGTCCAAAATGAGGGCGTAACGCCGCTGTCGATGATGGACCTATGGAATGGCGCCAGTCCTGGGGGGGTGGAATCAGCCGATAGGCGGGGACACCCTTGGCGCAAATAATAAAAACGTGTGGAACGCTATTTTTTACAGCAGTTCGTCTCAAGATTTTACAGATAGTTGTCACCAGTATTCGAAGGCGCCATCAGCAGGCTCGGTCTCTAGTTCAGTCGGTTCGTGTCAAAATTTTGACTGACAGGCCAACAATGTCCTCGAGGATAGTCCGGGAAACGGCTCTGCACGAGTGTAACAGAGTTCACTGGGATGTCGCGAAACGTCAGTGAAGGATGTCTTCCGAGGAGGGTCCCATCAGCTAGCCTCGGACCACCTTCTCCAATGTACGGAGAAAACACGGAAGATGTCGGAAATCGAGTGCAGTCAAGCGCACCTGTAATCCTGAACAGACAGAAAAGACGAAGAAAGCTGGATCGAACGGATCGACAGATGTTGATCAAACGGATGATATAAATGGACACGACGTTGTGCGCAATGTGATATAAGTTTGCCGCGATGTCATTGGGTGCCATATGATTTGAGTCGGGGTTCTTCAGGAGATATAATTCCATTAATCGAACACGTATCATGCTCCTGATCGCTCGTCAGAACGATACCCCGCACTCTAATGGAATGTTCGCTTCGCGACCCATCCATCAGATATCACGCCCTCATCAGTACCATGGGTATGGGAAGAATACAGATAAATATGAACACACGAAAGATGCACAAATTAGACATTTATTAATCACAGTTCATACTCAATGGGCAGGTGGAAATACTTATAACTAACTTATTCTATAACTAATTCTACCTCAGATTACCTCACGATGTTTTTCCGGAGACCTGATCTTAGGCCGGCGAAGAGATGCCGTTAGCACCCGGCGTGGGCGGCTATCTGCTGGACAGCGGGCTGGGCGGTTGCTCCCGGATAGATTGCGGCGAGCGGTGGCTGTCTATCCTCCGATTCTCTGACGACGTTCGGTCGGTGTCGGCTGTCTGTTTTCCACGCGCCTCTGGCATTCAACTGGCGTCTGATATTCAACTTCCGGATCTCGTGTTCAACTCTGCGTGTCCTCCATTGCGTACTTTCAACTGACGTCTTCAGCTACTCGTCTTTGACTTTGGTTACCACTCTCCATCTCCAACTCTTACTCCGCACTTTTATTTTTCACTGAGTAATTCCAACTCGCTCGATGCTCTTACGTTCCCACCGCGTGTTTTCAACGGGTCCCTCCGATTCCGACTAGCCCTTCCGAACCTCGGCTTCAACTACCTCCTCCGGATTTCAACTTCAACTAACTCCTCCGGATTTCGTACAACTCGTCTTCCTGGTCCTCGTCCCCGACTCACTCCTCCGGATCTCATTTTTCAACTAACTTTCAAAATGGCGTTCTGACCCTTTTAAAGTAACGGTGATGAGGGCGTACTTCCCGCTCGGGGGTCGGTCCGTCCTCACAGGATTGGCGATGCCTCATTGGTTCATCCGTTAGCAACGGCGTTATACCTTCGCTTGTAGGCCTAATTTTCGGTTTCGCTCACTTTCTTCATTAATAACTACATTTTTGGGGGTTAGGACGGTGGTTAAATGAAAGAAATGTGGTTTGCGTGTTGAGGTGTTTATTGTGATGGATATAACAATGAAGACAGATAGAATGAAAGGAATTAATGAAGATGTAGAAGGTGCGCGTGTATTATGAACTGAAATGAAGCGAGTTGGCGGTCTCGCTCGGCGCGCGTGGGCCGGCAAGACCGCCGTTATGAAACAATAATACTGGAGACTGATTGGCGGTGAATGCGGGGTGAATCATTGAACCAGTCTTGTAGCAGCAGCCGGCAGCGCTGTCGCTAGCGTCGATGCCGACTGAGATGGCGGTGAATATGAATTCTGATCGCTACACATTTAATTGCACAATTTATTCGTGTCCGCCAAATCACATAAAATCACTTAAATCTTCGAGTTTATCTCACCCGTAGGTATAAACACTTAACATTGTCTTGTCAATTAAACTTTTAGCCTAGTGACCTCATTACCACTATTCATTATTCTCATATCAAATTATGACTAAATGTATCTCTATAGTAATTTTACATAGTACGTTGATTTTTCTTTTTGCTACGACATTAGGTACATATGGGATCTGGTCTTTTCTTTATTCAGCCTTACATAACACACTTAAACTTATTACATATTTTTCCTACCTGCCCAATTATGATTACATTAATATTTATTTATATCGAAATCTCTTTGTCCGTCTTCATTCTCATTATTCAAGTTGATTAGTAGAGTGTAGATTACCGCGGAAGTGCCGCTACATCGGCACACTTTGATTAGATTAAAATTCGCGATTGATCAGAGATTTTCTCAGATTGTTTTGCCGTATGGGATGAACATTTGCTGATGCCATAGTCCGATTTACGCACCGCATAAGGTGGAAGATGTAAATTTGAGTACATCAACTTGTGGATATTTGCTCTATCCTTTCTATCTACCCCTACAGAGACAAGACGCGATAGTCAGCCGCCGCTCATGGTGGGCCATTGCATATGGGCTCCGGCCCGAGTTCAACAAAAACTACTTTATTACCCAGGAGTTAATTATCCTAGGGGCGACAATAAGGCTCGCAACTTAATGGCTTTTCTTTTGTGCGATGTACTCAATGTCTCGCCGGTGAGGACGTATTGTTTTGCCATTAACCGCTCCCAAGTGAGATATTCCTCGGAACAATTTACTCCTTAGACAAAAGGCAACCGCTTGACTCGATTTAGGGAGCTCTCCCGGCTATTATGTCTGTCGCCCGAACATAATGTATTGCGTAACGCGTGTGGTCGACCTTCGTAATTACGGAAGAGATAAATCTCCCCGATGAATGGCGCGACACGGGTCCCTGCGAAATGCATTTCCAAGAACACTCAGTGTTTGCTGGTGTCAAATTACGATTGGTCGGTTCGAATCAAAATCGACTCGCGACACGAATTACCGTTCAAGCGTATCACGGAGAAAATGATGGCTGGCGAACAGGGGCAGCAGACACCACAGTATGGGAGACAGGGAGTGAACCGCGAACTCGATAGCAGCGCGGATGCCCAACCAAACGCGTTCCAGAGCGACAGAATGGCGCGGGTATTCAGCCCAGCACATACCAGGACGATGAAGGGATGTAGTCGACAACACCGCCCTCCGTCCGGTCGAGAACTGTTCGTGAGGCTGACTCCGACAACACATCGCTCCGTTAATATAAGGTAGTCATAATTAGATTAAGTTAATTATAAGACATTCTGCCTGCCCATTGTAGATATATGTATGTCATAGGAATAAACAATCAATCTGTGTGTTATCTGTATTTTAAATATTCACCTGTCTCCTACAAACCATAGTATAATTAACGATTTGATACCTGGAAATAATCGCAAAGCGAAATATTATCAGAGTGCGGGGCCGCTTTAATAAAATAATTAAGAGCATCTCTTTAAATTCGCCATCATCATCAAACCCGCCCTATCAGGTATGTATATTACTTATTTTTGAAAAATGTCATAATAAAGAAAACTTATTCTACATAAAGTATGTACTTCTCGTGATTTGTAAAATAAGTATTACATGGTAACATTCTTTTGACAGAAGCCAACAGAACCATAGAAAAGGAATGTTCTATTCTATGCACAGAAAATCATTATAAGAATTAGGTTTGCTGGTTTGCGACGTGAGAGGATAATGTTAAATGTGCAATTTTTGGGTACCTGGACTATTTCCTAAATCTCCTTAAGTGTAGTATCTTTTCAGTACATATTTTGCAGACATTTAACGAGTTATAATCGACACAAATAGTTCAGTTAACCCTTTTAAAATATGCTTACGTGTTGTGATTTATTCTGATTTTAGTATGCTTCATTCGTGATTATTTTATAACAATACCGTGTGAATAAGTATAAAGTGGTAATTATTCTATTACAATGGGAGATCCAGGTCCAATACCTAATAGATGGTTAGGCTGCCCGAGGAAAGCTGCGGATCTCATAGCCGGAAAATTTTTAGCATTTAAAACACCGCTGTCTTCTAAGTTTAATGAGAAAGTTCCTGAAGAATGCCGTTTCCCTCCAAAAATGTTGTTAATGTCAATGAAAAGTTATAAGGTAATAAATTAATGACATGTATGTAAACCCTAATGTATTTACTTTTCAAAACTACTTGTAAACAGATAATTATGATACATTGTTTACGGATACAGCCATATTTTATCCTGCAATCAAGTTTGTTTTTATACTTAATGAAATTTTACTGAATTTATTTATTTCATAACCATAATTTATTGAGTAATCAACTAATCAATCACGTTAATGTAATACTTCTTCTGTCTCAAAGAGGAAAACATAAGTAGGGAGACGCTCTATAATTACAGTCAGGATATTTAAAAAAAATGTTTTTAGGTGAAACTTGGTCTATGGATAGATTTAACAAACACTTCACGATTCTATAATAAGTCTGAAGTTGAAGCCGAATGTAAATATGTGAAACTTCAGTGCAGAGGACATGGTGAAACTCCATCTGAAGATCAAACGAAGTATGAAATTAAATCTGTGAACTAGAATCTATTTGTTATATGTAATTATTGTATATGAATACCATATGTAAAACATAACTGAAAAATATCCATGAAAGGTTTTTACTCTCAAATCAATTTGATTTACAAGATTTAAGAAGGTGGTGTAATTTAATAATACTGAAAGTATATAATTACTTTTATAAATGGATATTTATATTTAAATGCATGGGTTAAGGGCCATCTTTCACAATCAATCGATATTTTAGGTATTCTGAATATATTTCATACTATTTCAATGTGGAACTTTAATTTACATAGTCCAAATTTAAAGTGTATTATTTTTTTACGTAAATGTTTCAAAATAAAAGTTTTGAAAATGGAAAATAGTAATAAAATGATTGGTTTACTCACATTCGAGACAAGCTGTCAGAACTCTTTTCATAGGCTTTTATCATATAACATATACTAACTAGGGCTTATATAAAAACCGACTTTTGAAAAAACCGGTTTTCGAATTCCAATATTTCCTAAAACCCAGTTTAACCTGCTTTTTGAAGTTTCACAAAAAAAAGGATAATTCAATTAAAATATTGTAAAAAAGTTTAAATTTGTTTTAAACTTTGTTTATTTATTATAAACAATGTTACAAAAAATTACTAAAATTTTATTTGGTGTTCCTCTTCAGAAAATTTGTTTTTAGAAAACAAAACGTCCACTGATCTATCACTTAGTGCAAACCTAATTTTGCTAACGAAATTTCCTGAAATAGAAAATACTCTTTCGCTGGGTAATGAAGTAGGATGTATAGTTTTGAAGGCATCAGGCATCCCGTTAACGACCAAAATCTCCCCCCTTCCCAAACCACACTCCTCTTTCCGAATACACTATGACACTATTTAGTTTAGTTATCACCTGATGATGAGATGTACTGCACCTCTCGAAACTATAGTAGTGACAATAACCCAACATGTGTGTTGTAAAGTATAGTTGTAAAAATTAACCCTTTGCACTCGAATGCCGCCATAGCAGTTTGCCGCATTACTCAGATGAAAATAAAGTGTCATTTCTTAATATTGTTAATATATTGGGATGTTATTAAATTTGACAGAGAATCGAGTAATATGTCATACAAATTCAACACATTCTCCGCAGCACTTAAAAAAGCGAGATAACATCACATCAGTGGGTACACAAGCGAGACAACAAAACAACACAGAATGGGAACCTTTTTTTTTATTAGTTTTGGTCATTAATCTTGATGCTTATTAGACATTTGGATGTGCTGACAAAGTACCAGCCCAAGGGCTGCCGATCATTATACATTGACGTGCTATTTTATGAGTAAGTCACTAAAATAATGGAGAAAATTCTTATTTTGGAGATTGGAGGTGTGTGCTATAAATTCTTATATATTTAATAATGTTTCCAAGGAAGAAAAAATTTTAAATAACACATTTGAAATTTATAAAATTATTGGTTGATTAATTAGTAGATTTTCAGAATTTCAAAGACGTTCTACTACTTTTCGTACACGAGATTGCCTTATAATTAAATTACATATCCTTCATTCCGGAACTATGAAAACATACTAACATAAAAATTACGGGTGGAAGAAAAGAAACGCGGCTATTTTGCAAAACCTGGACTTTACGTCGGGGATTGTTATATAAAATACCATATAATGAAAATCTTTAAATAATAATTTTACATGTTTATTCTATTCAATATATACCTATTTTAAGGAAACCATATTAAAAATATTTTTTTTTTTTAATATATCCATTTAATTGTATCATAATGTGAATATAGCTTTTTCTTAAAAAATACTTTGAGTTGGCAGTACACACATACAAAGAAAATGTTGAGTGCAAAGGGTTAAAATTGTTTATTCTCTATCATAAATTGATTTTCTATGTATACGCCTGCATATACCTCAACTATGTGAGTTGCAATTTGAATTTATCAATTGAAAATGTTAATAGTTAATCATTTACTTTATATAATGTGTGTTATTAAATTTTAGTAATATTTCAAGTCAGCAAATATTCTATAAAAACTTCTGACTGCCAAATAATTATTTAGTATAAACTATTGATTACTAAATCACTTCTATTTTGCCATAATTTATTTATGGTACATTCATACTGCCTCTTCAATACAGGTCATAATAAAAAACACAACATTTTATTAGGTGTATTGTTAGTATAAACATATTTTAAATATGTATATCAATAAATATATGAGATTTATTATTTTTTATCTGTAATTGTAATATTTTAGGACATTTATCAAGATAGTTTCAGCATTCATCAGAAAGAATCCTTTAGAGGTAATAGGCATTCACTGCACACACGGATTTAATCGTACAGGATTTTTGATTGTATCTTACATGGTCGAACAGATGGACTGTAGCGTGGACGCTTCAATAAGAGAATTCTCACGCGCTAGGTAATATTTTATTTTTTATTTTAATAGAATATATAATACATTTTTTAAATAATTATTAGGATATATATATATCGTTTCTTTTAACATTTATTTCTTCTCTATGAAAGTAAGACTCGTGTATAGAGAAGAAGTATATACGAGAATTTATGTTTCAGTTAGTCTGTGTATATATTTTTTTTACTTCAGATTCAAATTTATAGTAGTCTAATTTTTCTAATTGTGATGAGGAGATTGTTAAAACATTTGATGCTTTGATAAATATAGTAATTTTGGGATGTGGTATATTTTAGTTTTGGAATATCAATTTGGTCTCTAAATCTTGTATATCGGAATTCGCTTCTAATATTTAATTGATTTTTAATTTTTAATTTGGATTATTGAATTTTTTTTTGTATATGTCCATTATTTTTGGTACTTCGAAATCTGTGAAGAGTTGTATATATACTTGGATAGACTTTTTTTTTAGAATAATTTTTATTATCATTTTTTGAGTGATTTCTAATTGTAATATTGAAGTTTTATATACTACTCCCCATCCAATGTGTAAATGTGACTGTACAAATGCGTAATATATTATTTTCAAATTTGTAAGTGATAAGATATTTCTGAGTCTTAAAAATATGTAGGCAGTTTTCCTTAGTTTGTTTGTAAAATTAGTAATATGTTCATTCCATTTGAGCTTGTTATTTATTATGATTCCTAGGTACCTTGATACAGTATTTTTCTTCAATTGATGAACATTGGTCACAAGTCTTCTTGAGTACAAGCCTTGGTGTGAATTTTAATATTAATTTGAGTGTTATCTTTCTGTTGGATAGCAATATATTTAATGCCAATCCATTTTGTAATGCATTTTCTATGACATTGCCGTGTACAATTAATTTACAGTATGAAATTATTCTAGAATATTTTGTTGAATGTAATAAGTTTTTTTTTTAAATTAGATTTATAGATTTTTTAATAAGTAAATATTTTAAAATTAAAACCTTATATATAAAATTACCAATTTTTTCCAGAGCTCCTGGTATATATAAAGCAGATTACCTCGCTGAGTTATTCAAGAGATATGACGATGTAGAAGATACTCCACCACCTCCGGCGTTGCCTTCTTGGTACACAGGTATCATTTACACCACCTATATATTATATTCTAAAACGATACATTCATTCATGTGCTTAGTGTGCATTCTAAATAATAAAGTAATACCAAGCATTGGACACTCGGGGAGGCCATCATCCAGCAATAGATAGAAGACGATTGATAATGATGATAATGACAATGACTAAGCATTGCATTACCTCACCGCGATGGAACATTGTATGCAAATTACGAATAATGCCAGACAACTGCCTGATAGCCAACTTCCTGACAAGCCTGACATCCTGAAAAAATATGATTTTATATATTGCTTGTAAATAGGCAAAATGCATTAATTGAGTAAGGTAGAGAAGTTAAAAATGGTTATCTAGTATTGATCTAACTACACCATTATGCTATAATCCTACATACTCTGAAAGATATTTCTGAAATCTTCAGCTATTTTGGATGTTCAGTTGTTTGACAGTCATTGTCCATGTCAGTGTTTCAATAAAAATTTAATATCATTCCGTAATTTGATTCTTGCATTTAAATGACAAGACTATGCTCCGCCGTTTGCTACTGTGAAAAGATGGGTAGCTGATTTTAAACGTGGTCTTACCAACTTTGTTAATGACGAGCGTTTGGGACAGCCAACAACTGCGACCACCACTGATAACATCAAAATGTTTACCAAACGATACTGGATGACTGTTGAACCAAGGTTAAAGAGATGGCAGAATCTGTGGGCATATTGAAGGAACGCATTAATCATATTTTGCATAAAACATCAGAAAGCTATCTGCGTTAGTCATTTTGACCGTGCAGAAAAAATTTGTTACAAATACTGGGACATAAATATGTACGCATTCGATTGCGACCAAACTTGGACTGATGACTCATAAGACTCCCCCTAGGCATCAAACCACAGTAGAAGCAAACAGTTTTGTCCACACCTTGTATATAATTTTTTTTTTTTGAGATGTCGGGAAGTGGTCTGTTAGGAAGTTGACCCAAACCTGGAAATTGGGTATGCTCCAAGTGCAAAGAAAAATTACTGTTAGCAAATTATCCAAATGTGTTTTTGTGCATACTAGCTTCACAGTCGATGGTCACGACCGGTGATATTTCACAGCCATTCATAATCTTGTGTTGAGTTTTCTGGACTATTCTGATGTGTTAAACCAATCTCTCTGACTGCAGTGATGATTGATTATCACCGATTTGCCAGAATACCAATTCATCCAGTTCCAGATCCAGTCAAATATCGGGTCATTTTGGTTATTTTTTTAACCAGTTCCAATTTTGAAGTGTCGTCAGCGGTCTTATTTTTAACCATGTTGATATTGATGGAGATGACAGTGAACGCTAACAGTAAAAACTGTATGCAAAAAAATACAATTCCAGCATATCATGTGATGAAAATGACTCTTGCTCTTTTTGCACAGTTTACATTGTTTTGTGAAATAATGAACACATAAAATAATTAATGTAGTGTTTTGATTTTGATTAAGTTGACTTATTCATCTCGACACAATGGAGAATGAACACTATTGGAAGGTTTCAATTCTGTATCGCTAATCGTAATTTGATTGGAGGGTTTGGACCTAGTGGAACAGGTCGGATCGTATCGAACCAGTTCTTTGATATAGAGTAACTGGGTTAAAAATAACCAGGACACAAATATCAACTATCACTAGTGAGGTTCAAATGTCGGCCAGAGAGGTCATATGCACACAGTAGAATATTAACATAGAAGATTGTTTTATTTTATTTATTAGCACAAATTTCCAGTAGAAATACACAATACAATTGACTCTTGATAGCTAAAGTAAGAGTAAAAAAATAACAGCATTTGATTTTTCATAATTGGTTCACAAGAATTCAAGGTATAGATAGCACTGGAGATGATAAAGCACACTCCAGTTGCCACCATCCGGGGGTAAGTATCTGGTACAGACCAGTATCTGGTACGGACAGGGGCAAAGCCATAGGGGGATGTAAATAATAGAATAACTTCCATAATGTGCGAAATTTTTCTTCTCTATAGATGAGCTTTAATTAGGTGAGAATTTTATGGTTATGCCAACAAAGTTGTTTGACTTCAATTGTCAAGGAAATTGAAATGAATGAAGTATTTACTTTTCTTTAACAATGTCAAAAATATTATATTATTTTTCACATTATCTTTTATTTTTATCAAATAAAAATTATTTGAGTTTAATTAGTGAAAAAAAAAAACCTCCCCCTACCATTAAATTGATATTAACTAAACTAACATTCTCAATAACAAGTAAAACTAAAAATTTATCAAATGCAAAAATTATTTGATTTTCTGAAATAAACTATTATAATTTTGCATTATTTTATATTTTTAAGAATCTGATGATGGAGATGGAGATGATGATGAGCAAGTAGAAACAAATGACAAAGCTGAGAGGTATCATGTTCTTTCTCCTTATTTATCATTTTGAGAGTTTTACATATTTTGTACATAATCTACAAAAGCACAATAAACTTTTTCTCAATTTTTAACCCGGGAGAAGTGGCATCCCCACGACCTACACCGTTAGGAGCATGTAAAGTTTTTCTTTCATGCTTCTCTAATTGGACACCATTTTGTTACAGTTGCTTTTTCTAGAATTATTTTTATTTACATGTGATAAATGAAACATCCTTCGTCACAAATCTTAACATTTATTATTAAATTTGGAAGAAAATTATACAAAAATGAAATTTTAAGAAAGGAAGAAACATTTATATTTTTAAAATAGTTTTTTTTATAAAAAATAATAAGTAATGCAAATTACAAAAAAAAAATATTTTTCTGCTATTCGTTGAATTCTTCAAGAGTGTGACTTTCAAAACATGTCGGGCACAAATACTTGACATGTTTGATGCACAGTGGTTTTTCACATAAATTACATCCTTTTTTGGTATATCTGTTTTTTTTTCACGGACAGAACGAACACATTCCATGAAAATTTTGTTGATTATCTAGGAACCAACTGATGCCAACAATTTTCTCCGTAAATTATGAATGATCATTCGCCTATGGATGTGTGGTTTTATCAACTGCATATCCAGCTCCTTTAAAAATAGTCGATGCAGTTGACTAATTCAAGTATTGCTTGCGAATATTATTTGTCCTTTGATACCAGCAATGTTCAAAAGGGAATAGAATACGGTAAGAGGCTATCTGTTACTCTTCCTGATAGTTGAATGTGAACCTTTCATCTCATCAACTATATCAACGGCCCCTTTGGTCAAATTATAGAATGTCACCATTTCTGTTTAGCCTTTTCCTTTGAATACTCACTCATTCCGTCACTTTTGGAATCAATCGATTCTTCTTCCAGCCATGAAGCGATAATGCCAACTGCATCCTGTAAATTTGTCAGGTTTACCGTTTGTCGCAATGTCGATGGCTGTAAATCCTTGTCCATCTAAAAAACATGTAAAAATCAGAAAATCTTCATATAACATTAAAAAATTAATTAAATTAAAAATACTGCATACTTCGTCGCTCAATGAGGGAATCCTTCACGACTGTGAGGCGCGTGCAGATAACTCTCCATAGCACGGTCATTTGGGTACTAAACGTATCATTTTTAGTCGCATTAAAAGTCAGAGTGGGTCGGAGTGGTCAAAAGGTACAGGGGGGGGAAAAAAGCTTCATTATCACACGTTCTTTACATTTTTAAAATTTTGGTGAGGGGGACCCTCATTACGTCACTGCTCCCGGGTTAATAACTGTGATTAATTTAGAAAAATATACTAAATGTGGTCTACTTTGAGGTACATATGTTATAAGATTTTGTTTGATTTTATTTATGTATTTATTATTACATTATACAGAATGCAATCTCGGTCGGTTATCCATTATCCAACAACTGAAAACAAAGATCAACTAAAATAAAAATTATGTTTGTGCTGAAAACATTTTTTTTATTTCTTACAACATTTAAGCAATCATACAAGTTTATGTAAATAATATGATTTTATTTGTTTCTCCAGGAATCTTTAATACATTTTCTAATCTCACTTTGGATTACTTTACTGCTATTATTTAACATCACTTTCTGGTCGATTTGTAGTAGCAGAAACAATATCTGCATCATTTGTATATTGAAATAGAATAATTGCTATAGTCAGATGTTCACACATTATTTTGTGAGAATACACAATACATGTTTTTGTTTTACTTTCTCTGTCCTTGTCACAAGTAAAATTCATAACTTTATCAATGACGATTAGTGAATACATAATTATATATAAATTTGTTCTCAAGTAAGTAAATAATTCAACAAAATTGCAACATGACAAAAAAATGTGTATTTATAGCAGTGGCCAGATTAAAATTGAATAATTAACCACAACAGGCTGGATATCGGAAAAATAATGCCTCATTATTTAAATGCAGTTATTTTACAATTTTATAAATACATTAAACATTTTGATAGTATTTAACTACTATCTTTGTCTTTAACAAATCTTATCAATCAAAACTCACTCATAAAAAATCATTATATTTATAGTGGCAGTTCTGGAACCAAAGTAAAAAGACGCAAAGAATTTGTTAATAAAACACCAGTGTTTGTACCTGGTGTAAAGGGGGTGACTCACTTCACGGCGCAGCCCAAATTGGGTGAACTGCAAAAGAAAGTACAAAATATGTGCGGATTTGATAAATCTGGCTTTCCGGGATCTCAACCAGTGTCCATGGATACAATAAACATAAGAAAATTGCATGAAAAACCTTACCGGGTTTCGTGGAAAGCTGATGGAACAAGGTATTTATTCAGTGAAACATTACCCTAAACTATTTCAAGACATTAGAGCAGGCATCGGCAACCTATGACCCGTGGGTCACTAAGTGACCCATTTAATAATTTCAAGTGACCCACTTGAGTTCCGCAAATAAAGTAATATATAAATTATAAAACATAAACATGTATAGCGTGGTTGATGCAGAGGTGGTCTGAATCCTTTCCGTTATTTAAAAGGCGTGCGCGCATCCGTCAGGCGTGGGCCAATGAAAAGGAGCCTGCAATGCTCTAAAAACAGGTTGTTTGATCGTTAGTACAAAAATATTTACTTCTCAAAAGTACACCTGTAGTAAACTCATTTTACTCTGCGATATCCGATAGTAAAAACGAGAATCAATAATTAAATATGGCAGACTTTTCACAGCTGTTCCAAAAGTAATCCGACACATTGATACTTTGAAAGTTGCAGTATACGACAATTAATCATTTAATATCCCGCTATTTTAGTGATGAGAGTTTGTCCAATGACAATCTCGTTGTTTAATATACATTATTACACATAATATGAAAAAATGTCACCACCAAAGTGACAGATATCGAAGACCTATAGACATCTCCATCTATGCTTTGACAGTAGTAAATTTGATGTATCAACAACCCGCAAAGATTTCTACTAGTTAATAAAAAGTTACTATTGATCACACAACTGGTCCTTAGTGTCAGGTTCAGAGAAATTTTTGATCTTAATGGGTTTTAAATATTGTTTTCAGTGGGTGGGGTAATTTGTCTGTCTTTTAATATATTAAGTCAGGTGTTTGGAAGTGTGATATTTTAAACTTTACTTCAATTTATAATATTTTCTGTTTTAGATATATGATGCTTATAGATAAAGAAAATGAAGTGTATCTTTTTGATAGAGATAATTGTGTATTTCAAGTAAAAGGTTTCCGGTTCCCTAGGAAAAATGAACCACGTCAACATCTTGTAAATACACTTATAGATGGGGTAAGTTAAAGTAATTACATACATAATTAGATTTATTTATTTATAATATTGTATTTGGGGACATTGGACACTTTCGGGTTTATAATTTTAAAATTTTTTCACAAATTGTGCTGAGTTTGAGGATTGATGAATTTGTTCATAATTAATCTATCTAAAATAGTTATAAATATAGATGATTGTGTTTTGTGCAAATTGTCAGTTTGGAGTCAGGTTTCCCATATTATTGTAATTTATAGAGTGTGCTTAGAATAAAATGACACAAAATATTTTTTTAAAAGTTCTTAAAAATGTTTTCAACAATCACAATGTAGCTAATAATAGATGTTTTGTGTGTTAATGCATATTCTTGAAAAAAAAAATTTTTTTTTAATTCACTTCAAGACTGTAAAAAGGCTTTGTAAAATATCCACTATTATTATTATCATCAGTAGTAGAAATCATTGCTTCACAGTCAGGTCACAACAACCGGATTGTACTCCTAACTCTACATTCTTCCATATCCCATTCTCCCATAGTAAACTGATATTTTCTGTGAAAGTGTAATACCGCATTTGAACTAAAACAGTAAAAAAATGTTTTGGTTAATTTTGATCTCACATTAAAAGACACTGATTGGTGTGTTCAAATTTATTTTTACCAATGGATTTATTGCAATCTGCTTATCAAGACCATGAAAGAACCATTTCTCCTAATAGCTGTAAACAGTTTTTTATTCTTACTGAGGATTTTTACAAATGGTTCATATGCGGTATTGCACTTACACAGACAATATAAAAGTACAATAGATTCCCGATTTTCCGGGATCAGAATATTTGGTATACGGATTAACCGGAACAGTTTGAATATCGAAAATCATTGAAAAAATATTTTTTAAAATGAAAATATTCCACATTGTTTGTGACGAAACACGTGTTTAAAGTCGAGCACATTAGTTGTCGTCTGTTGTGGCCGCCAAGTGTTCTCTCGAAACATTAATTTCGGGTTAATTGCATCCAGTCATCATTGTCACTTGTTTACAATAATTTACAATAGAGCGCAGTAAATTATGACAGCGGCGGGCCTGCTATTAGGGGTATCACAATAATTATTTTATTTTCATAGCCAAAATAAAATATTTTTATGACGAATTAAAGTTGCGGACCAATTTTAACGCGTCTTCTGGACGATTAACATGGTTTAAATAGAGACACGGCATCCAACAAATCAGTGTTCAGGGCGAAAAATTAAGCAGTTGTCAAGCTGCATAAGAATATACCTCTAAGTTTCAAGAATGAATAAAATCTGACGATCTTCTGTCAAAGCAAATTTAAATCCCTGATTAAACCGGATTGGATGTGATGAAGAATTTCTCGATTTTTAAAAAAATCATGAAGAATAAGAACGAGCGCACACTGAGGACAAAACAGTCGTACAACAGTTCGCCACCAACTGTTCTATCATTTGAACATTTAGTCATCAGTGTGTGCTCTGCCATACATTCTCATTGCCCTCGCCATCACGACAGAAAGTCGTCAGTGTGCACTCGCAATAAGTGTCACAAAATTTTCGACGAATTAATGGGTGCGAGATGTTGATGAGCAACCGGCACGTTCAGAACTGTTCATGGAGTATTAAATGGCAAACATATTTTACAACGTGTGATGAATGATGCAGTGCATCCTAATGATGACGAAGAGGAAGATATGTTGATTTCTTCAAAAAAAAAAAAACAACCATGCTGTCTGCGAAATTTAAACTACGGAGTGACTACCTTGAGCAGTAAGATGACAGCAATTTTACTGAAAAAGTAATGTAGAAAATATTCTAAATATATCGTCAAAAACCAGCAAGGGGCAAAAAATAATCCTCTACTTTCTTATTCTTTTTTAATTTACTTTTTTTAGTGAAATTAATAATAATTGTATAAAAAAATATTTATGGTATAAGTTATTTGACAACCCTCAATCAACATCCCGGTTGGCATTTGCGTTTGTTCAAACACACACGTGCGTGACTTTCAGACAGTAGACGTGCATAGTGCGTGATTGCTTAGATTAGCCGGGAAACCTGATTATCTGAGATTTTTTTCGTCATCCATCCTGGATAATCGAGAGTCTACTGTTACTGTCTACTTTTGCACAAAATTTGACCCCCATTCTTTTTTCTAACTTTTAATGCAGTTTTCTCCTCACACAACTTTTAACGGTCAAACTTAGTTAATTGATTTTGCCAGCCACCATTTATATTAGAATTTGACCAGTAGCGGTCTTAGCTATTCTAAAATTTAAATGGCCGCCAGTATGGAATGTAGCTTGTTTTTGAATGAAGGTATTGCATTTATTTTGTGTTTTAAACCAGACTGCAGTGATAATAATTCATAATAATAAGTGCATTAATAAATATATTGTTCTTCGAGCTCCTATCAGTTTATCATGTTTTTCTCCAAAAACAATAAGGAGGTTGTCGAGTTTGCAACTAGTAATAATTCAATTGTTATTCAAACCGTTATTGTGACTGTGATTATGTTTGAATGTAACAATTATTGGTAACTAATTATTCTTAACTTTTTGTGCAATGACTGGGTACTCTAAAAAGTAAACCTCCAACAGTCAAATCTTAGTTACCAATTCAATGACACAATATACAAATGGTATAATCATAATTCAATATATAGTCATTGAACCTTTTACAAATGATCATCACATGTTACCGTCACACAAAGTAACCGCCTTGTCAATTAATGCTCATCACATGTATTTATTATAGTGCAACTACCCACCACATCCTATAGAGTGCATTGACATATATTTTTCAGCATTTGTGAGAGTAGGAAGTATTTATTTTTATAAAATTTCAGGAAATGGTGATTGATAAAGTGAATGGACAAAGTGTTCCCAGATATTTATGTTACGATATTGTGAAAATTGATGGCCAGGATGTGGGTAAATTTGCTTTTTACCCAGTTAGACTACGGTGTATTGAAAACGAAGTTATCGGGCCAAGGTAATTAATATTCACAGATGTCAGGTTGACGAGAAAAAAAAGCTGTATCTTTCTGACATGCTCCTCTCGTCTTTGAGAAGAAAATGCAAACGATGCATGAGACGTCAATAGTCAGCGTGTGATGTCTATCTAATATGCACATTTATATTTGCATCTCTCATATATAAAATTGTATTTGCAAAATAATTTTATTACTTTTGGAATGACTTATGAAATATTTTTTAGAAATCAACCTCTCATACATAATAAAATTATATTTTCAAAATATTTTATTTCTTTTGGAATGACTTAATCTTTAATAAAATATTTTTCAGAAATCAAGCGACACTCGAGGGTCGTATTGACAAGTCAAAAGAACCATTTAGTATACGATTAAAGCAGTTTTGGGACTTAACCCAAGCTGGTTCTCTGTTAGGAGAAAAATTTGCCAAAAGCTTGTTGCACGAACCAGATGGTTTGATATTTCAGCCTTCTAAAGAAGTAAGAATATTATTATTATGTTTTTCTGTGATTTGCCTAGTAATCTTGGATGATAATACCAGAAAACAAATTTTCCCTAGTTATTAATGGCACTAATCAGGATGCGACAGACTCGGTTCAAAATATTTTATCGGCCGCCCGTCTTTTTATTCGAAAATAATCTGTTAGATTATTTTATTACTTTAGAGTCGATTTTTGATTTTGTATTCCAATATTTGACTAACACTATCCATCATTAATAACCATTGTAAAATATTTTGGTAGATTTTTCTATTTAGTTGTTTTACACATCGGTAAACATGTTTTGTTACTATACTTCTATTGGTAATAATTTTAAACTTAATCTGGAGTTAAGGTTATAATCGGCAGCTTCATTTCAAAATGTCATGTAATTCAGTAGGTCAATATTGAATCTTTATTACAAGTTCAATTGTAACAATAGTTGTGAATGGTAAATATTTATTCTATTGTATTTTAGGCTTATTTGGCTGGAAGATGTGATGACGTTCTCAAATGGAAGCCTTTAAGTATGAATAGTGTTGATTTCAAACTTAAAGTTGTGATTGAAGAAGGACAAGGGTAAATTTATTTTCGATTTCATATTTTATGACTGGAATTATTTTGTAACGCATCAGGAAATCTAAATTACTATATTTCCTGTATTTTTCAGAATCCTTCCCCGTAAAATAGGACAATTATTTGTCGGCCAATTAGAGAGACCTTTTGCACAAATGAAATACACAAAGAATCTAAAAGAGTTGGATAATAAAATAATTGAATGCAGATATGAAAAAAACCAATGGATTTATATGCGGGAGAGAACTGACAAATCATATCCCAACAGTTACACAACAGCAACAGGTACAGTAGTCTCCTTTATAATGTCTTCATATGTATACATTGAAATGTCCTAATACTCTATTTAGTCCATTATATATATACACAAATCTCATAACGAAATTTATGAGACTGAAAAATAATTTGTTATACTGAAATTTCATTACATGTACTGAATATAGGAGAAAATCACAATATTTAGTTTGCGACTGAAAATAATTTGGTATTCTGAAAATTTTGTTATTTCGGTATTCGACCTGTATGCGCCTAAACAGAATTTGCAGTTGAATTTAACTAAAAACTAACTCACCGTCATGCCATCTTATCATTTATGAAATTCATTATAATAATTCTGCTCACATATCATAATTTGCAAATTCAGGGCTGTAATCCAAAATCATTTATAAATCTACCGATTCCGGTTACAACTTTACCTTACAGTCTGACTCCGCTTAAAATACCTGTTTGAGTTTATTTAATTCGATATAGCAGATTCTGATCCTGGGTTTTCTATTCATGTTACTCCATAAGACAGATCACCACTAACCTGGGCTGCTAATTTGTTGGCTGGTCCTCTGTTGATTCCTGATGAATTTCAATATAGTATGTTGATAGCGGACAGATTTCGACCGCGGCTTGACAATATCTGTGGTTAAGTGGTGTAACACAGAACCAACAATACAAAACCCAAGGGCTAGCAATCAAATAATATCAAACGCGCATAAACAATACCATAACATAAATACAACAACTCCACAACCCTGGTTCCACCTTACACCATACTACATATTGCACAAATAAGAAAAACTTGAAAGTGCATACATTGTTTTATGTTAATTTATTCTTAAGTGGTTATTACACATGCTTTCTGGTTGCACTACCAACATTACCGATTATCAAGTAAATTATTTTTCACCTGGATCATCTATATCAATGATCAAAAATTAAATATGTATGCTTTGAAACAAAATAATATCCTATAATAATATATTATAAATCAAATTTGAAGCATAGTAAATTAATGTGCTATTTGCTTCAATAATATATTGTTTAATTTTTCTGCCATTTCATACTAGTTTCACCTCTAGTACCTATTTTACCATAGTATTTTATCATAGTACCACGTACAAGTAGTCCTCGGTTTGGGCCACAGTTCCGTTCCTAAATGAATTGGCATATACCGAATCGGCGCGAAATGAACCCAATTATAATGGGAGGTACAGAGTTAGGTTCCATATCGTTAAAATATAGGCATATGAAATTATAACATTATGTATTATATTTGAAGTTTACAAAATAATATATGTATAATAAAATTATTGAATGTATGTAATTATAAAAATAAAATAAAATTCTCAATAACAAAAACAAAACAAAATTTTATGAAAAAAAAGTGAAATTTAATGAGGTATTATTTCTTTATTGAAGTTCCCGGTTTTGGATCTCTTGTATCTTTTTTGAAAAAGGCATCGAGTGTCAACTGTCTAGATTTTTCTAGACAGTTTTCCTTTTTACGTTCGCATTTCATTCCCAATCGTGGTCTATCTCACAGAGTTCATCAGCCATGGTTGAAAACACTCTAGATTAGCCGTTTTTATAACTTTTAATTCTTTCTCCTCCTCTGAATGTTACCAGCTCAATTTTTTGACTAATTCTTCTAAGTCTCCATTGGAGAGCGGCTGATCATGGCTCTTTAAAACTTCAGTCACATTTTCAGCTATAACATCGTCCAATCCCACCTCTCATGCAAGCCTGTTAATGTCTTCAATAACATTTTCTTAATGTTCTAATTCTCATTTAAACTTTTTTTTAAATAATTTGTATACCAATCTACAAAAACTTATTGTGTGATCCAAACTTTCTTGTTCCATTTCCAATAGTCTGGCAACATGTCTTTGTTTAGACCCTTCAAAGCACGTGGTGTTTGTGAATGGTACACCGACATTTGTTTAAGCTCCAAAGTTCCGGAAACATTTATACCCAACAAAAGAGTAATAGCCCAACAACGCCAAAGGCATGCAGCGTTTTTGTGAATTGGCGTAAATAGGACTGTCATAAAACAAAGGCGGCTACCTATACTTGTAAAAATAGTATTATATCATATGTAAATATGTTATTTTAGAAAGTTAATAATATTTAAGTCATGCTTATACAAGTACATATTATTTTCTTTAAACGACTAAACAAAATATGCTTTCAGCCGTGTGCAACAGTATCATTGATCCTGTTACTCAAGAAAAACTATTGGAGTATATAGACCACCACCGTTTCCAAGATGACTCTGACGCCATGCCTCCACCGAAAAGAAGAAAATAATAATTTGAGCTTTATTTATCAGTGAAAATCTCAATAACACAACATCAATGCACTTTCTTGACTGTATCTGCCATTTTAACATCCCAGTTAAGGTAATATGTATCACACTTGAAACAGTGCATTTTCACCCATTAGATTTTAAATTAAATGCAACCATTATTTTTTGCAAATGTTGATAAATATATTCATAATCATTAATGATCGGTGTTATTTAAAATAAAATTTATAATAAGAAAATATTTTGGTTTTATTTTACACATATTTCCATTGTGTATATGATTACAGAGACGATTGGCCTTTTTTAATCTGCCATACACATTCATCATTTTTAATTATTTCTAACACTTTTTCTTCTTTGGTGAGCTTTTTCAGATGATGATTAACATTAAATGCTGCTGCGCCCCATAGCTCTTTAGGAGTTTCTTTGTAGATTATTTCCACTAGCTCCATCTCTGTCATTGGACCGGATTTGTCTTTTAGAACTTCTAATATCTGCTGTTCTCTCTTATTTCTGTGAGCTATGTAATACTCTATTCTCTCAACTGGATTCTATAAAATGAAATCATCATTAGCTAGTTTCCTTTGTCAAACAGTTGAAACAATATATTAGTACTCTAAATTTAATCAAGGACTAATAGTGTGTGTACAAATGAGGCTAATCTCTTATCTGGAGATTTAGAGATGAGGATCTGTATGCATCAGTTGGTCATTCTACTCGTTCAAAATGCAATGGATGACAAATAACGAGACGAGTCTCATCTGACACACACTGTGATAACGTACCTCAATAATGTTTCCGTGGCCAGGATATATAACTTTAGGTTTTAAATCGAGAATTTTGGATAAACTGTTCATATAACTATAAAGATCTTCAAATACTGCAGTCCCTTCACCCAAAATACAATCTCCACTAAACAAAGCCGTCTCCTCTTTCAATCCTACAGCTATATGGTCCGTAGTATGTCCCGGTGTGTGAAAAATTTCCAAGGTAGCACCTTCAACTTCTATAACCTGGCAATCGTGAAGCCAATGTAGTTTAATGAATTTTGGAAGTTGATCATCACAACCGTCCTCTGTACTACGCCGATGTTTCCATATTTTGCAATCAGCTGTAAAAATTGTTAGATAACAATGATCATTGTTTTTTTTTACAAATAAACAATTTTTGTAATAATCTAGTTTTACTGCTTATCATATTATTTTTAAATATAGTCATTTTTCCTCTCTTATTATTTATTTGCTTTGAAATTAACTTGAATTCTTAATTAATGAAACATACTGCTGATTACTATTAAAATAACTTTGATAAAACAAAATGAGACCATATATACCATACCATTAGATGAACTTACATGGAAGATATTTAAAAATGTCTTTAACGCCATCAATGTGATCATGATGCCAGTGAGTTATAATAACATGTTCTAAATGAACATTTTCATCTTTCATGACATTCATTAACGACGAAACATATTGGGGAACATTTTCATCACCAGCATCTAATAAAATCCGTCTAAAAAAATAATGAAGTATTATTTATTATTAATATTCAGATATTTAACTTGGCTGCCTAAACGTAATCTTGTTCTGCAGTGAGATGCTGGTGAATCTATCTAACCGGGTTGTCGAGCATTGCAATGGTTCCATAATTAAATTTCTTTATTTATATTACGTAATATCCCTTGCATCAATCAATTTTGACAAATTAAAGTGGAAATTTGCTGATGGGTCCTCTTGAAAGACAGTATACCCCGTCTAATCATCGCAGAACGAGATATCCCCCTTCTCAGTTTGAATTCACAAATTTTGTTATTGAAGAAATTTTAAAATATTTAAAGAGGGAATATACCAACAATGTTATTTTTTTATCATCACATTATTTCAGAGGCAGATAGGACGGAACACTACATACTTCAGTCCTGAGGCACAACTTTCACCTTGTCTACATTCATATATCTCACATGAATTAGTTAATAATCAAATAATAAAGAAGGATTGTCAAATTTGAAATTAGTCGCCTCCCATGATGAATTTATATTCTACATTAATGATTTATTTCAGTATACCTTTTACCGGTTCCTATGAGATAAGTATTTGTTCCCTGTAGGGTCATAGGACCAGGATTACATCCCAAAACCCTTATAACTCTAGATGAAATTTT